>CM040123.1:371546483-372219383 GCA_022559845.1 Amorphophallus konjac
CTCGGGTCTTCCTCACACTCCGGCGTCATTTTAGTTCGGGCCTCTCTCTATAAAGGCCCAATTATCTATTTTATGCTTTCTATTTGAGTCATTTGATGTAATTTTCATTTTACTTGAGTCATGTCCCTAGGTCTTGTGTTTAATTCTCTAAGTTTGAGTGTCATTAGGTTGTTTAGTTAGTTATTGGGCCCAATTCATTGGGCTTGGCCCAAGGGCCCCCTTACCCCCCTCGGTTATTTGTCATTGAGTCAATTACCAGGGTCTTATTATAAAATGTGGGTTGCCTATATATAGGGCCTCATTCCCTTCATTTTGAACTAATGAATCAATGCAATATTTTCAATTGAGAGTTCAAATTTAGTTCTAGTGGAGTGATTCCAATAGTGGGTGAGAAACCCTAGGGGAGAGATTCCCCACCCCACCCAACCTTCTCTCTCTTTCACTTTCTCTCTCCATAGTTCGCCCCCCTCTCTCTCTCTTCCACTTCCCAACCACCTCCACCCTCCCACCTACCCCATTAAGGCCCCTCCACTTCCCACCACCCTCTTTACTCCACCCCCTAGTTCCAAGAGAGAACCCCCCAATCCCCACTCCACCCCCCAACCACCAACCACCCCACCTCTTTCCAACACACTTTTCCTTCTTCCCCATGCAACCCTCCACCTCCCAAGACCCATTTGAAATTTGAAAACCCTTCCCTCCACTTGCTTTGGCCGCCCCTCTCCCCTCTCCCCTTAGGCTAGGTCGCCCCCCTCTCCCTCTATTCTCCATCACCCATTTGCACCCCACCCTCTTCTCACCAGCTGAACCCTGCGCCCTCCCCCTCTTTCTCCACCTCCCTACTACCTCTATCACCCTTCCATACCTTCCACACCTTCCCTCTTCCATTCCCCATCTCCCCTTCACCATATACCTCCTTCTCCTTCTTATTTCTTAGTCATTGGAAGCTATATCAAAGTTGCAGCTTGCAGTCCAGAGGTTGTAGGTGAACCAACAGCTTGCAGCAGCCACCACGACCACATCCCTGTGAATCTGAAGATCCAAGAGGTATCCACGGAAGCGTCTACATGTCTTCTTCACAATGGCGGTGGTTTCGTCCCCATCCGAGCATCTTGCTGATCAGGAAGCTTTCTCCCTCGACTGTGCAAGACTGCTCTGGTAGAAGACCAGAACCAGAGTAGAAGATCTACAGCGGCCATCCTACTGGGAATCTGAGCAAGAGTTCTTCATCAAAAGTCTTCTATTCTGAGTCTTCTCTCATCTCCACAAAGCAGAGCTCAATTTGGCGTCCGAAACCAGGAGTTATCAATTTTCTCCCCCGAGTGTGCGGTTCTGCTTCATCACAGTCTGCACCAACCTCTCATTACAGTTCAGAGCCCACTGGTCTTCTCCGACAACGTTTGGCTTCCCCGCCAGTTTTTCTTCGAAGAGGACTTGTCAACGGTTCTAACGGCTCTGGCGGCACCTGATTCTGAGTTCGGGAACGGTCGTGGCATCCTCTTCTTCTTGCTGTTGGAAATCTGAAGCAACCAGTTCCGAGAAGCTACCACCCTGTTCCAGCCTCCACCCAGACCAGCGTTGGCGCCAGAAGAAATCAGAAAAATTCAGACGTTATCTCGTTCCAGTTACAAAGAATTCCCCACTGGTCCCATCATCAGAAAAATTCCATATCAGGTTCTATGGCCACAACTCTGTCAGTCTATCCCATATCGCAGAGAGCAGGCAGAACCGGCTTCGACATCTATCTTTGCTTTTAGTCCAAGTTCCCCTCCCTGCTTGGCCGGCTGAAGGCCCCTCCCTGTGTGGAGGTAGTTTTGGTTATAATGTCAACTAACCCCCACCCCAAGGTCCCCCTCCTGCGAGAGGTGTAGTGTTGTAATAGATTGAACAGTCAAGCTGCCCCGACGCGGCGTGTGGGGATCCACTCGCCTCCCCGCTCGCCCTCATCTCCGAGCGGGACCGGTTTCTTCAAACCGGTCGAGTAAGTGCTCAACCTAGCTCCAATTTAGTGCTTGTCTTTCAATATAGTTCATAGTCCGTTGGCCGTGAGAGTGAGAGCTCGATCCTCAAGCTCCGTTGCTTTGAGAGATCACCGTGGGGAAGAGTGAAGCCGGTGCCCTCGGCACTTTGTCGGCCCCATTGAATTGGGCCTCCACACCTTTGGGGAACAAACTTTGCCTTGCTGGCCCTCTACCAGCAAGGGCCCAACCCTCACATCCTCCACTTGGCATCGCCAAGTCACCCCGGGCTTGGGTGAGCGACGGGAGAGCGGTGGCCCATACCGGTCCGTTTGAATGCGAATGTGCTTGCTTGCTTAAGTCCAAGGGTGTGTCACATCAATTAGTATCAGAGCAAGTCATTGACTTGTCTCTATCAAGTCTAAGTCCTAGGGCCTTTGCATTGTGTGTCCAACATCATTTTCCCCTTATCTTGCATGTCCACCCGTAGTGGTGCTAGTTACCGACCCGATCCATCATCTTCGGTTCCACCCATGGATCCCAATCCTCAACTCAACCACGAAGCTCCTAGGGAGGAACCCCAAGGCCAAATGAATAGGGTAGATGTTGCCCTTACCAACATTCTTGCCCAACTTGAGTCCCTTTCCTCTCGACTTGCTCGGCTAGAAGAGCATGAGTTCCACCCAATAATGAGCCAAGAATCTACCCTCCACATGTTGAACCTCATAGGGAAGATCCCCACCCAAGGAATAATGGACCAAGAGCCCATCATCCACATGCTGAAATCCATAGGGAGGACTTGGATTTTGACCCCTACCATGACTATGAGAGGCCCTGCCACCATCAAATTCATGAAAGGCGTCCACGGGATGACCCGGATGACCCTTTCTTAAGGATGATTAAGGTAGAGGCCCCAAACTTTGATGGTTCCCATGAACCAAGTGTCTACTTAGAATGGGAAACTGCCATGGACCAATACTTTGAATGATACCCTATGTCCGACCAAAGGAGGGTAAGGTTGGCCAAAATGCATCTCACCAAATTAGCCAAAACTTATTGGCTAAACCAAGAGGGTTTAAGAAGGATTAGGCGGGAAGAGCCTATTGATACTTGGGAGGGTATGAAAAACCAACTTAGAAACAAATACCTACCCTAATCCTATCACCAAATGCTCTTAGATGAATGGCAAAGCCTCACCCAAGAAGGGAAGACTGTGATTGAATACATTGAAAAGTTTGACTCCTATCTTTTAAAGTGTGGAGTTCATGAGGTATCGGTCGTTACCTTATCCCGCTTTAGAAATGGGCTCCAAAGCCACATCAAGAGAGAGCTTTTCATGAGGGACGTTGACAACCTTGAGCTAGCCTACCAAATAGCTAGGGATGTGGAAAGATTCTCTAGGATCCCTCGGTTTGCTACTCCCGACCGGTCGATCTTAAAAACATGGGACCACGACCCTTTCCGGCCGCCCCCATGAAAGCCCCTAGCCCAAGTGGTGCCCCATTAAGACCTTACAACCCTCCTCCTACCATCACTCGAAACAAGCCCACCCCTAGTCACCCTCCTCCACGAGGGAAGACGTTCCCAAAGGCCCAAATGTAGGAACCACTCCGGGTAGCGGGCGTCAACAATGCTATAGGTGTCAAGGGTTTGGTCACTTTGCGGGGCAATGTCCATCCAAAGGATTGTCTAGTTTGCTTGTTGAGGAAGAAGCTCCCCCACCCCAAAGGAAAATTGAGAGTGTTTTTGAGGACCATGAAGCCTCCCTAGATTGGGAAGAAGAGTATGAGGCCCAATACCATGAATCGGGTCTAGATCACACCACTCCACCTACCAACTCCCATCTAGGAGTGATTAGTTGCACCCTCACCAAACCCCAAGAAGAGGATTGTCGTCGAACCTCAATTTTTCACACACCTTTGTCAAGATAGGGAGTCATGTAAGAAAAGTGATCTTGGATAGTGGGAGTTGTGTCAATGCCGTATCCCCCGATACCGTTAAGCTCCTTGGGCTTGCTATCACCCCCCACCCAAATCCCTACCGGGTCTCATGGATCAACAACAACTCCATCTCGATCAACACCCAATGCCTTGTGCCCTCACCTTCTCTTCATACCATGGTCAAATATGGTGTGACGTCATACCCATGGAAGTGGGTAGCATCCTACTAGGAAGACCTTGGCTTTATGATGTAGATGTCACCATCTTGGGTAGGACCAACACATACACTTTTGAACATGAGGGTAGGACTATCCGTCTTAAACCCTCCCCACCACGTCCCATGCCCAAGAGGGACACTCTCCCTCAAGGACACCACGCCACCACCACACAAGTCTCGGGGAACTCCACCCCTCCAACCAATCCCTTACCCAAACTCCCAAACAAAGTGGGACCTCGGGGTTGACCAAGGGGCTTCACCCCATCACCAAGAAGATCTTGAAGAGGAGATAGCTCATGGGGTACCTTTTTGTGCGGAGGTCATTTGCCTAGGAGAACCTAACCCTCCAACCCCCATCCCATAGAAATCTAACAACTCCTAGAAGAATTCCATGATGTGCTCCCCACGGAGCTCCCCGACCAACTTCCTCCCATGCGTGATGTCCAACACGCAATTGATCTAGTTCCAGGGGCCACTCTTCCAAACCTTCCTCATTATCGCCTCAACCCCATGGAACATGCCGAACTTCGGAGGCAAATAGAGGAACTCATTAGGAAGGGCTTCATCAGAATAAGCAAAAGTCCATGTGCCGTCCCGGCCCTTCTTACTCCCAAAAGGGATGGGTCTTGGCGGATGTGTGTGAATAGACGGGCTATTAATAAGATCACCATCAAGTATAGGTTCCCCATCCCTATGCTTGATGACATGCTTGATATGCTAGCCGGAGCCACTATTTTCTCCAAAATTGACCTTAAGAGTGGCTATCACCAAGTTAGGATAAGACTCGGGGATGAGTGAAAAATGGCTTTCAAGACCAAAGATGGTCTCTTTGAATGGTTAGTCATGCCTTTTGGGCTTTCAAATGCCCCAAGTACTTTCATGCGTCTTATGACGGAGGTCCTTAGGCCTTTCATTGGGATTTTTCTAGTGGTCTACTTCGATGATATTCTCATCTATAGTTAGTCCCAAGAGGCCCACCTTGACCATCTTAGGCAAGTTTGCACCGTCCTCCGACAAGAGAGCCTATTCACCAACCTAGGAAAGTGCCACTTCATGACCACATACATCACCTTCCTAGGATTTATGGTGTCTACCAAGGGTGTCTCCATGGACCCCGACAAGGTCCAAGCTATTCTTGATTGGCCGGAACCCCACACCCTTCATGAGGTCCGAAGTTTCCATGGATTGGCAACATTCTATAGGAGGTTTAATCATGGATTTAGCACTATCACTGGCCCTATCACCGATTGTCTCAAGAAGGGGACTTTTGTGTGTACCAAATCAGCCTCTAAAGCCTTCCAAGAACTTAAGGAGAAGTTGACCCAAGCCCCGGTCCTATGCCTACCCGATTCTCTAAAGTCTTTGAAGTCACATGTGATGCATCTGGGATAGGAATATGAGGGATTCTTAGCCAAGAGGGATAAGATACTCCACTTATGACAAAGAGTTCTATGCCGTAGTTCAGTCCCTCCGACATTGGAGGCACTACTTGTTGCCCAAAGAGTTTGTCATCTTTTCTGATCATGAGGCCCTCAAATATCTCAACTCCCAACAAAAGCTAAATGCCCGCCATGCCCGATGGGTCGAGTTCATCCAATCATATACTTTTGTTATCAAACACAAAGCGGGAAGTGAGAATCGGGCGGCGGATGCCCTTAGTAGGAAAGTTTCTTTATTATCCACTATCCAAGTGGAAGTGATCGGATTTGATAGGCTCAAGGATGAGTACCCTGGATGCCCCGACTTAGGGCACATCTATATCACCTTGACCACCCATTCTAGCAAGGAACATGAGGGATTTGTCTTAGAGGATGGGTACCTCTTCAAGGGACCAAAACTTTGCATTCCACGGACCTCACTCCGTGATTTCTTGATTTGGGAACTACATGCAGGAGGGCTAGCTGGTCATTTTGGGGTTCACAAAACCATTGCTCTAGTTGAGGGACAGTTCTATTGGCCAAGTCTCAAGAGAGATGTAGGCAAAATAGTGGGTCAATGCCGCACATGTGCTTCGGCCAAACAGGTGAAGCAAAACACGGGCCTATATACCCCACTCCCCATCCCCGACCGTCCATGGCAAGACTTGAGTATGGACTTTGTGTTAGGATTACCCAAGACTCAAAGAGAGCATGACTCAATCTATGTGGTAGTTGATAGGTTTTCTAAGGCCCACTTCATCCCATGCTCCAAGACCTCCGATGCCTCCCATGTGGCCCGCTTGTTCTTTGATGAGGTTGTTCGTCTCCACGGGCTACCTAAGACCATAGTCTCCGATATGGATGTCAAATTCACTAGCTACTTTTGAAAAACTCTTTGGCACATGATGGGTACCCTCCTCAAATTCTCCACGGCCTACCACCCCCAAACAAACGGCCAAACCGAAGTTGTCAATCGGAGTCTAGGGAACCTCCTTAGGTGCCTTGTTGAGGATCGTCCGGGAAATTGGGATCTCATTCTACCACAAGTTGAGTTTGCATATAACAACTCCGTCAATAAGTCTATAGGGATGAGTCCATTTGAAGTTGTGCATGGGTACAAGCCAAGGAAACCCTCAGATCCCATTCCCCTTCCCCAGCATGCTAGGGTGTCTATCTCAGCTGAATCATTTGCCCAGCATATTAGAGAATTGCATGAAGAAATTCGCGAGCACATAAGCAAAAAGAATGAGACTTATAAGAGGCGGGCCGACTCTCATCGGCGTCACCAAGAATTCCATGAGGGTGACTTTGTGATGGTGAGGACGGAGAGGCTCTCCCCGGGAGCCATCTCCAAATTGAGGCCACGTGGGGCTGGTCCCTTCCAGGTCCTGAGGCGCATTGGTGCAAATGTCTATGAGTTAGATCTCCCCGAGGAATATGGGGTAAGTCCCACATTCAATGTCATCGACCTAGTGCCATATAAGGGACCCACGGTGGTACCTAGTGAGGATATTGAGCATATTCCTTCCCTTGAGAGAGCACCCACCTGTGAGGAAAGACCACCAGCCAAGAGAGCCCAGCGTGAACGCATTGAACAAATATTGGATGAACAAGTCACTACCACTCGGAGCAAGGTATACGAGCGCTATCTCGTCGGGTGGAAGGATCGGCCTCCTTCGGGGGATTCATGGGTGAGTCGGGAGATCTCCAGCAGTTGGATCCCGACCTTCTCGAGCAATATCACAGCCGGATGGACCACTACTCGACGGAGTCGAGCTCTTCATAGCCCAGGGGATTTGATGGAGGCATCACCCGTGACTCCCTTTGGCTCGGGTCTTCCTCACACTCCAGCGTTATTTGAGTTCGGGCCTCTCTCTATAAAGGCCCAATTATCCATTTTGTGCTTTCTATTTGAGTCATTTGATGTAATTTCCATTTTACTTGAGTTATGTCCCTAGGTCTTGTGTTTATTTCTCTAAGTTTGAGTGTCATTAGGTTGTTTAGTTAGCTATTGGGCCAAATTCATTGGGCTTGGCCCAAGGGCCCTCCTACCCCCTCGGTTATTTGTCATTGAGTCAATTGCCATGGTCTTATTATAAAATGTGGGTTGCCTATATATAGGACCCCATTGCCTTCATTTTGAACTAATGAATCAATGCAAAATTTCCAATTGAGAGTTCAAATTTAGTTCTAGTGGAGTGATTCCAATAGTGGGTGAGAAACCCTAGGGCAGAGATTCCCCACCCCACCCAACCTTCTCTCTCTTTCTCTTTCTCTCTCCATAGTTTGCCCCCCTCTCTCTCTCCTCCACTTCCCAACCACCTCCACCCTCCCACCTACCCCATTAAGGCCCCTCCACTTCCCACCACCCTCTTTACTCCACCCCCTAGTTCCAAGAGAGAACCCCCCAATCCCCACTCCACCCCCCAACCACCAACCACCCCACCTCTTTCCAACACACTTTTCCTTCTTCCCCATGCAACCCTTCACCTCCCAAGACCCATTTGAAATTTGAAAACCCTTCCCTCCACTTGCTTTGGCCGCCCCTCTCCCCTTCCCCTTAGGCTAGGTCGCCCCCCTCTCCCTCCATTCTCCATCACCCATTTGCACCCCACCCTCTTCTCACCAGCTGAACCCTGCGCCCTCCCCCTCTTTCTCCACCTCCCTACTACCTCTAGCACCCTTCCATACCTCCCACACCTTCCCTCTTCCATTCCCCATCTCCCCTTCACCATATACCTCCTTCTCCTTCTTATTTCTTAGTCATTGGAAGCTATATCAAAGTTACAGCTTGCAGTCCAGAGGTTGCAGGTGAACCAGTAGCTTACAGCAGCCACCACGACTGCATCCCTGCGAATCTGAAGGCCCAAAAGATATCCACGGAAGCGTCTACCTGTCTTCTTCACAAAGGCGGTGCTTTCATCCCCATCCGAGCACCTTTCTGATCATGAAGCTCTTTCTCCCTCGACTGCGCAAGACTACTCTGGCAAAAGACCAGAATCAGAGTGGAAGATCTACAACGGCCATGCTACTGGGAATCTGAGCAAGCGTTCTTCATCAAAAGTCTTCTATTCTGAGTCTTCTCTCGTCTCCAAAAAGTAGAGCTCAATTTGGCATCCGAAACCAGGAGTTATCAATTTTCTCCCCCGAGTGCGCGGTTCTGCTTCATCACAGTCTGTACCAACCTCTCATCAGAGTTCAGAGCGCACCGGTCTTCTCTGACAACGTTTGGCTTCCCCGCTAATTTTTCTTCGAAGAGGACTCGTCAACGGTTCCAACGGCTCTGGTGGCACCTGATTCTGAGTTCGGGAGCGGTCGTGGCATCCTTTTCTTTTTGCTGTTGGAAATCTAAAGCAGCCAGTTCTGAGAAGATATCACCCTGTTCGAGCCTCCACCCAGACCAGCGTTGGCGCCAGAAGAAATCGAAAAAATTCAGACGTTATCTCGTTCTAGTTACGAAGAATTCCCCACTAGTCCCGTCATCAGCAAAATTCCATATTAGGTTCTATGGCCACAACTCTGTCAGTCTATCCCATATCGCAGAGAGCAGGCAGAACCGGCTTCGACATCTATCTTTGCTTTTAGTCCAAGTTCCCCTCCCTGCTTGGCCGGCTGAAGGCCCCTCCCTGTGTGGAGGTAGTTTTGGTTGTAATGTCAACTAACTCCCACCCCAAGGTCCCCCTCCTGCGAGAGGTGTAGTGTTGTAATAGATTGAACAGGTCAAGCTGCCCCGACGCGGCGTGTGGGATCCACTCGCCTCCCCGCTCGCCCTCATCTCCGAGCGGGACCGGTTTCTTCAAACCGGTCGAGTAAGTGCTCAAACCTAGCTCCAATTTAGTGCTTGTCTTTCAATATTAGTTCATAGTCCGCTGGCCGTGAGAGTGAGAGCTCGATCCGCAAGCTCCGTTGCTTTGAGAGATCACCGTGGGGAAGAGTGAAACCGGTGCCCTCGGCACTTTGTCGGCCCCATTGAATTGGGCCTCCACACCTTTGGGGAACAAACTTTTGCCTTGCTGGCCCTCTACCAGCAAGGGCCCAACCCTCACATCCTCCACTTGGCATCGCCAAGTCACCCCGGGCTTGGGTGAGCGACGGGAGAGCGGTGGCCCATATCGATCCGTTTGAATGTGAATGTGCTTGCTTGCTTAAGTCCAAGGGTGTGTCACATCAGTGCTCATGCAGCACGGGAAAGTGATAGCCTATTCTTCTAGGCAGTTGAGGAGGCGTGAAGAGAACTATCATGTTCATGATTTAGAACTTGCAGCTGTAGTGTTCGCCTTGAAGATATGGAGGCACTACTTGTATGGAGAGACATTTACAATGTTCTCAGACCATAAGAGTTTAAAGTATTTATTTTCTCAGAATAAACTCATTATAAGGCAGAGAAGGTGGCTTGAGTATTTAAAGGATTTTGAGTTCTCCATAGAGTATCATCCTAGAAAGGGTAATGTAGTGGCGGATGCCTTAAGCCGTAAGCCAATAGCTAAGTTGTCAAATCTCATGTTGCAAGAATGGAGACTGCTGGAACAGTTAGCTAGTTTAGATCTTAATGTTAGAAAGGACCGAGTTATGATTGCTCATATTTAAACTAAACCAGAATTAATAATGGAAATCAAGTCCTTGCAAAATAATGACCCGGAATTGGTAGAGATCAAGGAAAGCTTGAGTAATAAACATGATTTCGTGGTAGCCGACGATGGCATGTTGTTATTTCAGGGAAGGATCTGTGTACTTGATGTAGCTGAAATAAAGAATAAGATCTTCGAGGAAGCTCATAGATCAAGATACACTATTCATCCTGGAGGTACTAAGATGTTTAAAGATTTGAAAAGATCCTTTTGGTGGCCGAATATGAAAAGGGAAATTGTAGAATTTATGAGCAGGTGTTTGGTGTGTCAGCAGGTCAAGGCTAAGAATTTCAGACCTGCAGGGAAATTGAAATCACTTGATATACCTCAATGGAAGTGGGAAAGTATCGGCATGGATTTTATTATGGGTCCACCGAGGACTCATAGTGGATTTGATGCAATATGGGTTAATGTCGACAGATTGACAAAGTCTGCTCATTTCTTGTCTGTTAAGTCCAAGTGGATAGTTGATGTCTTAGCTGCTTTGTATATGAAAGAAGTTGTAAGACTCCATGGTATTCCAGTCAGCATTATGTCCGATAGAGACCCCAGATTCACTTCACATTTTTTGAAGAGATTGCAAGAGTCTTTGGGAACCCGTTTGAATTTCAGCACTGCTTTTCATTTACAAACGGACGGACAGACTGAAAGAACCAACCAGATAGTGGAAGATATACTTAGAGCCTGCATAATTGATTTGGAGGTTGTTGGAGTGATCACTTGGCTTTGATTGAATTCGCCTACAATAACAATTACCAGTCCAGCATTCAGATGGCTCTGTTTGAGGCTTTGTATGGAAGGAGCTGTCGATCTCCATTATGTTGGGATGAGGTAGGTGAGAAGCAATGGCTGGGACCAGATCTCATTTCAGAATCATCCAAGAATATCTGTATTATCAGAGACCGGTTGCAAGTAGCACAATCAAGACAGAAGAGTTATGCTGACAACAGAAGGAGAGTCTTGGAATTTCAGGTCGGTGAGCATGTGTTTCTGAAGGTTTCTCCCACGAGAGGGATTCGAAGGTTTGGCATTCAAGACAACCTGAGTCCAAGATATGTTGGTCCATTCGAGATTCTGGATAGAGTGGGGGAGGTCGCTTACCATTTAGCACAACCACCTCAGTTATCAGGAGTATACAATGTCTTCCATGTATCGATGCTGCGAAAATATGTGTATGACACCACTCACGTCATTCAGCATGTGGATCTTGAGTTGAAGGAAGATTTGACTTATGAAGAAAGGCCTATCAAGATTCTGGATCGTAAGCAGCATCAGCTCAGGAATCATTCTATCCCTATGGTTAAAGTTCAGTGGAGTCGGCGTGGAACTGAAGAGGCTACTTGGGAGTCAGAAGATACCATACGAAAGCAGTATCCCGACTTATTCTAGGTGAGCTATCTCACTCCCCGTTTATGTTAGTGTAGTGGATTTGGAGGATCAAATTCCTTAAAGTGGGGGAAGGTGTAACACCCCGATTTATTAATGAATAGAAAATTATGCGAAATTAATAAGAAATTCATTAAAAAAAGATATGTAAAATTTCAATCAAATTATAAAAATCTGTAAAAATTATAATCTTATAGTGGATAAAACGTTTAGTAAAATTGTCTTCTACGACCAACTCAAATAAAATTCTTAAACAAGCCGAATTAGCTGATTAAGGCCCAAATCAACACTTAGCTTAATCGGACCTTAAATCACGAAATTTGAGCCCAATACTTAATCATTTTAGCTCAAACCAGATGCAAATGAATGGTGAGGATTAGTAGAACATTTCCCCTCTTGTCATTCTCCAAAACCCTAACCCTAGAACGTGTATTTGGCAGCTAACCCTATCCGGCGCGATTCGCGCATGTCCGCGGTGTGTGGACTCTATCTCCATGATTAGAACTCTCAGATACAATTAAACCTATAAAAATGAACCTCAGGCACCCTAGAATCGTTTAGATGCTGTGGCGGCCGGCGAGGACCTCGAACGGGGAAGAATTCTGGCGTTTACCGGTGGTGTGTTCCTAGCGCGATCGGCAACCATCTTCCACCTTCATCCTTCGATTAAGGTAGGTGATAGCAGACCAAACTCTAAGTGTTATACATGGTTAGAAGCATCATCGTGTCCTCTTTCTTTTGATCTCAAAAGCCTTAAATTTCGTGTAGTATCCTGCGAGAATTTTTAGTTTTAGTAGAAGCATGTCATTATTAGGGTTAAGTATGTTCCACCTTGATTTAAGTAGGGATTTCAGGCACTAAACATTCAATTGATCATGCCATCTTGTATAAAATTTTGTGATCATTCTATTGGTTGTAAAAGCCCTAATTTTCATGCTCTCTATAGTGTGTATTTAGTTATAGTAGCTAACCCTAGCCAAACTCACCAGAGACGGGCAAGGCAGAGGTAGCCGAGATTATTCTGGGATAAGCGGCCATGCGATAGACCACTTGTCTATATGCACGGCCAACTCCTGACCGCCTATGTTGTTTGCGTTATTATATTTTCATAAGACAAACGGCTAGATCAGAACCGCTCAAAGACCCATGCGGCCATCCATAAACTGCTCATCTCCTGCCTGACCTCTGGTCTACAGGGCATGAACGGCCTGTGGAACGACCGCACAGGCCTTTGAAAGGTTCTGGATGAACCGTTCTTCTTCCCAGAACTGTGTTAATTTCGAAATCTAGCTTGTTTCATCCCAAGTTATTTAATCTTAATGATAGGCTAGCAACCAACAAGTAAATGGAACATATGGGAGATTAACATTATAATTCTTATTCATTTTTATCATGACATTGGTTTATTATTTCAATAAAGTTAATTTCAAACATGATTATATGAACCATGATATTAGGGATGTTTGACAGTCGTTCTACTCTGGTAGGATTGACTGACTGCTACACTGGTTTCTGATGTTTTACTAGCCTCTATTCCTTGTAATGGTTGGGACTCTCCGCCGGATACTCCTTCCGTCGGACTAGGACCTCCATTACGGGACCTCCGTAAGTCCCCGCGAGCCTGGGATTCCCACTAGGACGCCGGGCAGGTTGTACCATCAATACCTGAACCTGTCACGTGATCGAACTGCTTGGATTGCTGTGTTGTGAGTCACGGCTCAATTGGGACCAACTGAGTTTTGAACAGCCAGAATCTGACCATTTGTCTTAGTGGACGGCCCATTAAAGACTGTGCATCTCTGGCTAACTGCCATTTAATGATGGTCGATTAACCTTGTTCTTTCTTAGACCAAATCATGGTTTGAGCAATCCAACAAGCCCTGGACTAACCATTAGAAAGTGGGCTGGACCTTGGTTCAGTTCTGCCCCACCCATGGCAGCCCGGAGCCCATTTTGGGTGGATTTCTAGTTTACTAGTCAGGCCCAGTTGAGCGGACTGTCTAGGCCCGTTTATCCTGTTCTTGGGCTTCAAGTCCTTCTGGCCATGTGCGGCCCATTCTTGACTAGTTGAAAGGCCCATTGCTGACCGTTCTTCTCTAAGAGCGGCCCAGAATGGTCCGTTTATCCTTGACTTCGGTGAGGCTGATCTTAGGCCCAGTTCTTTCCTGAACGGCCCAGTTGAGAATGTATATCCTCTGAGCGGCCCAGTTTGGACCGCGTATCACCCAGAATTGATTTTTCCATGTTTCATGATTTTGAATCCAAGGACCTGTTGGTTCTTGATAATTTGAACTTCATGGGTAAAGTATCTCTTCAACTTATCATTGGGTTTTCCGAGGTCAGTTATACCTGGATATATTGGCCATTTAACTTGATTAATGTCTAGACATAACTTGGGATCTTGGATCCACTAAATCAATGCCAACGCATCATAAGGGCCCGGTCTGGTCCTGGGAGGAGCGCCCGAAAGTACTTGTGCCCCGGGGAGTTTGTAATGACATGGTGAGGCATTGCACCGAGTGCATGACTAGCGTGATGTCTATGACACAATCTATTGCTTGAATTTTGCTTGACTTGATTATTTCTTGATTGTTGGCCAAATTCCAGTTACATCATGTTCATGATCTCGCACTTTCTTTTTATGCTACTTTGCCACGTCGTATTTCCTTTTCTTTTCGTTCATATTAAGTATAATTGGTTAATCACTTAAACTTACATGTTATTACCTACTGAGCGTTCGCTCACCCAGTTGTTCCCCCCTTTTTCAGGTAGCTCAGGTGAGGATTCGCAAACTGATGGGGATGGGCCAGAGTGACGACCCTGGAGCGAACCTATTGCACGAACTTGAAGAGTCATCTAGAGTTGTTTTGTGTCTAGTTATGATCTAGAAAGTGTGTCTGGTAAGAGTGTAATGGAATCGGTGGTTGTAATAGTGTCAAGTGAATGTTATGTTGGAAGTCTTTCTTAAGTTGGTTTGATGAGAATGATGTAATGGATCATTTAAATATTTATTTAGATTAATGGAGTTATTTGCTGTTCATGGTATTGTGTTGATCTTTTAGCTTTAGTGTAGCATGTCTGAAAATAAGCATAATATTATTAATTATTTCTACTGCCAGTCCTGATATTCCGCGTCGGGACGTGACAGAACCTCTACTAGTCGTAGCCTGACGACACCTTCCGGTGTGTCGGCCCACCTGGGAGTGGTGGTGGGGCAATTCCAGGTTGACGATTTTTATGCTAGTTTCTGTGGGCCCCCTTGCTTTGCGTTAGCGTCCTAGTGGGGTGAAAACTGGCTAGAGGCCTGGCTCAAGGCATTGGGCTTGTGTGTGCACACGTGGTCAGGGGCGGTTGGACGAGCACCGACGGGCGTGACCCTGACTAGTCACTCGTTACTGTAGTTCCTTGGTTCCTTGTGAGTGTCTCAGTTATTGTCGTTCTAGGTGAGTGCGAGATACTTGAGGCGCAGTGTAAGACGTCAGTGGACGCATCTGGTTGTTCTTCTAGTGAGGAGGTGCTTCTGTCACTTGACACGATGACTTGTGTTTTTGTGACTTTTCTGAGTAGCATGTGCTTGGCTTCACTCAAGGTTACGGGTTTTGTAGCGTACACGACAGTGAGCTCATGTATGTCTTGTGCCTTTGACTGTGTAGGTCTTTTGTAAGGCCTTTGCCTGTTTTGGTAGGCTTTTCACGATAGGGTTTCTTGATTTGACAATAGATCGGTAACGCCTGACTTTGTGAGATCGGGGTTCGCCTTTCTGTTGCTGTCTGGAATAGTTTAGAGGGTCGAGGCTCCTTCGGTTGTCGTGTTCTGTGGTACGGCTATTTTCCTCTTTACTTTTATTGTTGTTCTTACTCCTGCATTGTTACTGCTTTGCTTTAGTGTAGCACTGCTGTTACTGCATTGTTTTGTGGTAGGGTTCTGCGGGATCCATACTGAGCCAGTGATAGGAGGCTCACCTCTGACTTTTCAGGTGTAGCTGTGCTTCCTCATGCTGGGAGGTTCCTACTGCGTGGTTCTTAGTTGCCAGCGTTGCCAGTGTCAGGCTTCCCCCGACTGGAGAGTACGTTCTCTTTCCTGTTGGACTGTACTTATCTTCCTTTGAACTGGACTCTATTAGTTTTAATTTGTTATAGAAAATATAATTTTATTTCTGCTATTTTAACAATCCTGATCAATGAAATTTAATTGCTTACTGCTTTATCTGGAAGTTCAATGTACTCTCACATACCGTTCTATCCCTTCGGAGTTTTTCCGCTCTTGGGAGGCCTCGCAGGTTCCAAGTGATATCAGGTTTACCCGGTATCCGGAGTCTGGGTCGTCACAGTTGGTATCAGAGCTAGGTTTCAAAGTTGTTCCGAGTTTTTCTGAGCTAGCTGAGCTTGTGTTTGTGAAGTACATGGGAATTCGAGATATCGCAGTGTTCAAAGTTCTTAAGGTCCAGTACAGTCGGCAGCTGGCATAGGTTTTGCGATTGTTTATCGCTTTGCTTTTGCGTGTGGTCTTGTGCGTGTTGTGTTGGCACTATGCGAGATGGTTTTGCCCTTTGTCAGATTCTGATGGAGCGCCTTTCTTTCGTCGTGGTGTTTGTCTCAGTTGTGTTGTACTTGGCAGAGTTCACCGGCAGACGTGAATCTACGGTGCGATGTTCGAGATTTTTCCGTGGCTTCTTCAGGTGGCTATTGGGAATTATCGTGGGTGTGATGGCCGTGCACATTCTTATGTTGTTTTGGTCGTCTGAGCTTGAGGTTTGTTCAGCCCCTGAGGTGTTAAGGTTGTGTTGAGGTGGTCGATTGGATGCCTTGTTTGAGAGAATGCTTGGGCGAACCTAGGATTTTCCTTCATGGTGAGCTACTGTTAGTCGAACTTGATTCTTATCATCTTGTCTTGTGGCGTCTTTTCGAGGTAAGCTTTGGGAGTGCTGTCTCCGTGAAGCCTTTGTCCTGTGTCTACTTATATGTAGACTGTGTTAGTTCTGAATCTGATCTGCTCTTGTTTGGTGGTCGCTTGGCTTTGGACCCAGTTTGTGTTTAGGGGCCGTTGTGCACCGTGTCCGACGTGTTGTGTTTGGCGGCTGTTGTGCTGTGAAGGTTCAGTGATTGTTTCAGGGCGTGAGGATAAGCTGACATTAGCATTATTTGTGCTTTGTGCTGAAGCTGGTGCTCTTCATGGTTTGTACTTTGGCGACTTGTGATCAGCTGTTAGCATGATCGGTACTCGAGGCGTGGTATATTGCAGTTTCGTGAATTATGATGGTGCCAAGTGTGTGCTGAGATGCGGATGCCAAGTTATTTATGATGCATGTGTGCGTTGTGTTGAGTGCGCAGAGGAAGCGTGTGGGCTTATAACCCATAGGTCGAGGATCGTTGGTTGGAAGATTCTGACCAGCCGAGAGGTTTGTTTCCTCGGTGTGACATCGTCTTGGTTATGTGTGCCTTCATGTTGTTGGTTGTCGTGCCGTTGTTGGAGGCTTTGTGGTTGTTGGCACTAGCAGGTTTGAGGATTGGGGAAATATGTCGATGTATATGCTGGTGGAGTACCCTTTCTTTCTCTGTATTTTCTTAGGAGTGGTGCTCTTGAGACGAATCATGGTTCTCGAGATGCGTTCTCCGAGATTGTTGTTGTTTGGTGGTTGTGTTCACCTTGGGAGGAGTTCCCTGTGAGTCTGAGTTTGGCATTGTGTGGACTGAGATCTTGTCTGTTGGTTTTGCTGTACTCTTCTGTCGTGGTAGAGTTGGCATGCGACTCGAATCAGATGTAATGTCTGAGTGAGGACTGACTTGATTGTGCTTGTGGTCCAGTGCTGTCGTTGGCGTTCTGCGTGCCAGTTTCATGGTTGTTCTTGGCACGGAAGCCGATGATTTGGAGCTGTGAGTTGAGAGGATCGTGTTTCCTTGTCTAAGCTGATGCTTGTTGTGTCTGCCGAGTGTGTTTTATCGGTAGCTATTTTCGTGACATGGGTCGTGTCTCCTTTCCCTGTGAGACGAAAGCGATGATGCCATGTTTCGGAGGTGTCGGACTTGTGTTCCTTTATGTGCCATGCCCATTCTGTGGATCAATGTGCCTTGAGATCCGGAGCGTGTGCCTGTGATTGTGGTCTGACAGTGTCCCTCTGAATTGTGTTTTTCGAGATTGTGCTATTGTGCTTTGTGTTTGAGGTTTGGCTGATGCTTGGAGAGCGTAGCCAGTGTTTTATGTTTGTTATTTGCTTGTTCCCTTGTTGGCTCCTTGAATTTCGAGGACGAAATTCCTTAAAGGGGGGAGGACTATAATATCTTAGATTCTTCGTATCGGAATCGGAGAGCTTTCAGATCCCTTTCGTGGGTTATGATACATGTTTTACGATCCACTCGGGTTTTTCCCTTGTATAACTTGTGGAACTCTGTAGAGAGTTAACCGTTGAGTTTTGCGACTTAGGGACGCTACAGGTGCGTTGTGCTCATACCGAGGATCGTGGAGACTATTTTTTATATTTTTCTAAATTTATGAATTTTCGTGTAGAAAATCAGATTTTAGGAAAATTGTTAATTTTCTATTTCCTTTTTATTTCCCTCACCTCTCTCCTCTCTCTTCTCTCGCCGTTTCACCCTCTCACCCTCCGTTCTCTCTCCTTTCACCCCTCTGCTCCGACTGTAGACGGAGGAGGCCCGGGGATGTCGTGGAGATGCCGTGGAGGTGTCGTGGAGCGTGATGGTGTGAAGAATGGAGCGTGGTGTTGGCGCGATCCCGTTCGGTGGATTCAAACCCGACATTCGGTTCGGGTGATAGTTTTCGACGAGGTTTGGCCTTTTCGGCTCGTAAGATCTTCGGTGGAGGTAGGGGGACAGATGCCCTACTCTTTTACTACGTTCTCTCACGATTTGGAGCCGAACGGTGTGAGTTTGAGCGGGTTTTGCCTTACTTGGGCGAAATGCATGTTCAAGGGGTGTGAGTCGTGTTCGCCGTTCCAGGCAATAGTTTGTAGTTTAAATGGTTTCATTTGAACCCCTGGCATGTTGGGAATCTTTTCCCGCCAGTTTTACTGCATTTTGTTGAGAATCGGAGCCGGTATGAGCCCGACTGTCCATGTGAGTCATTTTGGGTCGATTCATGAGAATCACTCATTTCTTGCGTTTTTATGCATGGTTTGATCCTTTCTGGCATGCAGAAGGATGTTATCGGCGTTAGGGTTGTTTCTCCGTCGTTTAGACGCGATTGGGGCGTGGAAAAATTGGGTTTTGGGTAGTTCTGCGGTTTTCCCGCTGGAACGGCTTGGCGGTCCTATCAGAGATAGCAAGGGGTGCTTGGCGGTCCAATGGAGACCGTTAGGTGGAGTCCTTTGTCGGTTTGGTTTAGCGGTCACACGACCGATCGCAAGGTTTCTTTAACGGCCCTTGGGCGACCGTTATGTGACGTTTTAAGTCGGTTTATCAATTTTAAGTAGGTTCGGGCTAACGATCCAGCTCCCGACTGCATGGGGTCTTTGGTGGCCTTGGGGTGACCGCCAGTCCTTGTGAAACGGTCCAAGGTAGACCATTAGGTGGTTAAGTTGGTTTAACTATTTTGGGGGTTGACTGGGCATAGCGGCCATGTCATGACCGCTAGGTCTACCTTGCGGCCCTAAGGAGATTGTCTAGTGCCAATAGCGGCCTCAAGCAGACCGCAAGGGTCCTGCTTTTGTGGATTTTTTATCTGGGGTTTATTGAGGGTAGCGGCCCTTTGGATGACCGCCAAGTTGGTTTAGCGGCCAGGGGTAAGACCGCCACCTGCCCAGAGTGTTCTTTCGTGTTGGTTTGGTTTCCGATTGATGTGGCTTTGACCCCTTGGTTAGTCCATTGTTCCGTGGATGTCTTGGAGGTCCTATGAGGGCTGTGACCGTGTTATAGGGTGTCTGAGAGGGCCATTGTACCGAGTTGTGCTTTGTATTATTTCGAGGGTCATTATGGTTTCTGGTCAACCCGGGTGTGACCCAATGGTTGACACGTGATCTCATGAGTGTCTCGTCTATCCTGTGAGGATCGAGACATAGTTTTGGACACTTGGAGATAGTTCTTACCTCAATTTGCGTGCCATATGGTTTGAGGGCTTTTGGGAATCCCTCGTATTCCGTGTTTAGTGTTATACGGAATTGTGAGTCCGTTGTGCGGCTCGGAGGCCATGGACTTTCATTATTGTTGTTATGGATACGGCTATTACGTGTCGTCTTCCATAATGTATTTTGCCGTGATTTTGGATTAGGGACTAGGCTGATTAACAGCGTGTGCTGTGATGTGCGACGATCTTGACCCGAGTCTTGTGACTCAAGGATCCTTGTCAGCAGGTATAGTTGACTGTCCTGAGTCTGGTAGTAGTTGTATACTACATTTGGCTCCGTAGTACGTGCGACAGGTGTGTGCTTACCATGTTTGTACTTCGGTGTTCGTTGTTTTGAGTCTCTGTGTCTAGTGAACCTCCACTAGTCGTAGCCTGATGACACCTTCCGGTGTGTCGGCCCACCTGGGAGTGGTGGCGGGGCAGTTCCCGGTTGACGATTTTTAGGCTAGTTTCCATAGGCCCCCTTGCTTTACGGGGGTGAACTAGCTAGAGGCCTGGCTATAATACCCCGGGGTTTTTGGATCCTTCTTCTTGGGTCCCAGATTTATTTTCTCTGAGAATTTGTTCTCGTTATGCCCGGAATTATCTTTCGGACATTTTTCGGGTTCGGATTCGTGCGTTTCGGATCAATTTCGGAGGTCCCGGAACGTGTTCCATGGTTTCCCGTGTTTTTCCCTGACTGGAACTATGGAACTCCGTAGCGGGAAAACTGGGTCGTTCACCTACTCAGGGGATGATGGCGATCTGCGTGTTCTGAGGATCACGGGGAGTATTTTTCCTATTTTTTTGGTATTTTTTGAAATTTCTAGGTTTTTCTATATCAACCCCCTTTAACCTCTCTCTCTCCCCATTCTCTCTTTATCACTCTCTCTCATCTCTTTCTCTCCCCCTCTCCCCGAGCGGCCGACGGTGGCGGAGGAGGGTGAGGCGAGGAACGAGGAACGGGTCGAGGATCGAGGGCCGGTGGCGCGGTGAAGCTCGGTGGCGCGTTAGTGAACCGGCGAGGGTTTCGTGGCATTTTCTTCGTGGATCGGCGTCCACGGTGCGTCAAATCTTCGGTGGAGGTAGGGAGATGGACCCCCAGCTCGTGCTCTTCCTTTCCGCGAGTTTTGTAGGCCGTTGTGAGCTGAGAGTGCTTATTTTTACATTTTGGGGAAAATACATATTTTTGGGGAGTGCACCGGATCTAGCGTTCTAACCATGTTTTTGGGCTTAGAATGGATCCCCTTGGTGCTAGAGAGATTGGAGAATGATTTTCCCTTTGTTTCCCCTTCACCTGGGAGTGAATGGGGCGTGGAATGGGTTTCTTCGCGATTTCTGCCATTTTCGGGCGCGGACTGAGAACGCGCTCGCCCAGGTGGGCGCGTTCTTGGAGAATGCGCCGCCCCGATAGAGCACGTTCATCGGGGAAGATGAACAGTAAGGCGGTTCTTGTTGCACTACAGGTGGGTAGCGCGTTCCGTTCTTATCACGCTACAGGCTGGTAGCGCATCCTGTCTGATCGCGCTATATATGTATAGCGCGTTATGTTTTGTCGTGCTATAGGGGTATAGTGCGTTCTGATCTGAATGCGCTATACGAGGGTAGCGCGATCTAGAGGGGGACCAGTCGGGCAGCCCAGGGCGGGTAGTCTATGGCTGATCGTGCCTCTTTTGGCCGTGTGTATCTCGGACACCCCGTGGAGTTTCGTGACCGTGTCTTTGGGTGTCCGGAGGTTTTGTTTTCCTCGATTAACGTGCCCATAGGTGTGTGTGTTCCGAGCTTTGTGTTACGCTGGATCGAGTCACCGTGGATCAGTGTGAGTACGGTGGGGTCTTCCCCTCATGTCGTGAGTTTCCTTGGAAAATGATTCCCGAGTGGGCCATGTGTTTGGCCTTGGACTGTGAGTCCAGTCATCCAGCCTGGAGCTGAAGGTTTCCCACTTTTCCCTGGGATGGGGAATCGGCGTGGCAGCTTGTTAGCTGTCTTCGGAATCGTGCTTCTGTGTTTTCCCCGTGGGCCATATGTGTGGCCTTGGACTGTGAGTCCAATTACCCAGCCTAGGGCTGGAGGCTTTCTGAGTTCCCTTTGGGGGGGTCTTGGCGGCTCGTGAGCTGCCTCGGTATTCATGCTACCGTGGTTTTAGACCTGGGGATTAGGCTAGATTAACGGCATTGTGCCGTTGCGTTTAATAGTCTTGACCCCATGTCTTGTGACTCAAGGACCGTTGGATTTAGTGAGTCTAGAGGACTGTCCAGAGTCTAATGGCTCGGCGTCACTTGGTTCTTCTCAACTTTCGCACAGGGTGCATGTGTGTTTCTCAGAGTTTTCTCTTCGGAGAGTGGTCACATCAGTGACTCCCCACTAGTCGTAGCCTTCCGACACGCGTGTGGTCCCACCAGGGAGTGGTGGCGAGGCTTTACCCGAGAGAGCCGGCTTTAGGCTGGTTGCCATAGGGCCTCCTACTGTGGCGGCTCAATTCCAACCCGAGAGGAATACCAGTTAGAGGGACTGACGTAGCGCAGTCAGCCAGTGTGTGCAGACGTGGTCGGGGACTTCGGACGCGTGCTGACGAGCACGACCCTGCCTAGACCCTTGTTCTGTGTTTTGTGGTTACTTGTACGGTGTCTCAGTCTCTGCCTGGGGCACCGTAGTGAGACACATGAGGCTGTGGACTAAGTCGTCAGTGGATGCATCCGGCCTTGCTTCTGGTGGGCAGGTACTCCTGTCACGTGAGACGTGACTCTCCTATTTCCGGGTTCCGTTTCCCGTCTGCGAGGCGTGGTTTTCTAGATCGTCTGGTATTTCTGAGGTAGTGGCCAGGGTGCTAGTAGTTTTACCGAGGTTGCGTCTTGTTGTGCAGTCCCCGTGACCAGGTGGCTGGGGTTGCACCTTGGGCAGCGTGCCCAGGTTGGCCTTGTCCTGGGAGACATGCCTCTACGGCGGGGTTGCCGTGGGTCTTACCTCGGTGAGTGGTGTTGTGTGGTCCGGTTCCCGATAGTGAGATCGATATTTCTCCTTCTGCTTGACCGGTACAGTAGGAGTAGTTGTAATGTCGAGTTTTGACCGGCCCCCGAGTTACTGTTCTTATTGTTACTATAGTTACTGCTTTTCGTGCTGCTGTTGTTCTCAGTTGGGGTTCCGTGGTATCCCTACTGAGCCAGTGACAGGAGACTCACCCCTTCTTTTCAGGTGTGGCAGTTCTTCCTCGAGGTTCGAGGATGCTGTTCAGAGGTTCTTAGTTGCCAGCTTGCCGGGCCAAGTGTTCACTTGGCATGTGGTACGCTTTACTGCTTTAGACTGTACTTTCTATTGGAGTGGACTCTATTATAGTAGTTATTTATTTATTTCTATTAATTGTTGAATTATCCTTCCTTATTTCTTATTTCTTTGTACCCCCACACTCCTTTTAGCCCTTCCGAGCCCTCCCGGCTCGTGGGCGGCGGGCCAGGATTCGAATGGTATCGGGTTCTTCTCGATATTCGGATCTTGGGTCGTCACAGCTAGTATCAGAGCGGTGGTTGTGGACGTACATAGGAATTCAAGATATTACAGTGATCAGAGTTCATAAGGTCTAGTACAGTCGGCAACTGGCCTAGGGTTTTGAGTTTATTTTTCGCTTGATTTCTCACTTGAGAGCTTGAGCGCGCTGTGTGGCGCTGTGAAGTCGGTTGTTGTTCGTGACTTTCGTGCTGGCGTGGGATCTAAGGATCGAGGTTGAGAGCTTCTCCCTCATCGGTGGTGATCCTGGTTGTCCAGCGTTGGGCAGAGGTTGTCGACAGGTGCGTCGATGCGGTGCTGTGTTCGAGGCATTTGCCGCGATGTCAGGTGGCTGGCGAGGATTGGTCGTGGTTAAGTGGTCGTGAGTGTGCTCTGAGGGAGCTGTTGTCGAGTCTGGCCACTCCAGCTTGAGGTCTATCCAACACCTGATGTGTTAAAGTCGTAGTTTGAGGTGTCGGAGTGAGTGCTCTGATCAAGAGGTGTGCTCCGGTGAGCGGAGGATCTTCTCGGTGAGTTGTTGTTTTGTCGAGCCTGATGTTCTTATCGTGCTATGTGGCATCAGAAATGATGTGTCGGTCTCGATTATTTTTACAGATTTCGAGGCAGGATTGGGTTGTGGTGTCCCTGTAAGTCTTGCCCCTGCGCTCTTGTGTGCGAATGGGTTGTGTTCGCCTTGGATTTGGTTTGAGTTGGAGAGGTTCTGCGGTGAGTTTCGGGACTCGAGGATGAGCATTGACGATTGTCGATTATGGCTCGTGTTGCGACTCTTGGAGTGGCGTGTTGCAGTTCGAGGAATTGCAGTGGTGGTGCATCGAGAGATGCTGTGATCGTGGTCCGACGTGACACTCGCCGAGTGTGTCGGAGGCGCTAACCTGACAAGGTAATGGTTTTCTTGGTGTTATTCCCAGCGTGCGCGAGATTCAAGGTCAGGTCGAGCGTGGATATTTTTCGTTGGTCGGAGGTGTGATCGGTTTCTCCTTTGGTCGGAGAGATTGTGTTTGGTTAAGGTTCGTCGTCTTGCAGTGTGTTCCCGGATTGGTTGGCCTTCTTGTGCCATGAAATCCGTGCGAGACGTGTCCTGTGTTTTTGGCAAGGTGGTTGCCCGCGAGGGTTATGCCCATTTTCCTGGTGTGTGAGGGTGCTGGTGCTATTCCAGAATGACGAGTGCTGGTTGGGCGGTGTTCAAATTCTTGGCTAGTGCTAGAACTTTTCGATGCGTGGCAGTTCAGAGTCTGCGGAGTCGCAGAAGATTGCCAGATTTGAGAGAATATATGCTTGGGGTTCGAGGTAATGGAGCTTTCCTCACCCTGTTTCCTGAGGTTAACCAGCCGAGTTGTGGATTGTCGGATGGCGAGTCCCGAGTTGACGTGTTTGGCTATACGCATGGATCAGAGTGCGCAGCGAAAGCCTGGTGGGCCCATAACCCACAGGTTTAGGATCGTAGCGTTGGTTGCTACAGGCGGATTTCCTAAGGTTGCGTTGAGCATCGTAGGATTGGTTCCTCGGTGTAAGACGTGTTGTTGATGTGCTGTTGCTTGAGATGTCGTGGTTCTTGGCACTGGCAGGATGGAGTGTTGGGAAAAATATTGGCAAGTGTGCCACATGAGTACCATGTTCCTGTGATGGAAGTCGTGTCAGGCATCGGTGTGAGCCCGGATGGGGTTGTTGAGGATGTCGCCTGACGGAGGTCGAGGACGTGTTGGTTAGAGTCGGTGGCCTGGTGCCCGACTTATGTTGCCAGTCGTGTCCTCGATGAGATTGTCTTTGGAGAAGTGATCTCTGAGAGATTATGGGTCCTAGTTAGTAGCTGTGGATGGCTAGTGAGCCTAACCGTGTGATCGACCATATCAGCGTCTATTGGTTGTATGGTCGTGTCGGATTGTGACAGTGAGATATATAATTGACTGGGGACCCAGAGTGCATTGGTCGTGGTGTTGGCGACTAGGTTGTCGTAATTTTGGATGGCACTTTCTTCCCCTAGAGACGTGTGCCATGAATTCTTCCGGTGGTGTCCCGTGGCTCTATGGTGAGGGCGGAATCGAGATTGGCAGGTGTCCACTTGGATTAATTGATACGAAGGTTTTGATGAGACAAGACGTAAGAGTGACACCTGTGGGCTGAGGCCTTTGGATAGAGATTGGCGTCGGAATGGTTATCCCTGGTTTGGTGACCAGCATGGGATGGTTCCCCTGTAAGTCTGAGTCGAGTGAGGTGATGACCAAAGACACCAGGATCTTGTCATTTGGTTTCATCGTGCTCCCCTGTAAGGGTAGAGTTGGCACGATGCTTGAGATCAGATGCGATGTCCGAGAGGAGTGCAGCTCGATATGTGGTAATTGTGAAGACCCAAGATCCGGATACTGGGAAGAACCCCATACCATTCAAATCTTGGTCCGCCACCCACGAGCCGGGAGGGCTCGGAAGGGCTAAAAGGAGTGTGGAGGTACAAAGAAATAGGAAATACTGCAGGATAATTCAACAATTAACAGAAATAAATAAACTACTACTACAACAGAGTCCAGTCCAACAGAAAGTATAGTCTAAAGCAGTAAAACGCACCACATGCCAAGTGAACACTCGGCCCGACAAGCTGGCAACTAAGAACCTCCGAACCGCACCCTCGAACCTCGAGGAAGAATCACCGCACCTGAAAAGCAGGGGTGAGCCTCCTGTCACTGGCTCAATAGGGATCCCGCGGAACCCTAACTGAGAACAACGGCAGCACGGAAAGCAGTAACTACAGTAACAGCAGGAACAGTAAACACGGTGGCCGGTCAAAACTCGACACTACAGCTACTCCTACTGTACCGGAAAGGAAAACCTTGCTCTCTCAAGCGGGGACCGGACTACACTAACACCACTCACCGAGGTAAAACCCACGGTAACCCTGCCGTAGAGGCCTGTCTCCCAAGACAAGGCCAACCTAGACATGTTGTCCAAGATCAAGCCACGACAGCCTCGTCGCCAACACAACACTAACAAGACGCAACCTCGGTGAAGCTACTAGCACCCTGGCCACTAACTCGGAAACACCGGACGGTCCAGAAAACCACGTCTCGCAGACAGGAAATGGAACCCGGAAATAGGAGAGTCACGTCTCACGTGACAGGAGTACCTGCCCACCAGAAGCAAGGCCGGATGCGTCCACTGACGTCTTAGACCGCGCCTCAGGTGTCTCCCTCCGGCCCAGCGAGAACGGAGACACCGTACAAGTAACCACAGAACAAGTGACTAGCTGGGGTCGCGCTCATCAGCGCGGGTCCAACCGCCCCCAACCACGTGTGCACACACAGACCATGCGTCCCAGGTCTGGCCCTCTGACTGGTTTTCCCCTCAGTCGGACTCTGGCTGCAAGACGTGGGGCCCAACGAAAACGTGTCTAAAAACCATCTCTCGGGGTAGCCTCGCCACCACTCCCTGCTGGGATCACTCGCGTGTCGGAAGGCTACGACTAGTGGGGAGTCACTGATGTCACCACTCTCCGAAAAGAAACTCCGAGAACCACACACGCACCCTGCATGAAAGTCGAGAAGGACCAAGTGGCGACGAGCCACTGGACTCTGGACGGTCCTCTAGACTCATTAAATCCAACGGTCCTTGAGTCACAGACTCGGGGTCAAATCCGTTGAATGCAACGACGCAATGCCGTTAATCTAGCCTGATCCCTAGGTCTAAAATCACGATAGTACGAATATCGAGGTAGCTCATGAGCTACCGAGACCATCCCCTCAAAAGGGAACTCAAGAGACCTCCAATCCCAGGCTGGGTAATTGGACTCACAGTCCAAGGCCATACATATGGCCCACGCGGAAAACACAGAAGCATGATTCCCAAGACAGCTCACAAGCCGCCACGCCAATTCCCCATCCCAGGGGAAAGGGGGAAACCTCCAGCTCCAAGTTGGACGACTGGACTCGTAGTCCAAAGCCTTACTCGAGGCCCACACGGGAACCATCTTCCGCAGAAACACACGACATGTGGGGGAACCCCACCGCACTCACATCGATACACGGTGACTCGATCCAACGTAACACAAAAGCCCGGAACACACACCTACGGGCATGCTAATCGAGGTAACGCGACACCTCCAGACATCCCAGAAACATGGACACAGAACCCACGGGGTGTCCGGGACACTCACAAGGCTGAAGGTCGACCACTGGGTCACAACCGGGTCGACCGGAGACCAACACAACGCGAACCCGACGTCGCAAGCATGGAAATCGCCTGGCAATCTAACCCTAGACCACCACACGGCCTAGCGGTCTACCATTGGGCCGCTAAGGAAAGGCTAGTGGTTTAACATTGGACCGCTACACACTGAAATCACGGAACCACAGCGGTCTACCCTTGGACCGCGAAGCAGAGCCTAGCGGCCTATTACTGCACCGCCAACGGCCCTGGCGGTCTATCGTACAACCGCGAGGTCTAAACCGATATACACTGGGTTCTGGCGGTCTATCTCTGGCCCGCTAAACCCTCAGAACACACGAAGCTCAAGCGGTCTTAGCGGTCTAACCCTGGACCGCCAAGGACCCTGGCGATCTATCGTGTGGCCGCCAGCCTTGAACCGACATAGGGAGACTCATAGCGATCTACCCTTGGTCCGCTTGGAGCCCTTAGCGGTCTCTGGAACGACCGCTAAGGCGTCCCGAACCTGAAACGGTGAGAAACGGCCCAAAAACCCAATCCACGCCCCAATCACCCCCGGTGATGGGGAAACAAAGGGGAATCCATCCCCAAGCCTCCTAGCATGCATCTATGCCCTTCGATCAGTCAAAAATCTCATGAAACGGGAGATTCGACTCACACCCCAAAAATATGGATTTTCCCCAAAATGCACAAATAGGCCCTCTCGGCTCACCACGGCCTACAAAACTCGCGGGAAAGGAAGAGCACGAGTTGGGAGTCCATCTCCCTACCTCCACCGAAGATTTCAGGTGCCGTGGACGCCGATCCACAAAGAAAACACCGTTGAAGCCTCGCTGGGACACGAACTCGCGGCCGAGCTTCATCGCGCCTCCACCGCCTCGATCCTCGCCCATCCTTACATGTGCTCGCCCACGCCATCCCCACCTTGCCTGCGCTCCGCTCCGTCGGCCGTCGGAGAGAGAGGGAGAGTGGAGAGAGCGTGAGAGAAGAGAGAGGGAGAGAGTGAGAAATGAGAGGGGAGAAAGAGAAAAAGGAGGTTAATATATATAGAAAAACCCAAAAAATTACGGAAATTCAAAAAAAATATGAAAAATTACCTTCTTGATCCTCGGGAGGAGCACAACACAGTGGTAACGTCCCAGAGTCGGAGAACGCCACGGTTCGCCCTGCACAGAGTTCCGAAGGCACATCTAGGAAAAATATGTGTAAAACAGAAAATACACTTCGAGACCCACTAAAATGATCTGAAAAATATCCGAAAATATGGGGCATTACAGTAATTGTTTGTGTGAGTCAGCGGATGGCCTGTTGTGAGTTGGATCGTGCCTGGTGGGTCAGTGGAAGGTTTCCCGTTGATGAGCAGCTGGTGATCAGCGTGTGGTCTTTCACATACAGAAGATGCTGCTGGTTGCGCATCAAGATTGGTGAGACCCGTGTTTCAATGAGACCTTTGGTGGTCGTCTCTGTGGTGTGCCTTCCGGATGGGATCTGGGCTTTGTCGAAGTTGGTCTTCTGGCAGAGTTGGCACAGTGATATGTCTGGCTTTCAACATGCCAGGTGTGAGGTGATCCTTGGCGCTGAGCCCATATTCTGGTTGTGGTCTGTCGAGATGGCTGTGTGAGCTGATGGAGGCTCTATATTGGTTATTCCCTTGAGCAAGGTGTGCGACCGGTCAGCTGATTGTGAAGCTGACGTGCAATTTGTTTGCCGACCATAGGATGGATCGGTAGCTGTTTCTCATTACGAGGACTGTGTCTCCTCGGTGAGAGAGACGATGGCAGCAGTGCCATGATTGGTTTTTCCTTGTGACTGAGGTGATGCCGGACTGTGTCCTTTGGTGTATGCCTGCTCTGATAGCCGGTGTGTGCGGCGTGCGGAGTGAGGTGTTCTTCGTAATTGTGATCTGGTTGTGTCCCTCAGGTTGAGAGCTTTCGTGAGAATCGAGGTTTTCTATGCTGGGGCTCTGACGACGTTGTCAATTGGTTCAGGTGTTCTTCCCCTGTGGCTTGGTGCTAGTCCTAAATTTCGAGGATGAAATTTCTTTAAGGGGAGAGGGCTGTAATGCCCCGGGGTTTTAGGATCCTTCTTCTTGGGTTCCGAATTTATTTTCTCGGAGAATTTATTCTCGTTATGCCCGGAATTATCTTTCGGACATTTTTCGGGTTCGGATCCGTGCGTTTCGGATCAGTTTCGGAGGTCCCGGAACGTGTTCCGCAGTTTCCTGTGTTTTTCCCTGACTAGACCTACGGAACCCCGTAGCGGGTAAATCGGGTCGTTCACCTACTCAGGGATGGTACCACGACGATCTGCCTGTTCTGAGGATTGCGGGGATCATTTTTTCTATTTTTTTGGTATTTTTCGAAATTTTTGGGCTTTTCTATATCAACACCCTTTAACCTCTCTCTCTCCCCATTCTATCTTTCTCACTCTCTCTCATCTCTTTCTCTCCCCCTCTCCCCGGGCTGTCAACGGTGATGGAGGAGGGCGAGGCGATGATGGCGGGAGGCGAGGAACGAGGAACGGGTCGAGGATCGAGGGTCGGTGGCGTGGTGAAGCTCGGTGGCGCGTTCGTGAATCGGCGAGGGTTTCGTGGCATTTTCTTCGTGGATCGACATCCACGGTGCGTTGAATCTTCGGTGGAGGTAGGGAGATGGACCCCCGACTGATGCTCTTCCTTTCCCGCGAATTTTGTAGGCCGTGGTGAGCTGAGAGGGCCTATTTTTACATTTTGGGGAAAATGTATGTTTTTGAGGAGTGCGCCGGATCTAGCGCTCTAACCGTGTTTTTGGGCTTAGAATGGGTCCTCTCGATGCTAGAGAGGTTGGGGAATGGTTTTCCCTTTGTTTTCCCTTCACCTGGGGGTAAACGGGGCATGGAATGGATTTCTTCACGATTTCTGCCATTTTCGGGCGTGGACTGAGAACGCGCTCGCCCAAGTGGGCGCGTTCTTGGAGAACGCGCCACCCCGATAGAGCGCATTCACCGGGAAGATGAACAGTAAGGCGGTTCTTATCACGCTACAGGTGGGTAGCGCGTTCCGTTCTTATCGCGCTATAGGAGCATAACGCGTTCATTCTTATCGCGCTACAGGCTGGTAGCGCGTCCTGTCTGATCGCGCTATATATGTATAGCACGTTATGTGTTGTCGCGCTACAGGGGTATAGTGCATTCTAATATGAACGCGCTATACGAGGGTAGCGCAATCTTGAGGGTGACCAGTCGGGCAGCCCAGGGCGGGTAGTCTACGGCTGATCATGCCTCTTTTGGCCGTGTATATCTCGGGCATCCCATGGAGTTCCGTGACCGTGTCTTTGTGTGTCCGGAGGTTCTGTTTTTCTCGATTAGCTTGCCCATAGGTGTGTGTGTGTGTGTGTGTGTGTTCCGGGCTTTGTGTTACGCTGGATTGAGTCACCATGGATTGGTGTGAGTACGGTGGGGTCTCCCCCGCATGTCGTGAGTTTCCCTGGAAAATGATTCTCAAGTGGGCCATGTGTTTGGCCTTGGACTGTGAGTCCAGTCATCCAGCCTGGAGCTGGAGGTTTTTCACTTTTCCCTGGGATGGGGAATCGGCGTGGCCGCTTGTGAGCTGCCTTGGGAATCATGCTTCTGTGTTTTCCGCGTGGGCCATATGTGTGGCCTTGGACTGTGAGTCCAATTACCTAACCTGGGGCTAGAGGGTTTCTGAGTTCCCTTTTGGGGGGGTGGTCTTGGCGGCTCGTGAGCTGTCTCGGTATTCATGCTACCGTGGTTTTAGACCCAGGGATTAGGCTAGATTAACGGCATTGTGTCATTGCGTTCAACAGTCTTGACCTCGAGTCTTGTGACTCAAGGACCATTGGATTTAGTGAGTCTAGAGGACTGTCTAGAGTCGAGTGGCTCGGCGCCACTTGATTCTTCTCGACTTTCGCACAGGGTGCGTGTGTGTTTCTCGGAGTTTTCTCTTCGGAGAGTGGTCACTTTAGTGACTCCCCACTAGTCGTAACCTTCCGACACCCGTGTGGTCCCACCAGGGACTGGTGGCGAGGCTTTACCCGAGAGAGACAGCTTTAGGCTGGTTGCCGTAGGGCCTTCTACTGTGGCGGCTCGAGTCCGAGCCTGGAGGAATACCAGCTAGAGGGCCTGACGTAGCGCAGTCAGTCAGTGTCTGCACACATGGTCGGGGACTTCGGACGCGTCCTGACGAGCATGACCCCGCCTAGACCCTTGTTCTGTGTTCTATGGTTACTTGTACGGTGTCTCAGTCTCCGCCTGGGGCGCCGCAGCGAGACACCTGAGGCTGTGGACTAAGTTGTCAGTGGACGCATCCGCCCTTGCTTCTGGTGGGCAGGTACTCCTGTCACGTGAGACGTGACTCTCCTATTTCCGGGTTCCGTTTCCCGTCTGCGAGACGTGGTTTTCTGGATCGTCTGGTATTTCTGAGGTAGTGGCCAGGGTGCTAGTAGTTTTACCGAGGTTGCGTCTTGTTGTGCAGTCCCCGCGACCAGGTGGCTGGGGTTGCACCTTGGGCAGCGTGCCCAGTTGGCCTTGTCCTGGGAGACATGCCTCTACGGCGGGGTTGCCGTGGGTCTTACCTCGGTGAGTGGTGTTGTGTGGTCCGGTTCCCGATAGTGAGATCGATATTTCTCCTTCTGCTTGATCGGTACAGTAGGAGTAGTTGTAATGTCGAGTTTTGACCGGCCCCCGAGTTACTGTTCTTATTGTTACTATAGTTACTGCTTTTCGTGCTGCCGTTGTTCTCAGTTGGGGTTCCGTGGTATCCCTACTGAGCCAGTGACAGGAGACTCACCCCTTCTTTTTCACTTTTCCCTGGGATGGGGAATCGGCGTGGCCGCTTGTGAGCTGCCTTGGGAATCATGCTTCTGTGTTTTCCGCATGGGCCATATGTGTGGCCTTGGACTGTGAGTCCAATTACCTAACCTGGGGCTAGAGGGTTTCTGAGTTCCCTTTTGGGGGGGGGGGGTCTTGGCGGCTCGTGAGCTGTCTCGGTATTCATGCTACCGTGGTTTTAGACCCAGGGATTAGGCTAGATTAACGGCATTGTGTCATTGCGTTCAACAGTCTTGACCCCGAGTCTTGTGACTCAAGGACCATTGGATTTAGTGAGTCTAGAGGACTGTCCAGAGTCGAGTGGCTCGGCACCACTTGATTCTTCTCGACTTTCGCACAGGGTGCGTGTGTGTTTCTCGGAGTTTTCTCTTCGGAGAGTGGTCACTTTAGTGACTCCCCACTAGTCGTAACCTTCCGACACCCGTGTGGTCCCACCAGGGACTGGTGGCGAGGCTTTACCCGAGAGAGACAGCTTTAGGCTGGTTGCCGTAGGGCCTTCTACTGTGGCGGCTCGAGTCCGAGCCTGGAGGAATACCAGCTAGAGGGCCTGACGTAGCGCAGTCAGTCAGTGTGTGCACACATGGTCGGGGACTTCGGACGCGTCCTGACGAGCATGACCCCGCCTAGACCCTTGTTCTGTGTTCTATGGTTACTTGTACGGTGTCTCAGTCTCCGCCTGGGGCACCGTAGTGAGACACCTGAGGCTGTGGACTAAGTCGTCAGTGGATGCATCCGGCCTTGCTTCTGGTGGGCAGGTACTCCTATTTCTGGTAAGGAGGTGCTTCTACCACTTGACACAATGACTTGTGTTTTTGTGACTTTTCCGAGTAGCTTGTGCTCAGCTTCACTCGAGATTATGGGTTTTGTAGTGTACACGACGGTGAGCTCGTGTATGTCTTGTGCCTTTGACTGTGTAGGTCTTTTGTAAGGCCTTTTGATGCGGGACGGACACGGGGACCGACTCTAAGTGATATGGACCTCGGACTCTAAATGCACACATGACCAGTAACATACGACGGGAGAGACATTAGGCCCGACACTAAGAGCTCCTATGTGCTATACGTCGCTAACAGAAACGCAAGCTCACTCGTCGTCCCAAGCGAGGGAAACGCGGATCGTGCACGGTTGAGGAACCGGCAGAATTAAGGGTAGTCCGACTCACTTCCGTGCTCGGATCGAGCCATGGGACGGGTCACTCTCTCGCTCACAGCGGTGACATGGACTCACGGGCTAGAATCCTATGCTCTCACAGCGGCATATGACCATATACTAGCTAAGCAAAGTAATGCCAAGAAGTTACGATCGTACTTCCACGCACCCGGCGTGGGGAAGACAACCCCGGCCAAAACTGGACTCTTGGTTAACAAAGTTTTACTGTGGTACAACAATTTGACCCACTCCACGTAGGGAGGTAAAAGGTCACATGTGGGGCCCGGGAGTCACGCGAATTGGGTTGACGGGCAGCATCTTGATGTCGCTCCGTCGGTGCCGAAACCCGCGTTTAGTGTTATCCGGACGGCGCGATATACAGGTCCGTGGGGCCCACAGACCGCTCTGTCCTCCGAGTCTGATGGGGTGGGTCCCGCTGTGATGGAGACCCCTGGTGGCGTGCCTCCCTGGAAGGCGGCCGGACGGGAACGCCGGTCGGAGGCCGATCGGCTCTGATCTCCAAGCTTTGGAGTTGTTGCCCACGGACTGGTTGCTTCTGTTTTCAGGCGTGCGATCCGGCGAGATCGGCTGCTGTGATCACTCCCAACGTCGCATCGACGCACAAGAGCTATCGTTGGAAAGCTCTCTCAAAGTCCTTCGACCCTGTGGGATTTAGATCACCGGAGCTGGGCTTCTGATGGACGATTTTAGAACCGGCCTGCTCTCAGTTTCAGATCTAACTGGGCAGAAAATGAGTTTTCTGAGAGTTGGCGTTGATCGTCAGGCAAACCTCCAAATCAGATCTTGAGCTCTTCATGAAGATTGTATAGGGGAGAGAGAGGAAAACGGAAATATTTTTTATGACTGATTTGGTGGAGGTTTGTATGGGAAAGACTATTTTTTACTGGCAGGTGGTCGGATCTCGATAGAGGCAGACAGAACTGAAAGGGATCTGAAAGTGATTTTAGAAAATAGGTGAAGGCCTTTTGAAATTCCACGAAAATTCGTGGGTGGAGGGGATGGTGGGTAGAACCTCCAGTAATTTTGGGGGTTCCAGAAAAAATCAAAAGATGGGTCGAAGATGGGAAGATTAGGGTTGCTGTCACAGTAGATAGAAACCTGGCAGATCTGGGAGGAAAAGATGGACAAAAATAAAAAAATAGAAATCGGAATCTAAAGGTCGACCCAAATTTTCTGGAACATGGAGGGAACCTCTGGAACACACCCTGAAAGTTGGAGCTCAAGAAGAACTCGTGGCTGGGAGTAAAAATTCGTGGAAGGACCTGCTGTCACCCGATTGACAGAATGTCGACGGAGGTGGTGGCGGTGCAACGGCGGCTCGATGGCGGAGGCGGCGGCAACAACGAACTTCACACCTGATAGATGAGGCTTCCCATCTCAGAATACAGCCTTCCCAACTGCAAGAAGAAGAGAGGAGAGAGGGAGAGGGGCGCACCAAGCTATGGAGCTCCAAAGAAATTTTGAATTTTTATCGCATTCATTCCAATCAAATGAAAATACAAGGAATATATATGAAATACAAAAAGACTTCAACTAACCCTAGATCTAGGGTTGGGGAGGGTAAAAGAGGGAGTCCATAAACTATTTCTCCCATGTGATTTGGAATCAAATAAAATAACAATTCAAATCCTATTAAAATATAATAAGCTAGGGACGCCCCCTTGACTTTAAGGCATCCAATTTTGAAATTTTGCTCCCTTTGTCCCCCCCTTAATCCAACCCTTCTAGAAGCCCACCATGGAGGGTTGACTGACCCCACATGGGCCCAAGAGATGAGGTGGATCAATGGGAGAAGGGATGTGGGGCCCGCGGGACCCAGGTGGTCCCATTTTACACATAAACCCCTCTAACAATCTGAATTACAATTCGAATAAAACATAAAATACACACAAACAAAGTCCCAATAAAAAATATCGAGACTCAGGAGGGAGTCTCCAAGCTGTCTCCGAGCCAAATGGAAGCCGATGTAGCTCGGGTGGTGCTCCGCGTACGGTACCGGTGGCTCGCCGACTCGTGCCGCTCGTGTGCTCTGGTGTCCCCACCAATTCTCCCCGAGTGGGAGAAACTCGACCCTGTCGAGTAAGGGTCTGCATCACTCTGGTACCGCTCCAGTAGGTCCGGATCTATCCTCTGCAACTCTGCCCATGTGATCCAAGTATCCTCGGTGGCGGGTCGCCTTCTCCAACGCACTAGGTAGCGCAGGTAAGATCCACTCCTGGTAACTATCACCTGCTCATCCAGTATATGATCGATATGCTCTCGCTGCTGTGGAAAAGGGGCAGGAGGTGAACACTCAGGTGTGGGATCACTCTCAATGGGAGGGGATGGCTCAAAAGGCTCACTAGGGATCACCGATGGGTCCTTATAGACAACTAGATGCGAAACATTGAAAGTTGAGCTTATACCATATTCCTCGGGCAAGTCCACAACATACGTATTGGATCCAACACGTTTCAACACTCTAAATGGATCGGCTCTGCGAGCTTGCAATTTCTTTACGGTTCCAGAGGGAAACTGTTCAGGTCTTACCCTGATCATGACATATTCACCCTCTTGGAACTCACGTGGTGTCGATGGGCATCGGCTAACTCCTTATACCGTGCATTGCTGGCCTCAATGTGACGACAAATGTCGTCATGCAGACTCCTAACATGCCTAGCAAACGACTCGGCAGACTCCGACACTCGTGCATGGATGGGCATGGGAACAAGATCCACTAGCTTCCTAGGCCTACGACCTGTGACAATCTCAAATGGACTCATACCGGTAGACCTATTTATCGAGTCATTATATGCAAATTCTGCCAATGGTAATATGAGATCCCAATCCCCTAGACGATCCCTGACAAGACAGCTCAAAAGGTCACCCAGACTCCTATTGACCACCTCGGTCTGACCATCTGTCTGGGGATGATATGCAGTGGAAAACTTGAGGTGAGTACCCAACATATGCCACAGTGTCTTCCAGAAATAACTGGTGAATCTAACATCACGGTCAGACACTATGGTACGAGGCAATCCAAACTTGCACACCACATGAGTAAGGAATAGGCGGGCTACCCTCGAAGCATCCGAAGTCTTCGAGTAGGGAATAAAAAGGGCCATTTTCGAGAACCGGTCAACAACCACATAGACCGAATCATGCTTCCTGGAGGTACGTGGCAATCCCAAAATAAAGTCCATGCTAACATCATGCCACGGAGCATCAGGCAAGGGAAGAGGTGTATAAAGGCCCGAGCTTTGCTTCTTCATCTTGGCCGTAGCACATGTACGGCACTGAGCCACAATATGAGCAACATCACGCTTCAAGCTCGGCCAATAAAACCTATGCTCAATAGTCTCGATAGTCTTGTTCCGACCAAAGTTGCCGGCTAGACCTCCCGCATGTAGCTCCCAGACTAAGAAGTCTTGAACCGAAGTTCGGGGAACACAAAGCCTGTCTCCATGAAAGAGGTAACCCTCCTGAAGCACATAATCATCAAGGTCTCTCGAGGGTCCGGCCTGGAGAGTGGTATAAATCTGACCGAAGTCAGGACAGTCAACATAGGCCTCTCTCATCTTCTCTAACCCTATGACCTCGGCACTCATGGTGGTAAGCAAACATGCTCGCCGACTCAAGGCATCGGCCACCTTGTTCTCCACTCCAGCCTTATATTTTAGCACAAATGTGAACTGCTGGAGATACTCAACCCAATGGCTGTGACGCGCATTAAGCTTCTTTTGGGAATGGAGGTACCTCAAAGCCTCATGATCAGAGTATAAGATAAACTCCTGATGTAATAGGTAGTGCCTCCAATGCCTAAGAGCCTGAACAACTGCGTAGAATTCCTTATCATAAGTGGAGTATCGAAGTTTCGCGTCATTCAGCTTCTCGCTGAAATATGCGACCGGGTGGGTCTCCTGACTCAAGACTCCTCCAATCCCAACACCCGACGCATCACAAGAGACCTCAAACACCTTCGAAAAATCTGGCAATCGAAGGATATGTGTCTGGGTCATGTGCTCCTTGATGTCCTTGAAGGCAGCAGCTGTGGCCTTCGTCCACACAAATGTGCCCTTCCGGATACAATCCGTGATCGGGGCGGTGACGGAGCTAAATCCGCGGATGAAACAACGATAGAACGTCGCAAGGCCATGGAAGCTGCGGACATCATGGACCGTACGGGGTTCTGGCCACTCAACAATGGCCCGGACCTTCTCCGATCGGCGGAGACCCCAGTACTAGACACAATAAAACCCAAGAAGGTAAGCTGAGATGTCATAAAGGCACACTTCTGTGGGTTCGCATACAGCTGTTCTCGCCTAAGAAGTAGACAGACCTGCCGAAGGTGGTCTAAGTGGTCCCCCGTGGTGCGACTATAGATACGAATATTATCAAAGTACACGACCACAAAGACTCCAATGAAAGGTCGAAGGACCTGTGTCATGAGTCGCATGAAGGTGCTAGGGGCATTGGTCAACCCAAAGGGCATAACCAACCACTCATACAGACCATCCTTGGTCTTGAATGCGGTCTTCCACTCATCACCTGGCCTAATCCTCACCTGATGGTAGCCACTCTTAAGATCAATCTTCGAGAAGATAGTGGCACCAGCCATCATGTCTAGCATGTCATCCAGGCGGGGAATAGGGAACCTGTATTTCATGATGATTTTGTTAATGGCACGGCTATCAATGCACATTCTCTACGTGCCATCCTTCTTCGGGGTGAGTAACGCGGGAACAGCACACGGACTCATGCTGTCCCGAACAGACCCTCTCTGCATCAACTCATCGACCTGCCGTTTTAGCTCGACATGTTCCGTGGGACTCATGCGATAATGGGGGAGATTGGCAATGAAGAGCCCCGAATCAGGTCGATAGCATGTTGAATATCTCGCATGGGTGGGAGTCCCTCGGGAAGCTCCTCGGGGAAAATATCAGTGAACTCCTGCAGAATAGGAATGACATCGGGTGGGAGTTCACCCTCGGAGTTCGGCTCCACCTCTCGGACCGTAATAGCAAATACAAGGTAGCCCCGACTAGCCTCCCGCTCCATTTCCCGGGAGCTAATCATCATCAACCTCCTTGTCGAGGGCTCGCCAAGGCCAGATGTAACGGTCATAGCCCGAGCTGGGGATGGGATACTGGGCCCGGGGACGAAAGGCTCCAGAGTACTTGGGCCAGTAGGACCCCTGACTGAAGGCTTCTTGGGCTGAGAGGGTTGGAGGGTAATCCGTTGGCCAGCATGGTCGAAGGTACATGTGTTCGACCGGCCATGAAGAGTGGCATCCCGATCAAATAACCATCGCCTACCAAGAATAATGCTGCCAACCTCCATGGGGAGGACATCACACCAGATCTTGTCACGGTAGGCACGGAACTGCAGTGGGACCAGACACCGCAGCCTGATCGGAATGGAGGTGGAGTCCACCCATGATACTCGATAGGGGCAAGGATGATCCACGGGTGTAAGACCAAGAATGGAGACAGTGCCCGTGGAGATTCCATTGATGCAACTCCCACTATCGATGATCACCTTACAAACTTGCTTGCCCAGCCGACAGAATGTATGAAAGATAGTGGTCCGTCGCCAGTCATCACTGGCCTGTGGCTGGGTGAGAATACACCTGACGACCCCCAAGTGGGTATCATCCGGATGCTGGGCATCCTGGCCATTATCTTCGGCCTCATAGTACTCGTCAGCTAGCTCCGGATCTGCTTCATAGCTGACTAACTCGAGGTCCGTAGGGGTGGTATCCTCGGCCTGTGTGTCCCCAATGACAAGAGACTGGCGGGTGGGACACTGGTTGGCACAATGGCCAAACCCATTGCAGCGATAACACTGCTGTCGTGATCCACTAGGCTCCCCAATCATGGGTCCTTTCCCCTTATCCTCATGACGGATAGGAGGTGAAGGTAACAAAGGATGGGCTGGAGGTGCGGGTGCCGGTGGACGGGCTGTGGGTGCCGTAAGATGTTGGGGACGAGGAAGGTCCCTCGGGGGTGGAGGATGAGGCCTAGGAGCGAAAGGCTCGGGATGAGTGGGCTCCTGAGGTCAGGCCATGGGGGCCCTTGGATATGTGCCAGAAGAGCCACGGGGCTCGACACTACGGAGGGGAAAGGAACCCAACCGATGGGGAGACTCGAACTCAGCCTCGAATTGCTCCAATTCGAGAGCAACCTGATACGCTTGTTCCAAAGTGGTCGCATTGCGGCGAAAAAGTTTGTATTGATAGTTTGGCTGCATACCTCTCCGAAAGCGTGATATGATCATGGTGCTCTCTTCCGTAACTCCACACCGCAAATAATACTCATCAAACTCGGCGGTGTACTCGGTCACGGATCGGTTCTCTTGGAGAGACTTTGCCATTTATCTATGAGACGTTGGCGGTATGAGGCAGGAAGGTACTTCTCCCTCAATTTCATTTTCATGTCATCCCAAGTACCGATCGGGGGTTGACGTCGTTGATTTAGCAGGCTCTCCACATTGGTCCAATAAGTTTGGACCTGCCCATGCAGCTTCATCTTCGCGTATCGAACTCTCCGGTGGTCCGTCATCTCAAACCACTCGAAGTACCGGTCCATGCCGGCCTCCCAATCTAAATAGACCTTCGGGTCCAAGGACCCGCTAAAAGTGGGAGGGTCCGCACGCACGCCCCTAAGAATGCGGTCGTCATCATCGTCATCACGATTTCGTCGTTGATTCCGACGACCGTAACCCCCTTGCTCATTATCAGATGCATAATCATCCACCACATGCACTTGTTGCCTCCCAACATCTACCGCCTGAGCTCTTGGCGCAGCAGGTTGCTGAGCCGGCTCCTGTTGACCATTGGTCGGCGCGGGTTGCGCCGCCGCTGGGGCCCTCTCGAGGACGGCAATCCTCCCTACATGACCCTGGATGGACTGGTCTGAAGATTCAGCCCGATCCTCGAGGGCTTTCATCCTCCCTTCTAGACGTGTCCCTACGCCATCTAGACGCGTACTAAGGCCATCCATATGCGTGTCAAGACGATCCATAATGGCTCGGAACATCTCGGCCATCGAGGACTCATCGGAGCTACGGGCTCGGGAATCCGCCATAGGTGGTGGTGGCGAGTATTGGGTGCCTTGACGGGTGGGCATGTAAAGACACACGAACTAGGAGACACAAACTGATACAAACACCGACTAATGCACCTAGACCTAAACCAATATCCGGTACGTGGCGGAGTTAATCGATCCAAAGATCACTCCCGCAAGTGTGCGGCCTTCCCGATAGGCGTAGCCTAACGTTCGGACAACACCTTTTAATATACCGAATTATCGGGATGAAATGTAATTTTAAAACACTTTTTTTTCTTTTGAAAATAATGAAGATCCTAGACTTGACTTAGACCGTGCAAGACTTATGCAACGACTACCCTAGACTCGACTCGCTCTGATACCAAACTGATGCGGGACGGACACGGGGACCGACTCTAAGTGATATGGACCTCGGACTTTAAATGCACACACGACGAGCAACATACGACGAGCGAGACATTAGGCCCGTCACTAAGAGCTCCTATGTGCTATACGTCGCTAACAGAAACGCAAGCTCACTCGTCGTCCCAAGCGAGGAAAATGCGGATCGTGTACGGTTGAGGAACCGGCAGAGTTAAGGGTAGTCCAACTCACTTCCGTGCTCGGATCGAGCCACGGGACGGGTCACTCTCTCGCTCACAGCGATGACATGGACTCACGGGCTAGAATCCTATGCTCTCACAGCGGTATATGACCATATACTAGCTAAGCAAAGTAATGCCAAGAAGTTACGATCGTACCTCCACGCACCCAGCGTGGGGAAGATAACCCCGGCCAAAACTGGACTCCCGGTTAACAAAGTTTTACTGTGGTACAATAATTTGACCCACTCCACGCAGGGAGGTAAAAGGTCACATGTGGGGCCCGGGAGTCACGCGAATTGGGTTGACGGGTAGCATCTTGATGTCGCTCCGTCGGTGCTGAAACCCGCGTTTAGTGCTGTCCGGACGGCACGATCTACGGGTCATAACTGATGCGGGATGGACACGAGGACCGACTCTAAGTGATATGGACCTCGAACTCTAAATGCACACATGACTAGCAACATATGACGGGAGAGACATTAGGCCCGACACTAAGAGCTCCTATGGGCTATGCGTCGCAAACAGAAACGCAAGCTCACTCGTCGTCTCAAGCGAGGGAAACACGGATCGTGCACGGTTGAGGAACCGACAGAGTTAAGGGTAGTCCGACTCACTTCCGTGCTCGGATCGAGCCACGGGACGGGTCACTCTCTCGCTCACAGCGGTGACATGGATTCACGGGCTAGAATCCTACGCTCTCACAGCGGCATATGACCATATACTAGCTAAGCAAAGTAATGTCAAGAAGTTACGATCGTACCTCTGTGGACACCAAAAATTGCACGCCCAGATGTCCCGCTCGGCCCCGCATCAACAACGACGCTGAGTGAAGAAGCCCCGGGGAGACTGGTCGTCCCGGGCTCCCCAAATATGCACACTGCCGTGAAGCCGTCCCCAGAATCACGACGGCAAAGAGAAGCCAACCCCCGGGAAACCCACAACCCACAGGCCTCGAGGGAAATCGAATGGGCCACAGCTCGTGCTCACAATGGGCTCAAAAAAACCGCCCTTTTGGCCTCCAGCGGCACACCCCTGAGGGCTCCAGCGGCACGGCCCCAAGGGCTTCAGCGGCACGGCCCCAAGGGCTTCAGCGGCACGACCCCTGAGGGCTCCAGCGGCACACCCCTATGGGCTTCAGCGGCACGGCCCCAAGGGCTTCAGCGGCCCAGCCCCCATGGGCTTCAGCGGCACAACCCCAGAGCCCCTCAGCGGCACGCCCAGCCCAGGGGCTTCAGCGGCACGGCCCCACGGCCTTCAGCGGCACACCCCCTTGGGGGGGTCTTCAGTGGCACACCCCCTTGGGGGGTCTTCAGCGGCACACCCCCTTGGGGGGTCTTCAGCGGCACACCCCCTTGGGCTTCAGCGGCACAGCCCCCATGGGCTTCAGCGGCACAGCCCCCATGGTCTCCAGCGGCACGCCCCCATGGGCTTCAGCGGCACACCCTGCTGGGCCTTCGACGGCACGCCCGTTTTGTGCCCCAGCGGCACGCCTTTTGGCCCTCCTACGGCACGCTTGTGCAGCCCGTCAACGGCACAGCGTGAAGGCTTTTTCAACGGCGGGGGACGACGTGAAGCCCATGCCCTACATATCCTTGGCGCATAGTGAGCCATCCGAGGTGTCGGCCGATCGTTGGGCCACGCAGGCTACTCCACTGACAGCCAGGACAAGGGGGAGTCAAACCCCATCATCACGAGTTGCTTCCCGCCTTCGACGGCCCTGCTCAAAGGCTCCAGCTGCTGGGAGTATAAATGACTCCCGCTTCGACAGAGGAAGAAAAAGAAGAGAAGAGTGCGACAGATTGACGGAAGACACACACGCAAGAGAGGAAGAGAAGAAGAAGAGCCCCGGCGTGAGTCCCCTCCGACGACCACCGGGCAGAAGCGAGAGTAAGAGAGAGAGAGCTTGATGTAGTAGGAGAAGGTGGGGGAAAGAGTAGGGGACGATTGTCCCTGCTCCAATCCCAACACCTCCTTCTCTTTTGTGCTCTGCTCTTCCCCTTCCCGTTCTTTCTTTCTTTGGGTTTCCTCCTTGCCTGTAGTCTCAGCTTGGGCACCCTTTGTAATGTGTATATAGGGCCACGGTCCTTGGTTTCCCATGAATGACAATCACCCTTCTCAGGTTTCCTTGCTATTCCTGTTGGTTTACGCCAGTCTTCATGGTGTATGGTGTGTTACTCGTTTTTTTTTATTTCCTCCGGTGCTTTCAAAGTCTCCGTAGCAATGTGATTGTCCCGTATGATACTTGGCCTCCCGGGTTCTATGCCCTCTCCTACGGCCATTGGCTGCTCTCCTCCTCTTTTAGAACACCCAGTAGCCAGTAGCCCCCTTCCTTGGCTTTCCCCCACCGGTGTGCCCTTAAATTCCCCTCACCAACGTCCCTCAACTCCTTTTGGCCGGCACATCCCTGGCTCTTCCTAGCCGGTGCACTCTTGATTTCTCCAGGCTAATGCCTCTCCGGCACGCCTCTTGACCCTTGGACGGTACACCCTAGGGAGGCCCCTGACGGCACATCTTTTGGCCCTTGGCCGGTACACCCATAACCGCCCTCAGCGGTACACCTTCCATGAGTGCCTCAGCGGCACGCCTGGCCCTGCCCCAGCCCGGTACGCCTTGGCTGAGCCCCAGTCCACCTTGTCCAGTCCTAGAGGTCTTCGGCCCGTCGTTTTCCTCATGTTTTCCGAGGTTTTATAAAGGTGTTACTGCCTCCGGGCGCCCACCTCCAGTTGTCGGGTTCCGCCACTCCATGTGGGCGCGTTCCCTGTACCTCCCTTAGGCTCGGGTCAAGGGGAGATGCTGCCGAATTTTTGTCAAGATATAACAACATGTTAAATAAGGCAAAAGGAAGCAACAAACGAACAGAACAATCAACGATAAAACTTTCCGACTTATCGAGCCGCTGCCGGCACCATGACGAGAACTGGACTGATTAACAACCCGGTTGCCCGAACGTCCGATCTGCGAGAAGAGGCCGAACAGAACAAAGCAAAGGAGAAGTTTATATCAAACTACATGAAAGTTAAGATAAGAAGAAAATAAAAGCCTTAAAACGAATAACAAAAGAATGTACTTTCACCAGCCTGCCTGTCCCAACCTCCACCGGCACACTTAGCCAGCCCCTCACCGGCACGCCCTACCCTCCACTCCAGTAACCCTTCACCGGTACACTCTCGCTCCTTTCAGCGGCGTAGCCATTCCCCACCTTCAACAGCACACTCCAACAATCTTCAGCGGTACACCCCCCTCAATCCCTGCGGTACACCTCTTTGAGCCTCCAACGGTACGCCCTTGCACCTTCAGCGGTACACCCTTATTGCCCCCCCAGCGGTACACCCTCTTGACCTCCAGCGGTACGCCCCATTCCCCAGCGGTACGCCCCTCTATTCCCTTCGTCGGCACACTACATACACATATATATATAGCATGATAATAACATTAATGATAGCAAATAAATTAAAGGACTTCGAATGTGCAACATTAATAATGATAAACGAGGTGGGAGGAGTAATAATGAAAATAGTAATAATAATAATAATAATAATAGTAAATAAAAGAAGAGAAATCATCCGGGACAAAGGCACAAAGAAGTAATAAATAGCAAAGGAAAGAGAAAAGCATATAATTAAGAAAATCCCAGATAAAAGATGCTAGGGTCCACACTGCAGTCCCATCTCTCCCCGGGACCTGATGCGAAAGGAGCAACAATGCCGCCCTTTCAGGTCGAACCCGAGCCTTGGGAAGTATCCTGACATGGCCAAGCTTTGACCTAATCTCGGGCCGACATCTTAATCGGACCGGATTTCATTTCTCGTTCCGGACCCCTTCCGAGTCATCATTAAAATTGCCGTGCGCTCGGCAGACATTTGAACGGATTAGTCCCGATTTTCCCGTCGCATTTTCATCACGGACTCGTGTCCGAACATGAAAAGGCCCACGAGTGACCGACATGGCCGACGGTTTGTGGTGTGAATACAACCCGCAGTGTGATCTATCCCTATCTCTCTCTCTCGCAATTAGTATTATTCCTTTCGGCCGTAGGGCCCCTAATTTCGGTAATTAATCAAGGGTATTCCCTCGTATGGGGGATGTAAATGACGTCGTGACCTTTACGGCGCGACGGGATTCGGTCCCGACACGAACCACACAATCGTCTGACGAAGTCAGATCGAGCGCACCATGGGCTCTTCGGAGCCCGAATAAATTGTCACCTCGGTGACTGGCACGCCCACGCACTTAATAAACCGACAAACGAATAAAAATGATTGTTAAATAAAAAAGTGCATCCACAAGTCTGGCACGCCCGGTGGGACCGATCCACCCTTCATCTCTTTACCGAAATTAGGGGCCCCGTGGCCCCCTTCTTGTAATACTAATTGCGTTACTTTCTCAAATACAGAGAGAGAATTGCATCATGGTGCCAACGATGGCTGTCACTTGCAGCCCTCAACCCGTCGAGAACCACGTCCGAGGTGGCTACCTGGCGGTCCCCCTCAGCTTCGGGAGCTTCCCTCCCACCGTAGGCTTCCCCAACTTCTTGGGGGTGGCCTTTGTCAACATTCTTGAGGTGAAGGCGCCCGAGGAGTCCCAGATCAACGCTCCCGCTCTGGGGGCCGTCGAAACTACTGTCAGCCGAGCTACGGCCAGGAACAACAACAGCGTCCCCACAACGACGCTGAGCTGCAACGTGCACCACGTGCACCAAACTACCGGCCCTTCCCACCAAGGGTCAGCATCCCACCGAAGAAGGCTTCGGAGGAGCAACACCGGCGCCGGCTCGGGGCGCCGCTCGTCCAACTCCGAAAAGTCCATGACTGTTGGGGCCCTCCGAGTCCGTCTGGACGGGCAGAGGTCCCAAGTGACACCGGACCGTATCGTCCCGACCGTCCCAGTCCGCAACTCTTTTCAAGGACTGGAGAAGCTGAAAGAGAGGGCGACGCCCGCAACCCCAGCTGTAGCACCGAAAAAGGCGCCGGCTCACAGGCCGGCCAAACTGAAGCAAGTCTGGGTACCCAGGGAGGTCCAACCCACTGCGCCCGCCCAGGCGAGACCTAGCCCTTGCCGCCCGAGACGGGCCCGAGGAGGTGAGCAGGTCGAATTCATGACCCCGGCTCGCCGACCTGCACCTGTCATGACGGTGCTGCCCGAGAAAGCTCACCGCCGTCACCGCGGGCGCCGACACAATGCCGCCCGCCCGACACTCAGGGCCTACTCTCCTCCTGCCGCTGTCATCGACATGCAACCGCAGGCTGCTCTCCCTGACCAGGAGTGGGAAGGGATCGAGCAGGCTACGAGGAATTACCTCCGAGGCCCGGGTAGCACCCCCGCCGGCCGCCAGAGACTGCTGGGGGCAATGGCCTCCGCTTTCCAGGAAGAAGGAGCCCGGCCCGCGCCCAGCGCAGAATCGAGGAACCGTTCGGAGGAACAGCGCCAGTCCCCTGTCCGGGAGGAAGCGCCGCTCCGACGGTCGGTCTTCGACAAGCTGGTGTTCTCGGGAAGATCATCCAGGAGGGCGACAAAGAGAAACAAGAGATGGCAAACCTTCACCTGTAATATGGCAGGAGTTCACGGTCGGTATGGGGCTTTGCCTGCCGATCCGGAAGAGATGGCCAGACTTGCCGCCAGGCCGGGACCCCTTACTAGAAGAGGGAGAGCGGCAGGCAGTGCGACACCCACAGGCGCCGAAGGGACCTTACCTGAAGAGCCCCTTGCGGCCCTCACGGCCAACGTGGTCACCACCGGCGACACAAGCGGTGGACCCTCTACATCATCCGAGGACGCCCCGGCCGAGGAAACAGGGGGCATGCCCAGCCTCCCCACAGCTGACCCTGCAATGCTGCTCATGATGCAGCGGTTCCAGCAAGAAATTGAGCCACTTAAAAAGCAACTGAACGAGCGGAACACACCGCCCCTGATGTCCTGGCAGACCGAGGTTTTGCTCGAAGCGCCTGGGGGCAACGGGCGATCCTCGGAAGCGACTCCGCAGGCTGCGGCATTCCCATCAATTCCCAGCTACACTGGGGGCATGCCTCTGCAACGGGCATTGCACCCAGCGCTGGCCCCGCCACCGATTTTGCCTCCCCAAGGGTCTCCCATGGCCCGACACGCGACGGTACTCACTGCTCCGGGGGCACAGCCTGCCCACCTCCACTCAGGCCCGATCGATCCGATAAGGACGAATGGAATGATGATGGATCAGATGATTGAAGAGAAGCTGGCCTACAAGGGTGACATAGATCGTGCCGCTTTTGAGCTGTACCAGGTACCTTACCCCGCCGATCGTGTGGTCAAAAGGTTGCCTCCCGGCATCAATAAACTACCAGAGTTCGGGAAGTTCAGTGGACAAGGTTCGTCGAAAGAGCACATAACTCACTACATCAACCTAATGGGTGATTTGGCGGCCGACGAGTCCTACTTGCTCAAGTACTTTGGGTCCTCCCTCACAGCACCCGCATTTGAGTGGTATTCGAACTTACCGGTTGGGTCTATCAATAACTGGCCCGACATGCAACGGAAGTTCCGGAAGCGATTCCACGCTGCCAAAAGAGAAATAACTATGGCAGAACTATGTGCCTCCAAGCAGAGGACTGATGAAACTACCTTGGAGTATATCAGAAGATGGCAGAATCTCAGTATGAGATGCAGGCGGCCGCCGCACCAAGAAAATGCAGTGCAGATCTGTAAACATAATTTGAAGTTGGAGGTCCTCAAAAAGATGATTGGAGAAGTGCATACGATCGACCCCAGAAGGTTCGAGCGGCAAAGAAATAAAGATGAGAGGGTCGTCACCAGTCCTTCGCTGGCTAGACCGGCCGAATATCAAGAAGCCCCCTCCTTGCGGGCTAAAATGATGAGGCCTTACTCCTTTCCTAAGAAAAAGACCCGGCTTTTGTTTGAATGAGCCATCAAATACAATAAGGTCACTCCGCTAGAACCAAGGAGGCCGGACGATCTTAGAAGAAGAGACAACCCCTATTTTTTCCTGTATCATCAAATGTTCGGGCACTCCATTGAAGACTGCTATGTGTTCAAAGATGCTGTCGAGCGCCTGGTTAGGAAGGGGGAACTCCAATTGGGCAAACATAAAGTGGACCCTCCACGTCCGCACGAGATGCCCGATCTGAAGAGAACAGTCAATATGGTATCTCTGTACCACCTATCGCCCAAAGAGGCGCTAGAGGCTCCTTCAGCATGCGCCGATGAATGTGTCCTATGCCGGCATTCGGAGCCCCTGGGCCTAGAACAAGAAGCCGAAGGAGAATCTGAGGCGCTGCATGCACCAGATGGTTTACCGCGAGAGCATACACCAACCCCGGAAGGGAAGGAAAGGGAGATTTCAAAGAACAGAAGGAGTAGCATTGTCCTCTCTTGCCACACACTCTCGATCGGGCGCAGCTCAGTCCAAACCGGTGAAGGAGAAAATGAAACGACATACCTCCCGTCGTCCAGTGAGGAGGCCCATCATCATAACCCTCCTTCACATGGGGGTCTGGGGGTAGTAATGTCGACTTTTCAAGGACAAGGTGTTGTCGGCCATGACGACATGATCTCGCCGACCCCATTCGAAGCCAGGACGGGAGGCAGCACCTCAAACTTCCATCAACCCACCCTCACCATGACGGCAAGACTGTTTGAAGAATTGCATGAAGTCGAGGCGTCAAGGGGGAAATCAATCAAGACACGTTTATGCCCAGCAATGCCCGCGCATGCAGGGCCCTCTTCTGGGACCTTCTGGGGCGGCTGTGAGCCACCCGAGGTCCCACCACCACCACCAGCAATGTCCCGGATGATACATGATTACATTGGGGGTAGCCCCTTCCAGCGGCTGCAGCATGCACCCTCGATACCTCGCATGACGCCAAGAACAGACCCTCTTCGCCAATCGTTCGGCTCATACCCGGGCTTGATAGCGCCAACAAGAAACGAGGAAGTCGAGGGACGAGCGAGAGGCAAAGACGAGGCGGCTCGAGAGCAGAGTCGTCGAGGCCGAATCACAAACAGCTGACCGAAGAGGTGATGAGTCGCCTCGGACTATACGAGAAGAGGGGGAAACCCCCGTGAAGAATATGGAGATCCTCCAAATTGCGGAGGCGCCGTCCAAAGACTCCTAAGAAGCCTGAAGGGCGAAATAATACAAAGGGTCATGGATATTGAGGTCAGAACTCTTGAAGAGCTGAGTGGCCTAGCATCTAATGCCGAGATCTTCCTGGTAAAATATTGCCCCACCCCCATTGCCCAGAGTGAGGAAAAGCGATCAGCCGACAAGCAGTTGGCACGAGAAAAATTTTGCACCCCAGACTTCGAAGCCTTCGAGCGACAACAGGGGAGAACAAAGGTTGCAGCCAGAGCTTCCTCCACTAAGGCCGCTGGCCAGAGACTTTCATTAAGGGACAGAATGAAGAGGCCCTACTCCTTCCCGAGAGATAAGACTCGGATCCTCTTCGAATGGGTTCAAGAATATGGTAAAGTTGTGCTTCCAGAGCCGAAGAGGCCAAACGACCTCGAAAGAAGGGACGACCCCCAATTTTGCCTATATCATCAAATGATCGGGCATTCCATTGAGGACTGTTGTGTATTTAAAAATGTTGTCGAGGACCTGATCAGGAAGGGCGAATTAAGAATGGGCAAGTACACGGTAAACCCACCACGCCCTCACCAAATGCCCGACCTGAAGGCGACCGATGCAACCGCACCACACCGGCCGAAGAGCAGCGCGCCCTGAAGGACATTCCAGCTCTCTTTCAAGCAATGGCAGGAAGTCCGAGAAGACGGCGCCAGACGCTGCCGATCCCCCCTCTTGAGGGCATCCATCTAGACTGACACTGGATGCATGGTCGGCTATTGCCGAATGTACCCCCCCCCCCTTTTTTTTTAAAAAAGGGGTGATAGTCACCTGTAACAGTGAGACATATCTATGGAATGGTGAATGATTATCTAGGCCTATTAAGGACCCTTCCATTATGAATTCTCGCATTTACACCGTGGCTGCTGCTTGCAAGGGCCACCCAGACGATGAAGCCTCCAGATAGCGATTTTAAGAAAAAAAAGGGAGGAAAGGAAGAAAAGAAAGAAACAAAAAGGAAGAATTGACGAGAGAGGGTTATATGGCCATATCAGTCGATACCCGTGCTAAATGAAGATTACCACTGTGGGATTGATGCGGTGGAGCGAACCACTCATCCCCTCCCTGAGTGGGTGAGCACTCTCCTGCACCCCCACCTTGACCTGTCATACAAAAAAAGAAAGAGAGAAAAGAAGAAGAAGAAAAAAAAAAGAGAGAAAGAGAGAAGAAAAGTTGGCTGGCATCGCCGACCAAGAAAACAAGAGGAAGGCCGACATCCCGCCCGTTCCTCCTTCCTGCTGCCTCTATCCGGCACAAAATGGCCCCTCGAGTGGTTGTTAAAAGACCCAGCGAGCCACAATTGTAGCTTGATGAATGGCTGCCCGCTGTGGGGAATGCTTTATAGCAATGAGGCCAAGCACGGCCGCCACTCTCAAAGAGAGCATGCACGTACCTCGCCATGGGGGATAAGAAGAGGAGATATACCCCGCCATGGGGGCATGAGAGGCAAAAAAATATACACCCTGATCTAGGGGCATATGAAGAGAAGTCCACCCCCATCTTAGGGGCATTCGAAGAAGGAATATATATCCCGGCCCCGGGGTCCATGAAGCAACATATATCCCCCCCGGCGGGGCATCTGAAGCAGAACGCACAATATTCCCCGGCTTAGGGGAGCACGTGAAGAAAGGAATACACCCCGATGCGGGAGCACATAAGCATGAGAAGAAGAGACTACCCCGGCCTGGGGTCATGAGAAGAAGCAGAGACACGCCCCGGCTCAGGGGAATATGAAGAGAAGTCCACCCTGGCTTAGGGGTATTTGAAGAAGAAACATATCCCACCTAGGGGCATAGAAGCCGTGAAGAGTATACTCCACCATGGGGGCATTCGAAGAGAGCTACACCCCGCCTCGGGGGCGTTAAAAAACACGCCCTGGTCTGGGGACATAGAAGTCAAAAAAATACACCCCGCCTGGGGGCACAGAAGCGAAGAGGCAAAGCACACCCCCCCCCTCAGGGGGGATGCATACCAAATGAAGGTACACCCCAACCTGGGGGCACATTAAGAGAAATACACTCCAGCGTGGAAGCATTAATGAGAAAAGAAGAGCAGAATAAAGAAAAAGACACGCACGAGGCAGACGTGGTCTTCGAGCCCGCCTCATCACACAAAAGAAGAGAAAAAAAAGAAAAAGAAGAAAAAGAAGAAGAAAAAAAGAGGGAGAAAAAAAAGAAGAGAAGAAGAGGAAGAGAAAAAAGAGAAGAGAGAAAGAAAAAGAAGAAGAAAAGAGGAGGAAAGGAAAAAGAAGAGAAGAGATAAAGAAAAAAAAGGGGAAGCAAAAAAAAAGAGAAGGGAAGATGCAAGAGCAGGGGAAGAATGGAAGCCGAGAAAGGGGAGACTCCCCCCATTTCAACCGTCGCCCCGCAGCAACGGAAGTACTAAAAGAAATTTCTAAACAAACTCTTCTCTCCGTCCTCCCCGGGCGGTGGGTACCCCTCTGGCTCGGATCTTCCGTCCAGGTCGTTGACTAGACAAACTCTTCTCTCCGTCCCCTCTGGACGGCGGGGAACCCGGTCTCTGACCAAGACCCCCCCGCCTAAGGCCGGTACGCGTTTCCAACGTTGTGGCAAGGCCAGTCAGTCGCCCGTTCGGTACGTTGGAGTGGTCCCCTCGTCCTCCCCCTGGGAAGGCGAGCACTCTCCCGTGCACTGACATGGGTTCCTGCCTGATCCTCCGGGAGCGAACCATCGCAAAGACTCACGCCCTCCCGATGCGTCCTGGCACAAAAAAAAAGAAAGAGAGAGAAAGGACGATATACGCGAAAGAGGAGGAAGGAGAAGAGAGGCCCCCTAGGGGAAGGCGTGCTAGAAGAGCATGTGAAACCATCAATCTGTTGTTCAATTCAGATAAAAGAAAATCAACCTACATGAGCTTCGGGGCATACCCATGTGTTACATTCAAAAGAAAAAAGAAATGAATTCTGAGGTGCAACGCTCAGTCGGTGCCCCTGAAGACGTCCTTGAGGGGGAGGATGCCGACGCAAGGGAAATTCGTCATATCGCGCAAGCGACCCCTCCGTTCTTCGAGTCGAGCGAGTTCCGCATCCACGAACGCCGCCTCGGCCTGGGCAACGGCCAGAGCCTCGCCTTCCGCCTCGACCGCTTTTTCGGCTTCGGCAAGGTCAGACCTGGCCGCAGCAAGGTAGCTCTCCAGTTTCGCAATTCGACCCTTAAGGGAGCGAATATTGCTCTGGCCTTCCTCGAGAGCCTTCCCATGGTGCTCTTCATCATGGCGCCGTGCCTCCAAGGTCTGTAAATACTCGTCTGCCTGGGCATCAAGGGCAGCATATTCGTCAGGAGCTTGGGTTTCGAGGAACTCGCGACGCTTAACATACTTCAGTAATAGTAAGACTCATCGCGACCATTCCCCCAGTGGACAGCCCAGCACTTGTAACGCCTCGGTCAGCTGCGTCACTATAGTATGTACCTCCCGGTATGATAAGGAAAGATCGGCAAAGAGCATCATCCGCAGCGTTACCAGCATTTGATGGACTGGCGCCTCTGACGAGGTGTGACTGACCGAAGGCATGGCTGGGGGAGTAAATTCCACGGTGCTGTCCACCTCCGCCCACAAATCAGCGTTCACCGCGGCCGAAGAAGATGGAAGAGCAAGAGTCAAGACGCCTGGCCGGCGTGGCTCGACAGAAGATTCCTGGCCAACCACTGCTAAGGAAATGGCTGAGGTCATTACCGAAGCATCTGGCGCCGCTATCATCCGCTGCTCTCCTGCCTCCTCTTCACCTGCCCGGCCCGCCTCTGCCACTAGTTTAATCGACAGGGGTGCAGGTACCGCTACTCCGGCCGAAGGAGGGGCTTCAAGTAAATCCGGACCCGACGCCATCACCCACGGACTTTTCTCTCGCGTTTGGGATCCCTCTAGATGTGCACGGAGCCCAGAAAATATTCGCTTCAGGAGCGGGTCCTCCATTTGAGCCGGGAGCTTCGGGAAGGGCGGAAGTGGAACCATCAGCCGGGGTAGGCGTCCCGCCTCCACGAGCACTGCAAGGCTCTCCGCCCCCAATTCCGTGACTAAAGCCAATCCCTCCACCGCTATGGGGCCAATACTCGGCCTCCGTTTGGCGACAGCCTTCCGGGCACGGCCGGGCGTCTTCCCTGCCGTTGTCACCGCCTGACCATATAGAGTATGGTTAGCCACCCGCTGCCTGGAGCAGATCGCGCAAAGTCAAAAGGCGGGAGGAATCAGAAGACCCACGCTCTTACCTCGACCACCAGGACGAGGCTGCCTTCGGGTGCAATTTCCCCCTCCTCCAGAGGCTCGTCTGCCGTCTCGATAGTACGTGGAGGCTCCGCGGACGCCTCCTGATGAAGGGCGTCGAATAAAAGGGCTAGCCTGCCCAAGCCCGCATCAGCCCCCGTCGGGCGGTCGACCGGCGCGACTGAAGCGGCCTTCCCCACAACCTCCGGCTGGGTAAGCTCCTGAAAATCCGAGGACGACAAGAACGAGATCATTAGCCAGCTATGGGAAAAGGGGGGGTCCGGCCCAAGAAAGCTCACACTTACAGTAGCCCTCCCCATAAAGCTTGAGGAGCCAGCAAGTAAGGGGGCCTTGAAGACCAGCTCGGGCAGCCCCGATGCTTCAGACGCGCCCTTGTCATAAGCCACCTCATCAGAGGAATAGTTATAATCTACCTCTTCGCCCGACGAGGACTCGACCGCCACAGGCTCTGCCCTTTGTAGACACGCCAAAATTGACATTATTTTGAGTATATTTCATATCGCTCTGCGATGCCACATTTGACCCTCAAATCAGCTTATTTGAGTGGTTTTCCCACTTTTCTTGAATTTCTCCTATTTTTCCCCATTTTATCTCCTTTTCCTATTTTTCCGGATTTCTTGGGCATTTATCTCTATTTTCAGAATTCACGCCCTCATCAGGGGCGTGTTTTTGAAACACGCCCTGGTCTAGGGCGTGTCTTTCCCATTTTATCTATTTCTCCCCATTTTATCTATTTTATGAATTTTCTGAATTCACGACTTGGGTAAGGGCGTGTTTTTCTTAAAACATGACTTAACCTAGGGCGTTTCTTTAAGAAAGGACGCCCACACCTTAGGGCGTTAATTCTTTTGGTTTTGACCGACTTCCCCATTTGAGCTCTTTAAATTAACGCCCTTCCAAGGGGCGCTTTTTGAAAAGTGGCTTTGTTTAAGGCGTGTTTAACATTTTTCAAATATGGGGAGTTTTTGTTGCTAAATTTGGTTTTTGAGGAACGCCCTTGTTCAGGGCGTGTTTTTGAGAAACGCCCTATGGGTAGGTCGTCAATTCTTAAATTGACGCCCTTACCTAAGGCGTGTTTCACCTTCTGGCTTCGCAACCCTATCCCCAGAGAGTCCTTGCTTCGTTAGATGCCTACTTGGTTTGGGCTCTTGCCCATTCTTATCACTTCCCTATTAGGACTCTTGCCCATGTTTATCTCTTCCTCAACCTATTTAATAGAGCCAATGGCTCTGTTGTTTGGTTGGACCCCCTTCTTCCCCTCCGTTTTTTTTCCTTTTGCTTTGTTTTCTCACAGGCGCTGCTGCTGTTGCTGCTGCTGGCCGAAGGAGGAGCCTCTGCATCTCCCCATCGAGCATCTTAGGCCAAAGCACATGCTCTTCTTTTTCCTTTCCTTTTATTATCTTAAACATACGTGCATGCATATACCTTCATCATGTTCATCTCCTATTAATTCCTTTCTTCTCAACCACGTTGAGAACCTCCGACAGTGCATCCCTTGCACATCCTTTTCTTTATTTTTCATATCATTCATATATCTCCCACCCTTTTGCATAGGGGTTTAAGGGCCAACCACCCACAAGGTGTGTCTTAATCCTATGATATTTCATGCTCATCTATTCAAGAATTTGACGCTACACCCACCTTGTTTCTAATTGAATTCTTTTGGTGGTATTTGTTTGTTTTGCAAGGGTAATAAAAGCAAGAACTCTCTTCATCGGTCGGCCGATTTGAAGAGAAAGGAAGCACTCACATCACCGCACTTTTGAGGTATTTTTCGCGATCATCTCTCCCATGCTTTCATTGTTATATTTTGAGGCCTCATGTCTCTGGCGATCACAAACTCCTCTTGTGCACCTCGTGCATATTTTTCTCCACATTATTGATTATTGCTTATTCTTAATATTTTCCTTAAGTGGATTTTAAAAGAGATCTACAAATTGGCGATCACGGTGGGACACTTTGTGTTCTTCTTTCATTACCCCTTTCCCCTTGGCACCATCGCGTGCCCTTTTGATATTCATATTTGTTGATTGCATGTTATTGGCTCTGTGAGTGTTTCTATGATTATTGCTGGCCGCGAAGGTTTCCTGGAGACAGTTAATTCACGCCTCTGGAAGAGGCATTTTTATTGATTTAACGCCTTAACAAAGGGCGTCTTCTTCATATGATACGCCCTCTGACAGGGCGTTTTACAGCTTACTTCCGGGCTTTCTTGCTTCATATTGCTGCCTGTGAATTCACGCCTTGTTCAAGGGCGTTCTGTTATTGATTAGCGCCCCAGATCAGGGCGTTTATCTTGATTTGATGCCCGCTTCTCAGGGCGTCCGTTTATTTGTAACGCCCTTCCCCATGGCGTTTCGTGACTTCGTTGGCATTTTCTATTGGTAGCGCCCTGCCTCAGGGCATTTCTTGATTTGGTTGGCATCTCCCCACAGTGTTTCACGCCCTACCGAAGGGCGCTTTTTCCATTGGTAGCGCCCTGCCCCAGGGCGTTTTCTTCCTGTGTTTTTGCCAAACCCCTGTGCTTTTCTCATATCATATATTTTGCATATATCTGCTGCCAGTGTTTCACGCCTTGCCCCAGGGCGTTCTTTTATTTATTAGCGCCCCTCATCAGGGCGTGTCTCTTAAGTTGACGCCCGCTGAGCAGGGCGTCCGTTTATGGATAGCGCCTCCCCCTAAGGCGCGTTTTCCCCAGCCCCTGTGCCTCTCACGTTGATTCATGACAGTCACACCGTCGTGTCCTTGTTTAGTAGCGCCCCCTTCCAGGGCGTGTTTTTACTGTGGGTTTCCAGAACCCCCCGGCTGTGGTTTTTCATGATATTTCCTGCTTATCTTTATTGATTATATTATTGTGGTTGGCATGTTTACCCTGTTGCATTCATATTTGCATTGGTTTGGGAGCCCCCTCCTCTTCATTAGGATCCACACACCCTCTTGGAATCGGGACGACCCTCCATTGAGCATTCCGTCTCTTTGGACTGGAAATCCATTTTCCAAGCCTCCATAAGTCCCCGCACCCGTGGATTCCCTCACGGACGCCGGGTAGGTTGTACCCTTTGGAGTCCCGATATAGTTGGCCTAATACGTGGTGAGAGAGGATCCCTAGTTGGCATTGAAGTTCAAATCATATTGAAACTAGGTCCCCCCCCCCTTGTGTGAATCTTTCCAAACTTTATTAAAATTCATTAATTCACCAAGGATTAAACAAATCAAAATCACGGTAACCATTCCAACTTGTGTGCTTCTTTGCAATTATTGAGAACTTTGATTATATAATGGCTTACCATGATAGAAACATGTTCAATTCAATTCATGAGGATGCACAACCTAGCATTTTCATATCCTCAATTTCAACATGTTAATCATCATCATTCTCACCATTCTTTCAAGGGACCACGTCCTTATTCTCATTGTCATGCCCGACCCATGGGCAATGTCCATCCTCATGGTCCCCCTACTCAAGTTCGAGCCACTATTCCTACGGGACCGTCTCCTCCCAATGATAAGAAGGTCTCTCAAATCTTGCATGCATTAGATCATCTTACCCCTCAACAGATCCAAGCTCTTAAGGCTGCCGTTGAGGGTACATCCCATGCATCTCTCCCTCCTTCCAATTCTATTCGGGTGGCCCATCACCCATCTCCCTCCAATTCTATTCGGGTGGCCCATCACCCATCTCCTCCTCCTTCTATTCCTATACGGGTGGCCCATCACCCACCTCCTCCTTCCAATCATATTCGGGTAGCCCATTACCCATCTCCTCCTGTTCATTCTACTCGGGTGGTCCGACACCCGCCTCCTTCTATTCCTCCTCCAACACGGCCCCGAGGCCCATTTACTCCTTGCAATCCGGTCCGTCCGGGCTCTTTTACGGGTCGTCCCGTCAACTCCCCTCCACGGCCTTTTTATACGACCCCTCCTCCTTCAATGCCCTGCCAACCTTCTGTTGCCCAAGTTACACCCCTCCAGCAAACTCTCCTCGATAAGATTACTTTGATGGAGGAACAAATAAAGAGGGTCACGGCTCCTCCTACTCCAGTCAATCCTCTCCATGTCGCTTTGGACGACATTACAAGAATGGAGAGAGAATGGAAAGATAGGATGGACGACTACGGCGTTGATATTCCAAGTGAGCAAGAATCGGCATTTGAAGAATCTGAGGCAATATACGATGATGAAGATGTGCAGGCACCCCTTCCGAGTTTCCTTAATTTCCCGCTCCCTCCACTTTCATTCGATGAACCTCCTGCTCAGTATGAAACCATCCCCGATCCAATCCCTATTTATGAGACTAACTGGTGTTACGATGATGGGTCGATACTCCAATCACCCACACCGGCACATTGTAAGTCTCCTCCTATCCTTGACACCGCATACATTACACCTCCTCCAGTTACACCATTAACCTCCGCAACACTGGCCTCCCCTAAACCTTCCATTAAACCTCCACCAATTACACCTCCACTCCTTAAGCCATCTACCTCCACACCATTAGCCTCCATCGAACCCACCATTAAACCTTCCCCAATTAACCTCCCATTATCGCCACCTCGGCCTTCCATTATCCCTTTAAAACCCACTTTGCTTATTCCTCCACCATATAGCCTTACGCCTTTACCCATGGTTAGTCCTGAGCAGGATCCACCACTTTTTGCATCCGAGCTAATCCCAACTGCTTCCGAGCAAGGGGAGAAGCTCGACGTGTTTGAACCTCCGTCCCCATTCACCCATTTGCCAACACCTTCCATTATAACTCCACCATTCACGGAGCCTCCCGCCTCCGCCTCACCTCCCTTTGTTACTCGGAAGGGGCGTGCTTCTGCAGCTAATTGCGCCAAGGATAAGCAAAAGGCGGGCAAGAAGACTTTGGCCACGACCGTGCCATTCAAGATGCAAGAATTCATTTACCGGATGCCAATCCGGGTTATTGTGCCAAGCATGGTCGAAGACGCTAAGTCATCACCGTTGCTCAATAGATGCCAAGCGTTGACGCCGTTTGAAGGCCGGGCAGGGCACCCTTTGTTCAAACCTTCGAGGTCCGAATTCATTACTCCTTACAAGGGGCGAATGCCCATTTTATTCAACATTCCATATTCATCACCACATTCAATGGGCAACTCGATGCTTCATGTTCCAACTCTACGACTCCCTCACCTTATTGATTTTCGCTTTCCAAGGGGGTTGTCATTTATTGAAGCTTCGTTTATTGGGCCAATTGGTCATACATGTTCACTGCCGTGGAGGGGCAATTGTCTTAAAGGGCCGTCCCCTATTTCTTCCACTCTTGTTCATTCAACTTCATCCACATCTATTTCTATCACCTTTTCTTCATGGGCCACTCGAAGGGTAAAAAGGAAGATCTCATCCTTTCACCCTTCACATTATTCATCTTCTTTGCATCTCCTTGCATTCACGCATTTCAAGCATTCATCCCATTGCATGCATTTGCACCTCCTGCTTCCCGGGTTTCCAAACCCGTATCTTCCCCGCCTTCCGGCACCGCCGGATATTCCGCATTTCCCATCTTATTCATATTCATCTTTTTGTCCACTCTCCTTGGGGCATCGCGTCCCCTTTCCTGCTATCTCCCTGGAACCTCCAGGAATTTTATCCCTCCTCTTTGGGCATCTCACCCTTTCTGATTCTATTCCTCCGGAACCTCCGGATTTTCCACCTGATTGTCTCCATCTTTTCCCCGGGCATCGCCCCCCCCCCCTCCATTTTCTTCCTCCGGAACCTCCGAACTTATCTCCCGGGCATCGCGCCCCTCTCCATTCTCTTCCTCCGGAACCTCCGGACTTTCCCCTCGGGCATCGCGCCCCTTTCCATTCTCCTCCTCCGGAACCTCCGGACTTTTCCCTCGGGCACGACGCCCCTTTCCATCTTGTCCTTACTGATTTCATCCCTCCGGAACCTCCGGACTTTCCCTTCGGGCATCGCACCCCCTTCCACTTCATTCCTCCGGAACCTCCGGACTCTCCATCTTACTCTCTCTATCACCTCCCAGGGCATCGCGACCCTCCTGATTTCATTCTTCCGGAACCTCCGGACCTTCCATATTTCTTTCAATTCATCTTCTTGCTCCTCCGGGACTTCATATCTTTTATTATCTTCTTCCTTTTTCATCACCTTTTTTATCATCTTTTTCCCTATTTCTCCCCAGGGCATCGCATCCCTTCTTTCAATATTCCTCCGGAGCCTCCGGATTCCTCCTATCAGGATTCTACTCTTCCACCTCCGGAACCTCCGGATCCGCCTCTTTCCATTTACCAATTTCTTCTTCTGATTCCTCCCGATCTCGGGTCCGACCCAACTTCTTCCGCATCCACTGCTTTGGGCATTTGCCCCTTCTCCCATTGTTTCCGAGGCTTTAGTCCTCACTCCCCTCCCTAAGTTTCACTCCTTCTGTAGACTATTCCATGTGATCAGGGTCTCCGCGCCTTAGCAAGGGAGTTCTAGCCCTCGCCTCTTTTCCCTTTTCTCCTTATTCGTCTGAGTCTGGTCTTGGCACCACTCCTTCTTGTTAAGCCACTTTCAATCCTTTGCTTCCAATCCTTTACCTGCCTAAGAGGACTATCCCACGATGATCAACCTCTCGCAGCAACTGCTTTAACAAAGGTTGCAATGTAACATATTGGCGTAAGTATGCATTTTTATGATATCATTCCCTTATTGCTTCGCGCATGATTTTCAAAATGAAGTGCTTCTTAACAAAGTTAAGAGTGGTGTTTTAAACCTTTATTTTAGGCTTTTGTTAAATTAAATCATTCCAAAAAGAGTCTTTAGACTTGCTTTGCAGCACCTTTGGTAATAAGAACCCCGCGCTGGGAATCCAATATTCTCTTCCCGCTTGTAAGAGCAACCCTCAGCTGGGCACCGCACACACTTCACGGCGTCCTTAGCCGGCTCTTTGGTTAGACACCGTTGCTACTTTGGCCATGCCATGAGTATTCTTGAAAGTCTTTTCTCTTCTTTACTCGGCCGCATGCAGGGGCAAGAGGTTGACGGATGAGATGACCAACCTAGGTAATCCCCAATACGAGAGGAGTCTCAAATAGGGGCAGTCTTGACCCAAAATCAATATGAATTTCATGATATACATCTCGCCAAAAGGGCTATTATGAAAGTCAGAAATTTTAATAATGCAAAATTATGAATCATGGCATGACAAGAGCGGCAAAGTCCCCGCAGGGAAAACCCTGGTCGTATGCATGTCAAGGGTCTAAAATTAAAGGCACAAAGCCCCGGCACAATAGACTACCTCTTTGAGGGTTAAAACCTTGGAAGGAATTCAAGTCTCGATATCTCCCATCCTGCATAAAGTTTATCCCCAATTGTTCTTCTCTTCTCCCTCCAAGACCGAATGTTTCTCAAGTATGGCCTTGGTAGGGGCACCGTTGATCAAAGACGGTCGGTTATAGGATGCCACCCTTCAATGCACGTCCAGCTTTGGGCAGTTCTTAGCGAAAAGGGAAGGAACAAGGACCCCTAGCCAGTGGTTCAGAACACCCTTTGATGCTGCATTAACTAAGTCTAAACCAAAATCTCCACAAAAATTTGAATATTTCCAAAATCTCCACAAAAATTTGAATATTTCCAAAATCTCCATAAAAAATCAAAATATTTTCAAAATCCACATAAAAATTCATATATTTTCAAAACTCACAAAAATTTGAATATTTTCAAAATCTCCACAAAAATTCAAATATTTTCAATTTCAAAACTCATAAAAATTTGCATATTTCCAAAACTCCACAAAAATTGCATTGTATTTTTCTGATGGTGTTTTGCAGGAACAACCTTGCAAGGACCAAGAGCACGGGATGAGTCCTCTCTCCACTTATTGCTATCAATCTATTGATTCTCCCCGATATTTTTATAACATGCCACCCAGGGGCATTTTGATTGTCATCTCCCTATCATATCTCCTGATTATTATTCATCTCCAAATCTTTTTAATCAACTCCTGCTAATTTCATCTGATCACTCCGCCGATGGGCATTATATCAGATCTTGATCATTCATCTCCAAATCTTGATTAGCCGGATTGTCTCCTCATGATAAAACAACAAGCAATGCTATGATTTGACTTATGCTATTCATGCCATATACATGCTATGTTTGGTTGCTTTGATCCATGCTATGCATGCTATGCTTAAATGCCTTATTCATTGCTTGTTATACTCTTTATATCTTGGCTGATGAATCTTTGAGCGCAGGAAGAAGCTCTTGGTCCCACCGACTCGGCATCATCATCCAAGCACCACGGTGCTTGCACCTCATTTCTCAGTTCCCCCATGCTCATTGATATCACCATCTCCCTGTATGCATTCTACTATATGTTACATATGTTACTAGATTATATCAAGGACCTTGTGGCTTTGGTAAATCTGGGATTTGAGTTCCCCTTCATCAAAAACAATGATGATTCCAGAGAAGTCTTAGTCACACGGATAGGCCGTTGAGCCGTCCAAGACTGGGGACGATGGTTCCTTTTTGTGAATTGGTGCGTGGATAAACGGGCTTCGGCTTAGTATCAGCTCGCAGAATTGGTTTCTTGACCCAGTCTGGACAGTTTAACAATATTATCCTTGATTATATTATATTTTCATTTGTTATTTTCCCTTTAGCCCAGCATGCATTCATGTAGGACTTTGAAACAATTGTTGAAAAATCATTTTGATAAGCTGATGTTGAGAGTTGAATTGATCTTGATTTTACTCGATATGAGATATTCCTTGCCGAATTGTGTCTTCAGTTCGTTTTGTTGCTGTTTTGGGTGATTTTCTCGAAAGCTCCTTGTTTGGATTTTTATCATCTTATTTTCCAACTTTCCTTTGATCCACCTTGGCTGCAGCACGTCCACTGGCTGGTAACCGCTCCCCAATGGTGAAACTTGCAGGTTTGTGACCTGAGGTACTTCCACCGCGCTGGAAGTTGATCATTTTATTTTATCTCCTTCGTGCACCGCGTGCACATCTCCCCTTTTATCCAGACATTGTTGATTTCCTTGAATTTCCCGAGATTTGCTTCATCTCGTGCTTTTGATTTGATTCTCATCAAGTGATGTTGATTGCGTGTCTCATCACACCTTGGTATCTACTTTTCAGTTTGCTACGCTCCCTTGCAAAGCAGACGCCAAGGCGGGGCAGCTGTAGACACGCCAAAATTGACATTATTTTGAGTATATTTCATATCGCTCTGCGATGTCCCATTTGACCCTCAAATCAGCTTATTTGAGTGGTTTTCCCACTTTTCTTGAATTTCTCCTATTTTTCCCCATTTTATCTCCTTTTCCTATTTTTCCGGATTTCTTGGGCATTTATCTCTATTTTCTGAATTCACGCCCTCATCAGGGGCGTATTTTTGAAACACGCCCTGGTCTAGGGCGTGTCTTTCCCATTTTATCTATTTCTCCCCATTTTATCTATTTTATGAATTTTCTGAATTCACGACTTGGGTAAGGGCGTGTTTTTCTTAAAACATGACTTAACCTAGGGCGTTTCTTTAAGAAAGGACGCCCACACCTTAGGGCGTTAATTCTTTTGGTTTTGACCGACTTCCCCATTTGAGCTCTTTAAATTAACGCCCTTCCAAGGGGCGCTTTTTGAAAAGTGGCTTTGTTTAAGGCGTGTTTAACATTTTTCAAATATGGGGAGTTTTTGTTGCTAAATTTGGTTTTTGAGGAACGCCCTTGTTCAGGGCGTGTTTTTGAGAAACGCCCTATGGGTAGGTCGTCAATTCTTAAATTGACGCCCTTACCTAAGGCGTGTTTCACCTTCTGGCTTCGCAACCCTATCCCCAGAGAGTCCTTGCTTCGTTAGATGCCTACTTGGTTTGGGCTCTTGCCCATTCTTATCATTTCCCTATTAGGACTCTTGCCCATGTTTATCTCTTCCTCAACCTATTTAATAGAGCCAATGGCTCTGTTGTTTGATTGGACCCCCTTCTTCCCCTCCGTTTTTTTTCCTTTTGCTTTGTTTTCTCACAGGCGCTGCTGATGTTGCTGCTGCTGGCCGAAGGAGGAGCCTCTGCATCTCCCCATCGAGCATCCAAGGCCAAAGCACAGGCTCTTCTTTTTCCTTTCCTTTTATTATCTTAAACATACGTGCATGCATATACCTTCATCATGTTCATCTCCTATTAATTCCTTTCTTCTCAACCACGTTGAGAACCTCCGACAGTGCATCCCTTGCACATCCTTTTCTTTATTTTTCATATCATTCATATATCTCCCACCCTTTTGCATAGGGGTTTAAGGGCCAACCACCCACAAGGTGTGTCTTAATCCTATGATATTTCATGCTCATCTATTCAAGAATTTGACGCTACACCCACCTTGTTTCTAATTCAATTCTTTTGGTGGTATTTGTTTATTTTGCAAGGGTAATAAAAGCAAGAACTCTCTTCATCGGCCGGCCGATTTGAAGAGAAAGGAAGCACTCACATCACCGCACTTTTGAGGTATTTTTCGCGATCATCTCTCCCATGCTTTCATTGTTATATTTTGAGGCCTCATGTCTCTGGCGATCACAAACTCCTCTTGTGCACCTCGTGCATGTTTTTCTCCACATTATTGATTATTGCTTATTCTTAATATTTTCCTTAAGTGGATTTTAAAAGAGATCTACACCCTTGCCAGCAAAGGAGCATCCTCTTCAAGGTCAATAACCGGCACATCCTCCCGCGGACTGGTTAGGGCTGGTGCGGCAGACTTCAGCTTCTTCCTCATATACAGCTGCGTTGCCGGGAGGTGCAAGCGGGGCCATAGTGGCTCGACAACTGCTGCAGCGGCGCCTGTCACATAAAAGAAAAGACAGGTCATGCCAAAGTCAACGGGTTCCCAAAGAAGGAAAGAGCTCAATCACGCGGACGGAGACAGCTACCCCCTCCGGCTTCTGCAACACGAGGCGGCTCGCGAATGGCCTCTTTGATGGGCGACGCGGCCTCAGGAACCACGGCCTCGCCCTCGCCCGGGGTTAGTACAGGCGCCGGCTCCTCCATACCGCCTAAAAGAAAGAAATGCAATTGTCATACGCGCATAAAAGAGTTCAGCCCGTGAGACAAATAAATCCCAAAGGACGGCGGCGGCCGGTGAACCTCACCCCCAGCATGACTCGGCTCGGTCCGGGTGACTTCGAATTCTTCAAAGGAGAAAACAGGAGCCACCGAAGAGGCAACCGTCGGGGCCGTGGACCCCTCGGCTTGCTTCCGCTTTGCCGTGTGCCGCCCGACCGCTTTGGCAGCAGCCAATGCCTTCTTAACAGGCGACCTCGCCCGGGACCTCCCCTTGGCTTGTGGTGTGGAAGTCGGAGTTGGCACCGAAGTCGCCTTTGCTGCAGCCGCAGCTTCACCCACAGCACGGATGGGCACGGGAACCGGTGCCTCCACATCAGGAACAGGCGTGGGCACGGGCTCTCCTACAGAGACTGAGACAAAAAGAGACATCCAGGTGTCAAAATCTTCCCTCAAAATAAAAAAAAAACCGCAAGATACACTGATGGTGGGAGAGGTTAACCAGTAGGTTGGCTCGGCCCGGTCCGGGCGACCTCAAACTCCTCAAAAGATGGGACTTGTGGTGCTAGGGGAGCGGTCGTCGAAGCCTTAGCCGCCTAGGTTTTTCGCCGCTTCGCGTCCCGCTGCTTGGCCGCTTTAGCAGCATCTACCGCCTTCTTCACAGGCGATTTGGCCCGGGACCTCTTCGCAGCCTTGGGCAGGGGAGTCGTAGTCGGAGCTGGCAGTGCCGCCTCAAAATAGGCGGGCTTCTGGACGAGCCGAAGGATGTTCCGGTACGTCGCCATTTGCACGCTGTCAGGATGGTCTGTCAAAATAGACACACGCATATGATTAGCATCCGATAGCCTGCTAAGGTCGCAGCAATGAGGATAAAGGAGATGTAAATGTTAAATACCGTGAGGACTGGTGTACAACCGAAGTGTTATCGGCCAGTAGCTCAGGGACGGCTTCTTATCCCGACGCGCCGCCTCTCGAACCAGCCAGCATACGTCCTCGACCTTCTGGCACCGGTCTGTGAGGCTAGCCAGATCTGCGTGCTTCTTCGAGGAGAGGTGGCAGAAAAGATTGAAGTGGTCCATGCCCCACCCGTCGGCATAATAATACGGGATGTGCAGGCGCTTGCCCAGGATGGCGGCCATCTGATCTTTGATCTTCAGCCCATTCACCCGCAGCAGAACATACAGCCATGTGGTGTCCTTATAATTCTCGCGCTTCCTCTCCTCCCGCCTCATAAATGTGCGGTATGGGCAGATCAGGTCCCTCTCTGGACGCCAGCTCTTTGCGTGGGTGCCCTCCTCCTCCATGGGGAGCGGGTAATTAATGAGCTCCAGACGGTCACTCCCTATCCGGCAAAGATCCCTCAATGTCTTCTTATAGTCGTCCTTCGCTACCGGAGGCAACTCCACTTTCGGCGTCGGCCTCACGTCCCGGGCTTCCCGACGAGCAGCCATGTATGCCGCTACCTCCTTCTCCTGCTTGTTCTTGAGCCGAAGAAGATGATCTGGCTCGATGTCAAGCACCGGCACCGCCTGCATGCTGAGGAACCTCCTCTCAGCCCCATCCCAACAGTCGGTCTTATGCAGTCGATAGAAGGCCGTCCTGGTGTTCCACCACTTGACGTAATCCTGGGTCACTCGGGGAATGCGACCCGGGGCTGGCACCCTGAAGGAGGCAAAGTCCGCCCGGTGGAAGAAGTCCCACCAGCTCCTGGCATGCTCGGCAACTGAACTTCCCCAGATGTTCCGCGAGGGCAGGCCGAACTGTGCATGGTAGACGGGGATATGCTGGTCATATCCGAAGTTCCGGCCAAATCGAAAGGGGTAATACGGCTCCAGCAACACATTGTCCCCCTTTCTGAACGCCAACACACTGCGGCGAATGGATAGCGCCCAGTCCCTCAGCTCGGGCTCCAGCAACGGGCGGACCACATTCTCCTGGCTTATAGGGTGGACGTACCTCTCCACCTGGTCGTCCTTGCACTCCCTCTTGTTGTTCACCAGAGGGCTTGAATGCGCGGCCAGTGTCCAGAAGTGAATAGTGCCGGCCGCGTTACGGGGAACCGTTGTCAACCGGCCCCGAATGTCAAACATCCGCATAGAGGTAGAAGCCGGCTCTGCACTGGCAAACTCCAGCATCCTCGGCACCAACCCCCAGTCTTGAAGAGCTTGCGGGGCAAATTCGGGAAACAGCGAGCAGACCCATGCATTGAAGAAATGCAGCGGGCATATGTATCGGGCCTGCCTCGGGAATTGGTGGGTGCTGATATCCCCCAACGCCTTGTAGATCAGACAAAGAACGGATGGGCACAAGGACAGTTTGATCCCCCATGCCATTTGACATGCCGGGTAGATGGCGTCCGGTCGCATCACTGTCTCGTCCCCGTACGGCATGGTAAACGAACATAGCCAATACGTGAGATAAGTAGCACAGTGAGTCTGCGGGTCGACGTCCATCGGATTAGGCCCGCTCCGACGCCCCTTGGAGAGGATCTTCACATCAAGCTTGGGCTTCGCACGCTTCTTGCGAGCGACGGCGGTGCCGACACAAGGAAATTCTCCGTACTGCTTTAGCCCATCATAAAAGTATTGCAGCCATAGGGTCATGCGCACCCTTTTCCTGTCTCCGCGGGCGGGCTGCACCATGTGACAGTTGGTATAACTCCCGGTACGCCTTCATGAGGTACCGGTATGAATACCCAAGAGAATAATAGCCATCCCCGTTAGTTTCATCCTTGATCAGGTCAGGGAGGCATACTTCTTCATACGGCTCCCCGTCAATGGGCAAGCCGCTCAGCTGGCAGAGGCTCCACAGGTCCAGGGAGGTTTCCCCCTCCGCCGTGTAAAATGTGTTGGTCTCGGCACTAAATACTTCTATCATACCGTAGCAGAGACCCTTAGAGATGCGGTAGCCGTAGCAGGAGGCGTAAACAATGTGGTAAATACCGGCCCGGACCAGCATCGGGGCGTAATTGAACAGCACATACTCGGTGAACTCCACTGCCCCTTCCCGGAAGCTGTGGGCATCTTGAAGCTTCAGCTCCCCGAACCAGCCCAGTGATAGTTCGTACTTGAACCTGATGGCCAAGCAGTCCAAGATGAACGGCTCCTCCCTGTAACCCCATTTCAGGGGAGCCAAGAATAAGCCAAATCGGGACGGCTCGCCATGCACCTTCCCGGCAGACATGTCCCATCTGGCCGGGGTGAATTGAGGTGCTCGCACCAATTTATCTTCGGCCGGTAACACCCCTTCAATCCCCAAGACTGGCTTCCACTCCCGGGCTTCTCCCACCAGATATGTCGGAATGCTCCTGGGGACGCTGTATAATAGACTGTCCCGGGCATGCAGGATGGCCCGCTCGACGGCCTTTATGGTGCGGAAATCTCGCCCCTCTCGGGAGCGCAGGTGCTTCAGAAATCGAATAAGGTGCCTATACTTCGGGAAGTCCTTCCGGTACTCTCCGGTGGCCCGATCAAATGTGAAGCCACTCTCGACCCTGGCCAGCCTGTCGAAGTCCATTGTCTCCCGGTCAGACCCCGACGACTCTGCCAAGGCGGCTATTTCCGCATGCTCTCGGTCTAGGTCCTCCACGTTGAGCCATGTGACCGCTGGCATTGGACCCCGCGGAATGAGGTCGGCACTGACAGCAGCAGTAGGAGCAGAAGAACCACTTGGGGCAGCCATTTGTCTGCGAAGATACGCAAACAGAAGATCAGAATAAGCCAAAGGCAAAGAGAAATGGAAAACTGTGAAGGGGCTTTACTACAAGCAAAATAAATAAGACATTGCCAATTTCTGACGAAATTTCGGCAGAGTTTCCCCTAGGCCAGAGGCGTAAGGGAAAACACGGGTGCGCGCCCACAAGGAGTGACGGCCCCAACAAAGTCATGGTGGGCCCCGAGAGGCAACACCAGAAGTCCGCCGATCAAAAAGTCTTCTTCCCCGGGCTTAAGGCCTCTTTACTGGCTCACTGCCTAGTGCCTTCCCCGGCACGCCCTGAAGTTGCCCTTGCCGGCACGCTTCGAGCGGCCTTCCCCGGCACACCCAGATGAGCCATTCGCCGGCACAGCCCCTCAAGGCTTCCCCGGTACGCCCTCAGTGCCTTCCCCGGCACAGCCCCTGAAGTGCCATCCCCGGCACACCAGCTGAAGCGGCCGCTCCCCGGTACGCCCGTGGAGCCCTTCACCGGCACAGCCAACTCCTGCCGCCCCGGCACGATGGGCGAGAGCTTCCCCGGCACACCCGGCGTGGCGCCACTCCCCGACACACCCCTAACTGCCTTTCCCGGCACACCCGGCGAAGCCCCTCACCGGTGTGCCCTAAGGCGTTCTCCCCGGCACACTTGGCGTCTCCCTCACCGGCACGACTCACGTCCGATGGCCTCCCCCATCACGATGGCAAAGGAGAGGGAGGAGAAGAAATGGGGAAGAAGAAAGAGGATAAGGGGAGGAAGAGGAGAGGAAGGCCGGCAAGAAGGAGAAGAACGAGACAGAGCCCAGGGCTCCGCCTCGCCGACGGCGAAGAGAGGACAGTGCGGGGAAGAAGAAGAAAAGAGAGGAAGAAAGAAAAAAAAAGAAGGGGGAGAAGAGAAAAGAAAAGGGGGGTACGGCCTTCACGGCAGCACCCTCACCGCAGCAACGACGACGGCAGCCGGGGCGATGGTGCTCGATGACGGAGAAGACGAAGGGAAGAGAGGGGGGGCGGTTTCGTCTGCCGAAGAGAGAGAAGAGGGAGGGGGAGTTTGAACGGGGGTGGTTCGAATGAACCGCCCCCGCCCCTTTTATACGGCAAAAAAAGAAGGGAAATGAGAAAAAAAAGGACACCAAAAAAGGAGAAAAGAAGAAAAAGAAGAAGAAAATGGGAGGGAAAATAAAAAAAGGGAGAAAGGAAAATAGAAGGAAGAATGAATAAAAAGGGGGGGTAAAAAAAAAGCGAGAAGGAAAAATGGAGGGGGAAAGGAGTAAAAAAAAGAAGGGGGGAAGAGAAAAGAAAAGGAGATAAAGAGATGAAAATAAAAAAGGGGGGATAAAAAAAGAGAGGGAAATAGAAGGAGAAAATAAAAGAAGGGGAAGCAAAAAAAATATATGTAAAATATTAAATAAATAAATATATACATATGTATACCTATATGTGTGCATACACTTACATACGCACCTGCTCATATATGTGGAGAAGTAAGTCAATACCGCCTAATGATAAGTGTCTCCGGGGAAACGTTCCATCCCCGCAATCCTGGGCAGACGATCGTGTGTACAAGTGAGGACAACTTTACCCCCGCCCACAACGCGCTCATGACACCACTACCCCGCCAACAAGCAAGTCCTTCCCCGGCACGGAGCTTCGTGCCTCAGCTACCTCCCATCATACAAAATCGCCATCACAGGCCTTACGCCCGGATCGGCATAGTCTCCATCCTTGCGTTGGCATTGTCTTCTTGCCAACGAATAAGTCCCTTTCCGGCGCAAGGCCTCGTGCCCTAGCCACTCACTCCGCACAATATTGCCACTACGGACCCTACGTTTGAATCGGCATGAATTCTCCCGTTGCGCTGGCATTCTCTTCTTGCCAACGAATGAGCCCTACCTTCCGGCGCAAGGCTTCGTGCCCTAGCTGACACTCGCATATCCCTCGCTCGTCAAAAAAAAGAAGAAAAGAAAATAAGAAAATGGGGTTAAAAATAGAGATACCCCGCCGGACCTGTCCCTACACGGGGACAAGGGTAAAAATGGCAACAACCCAGCTGTGGCGAAAACCCGAAAGGGCGCTACGGGTAAAATCGGGTACCCCACCACGTGAAAACCCGAGAGGGCGCGTGGGCAAAAGCAAGAGGGGGCCGGTACCAGTGAAAACCCGAAAGGGCGCTTGTATCGGTAATGTGGTTCAAAAAAAAAGATAAAGAAAAGAAAAGAAGAGATCAACAAACCAGGTCAGCTCCCGACATCTTATCGGCACTGACGAAGAGACAAAGAGACAAAGAGATCAACAAACCAGGTCAGCTCCCGACACCCTGTTGGCGCTGACGAAGAGACCAAGAGATCAACAAACCAGGTCAGCTCCCGACATCCTGTCGGCACTGACGAAGAGACCAAGAGACAACAAACCAGGTCAGCTCCCGACATCCTGTCGGCACTGACGAAGAGACCAAAAGATAACAAACCAGGTCAGTTCCCGACACCCCGTCGGCACTGACGAAGAGACCAAGAGATCAACAAACCAGGTCAGCTCCCGACATCCTGTCGGCACTGACGAAGAGACCAAGAGACAACAAACCAGGTCAGCTCCCGACATCATGTCGGCACTGACGAAGAGACAAAGAGACAACAAACCAGGTCATCTCCCGACACCTTGTCGGCACTGACGAAGAGACAAAGAGACAACAAACCATGTCAGCTCCTGACACCCTGTCGGCACTGACGAAGAGACAAAGAGATCAACAAACCAGGTTAGCTCTCGACATCCTGTCGGCACTGACGAAGAGACCAAGAGACAACAAACCAGGTCAGCTCTCGACATCCTGTCGGCACTGACGAAGAGACCAAGAGACAACAAACCAGGTCAGCTCCTGACATCTTGTCGGCACTGACAAAGAGACCAAAAGATAACAAACCAGGTCAGTTCTTGACACCCTGTCGGCACTGACGAAGAGACCAAGAGATCAACAAACCAGGTCAGCTCCCGACACCCTGTCGGCACTGACGAAGAGACCAAGAGATCAACAAACCAGGTCAGCTCCCAGCACCTTATCGGCACTGACGAAGAGACCAAGAGACAAAGAGATCAACAAGCCAGGTCAGCTCCCGACACCCTGTCGGCGCTGACGAAGAGACCAAGAGATCAACAAACTAGGTCAGCTCCCGACATCCTGTCGGCACTGACGAAGAGACCAAGAGACAACAAACCAGGTCAGCTCCCGACATCCTGTCGGCACTGACGAAGAGACAAAGAGACAACAAACCAGGTCAGCTCCCGACACCTTGTCGGCACTGACGAAGAGACAAAGAGACAACAAACCAGGTCAGCTCCCGACACCCTGTCGGCACTGACGAAGAGACAAAGAGATCAACAAACCAGGCCAGCTCCCAACACCCTGCCGGCACCGACAAAGAGAAAAGAGACGAGTACACCCGTGGGCATCGCCTGGCTCATCCTTCGCCTGCACTACCCGTGGGTGGGGGGCATTTATGGACACCAAAAATTGCACGCCCAGATGTCCCGCTCAGCCCCGCATCAACAACGGCACTGAGTGAAGAAGCCCCGGGGAGACTGGTCGTCCCGGGCTCCCCAAATATGCACACTGCCGTGAAGCCGTCCCAGGAATCACGACAGCAAAGAGAAGCCAACTCCCGGGAAACCCACGGGCCTCGAGGGAAATCGAATGGGCCACAGCTCGTGCCCACAATGGGCTCAAAAAAAACCGCCCTTTTGGCCTCCAGCAGCACACCCCTGAGGGCTCCAGCGGCACGGCCCCAAGGGCTTCAGCGGCACGACCCCTGAGGGCTCCAGCGGCACAGCCCCAAGGGCTTCAGCGGCACGGCCCCAAGGGCTTCAGCGGCATGACCCCTGAGGGCTCCAGCGGCACGGCCCCAAGGGCTTCAGCGGCACGGCCCCAAGGGCTTCAGCGACCCAGCCCCCATGGGCTTCAGCGGCACAACCCCAGAGCCCCTCAGTGGCACGCCCAGCCCAGGGGCTTCAGCGGCACGGCCCCACGGCCTTCAGCGGCACACCCCCTTGGGGGGGGTCTTCAGCGGCACACCCCCTTGGGGGGTCTTCAGCGGCACACCCCCTTGGGGGTCTCCAGCGGCACGCCCCCATGGGCTTCAACGGCACAACCCCCATGGGCTTCAGCGGCACAGCCCCCATGGGCTTCAACGGCACAGCCCCCATGGGCTTCAGCGGCACTGCCCCCATGGTCTCCAGCGGCACGCCCCCATGGGCTTCAGCGGCATACTCTGCTGGGCCTTCGACAGCACGCCCGTTTTGTGCCCCAGCGGCACGCCTTTTGGCCCTCCTACGGCACGCTTGTGCAACCCGTCAACGGCACAGTGTGAAGGCTTTTTCAACGGCGGGGGACGACGTGAAGCCCATGCCCTACATATCCTTGGCGCGCAGTGAGCCGTCCGAGGTGTCGGCCGATCGTTGGGCCACGCAGGCTACTCCACTGACAGCCAGGACAAGGGGGAGTCAAACCCCATCATCACGAGTTGCTTCCCACCTTCGACGGCCCTGCTCAAAGGCTCCGGCTGTTGGGAGTATAAATGACTCCCGCTTCGACAGAGAAGAAAAAGAAGAGAAGAGGGCGACAGATAGACGGAAGACACACACGCAAGAGAGGAAGAGAAGAGAGAAGAGAAGAAGAAGAGCCCCGACGTGAGTCCCCTCCGACGACCACCGGGTAGAAGCGAGAGTAAGAGAGAGAGAGATTGATGTAGTAGGAGAAGGTGGGGGAAAGAGTAGGGGACGATTGTCCCTGCTCCGATCCCCAACACCTCCTTCTCTTTTGTGCTCTGTTCTTCCCCTTCCCATTCTTTCTTTCTTTGGGTTTCCTCCTTGCCTGTAGTCTCGGCTTGGGCACCCTTTGTAATGTGTATATAGGGCCACGGCCCTTTGGTTTCCCATGAATGACAATCACCCTTCTCGGGTTTCCTTGCTATTCCTGTTGGTTTACGCCAGTCTTCATGGTGTATGGTGTGTTACTCGTTTTTTTTTATTTCCTCCGGTGCTTTCAGAGTCTCCGTAGCAATATGATTGTCCCGTATGATACTTGGCCTCCCGGGTTCTATGCCCTCTCCTACGGCCATTGGCTGCTCTCCTCCTCTTTTAGAACACCCAGTAGCCAGTAGCCCATCCTTGGCTTTCCCCCACCGGTGTGCCCTTAAATTCCCCTCACCAACGTCCCTCAACTCCTTTTGGCCGACACATCCCTGGCTCTTCCTAGCCGGTGCACTCTTGATTTCTCTAGGCTAATGCCTCTCCGGCACGCCTCTTGACCCTTGGACGGTACACCCTAGGGAGGCCCCTGACGGCACATCTTTTGGCCCTTGGCCGGTACACCCATAACCGCCCTCAGCGGTACACCTTCCCTGAGTGCCTCAGCGGCACGCCTGGCCCTGCCCCAGCCCGGTACGCCTTGGCTGAGCCCCAGTCCACCTTGTCCAGTCCTAGAGGTCTTCGACCCGTCGTTTTCCTCGTATTTTCTGAGGTTTTATAAAGGTGTTGCTGCCTCCGGGCGCCCACCTCCAGTTGTCAGGTTCCGCCACTCCATGTGGGCGCGTTCCCTGTACCTCCCTTAGGCTCGGGTCAAGGGGAGATGCTGCCGAATTTTTGTCAAGATATAACAACATGTTAAATAAGGCAAAAGGAAGCAACAAACGAACAGAACAATCAACGATAAAACTTTCCGACTTATCGAGCCGCTACCGGCACCATGACGAGAACTGGACTGATTAACAACCCGGTTGCCCGAACGTCCGATCTGCGAGAAGAGGCCGAACAGAACAAAGCAAAGGAGAAGTTTATATCAAACTACATGAAAGTTAAGATAAGAAGAAAATAAAAGCCTTAAAATGAATAACAAAAGAATGTACTTTCACCAGCCTGCCTGTCCCAACCTCCATCGACACACTTAGCCAGCCCCTCACCGGCACGCCCTACCCTCCACTCCAGTAACCCTTCACTGGTACACTCTCGCTCCTTTCAGCGGCGCAGCCATTCCCCACCTTCAACAGCACACTCCAACAATCTTCAGCGGTACACCCCCCTCAATCTCGGCGGTACACCTCTTTGAGCCTCCAGCAGTACGCCCTTGCACCTTCAGCGGTACACCCTTATTGCCCCCCCAGCGGTACACCCTCTTGACCTCCAGCGGTACGCCCCATTCCCCAGCGGTACGCCCCTCTGTTCCCTTCGCCGGCACACTACATACATATATATATATAGCATGATAATAACATTAATGATAGCAAATAAATTAAAGGACTTCGAATGTGCAACATTAATAATGATAAAAGAGGTGGGAGGAGTAATAAAAAAATAATAATGAAAATAGTAATAATAAAAATAATAATAGTAAATAAAAGAAGAGAAATCATCCGGGACAAAGGCACAAAGAAGTAATAAATAGCAAAGGAAAGAGAAAAGCATATAATTAAGAAAATCCCAGATAAAAGATGCTAGGGTCCACACTGCAGTCCCATCTCTCCCCGGGACCTGATGCGAAAGGAGCAACAACGCCGCCCTTTCAGGTCGAACCCGAGCCTTGGGAAGTATCCCGACATGGCCAGGCTTTGACCTAATCTCGGGCCGACATCTTAATCGGACCGGATTTCGTTTCTCATTCCGAACCCCTTCCGAGTCATCATTAAAATTGTCGTGCGCTCGGCAGACATTTGAACGGATTCGTCCCGATTTTCCAGTCGCATTTTCATCACGGACCCGTGTCCGAACATGAAAAGGCCCTCGAGTGACCGACATGGCCAACGGTTTGTGGTGTGAATACAACCCGCAGTGTGATCTATCCCTATCTCTCTCTCTCTCTCGTAATTAGTATTATTCATTTCAGCCGTAGGGCCCCTAATTTCGGCAATTAATCAAGGGTATTCCCTCGTATGAGGGATGTAAATGATGTCGTGACCTTTACGGCGCGACGGGATTCGGTCCCGACACGAACCACACAATCGTCTGACGAAGTTAGATCGAGCGCACCATGGGCTCTTCGGAGCCCGAATAAATTGTCACCTCAGTGACTGGCACGCCCACGCACTTAATAAACCGACAAACGAATAAAAATGATTGTTAAATAAAAAAGTGCGTCCACAACCTCCATGCACCCGGCGTGGGGAAGACAACCCCGGCCAAAACTGGACTCCCGGTTAACAAAGTTTTACCGTGGTACAATAATTTGACCCACTCCACGTAGGGAGGTAAAAGGTCACATGTGGGGCCCGCGAGTCACGTGAATTGGGTTGACGGGCAGCATCTTGATGTCGCTTCGTCGGTGTCAAAACCCGCGTTTAGTGCTGTCTGGACGGCGCGATCTATTGGTCCGTGGGGCCCACAGACCGCTCTATCCTCCGAGTCTGATGGGGTGGGTCCCTCTGTGATGGAGACCCCTGGTGGCGTGCCTCCCTGGAAGGCCGTCGGACGGGAACGCCGGTCGGAGGCCGATCGGCTCTGATCTCCAAACTTTGGAGTTGCTGCCCACGGACTGGTTGCTTCTATTTTCAGGCGCGCAATCCGGCGAGATCGGCTGCTGTGATCACTCCCAACGTCGGATCGATGCACAAGAGCTATCGTTGGAAAGCTCTCTCAAAGTCCTTCGACCCTGTGAGATTCAGAAAAATTCACCGGAGCTGGGCTTTTGATGGACGATTTTAGAACCGGCCTGCTCTCAGTTTCAGATCTGACTGGGCAGAAACTGAGTTTCCTGAGAGCTGGCATTGACCGTCGAGCAAACCTCCGAATAAGATCTTGAGATCTTCATAAAGATTGTAGAGGAAAGAGAGAGAGAAACAGAAACATTTTTTATGACTGATTTGGTGGAGGTTTGGATTGGGAAGACTATTTTTTACTGGCAGGTGGTCGGATCTGGATAGGGGTAGACAGAATTGAAAGGGATCTGAAAGTGGTTTTTAGAAAATAGGTGAAGGCCTTTTGAAATTCCACGAAAATTCGTGGGTGGAAAGGATGGTGGTAAAACCTCCAGTAATTTTGGGGGTTCCAGAAAAAATCAAAAGGTGGGTCGAAGATGGGAAGATTAGGGTTGCTGTCACAGTAGACAGAAACCTGGCAGATCTGAGAGGAAAAGATGGACAAAAATAAAAATATGGAAATCAGAATCTAAAGGTCGACCCAAATTTTATGGAACATGGAGGGAACCTCTAGAACACACCCTAAAAGTTTGAGCTCAAGAAGAACTCGTGGCTGGGAGCAGAAATTCGTGGAAGGACCTGCTATCACCCGATTGACAGAATACCGACGGAGGTGGTGGCAGTGCAACGGCGCTCGATGGCGGAGGCGGCGACAACGACGAACTTCACACCTGATAGATGAGGCTTCCCACCTCAGAATACAGCCTTCCCAGTTGCAAGAAGAAGAGAGGAGAGATGGAGAGGGGCGCACCAAGCTATGGAGCTCCAAAGAAATTTTGAATTTTTATTGCATTCATTCCAATCAAATGAAAATACAAGGAATATATATGAAATACAAAAAGACTTCAACTAACCCTAGATCTAGGGTTGGGGAGGGTAAAAGAGGGAGTCCATAAACTATTTCTCCCATGTGATTTGGAATCAAATAAAATAACAATTCAAATCCTATTAAAATATAATAAGCTAGGGACGCCCCCTTGACTTTAAGGCATCCAATTTTGAAATTTTGCTCCCTTTGTCCCCCCCTTAATCCAACCCTTCTAGAAGCCCACCATGGAGGGTTGACTGACCCCACATGGGCCCAAGAGATGAGGTGGATCAATGGGAGAAGGGATGTGGGGCCCGCGGGACCCAGGTGGTCCCATTTTACACATAAACCCCTCTAACAATCTGAATTACAATTCGAATAAAACATAAAATACACACAAACAAAGTCCCAATAAAAAATATCGAGACTCAGGAGGGAGTCTCCAAGCTGTCTCCGAGCCAAATGGAAGTCGCTGTAGCTCGGGTGGATCTCCGCGTACGGTACCGGTGGCTCGCCGACTCGTGCCGCTCGGGTGCTCTGGTGTCCGCACCACCTTTGCCTATTTTGGTAGGCTTTTCACGACAGGGTTTCGTGATTTGACAATGGATCGGTGACGCCCGACTTTGTGAGATCGGGGTTCGTCTTTCTGTTGCTTTTTGGAGTAGTTTAGAGGGCCGAGGTTCCTTCGGCTGCTGTGTTACGTGGTATGGCTGTTTTCCTCTATACTTTTACTATTGTTCTTACTCCAGCTTTGTTACTGCTTTGCTTTCGTGTAGCACTGTTGTTACTGCGTTGTTTTGTGGTAGGGTTCTACGGGATCTCTACTGAGCCAGTGATAGGAGGCTCACCCCTGACTTTTCAGGTGTAGCTGTGCTTCCTCGTGCTTGGAGGTTCCTGCTGCGTGGTTCCTAGTTGCCAGCGTTGCCAGTGTCGGGCTTCCCCCGACTGGAGAGTACGTTCTCTTTCCCGTTGGACTGTACTTGTCTTCCTTTGGGCTGGACTCTGTTAGTTTTAATTTGTTATAGAAAATGTAATTTTATTTCTGCTATTTTAGTAATCCTGATCAATGAAATTTAATTGATTATTACTTTATCTGGAAGTTCAATGTACTCTCACATATCGTTCTATCCCTTCGGAGCTTTTTCGCTCTTGGGCGGCCTCGCAGGTTCCAAGTGGTATCAGGTTTACTTAGTATCCGGAGTCTGCGTCGTCACAGCATGGGTCGACCCGGTTATGAACTAGGACGTCCCAGTTCAGAACAGGTTGATGTCTGGCCTATTTTCCATGCAGGGGTTGACCTATTCAGTGAGGGGGTCGACCCATTCATGCTTTACCCAATCGAAAACCCTATTTTGTGAATCCCAATGATTTTTACATGCAACCCATTGACATCAAACATCCAATTGTGAATATCCATGCTTCAAAACAAGTTAAATCAATTAGTTTACATGTGAATCAAAGACCATGGAAAAAACTATGAAGATAATGCATGAGAGCACACATTAAGTCCGGTTTTCCTCAATCAAAGATTCAAGGGCAATTAGCCATGCACTTAACCAAAATTTAAAGCCATTCAAACCACATTCCATCAAGTTAGTATATGTATGAAAATCAAGAACTTCTTACATCCAGACTTGATGATTCCTCAAAGACAAAAAAATACAACTTCACAACCATTAGCCTTGATTGTTCCTCGTGAAAGTCCATTACATCATAACCTTCCAAAAGCACATGACACATTTACAAATCTATCAAATTAGCAATTCAACCACACCACCCATATAGACATGTTTTACCGAAAGCAAAGAAATGACATAACTTCACATATTACACCATTTCACACAACTATAGATTGGAAAGAAAATACCATGCATCCAAGCAAATGTATGAGTGCCATCAAACCAATTTTCACCAAGGTTTGTGTGAACAAATTGAAGAAGTTTCAAACCCAAAAGCCCTTTGTGGAAAATGCATGGAACAAATTCAAAGCATTAAGAACTCATGAATTACATGCATGAAAACCCATTCAAGACTTTGAGAAACCAATGTATGAAGTCCATTAAACAAAGAAGGGTTGACGCAATGCATGGATGCGTCGACTCTATTGAAGGGAATCCAAATTAGTATGGGCATCAAAAATAGAGATATCAACCATCTTGAACATGATTCCTATATGAACATTGAAACACACACATTTAACAAAGCAAAATGAACATGACTTTCCAACATTCAAGACAAATTAAACTCGCCATGCAAACATGTTTCCACATCTATCTCAAACATGCTTTCTCAACAAATATAAAATTTTGTTGTTATCAAAATCACACACGTAGCACAACAAGAGACTTCCCTCTTCCCAAGTAGACCCTCTTTTCCCCTCCCATCGTCGAGGTCGACGCCACCAAGCCCACCACTTCTACCTCTAACCATTTCTCCCAGTCCCTGCTTACGACCCCCAAATCCCAGGCCTTTGTCGACGAGTGGAGTGCATTCGCTTTAGCACGGACAACAGAATTCTCTAGCTTGTCGTTATGGACGGCCGTCGCGCCACCGTAGTCGTGCCTAAAAACCCGGACCTCATCGACATTCACGCAGTGAATGGTGTAGACATATCCAACCCCGAAGTGGCCTTCTCAGCTTTGTTAGCAACCTCCTCTTCCATTCCTTGCCTTTGTCGACCACTTCTTCCTATTCACACAGGCACTGGGCAAACCCGGGGAGGGCCCGGGGGGCCTCAACGGCCCCATAGACTTCGACATTTCTAAGTTCACCGACCAGCTGTGATCGGAATGCCAACATCGCCCAACTCCAGCGCTCCCTGCCCTCGGGACACCCACAATCTCTGCTCCCCCCTCTCACAGGCTCTCTCTCACTCTATTCCCTATGACACTGCCGGCTCCATCTCCAGAGCCACCAACGCCCCCTGGGCCACCCCCGCATTAGTTCTAGCCCCTGGCATCTCAACATCTCCAGCATCCCATGCTCATGACGGGGACCCAGGTCTGATGATGGGTGGGTGGGGGAGCCGAGAGGGAGGGGGAGGGGGAGGGGGAGTGCTAGCTTCACCACCGTGAGGGATGATAAACGAAGAGAGGGTAGAGAGAGAGGGAGAGAGTTAAGTAGGGATAAGTTAGTCATTTGTCCCATGTTAATTCACTTGGGATTAACCACCGTAAGCAGTTGTTGACGGTAGGGGCACAATAATGAGTTATTTTAGATTTTGGGAGTTTGCAGATAAATTCTATAAAAGTGGGGGTATAGCGCTAATTTAGATATTTTTAGGGATATATAGATAATTTTCCCTTTTTTTGTTAGGTACATGAATTTCAACCTTTTACAAACCTTAAAGGAACTAAAGTACTAGAAGCGAGGTGGGGGTGGGGGCTCACCTTCAAACAATCAAAGAGACCCTAAATATCTACTCGGTTTGAAAATGAATTTCTCTATCTTAAACTGTAAAAATAGAAATAGATATTCATATTTATGCAAAAATTATTCCAAAATATTTAGGATTAATTTCACATATACCTTCCTTACATGTAAAATATCAAAATTACTATCTTTAATTGTCAAGTAATCATATATGCCATCATTACTAATTAAAAATTTCAAAAATATTACTAAATGATAAAAATACTCCAGAGTCTATGTGGAGAGGTTTGAGATTATATGAAAGTTGGAGGCATTTTTGTCATGTAGCGGTAGTTTTAAATTTTTTGATTAATAATGATAATATACATGATATTTGATAATCAAATATGGTAATTATGATATTTTGCAGGTAAAGAGATAACTATAAAAGAGTTTTTGCATATAGACCCTCTAAAGTTTCTTATTGCCAAATATACCCTTCATTTAGTCATATTATCATGAATACCCTCCAAATAGGTGAAATGTTGCAGTTATGTCCCTGCAGTTGACTGTCGTCGACGAGAGGTGAATATTCTGTGAAATATGTCATCTACCACCGTTAGAGTACAAGAAATACCCAAAATACCCTTACACACACATAGAGAGAAAGAGAGACATGTTGCTCCGCCCCCCTCCCACCTCCAGCCGGCCACCCCCCACCCCTCTCCCTATTGCTTCCTCCACCCCCCTCCCACCGCCGGCGAGCCCCCCTCCCCCTCTCTCTGCTACTCTGTCCACCCCCCCACACCCCCCTCTCACGGTCGGCAAGCCCTCTGTTTACACGCATTTTTTTTAAAAAAATCTAGTTAGTTGGATGAATATGCATATGTTTTGGTTAATTAGCATGGATATTGTAATTTTCGTGCACATGTTTTATCAGATGATTTAGGGTTCATGTACAAGGATATTTCCCCACCGACAGAAGTCGGTGTTAATTTACATCATACCGAATCCGAATACTTTTGATTAACTGCCTAAGACCTTCTTGCTTGTGCGATATCGGCTTTCCGAAAATGTTAGTCTTAAGAAAGAATCCCTTTGCCTTGAAGTATGGGCGTCATTGCAATTTCCCCTCTTGGAGGGACCTATTTGCAATTTTATTTTTTGGAAGGGGCATTTTTTCCCATTTGGAGGAGACTTTAATGCAATTTTTTTCTCTCGGATGGACTTATATGTAATTTTTCACTTTTGATGGATTTATATGTAATTTTCTTCTTTGGAGGAGACTTGTATGCCATTTACCCTAAAATTAGGATTTATATGTAATTTGCCCTTGATTTTAAGTTTTTATGCAATTTTACCCTTAATTTAGGGTTTATATATAATTTGTCCTAAAATTAGGGTTTATCTATCATTTAGCCTTAAATCAAGGTTTCTATGCAAGTATACTCTTAAAGGTTCGAGGAGTGTCTTTCTTCTAAAATTTTGCATAGATTTTCCGGACATTTCCGTAATTTCATGATTTTTTAGGGTATAGCCACAATTTTCAATTCTTTGGGTTTGAGCATTAAATTTGAACATATTTAGACCGGCCTGAATTTCTAAACTCTAAGATTTTTGCACAATTTTAAGGATATATTTATAATTTCATAGAATATGAGGGTAAAATTATAATTTTGCGAATATTGGGGCCTCCACCAGAGTTTGTCGACCCGGTGCAGGTCGCCCCGACCCGCACGACCCGACCCGACCCAGGCTGTGGGCGGGTCGCCCGGGTCGTGGGTAGTCACTGAGGCACCACATTATTTTAATATTATACTATATTATATTATATATATAATGTGTCTTTTTTTTATTTTATTATATTATTTTATATGTATTATATATATATATATATATTTAGAGCGAGACAGACCGAGACGGATCGAGACGGGACCGACCCGACCCAGACCGAGACCGGGTCGGCCGGGTCGACAAACCCTGGCCTCCACATAACCTTGAACGTGGAAGTTTAACATTTTTGGATACTTGCATGATCAGAATAACCCAATCTTATAACTTGGATCCATTTGAATTCGTGATACATATTATGGACTCACATGAGGGTATTTTGATAAAGTACCCCCTTAAGTGAGTCTTTTGTACAAAAAATAGGGTTTAACACTTCAAAAAAACTTCAACAAAGGGAGGCGCCACTTGATACCTATGCTCCAAGCTGCTGCTCTTGCTCCCAAGCTATGCTCCAAGCTCCAATCTCGGAAGAAGTCCCCCAACCCTATGCCATTACCTCCTATTTATAGGGGGTGAGGGAAGGAACCCGGAGGCTGCAACTCCAGGTATTTATGCCCTTTTATCTCCCTTTTTTTGTTTTTTTTTTTGCATATGTGTGAGAGAGGGAAATTGGCGTAGGAGGCAACCCCCGGGTAAATCCTGGTCTTCCTTCTCTCTTTTTTTGTTGCATGTTTCTTTTTTTTGGTTCTGCCCACAGGACAGTAGGGAGAGATAAGGGGAGGGGCCGATGGGCCCTCTCCCATGGGCGCACACAACCCGGAGGTGGCTCCCTCGGTCTGCAACACCCGAAGGTGCCACCTCCAGGTTCTATTCTTCATGCCCCCCTTGTTTTTCCTGTTCAGATCGCAACAGAGGGAGGACAACCCGGAGGTGGGCACCTCCTGGTTTGTAGACTAGGAGGTGCCACCTCCGGGTGTGCAGAACCCAGAGGTGGGCCTTCCGAGTCTGCTCAAGAGAGGAAGAAAAGGGGGCGGCCCTGGTCCTCAATCCAGCCAACTTAAAAAACTATGAAAGTCTGCACTAATGTCCTCTTCCACCATTTGTTTGAAGCCTTATGCTCCTCTCAGTAGAATAATACACCGACGGTCTTTTTCTTTTGGCTTTTGTTGACTTCTCAGACTCGTATTGGCTGTCCTTGTCACTGGAGCACAAGGATAGCCTTGTGGTCCCTTAGAAACGCCTCTCGGACGTCGGGGGTGCCATTTACTTTGCTTATTGTGATGCGGGATGGGACCACAGACACGACAAGCTCGTGACTGTCCCTTAACGAGGGAAGCGTCGGACGTGCGCGGTTGAGAAACCGGCAATGAGCTAGGGTGATCGGCTCTCTCGTGTGCCCGGATCGGGTCACGGGACGGTGTCGCACTCTCTCGCAGCAGCGGTAATGAATAGATAAAGCGAGCTAGATATCCCTACATATGCTCTCTAGCAGCGGCATAAACAAGCATATATGAAATTAAGCAAAATGCCAAGTAAGGAGCGAGGACGATACCTCCACGCGCTCGGCGTGGGGACGACGGACCCGGCCGAAACTCGTACTCCCGGGATAATTAATACACCATATTACAGCAAATGAATTACTGCCCACTCCACGCAGGGAGGTAAAGGGCTACACAAACGGGCCCGGGAGGACCGAATTCGGGTTGACGGGCGGCTTCTCGCGTCTCTTCGGCAGCACCCGAACTAGTGACGGTGGGGCCCACGTGCTGTCCGGAGGGGTCGAGTGGGACCCGGTGACACCGCTGTAGTGGGGACACTTAGGGAAACGTTCCCCGGGCTGGCGGCACGCTGGTTCGCCGGCCGGAGGCCGGGCGGCTCCGATCGGCACCGGTCGGAATAACCGGCCACGGACCTGCCGGTTCTGTTTTCCGGCGCGCGCTCCGGCGAGAACGGACGCTGCGATCAGCCCTGACGTCGGAATACGACGAAACTGGCGACGTTGGAAAGATGCTTCGAGGGGCTTCAACCCAAGGTGATTACAGAAAAATAATCAAGCATGTACTTCTGATTGGCGAATTTTGAAGGTTGCTGTTGTACAGTGTCTGAACTCTCAGACTAGCAGGGAATTTTCCTATGGATTGCCTTTGACCGCGAGGTAGACGTCCGAATCTGGGGTTGTGTTCTTCAGAAAAGTTGTGGGAAAGTAAGTTAGGAAACCAGGAATATTTTTGGATCTGGATTTGGGGAAGGTTACGAATTTCTATGATTTTTTTACTAGCAGTGGGTCGGATCTGGAATCTGGCTAACAACACTGTAGCTGAGGAAGAACACGAATCTCTAAAAATAGATAGAAGACTGCTAAAAAATTAAGAAAATTTGTGGATATAGGGGGTGATGGACAGAACTCCCAGTGAAAATGGGAAGGTTTGAAAAAATTAAATGGATGGCCGGAGATGGGAAACACAGGGCTGCTGTCACTGTAGACAGAGACAAAACAGAACTAGGAATGAAAGATGCACGAAAATGGGAAAATACTAAACGATGGAATTTGGGCGTGAAAATTTAGGTGGAGCTTGGGATACAAGGGAAGAACACACCACAAAAATTGTAGACCACGAAGAGGCCGTGGCTGATAGCGGAAATTTTCGGAATAGACCTCTGTCCAGCAGGACAGAACATCGAGAACGGTTTCGCGGCGGCTCGAAGGTGGCACGAACGGCGGCGGCAGCGGCACCGGTGATGATCAGAAGTTGAGAGGGGGAGATGGAAGATTGATACACTCTAGAATGAGAGTTTGAGAAGAGGAAACCAGGAGGAGAGAAGAAGGGGGCGCAAGAAGCCTTCTTGGATTTCACAAAAAATTTGATTTTTCATTGCTTTTCTCATAAAAATACAAGCTTATATATGATTCCAACCAAATCCATCCTCAACCCTTGGATCTAGGGGTGTGGATTGAAGGGCTGGGATGATGTGTGAATATCACACAAAAACTAATAAAAAATTCAAGGGGAAGGGGGCACACCATTGACCATGTGTAAGTTGAATGGGGTAGGTGGCCAACCTATTAGAATGTTGACCCATTTAAACACATGTGTCCATATGACCAGCCCACCATTCTAGATGTCCACCTAGGAAGGTTGACCAGGCCCACATGGTGACATGGACCAATGGGAAAGGGCTGAGGGCCCCCTTGCTAGCCCTACTGCATAATTGCATAAAAACCCACACAATCCATGGGAATGACTCCTTGGCTTATAAAGCCTTACATTTGCGTACATACTTTCCCAAGGATATAAACACAAACTAAAAGGACATAAATGCAAAAGAAAAGTACATGCTCGGCGTCGATTCCCATCAACTCTCCCCGGGTGGGAGGAACTCGACCCCGTCGAGTAGGGGTAGGGATGCTCGAGTACTCCGGCGGATCCGTCACCGTGCCAAGTAGCGCGGGTATGCTCCGCTCCAAGTGATCGTCACATGCTCATTCCATATATACTCGATATGCGAACTGCGATGGGCTAAAGGTGATCACTCCGAAGGGGCACTCTCAAAAGGGAAGAAAATAGCTCGAAGACTCACTAGGAATCACCGCTGAGTCCCTATAGGTGACTGATCCGGGTATAGATGTGGAACCGATCCCATACTCATCAAGTGAGTCCACTCGCCTCTTACTCATAAGAGAACGACAACGAGCTTGCACAAGACGCATGCAGACAAACAAACGACACACAAACCAAACAAACCACACAAAACAAACCACACCGACTCATATATGACCCTAAACTAAGGTGGTGACACAAGCCCACTAAGTGGCGGCATCCTGGGCGGCGGGTGAGCCGTCCAACTCTCCCCCCATGGCATAGTACTCATCGGCTAGTGCTTGGTCGGCCTCATAATTGACAAGTTCAAGCTCAGATGGCAAGGTCTCCTCAACCCCTAGAGCTAGTGTGGCACGAGTGGGACATTGGTTAGCGAAGTGGCCAAACCCATGACAATGGAAACATTGCAGCCGGGACCGACTGCTCTCTCCTATAAGAGGGGCCTTACCCTTATCCTCCCGACGGGTAGGGGGTGTAGGCAACAAGGGTGGTGTAGGTGCGGTGGGCAACAGAGGAGGAAGTGTCGGGGCCGTGGGACGGCCTATGGGTGCCGGGGGACGGGCAACAGGTGCCTGTGGTTGGGGTGGAGGTAGATCCCGTGGTGGGGGAGGTCGAGGTCTAGGAGCAAAGGGCTCCTGACGGACGGGCTCCTGTGGACGAGCCATAGGTCCCCTCGGGTATGAACCTAAGGAGTCACGGGAGTCACTACGGGGAGGAGCGGGGCTCCACCGGGGAATAGACTCTAACTCACCCTCGAATTGCTCCATCTCGAGAGCAACTTGATAAGCATCCTCCAGCTTGTCCACCTTGCGGCGGAGAAGCTCATACCGTAGGTGTGGGCGTAGACCACGCCGGAACCGAGAGACGGTAAGGGAATCCTCCTCCGTGGCATCACATCGCAAGTAGTATTCATCAAATTCGGCGATGTAATCAGAGACGGACCGGTCTCCTTGGGTGAGACTTTGCCACCTCTCTATAAGACGCTGGCGGTAGGAGGTAGGGAGGTACTTCTTCTAAGCTTCTCCCTCATATCGGTCCATGTATCGATCGGGGGTTCTTGACGATGAAACAATAGGTTCTCCATGTTCCTCCAATAGGTTTGTGCTTGGCCTAAAAGTTTCATCTGGCGTACTTGACTTTTCGTTGGTCCGACATCTCGAACCACTCAAAATATCGGTCCATACCAGCCTCCCAATCAAGATAGACCTTTGGGTCCAAGGACCCGTCAAAGGTGGGAGGGTCGGCCCGAACGGTCCGAATGGCCCGTTCATCCATATCTTGGTCGTGGGTACGCCGTGTAGGGCGGTAATCACGACCATGCCCCCGATGCTCATTTTCGGACTCATAGTCATGCACCTCGGGGACTTCGTGCCTCCTATTAGCTATCCCTTGAACCCTTGGAGTCGCGGGTTGTTGACCTGGCTCCGGTTGACCTTGTGTAGGTGGGACGGGTGCTTGGACTGGGACAATCGGTGGTGCCTCGGCTGGACCTCTCTCTAGTGCGGCAACTCTCCCGACCAATCCTTGAACGGACTGGTTCGACCCAGCGGCCCTATCCTCTACGGCTTCCATCCTCTCTTCTAGGCGGGTGCCTAGGCCATTCACTCTGGTACTCGCTCCTTCCATCCTATCCACTCGAGTACTTAACTCATCCATGCGCTCACTCAACCCATCCATTTTCCCCACAAGAGTTTGGAACAATGTGGCCACTTCATCGAAACTATAGACTCGGGATTCCGCCATAGGTGGTGGTGGGGGTGAGTATTGAGTACCTCGACGAGTGGGCATGCAAGACACGGAGTAGGAGACACCGACTAAGGCAAATGCACACTACAAGATGATGCACCTAGACGTAACCAAAACTCGGCACGTGGCGGAGTTAATCGATTCGAAGATCACTCGCGCAAGTGTGCGGCCTTCCCGATAGGCGTAGCCTAACGTTGGGACAACACCTTTTGATATACCGGGTTATTGGGATGTAATGCAAAAAGACACTTTTTTTTGTTTTAAAAGAATGATGACCCTAAACACGACTTAGACAATGACTAATGACTAGACGTACATGACACTCTTTTTTTTTCTTTTTGACACCCTAGACTCAAACTCGCTCTGATACCAAATTGATGCGGGACGGGACCACAGACACGACAAGCTCGTGACTGTCCCTTAACGAGGGAAGCGTCGGACGTGCGCGGTTGAGAAACCGGCAATGAGCTAGGGTGATCGGCTCTCTCGTATGCCCGGATCGGGTCACGGGACGGTGTCGCACTCTCTCGCAGCAGCGGTAATGAATAGATAAAGTGAGCTAGATATCCTTACACATGCTCTCTAGCAGCGGCATAAACAAGCATATATGAAATTAAGCAAAATGCCAAGTAAGGAGCGAGGACGATACCTCCACGCGCTCGGCGTGGGGACGACGGACCCGGCCGAAACTCGTACTCCCGGGATAATTAATACACCATATTACAGCAAATGAATTACTGCCCACTCCACGCAGGGAGGTAAAGGGCTACACAAACGGGCCCGGGAGGACCGAATTCTGGTTGACGGGCGGCTTCTCGCGTCTCTTCGGCAGCACCCGAACTAGTGACGGTGGGGCCCACGTGCTGTCCGGAGGGGTCGAGTGGGACCCGGTGACACCGCTGTAGTGGGGACACTTAGGGAAACGTTCCCCGGGCTGGCGGCACGCTGGTTCGCCAGCCGGAGGCCGGGCGGCTCCGATCGGCACCGGTCGGAATAACCGGCCACGGACCTGCCGGTTCTATTTTCCGGCGCGCTCTCCGGCGAGAACGGACGCTGCGATCAGCCCCGACGTCGGAATACGACGAAACTGGCGCCGTTGGAAAGATGCTTCGAGGGGCTTCAACCCAAGGTGATTACAGAAAAATAATCAAGCATGCACTTCTGATTGGCGAATTTTGAAGGTTGCTGTTGTACAGTGTCTGAACTCTCAGACTAGCAGGGAACTTTCCTATGGATTGCCTTTGACCGCGAGGTAGACGTCCGAATATGGGGTTGTGTTCTTCAGAGAAGTTGTGGGAAAGCAAGCTACGAAACCAAGAATATTTTTGGATCTGGATTTGGGGAAGGCTAAGAATTTCTATGATTTTTGCACTAGCAGTGGGTCGGATCTGGAATCTGGCTAACAACACTGTAGCTGAGGAAGAACATGAATTTCTAAAAATAGATAGAAGGCTGATAAAAAATTAAAAAAAATTTTGGATGTAGGGAGTGATGGACAGAACGCCCAGTAAAATTGGGAGGGTTTGGACAAATTAAAAAGATGGCCGGAGGTGGGAACCACAGGGCTACTGTCACTGTAGACAGAGACAAAACAGAACTAGGAATGAAAGATGCACGAAAATGGGAAAATACTAAACGATGGAATTTGGGCGTGAAAATTTAGGTGGAGCTTGGGATACAAGGGAAGAACACACCACAAAAATTGTAGACCACGAAGAGGCCATGGCTGATAGCGGAAATTTCGGGAAGAGACCTCTATCCAGCAGGACAGAACACCGAGAACGGTTTCGCGGCGGCACGAACGGCGGCGGCGGCGGCACCGGTGATGATCAGAAGTTGAGAGGGGGAGATGGAAGATTGATACACTCTAGAATGAGAGTTTGAGAAGAGGAAACCAGGAGGAGAGAGGAAGGGGGCGCAAGAAGCCTTCTTGGATTTCACAAAATTTCTGATTTTTCATTACTTTTCTCATAAAAATACAAGCTTATATATGATTCCAACCAAATCCATCCTCAACCCTTGGATCTAGGGGTGTGGATTGAAGGGCTGGGATGAGGTGTGAATATCACACAAAAACTAATAAAAAATTTAAGGGGAAGGGGGCGCACCATTGACCATGTGTAAGTTGAATGGGGTAGGTGGCCAACCTATTAGAATGTTGACCCATTTAAACACATGTGTCCATATGACCAGCCCACCATTCTAGATGTCCACCTAGGAAGGTTGACCAGGCCCACATGGTGACATGGACCAATGGGAAAGGGCTGAGGGCCCCCTTGCTGGCCCTATTGCATAATTGCATAAAAACCCACACAATCCATGGGAATGACTCCTTGGCTTATAAAGCCTTACATTTGCGTACATACTTTCCCAAGGATATAAACACAAACTAAAATGACATAAATGCAAAAGAAAAGTACATGCTCGGCGTCGATTCCCATCATATTACTATGTAGGTGTGTAATTTTAACACACCCGTCATGTGTTCGACAAAATACTTGTGTGTTAAAACACACTAATTTTTTCATGAAACTTTACCCAATGAGATGTCGAGGGCACTTGAACTTAAACCCATTATGACGGTTGTGATTTAAATCATTTAACGCTGTCATTTAGGGGAGTTGTTTCAGGTGTTTGATGAAACGACTGTGTGTTAAAATACGTAGTCTTTTTGTATAGAACTTTGCCCGACGAGATGCCAAGGACATTTAAACTTGCTCCATGTGCGACGATCTAGATTTAAATTTCTTCGAACCATAATGTAAATTTAATTTATTTACTTCTTCTTGGTTCTGAAATTAATCAGAAATTTTTTCGTTGAACATTGTGGGGTCCAACACCCCCCTCCCCCTCTCCCAGCTACTCAACCCCCCCACCTCCCTCCCACCGTCGATGAGCCCCCCCTCCCCCTCTCCCTACTACTCTAGCACCCACCCCCTCCCACATCTAGCAAGCCCCCCCTCTCCCTATTGCTCCGCTCCCCACCCCCCTCTCATCACCGACGAGCCCCCCCCCTCCCATCGCCGGTGACCCCCCTCCCACCGCCGGTGAGCCCCCCCTCTCCCTACTACTTTCCACCACCCTCCCACCTCCGGTGAGCCTCTCCCCCTCTCCCTACTACTCTGCTCCCCCCTCCTACATCCGGCAAGGCCCCCCTCTCCCTGTTGCTCTGCCCCCCACCCCCCTCTTACTGCCATTAATCCCTCCTCCCACAGTTGGTGAGTCCCCCTCCCCCCGTTTCCACCGTCGGTGAGCCCCCCTGCCCCTCTCCCTACTAGTGCCCCCCCCCCCCCCACCCCCTCCCACATCCGGCAAGACCCCCCCCTCTCCCTAGTGCTCCGCCCCCCAACCCCCCTCCCATCGTCGGCGACCCCCCCAATCCTTGTTTCTCTTCCCCCCACCCCTCACCACCATCAACTAGGGTTTTGTCAGAGAGAGGATAACTAGAGTTTTTTTTGTTAATCAAAGACATGTTAGTTATTTTGCTCTTTAACTCACACTTAACTCGGGTCAAACACACAAGAGTTATAATAATGATATAATCGTAACATTTATCTATTCGGAGGGTATTTATAATGATATGATTAAATGAGAGATATATTTGACAATAAAAAATTTAGAGGGGTATAGATGCAAAAAACTTTATATAAAATCAACCCTAATATTATATATGGCATATGATTATAGGACTGTTAATTGGTAAACGGGTTTGCTAACGGGTCTGCACCCGTTTTGACAACCCTAGACTGTGTTCATAACTCTACTCGAACTCCGAAATCCACACCGCAAAGAATCGGTTCATCATCGGCTTATCTATCCGTTACCATCAAGGCACCAACACGCCAACCCAGCTGCGAAAGAAGAGAGAGAGAGACTACCATTGCTGCTTGCCCCCGTTCGTATAAAAGGGTCCTTTTTCGTCTCCCTTCCTTATTTTTATGATCGAAGGCCAAAGGCTTCTCCCCGCCCCCGTCTTCCTCTCTCTCTCTCTCTCTCTCTCTCCCTCCCTACCTCCCTACCAGAGAGGCGCCGAGAAGGCGACGAAGAACGGAAGAAGGCGCAGAAGAAGAGGCGGCTCTCTCCTCTCCGACCCCTTCTGTGGCCTCCGTCACACGCAATCCCTGTGGATTCTTCGCTTCCTCGCCTCTCCAGATCGGCTTCCTGGCACTGGGAGGGGAGACCGGGGGAAGTGGTGTTCGTATACCGCCAGCGGCGCGATCGCTTCTGCTGCTACTGCTGTTGCTGTTGTTGTTGCTACTGCTTTTGTTGTCCCTCCTTTTCGAGGGACGAGAAGAGGGAGGGGGAGCACGCCGCGGCTTCGTGTTTGCATCCGGCCTGGCTTCGTGTTTGCATCCGGCCTGGTGCGCGTGGTAGTGGTGGAGTGATGAAGAGGCCTACTGACGACGGCCACATGGTTTCTCAGATCAAGCGGCCGAACGTTCCACGAGTGGATCCGTGAGTTCCCGTCCTTCATGCCCCTCTGGCTCCGTTTTTTTTCCGTGGTTTTGTGATGACAATTTGTTCCCTATTTTTCACTTAGGTGGGTGTATTTTGTGAGGGACGTGAGGGTTAGAACGACTCCGCCCTTGTTAGTGTGATTGTTGTGCGGAATGGTTGATGGGAGAATTCTAGTGCTGTTCTCCTTCGGTCTACTTTTTCGGGCTTTCGATCCCCATCTTTCCCACTGTGTATGATTCTGCGAATTATATGTTGTATACGACGAGCAGTGCTTAGGAAGAATTGATAACATCTTCTATTTCCCATTTCGGGTGCCTGGCTGTTGCTTCCTCCATGTAAGGATTGACCTGAGATGGCTCTTCTTGAAGAACTATTGCTCCCATCTTCCTATATATTGTTGTTTTTCTTTGGACAAAAAAAGGAAGGGAGTTAGAGATTTGTAACGTTTATGCGGAAGTTTAGATTACTTTCGTACACCTGTGTTGAAAAAAGTGATTTGGTGACTTCTATTGGTACTATGAGTCATGACAAATTGTGTTTTATTTAATTGATAATATAGGTGTGGACAAACATCTACATCCACCGCGATGCCTGGCGGAGGCACCCAGAAACTAACTACATATGATGCTCTAGCCTATCTGAAGGATGTGAAGGAAATATTTAAAGATAAGAGGGAAAAGTATGATGAATTCCTTGAAGTGATGAAAGACTTCAAAGCTCAGAGGTTCGGTCGAGTTTCATCAATTTTCTAATGCGTACATGCAACCGTTTTTTTCTTTTGGCTTCTCTTACTGTTTTCTCTTTCTCTTGCTTGCAGGATAGATACTGCTGGGGTTATAAGAAGGGTAAAAGAGTTGTTCAGAGGGCATAGGAACCTGATCTTGGGTTTCAATACCTTCTTGCCTAAAGGGTATGAAATTACCATTTCTCCTGAAGAGGAATTTCAGCAGAAGAAGCCTGTTGAATTTGAGGAAGCCATCAACTTTGTGAACAAAATAAAGGTGATTGAAAATCTATTTGCAAAGTGTTGCATGTAAAGTTTCTGGAATTGTCTGAGATTTAGAATTCCTCTTGACTCCACCCTTCCTGTCTGTAGACTCGTTTTGAAAATGATGAGCATGTCTATAAGTCATTCCTACACATTTTAAACATGTACCGTGGGGAGAACAAGAGCATTAAAGAAGTGTATCAGGAGGTACATATGTGGTATTGTTGTCTATTTTTCAGTGTGTAGTCATGTCTAACATGTGCATATGGTATGATTCTGATATTTTCATTTTCAGGTAGCATTGCTGTTCCAAGATCATCATGATTTGCTTGAGGAGTTTACTCATTTCTTACCTGATCAGACAGTAGCACATCCTGCATCTTCAGGTGGGGATTTCGTGATTCAGGATGAGAGGCACTCTGGCATGGTTAGGCAAGGACCTTTAGACAAGGTATTTATTAACAATTAGGAGTTAATGTATGTGTTAGAATAATTTAAATTTATATTCACCTTCCAAAAATTTAAATTTATATTTTGTCCTACTTAGAGAGATATTTTGCCAAGTTTACAATTAAGATCAGTAGGCAACATGCTAGTGTTTACAACATGGTTGATTTAGTTTTGATTATGATCTTTTATCAATGTGCAGAAGTGGGTTATTGTGGCTTAGCATAGAGCATTTATCTTTCTGATGTCATTCCTTCTCTGCTTACGTAATATGGCTTGAGGTTGGTGGCGGGGGTGGGTTTCCCCCAGTCATAAAAAAAAAAGGCTTCACTCCAGTATGGCATTGATTTGATTCATCCAGATTGTGCAGCGCTGGTGATCCTGGGATTCAGTACTGTAGTTGTAATTACTCTTACAGTAGCATAAAATAAACTGTTGATCCACAAATCTGTATCAGCTTTATGTGCAAGTGGATTTCATTTGATGATTGCTTTCATTGTGGGATTTTCAAATTTCAAGATTTTATATCAGTTTATGTGTAACAGTTACTGGAGAACTTTGGTAACTTTTCTGTTAACTCGTTCTTCATCTACTTTTTTTTCCCCCTAGAGGGATAGAGGATATACTTCTTCCCATGCTGATGGTGCTCTCAGTGTTGACTGCTCCAATCAAGAGCACACCAAACAGAAAAGACATACCGAGAAGAAGGATAGGAAGGAAGACAGGGATCAAAGAGACCATGAACAGGATAACAAGGATTTAGGACATGGCAGCATGGACATGGAAAACACACAGTGTAAGAGGAAAGCTTCTCAAAAGGTTGATGACTTTGTGTCAGATCGATCACACCAAGGTGCCGAATCATCTGAAAATTTTGGAACTGATACCATACCAGTTTCTTCTTATGAGGACAAAACTGCTTTGACAAGTAAGTGTTTGACTGTACATTGATGTTTTTAGCTGCTGTTATATACTCACTTGTTGGGGAAATACAATCTAGTCATCTCCTGCTTTTCATGCTACAGAACTTACTATTCATATTTGTTGAAAGTCTTCTATTTGTGTATGATACTTGATGAGCATCATGGTATTCAATACCACCCGGTACATATCGTACCGGGCCGGTAGGTACCAGAATTGGCCTTGGCCGGTCCGGTTCCACCTATTTCATACCTGTACCATCCGGTACAGTTTAAAAAATATATAAAAAAACCGTCTGAACCCGAGCCCTGAGCCTTCACTCCGCCTCCTTTCGCATGTTCCCCATGTCGCAGGCAGTGCAAGGGCACCACCATTCGGTCGTTGGACCTCCATTTGAAAGGGAGGGAGGGAGGGAGGGAGGATCTCAAGGGAGAGAGATTGAGAGAGAGGGAGCCTCGGTGCCGGTGGAAGACAGCGACGGCGGGTTCGGATGGCGCGACGGTGGCGATGGCAGCTGCGGACGGCGGCGACAGCAGCGGCAGCCGGTGGAGAACTCCTATGCCCCAAACCCTAGAGGCATCGAGCAGGAGGGGAGGGAGAGGGTATTTGGCCATCAGGGGGGTCGGGGGGTGTCGGGGGTATGGGGGTTTAAACATTTGATAACTGGATCCGCCCGGTACCGAACCGGTTCCGGGCGGTATGTACCGGTACCGGTATCGGTACTGGCCCTGACTGGTACCAATTCCGGTACCAATATTGAATACCTTGATAAGCATGGAAGTATCCTTTTTTTACATGTTTGAGATGTGTTATCTTCGTCTTCTGAAAAACTTATGTATGGGAGCATTAGTTTTCGTGTTTTGGAAATGAAGGTCTCTACTAATGTTTCATCTTTTTTTATGCTGGGCAGCGGGAGGGGTTACTGAAAAATCTGCAAACTTTATAGGAATGATAGAACATTAGAATTCTTACAGAGCTTTTTCTTCCTCCACTTTTTCGCTATGGCATAATTTCATGGACCCTCGACTGCTAAAGTAGGGTACTAATATTATGTTAAAAATATTCCAGTCTTTTCTTTTTGTGTATGTGTGGGGTGTCCCTGCACCTTCTATTGCTGGCTAGGTTACTTTCACTGTAAGTAGGCTTCTCTTTTCTGTTGCTTCTCTGGTGTCTAAGTAGGCTTCTTTCACTGTTCATAGAATTTTATTGCACATTCCAGAATCCTTTATGGGAAGACACAAGTAATTTTGTTACCTTTTGTGGAAGTCCATCAGATTTGTCCCTTAGGTCTGATAAAATGGAGCAATGGTCTTTTCTCTGCAGCAGGTGTCTATATGCAAGAGTTCACTTTTTGGGAGAAAGTCAAGCAAAAGCTGAATACCGAGACATATCAAGAATTTTTAAAGTGCCTCGATATTTATAGCAAGGAAATTATCAGTAGAGCAGAATTAAAGAATTTGGTATGATCTATATTACCTCATTTTACAGTTTACTATGGTATTGCATATTTTTGTAATTGATGTCTTTGTTCCAACTATTTATTTTGCCTGTATATCATCTTACTTTCAACAATGTGATTTCTTGGACTTCCCCCATCCCTCCATTACATTTACATGCAATATTATGGCGTATACGTGGTTTTAGACATGTAGTCCTCTCCATCATATTGAGCATTTTTCTGAGGTGAACTTCGTATGTCCAAGACCTGTAATACTCTCTCAGTAGAGCAGGATGAGCCAGCTGTCTCTGTTTTTTAGGCTCCCTTAAGAGGGCTATTTCATCTGTGTAATTAACAGGGAGTTTCTCCCTGCAAGTGAACCCTTCTGTATTCTGCATGATAATGAAATGTGACAAATCCTTGTTGCCATCCAAAAACAAATCCCAAAAGAATCTTGTGGACATCTGGCCCATTATATGATTTGCTATGTGAAAGGAGGAGACGATGGCTTCACAGTGAACCCTTCCGTATTTTGCATTATAATGAAATGTGACGAATCCTTGTTGCCGTCCAAAACAAATGCCAAAAGAATCTTGTGGACATCTGGCCCATTCTATTCATTTTTTATATGAAAGGAGGAGATGATGGCTTCACCCCCCACCGCCCCCCCAACAAAAGAAAATGAGGAATTTCTAGGACCCACCAAATTTTCTTCAGTGAAGTCAAAGTCATCTAGGAGCACTTCCTCTCCATTCCCAAATGGTGCCATCTTGGATGTCATTTTTCACGACTTAAAAATCCATTTGACATTTTAATACGAAGCCCTCTACTGTGATTACTTCAAATTGTCAGTCACATCAGATTTGGTGCGACCTCTGTTTGCTAATTTTCTTGTTCTTTGTTTTGAAGTTGGATAAACCATGTTACATTAGAAACAAAGGAAACACTTCATAACACAAAGGGGCATTTTCCTTATAGAAAGGTGCTAGAACATCCCAACTTTTCTTAAACAGGACCAAATGAATATTTGCTGTTACAGAAAGGTGCTAGAACATCCCAACCCTCCTTAAACAGGACCAAATGAAGTTCTTTATACGATACACTTCCTCCATTTCACCGTTTTCTACTCTTATATTGGTACTTGCTGGATATTTCTAATAGTGTTTCAAATTTTACACTGCAGTAGAACTCTACACGTATTTTTTTTTTGTGAAGATCAGTTGTCATCGTACATAGCTACTTAATGTTATTTCTTTCAGGTAGGTGACATTCTTGGAAAATATCATGACCTTTCGGAGGGGTTTGATGAATTCTTGGCCAACTGTGAGGATATAGGTGAGTTCTTCATTTTATTCTATCTCACATGAAAAGAATAGTGTTGCTTTTTATATACATTTAGACAACCTTTTCTAAGAGGTTCTCTTGGGCAGATGGATTTCTCGAGGGAATTTTCAGTAAAAGTACGTAGCATTTACTTCTGGCTTCTTTGTTTAAAATTTAACTGGTTTCTTCCTTTACAAAACTTGTCTTCTCATGAAGATCATGCATATGTTTTGACACTAATAGAATCTTTATGGATGAAGGACATTTGAGTAGGCCAGTTAAAGTAGAAGATTCCACAGTTCACAAGGTATCTTCTCTTGTCAAGGATAAATACACGACCCAACCTATTTCAGAGCTTGATCTGTCTGCTTGTCAGAGATGTACGCCTAGTTATCGCCTTCTGCCAAACCATGTAAAACACCTTTTTGGCCTTCAATTTTTTATAGTCTTCTGAATCTATTTAGTCTTGATGATCCTCATATTACCTTTTACTGGCAGTATACCATTGCTCCAGCAAGCCACAGGACAGAAATTGGTGATGCAGTACTAAATGATATTTGGGTGTCAGTAACCTCTGGTAGTGAGGACTATTCCTTTAAGCACATGAGAAAGAATCAATATGAAGAAAGCCTGTTCAGATGTGAAGATGATAGGTACCTGACACTTTCCGGAAGGATGCTGACTTCTGCTTCTTTTTGGTTACACTTTTTTTTTGGCTAAAACAGACAATATGCAAGATCAGTTTCCAGACTGGCCCTTAAAAGTGGTTGTCTTGAACTTGAATCCCAGTTGAGAAAACTTTCCTTTTTCTCTCAACTTTTGGTTGACGGGATACTGTCCTCTAATAACTTTTATCAATCTTCCACATTTTTTAATTCATTTTCATGATGATATAGCTCTCACCCTCTTTGGAGCTCATTTAAAGACTTCACTGCATCTTTATGACGGTCTTCATTGTTTTTTTGATTCTACAAGGTTTGAGCTTGACATGTTACTAGAGTCTGTGAATGCAACTACTAAGCACGTAGAGGAATTGCTAAAGGCTATGCAAGATAATGCAACAAAACCAGAAAGTCAAATTCATATTGAAGACCAATTTACAGGTTTTTGTGATTTATCAGTGATGAAGTGAGTTAGATGATTTTGTGCATATCCCTACTATCTGTTGATTTTTCTTCCTTCTTTTCTTGTAGCCTTAAATATGAGATGCATTGAACGATTATATGGTGATCATGGGCTGGACGTAATGGTTGTTCTGGGGAAGAATCCAAGCATTGCACTGCCTGTCATTTTATCTCGTCTGAAGCAAAAACAAGAGGAATGGTCAAAGTGTCGATCTGATTTTAATAAGGTCTGGGCTGAAATTTATGCAAAGAACTATCACAAATCACTTGATCATAGAAGCTTCTATTTCAAGCAACAGGATGCAAAGAACTTGAGTACAAAAGGTATACCATCCATGCTCTTACTTCTTTTTTGGGGGTTAAAACACAAAAGGGTTAAAACACACACAAACAATGGCCTCTATTTTGACCCGGTACCCCCATTCCCCAAACACCCCCCCACCAATCCAAAAAAGGAAAAAAACTGTGGGTTCTTCCCTATGTAGTCATGGCCGTAGCAGTGGAATATCTTCACTTATTTATTGTTTTTTTTTTGGTTTTGAATCTTTTGATCCATCACCTTGCAAAGTTTTTCTGCATTTTAGATTCCATTCCCTGGCATTAGAGCAGAATTTGTCATTAATGTTGAAGCTAGATGTCAAATTGATTTCTTTGGAATTTTGAATTCTTTAGAACTTGTAACATAGCTGCATGTAATTAATCACTCATTGATAATACAATGCAGTTTTACATCATTACAGAACATTGCTTTGATAGCCCATAATGGAGATCTGAACATTAGGGGGACTTTTATCATGCCAGTCTTAAACTGCATTGTAAATAGTCTTTAGTTTGTATTTTCAAAAATCATAATCGAACATCATGTTGTGACTCTGATGTAATATAACTTTGTTCCATTTGTCTCTATTGTAGTATCTTAAGCAGTTCAGATTCATTGTAAGCTAAAAATTTGTTTTTGGCATAAAATCACGGATCAGAAAAACAGACTAATGGAGCTGGGTTCAGCTGACCTGATTCCAACTGTAATGGCAACCTCTGGGATCAGCATGAACTGCTGCATTGTCCAGGGTTGGATGATTGGCTCATTATGTTTTTGTATGTTTCCCCAAGTTTCTTTCCATCTTTATCTCAATCCCCCCAAACATCTTGCAGCTCTATTGGCTGAGATCAAAGAAGTGAATGAGAATGAGCAGAAAGAGAATGATGTGCTTTTTGCCACTCCTGGAAATCGACAACGTGTGGTTGGAAACATTGAATTTGACTATACTGATTCAGAGATACATGAAGAGTTATATCAGATAATTAAATACTCATGTGGAGAGGTCTGCTCATCCATCGACCAGATGGATAAAGTTATGCGGATCTGGACTACTTTCTTGGAGCCCATATTGGGTGTTCCTCCTCGGCCCCAGGGAACAGAAGATGCAGCGAAGGCCAAGAACTGCAGTGTTAAAAGTAGCATTACGTGTGCACGGGGAGGTGATAAGAACCCTATCACTGATAGCGCAATTGGTGATGCTATGCGATCAAAACCTTTTAGTAATGGCAGTGAAAGCCAAACAGCAAGAAAAGCAAGCTCCTGCAGTGGAAGGTCAGCTAACGGAAAAATTCACAAAGATATTGACCGTATTGATCAAGTTGCTAGTAGAAATGATGTATGTGGAACTACATTACATGGAAGAATACCAAACAATCTTTCTATGGCTGATGAAATGTCAGTTACCAGTACACATATGGCCACTGCTGAAAGGCTAACAAGTAACGGTTCTACCATCATTAGAGGTGAAAGCATGTACAGCAGGAACAGTTTGGAAGTGACATCAGGTGTGTCTTTCTGTAAAAGAGTGTGAGAAGACTCTGCTTCGAAGTTCCTTATTCCATTCATGAAATTTTGCATTTTGTCTGGATGAAAATATTGAGATTCTTCTTTTTCTCTCATTCATCTTTCATTTTAGGTGCTAATGCAATGACTTTGCAACCTGGTAAAAATGGTCCTGAGACAGTTCCTGAAGCACGGCATAACAATGAGGTCTTACCCTCATCCGAGGTATAGTTACCTGGTCCTGCTGTTGCATGGATTTTTTAGTGTAATAAAATTTTCTGGATTAGCTACTTAGTCAGTCTAGTTAGACTTAATAGTTTCAAAAACAATGTTTTGATGGTTCATTCTGAGCGTGACAATGGAAGATGCATGTCAGATAGAAAGCACCATAAATCAATTGACTTATTTCAGTCATGTTTACTTTAGGGAGGTGAAATTATGAAACCAGTCCTGTTTGCAAATGGAACCTGTGTATCAGAGAGTACCAGAACTCACAGGCCACATGAGAGTTCTTCATCCCACAACTTCAAAGGTGAAAGAGAGGAGGGTGAGCTATCACCTAATGGGGAGTGCGAGGAGGATAATTTTGTAGCATTTACCGAAGATATGGCTGAAGCTGAACCTAAATCAAGGGAAGGTTCTCTCAGCAGACATCATCAAGGCAAGTCTGGTGAAGTGAATGGTTACTATGGCCAGGTCACAGGAGAAAATGATGCTGGTGCTGAAGATGAAGGTGAAGAAAGTGCTCAAACAGAGGATAGCGAAAATGCATCCGAGACTGGTGAAGGTGTCTCAGCCAGTGAATCTGGTGACGGGGAGTGTTCCCATGAAGAAGATGAAGATGCTGACCATGATGATCAGGATGGGAAGGCAGAAAGTGAAGGTGAAGAAGGCATGGCTGATGCCCATGACACACAGGGAGCATTGTTGCCATTTTCTGAGCATTTTCTACATAAAGTGAAGCCTCTTGCTAAGCATGTTCCGTCATCGTTATTAGTGGACAAGGAAGGCAAAGGCTCCCATATTTTCTATGGCAATGATTCATTTTATCTTCTCTTTAGGCTTCATCAAGTAAGTATATGTGATCAGTCAATCCTTATCATTACCTTAGTGTAATAATATTGTCACCCTTATTGTATATGGTTGTGTTTTTGCTGCAGACTTTATACGAGAGAATACTTTCAGCTAAAATGAATTCATCTTCTGCTGAAAGGAAGTGGAGGTCCTCAAAGGAAACCAGCCCTAATTTATATGCCAAGTTGGTTATTGCACATTAACTTTTCTGCATACATTTCAAGATTTCTTTGTGCATGAACTTTGTTTCTGATTGAATTCTGTATCCCTAGGTTTAGGAGTGCTCTTTACAGTTTACTTGATGGTTCTGCTGACAATACAAAGTTCGAGGATGATTGTCGTGCCACAATTGGCACTCAGTCATATGTGCTTTTCACATTGGACAAATTGATATATAAAATTGTCAAACAGGTAGGTATCTTTGTTAGAATTATTAGGTTGTAAGGTTTGTTTCCTTAATCAGATTCTCTAAACTTGCAATTTCCTTTACAGCTTCAAGTAATTGCATCTGATGAGATGGACAATAAGCTTCTTCAACTTTATGCATACGAAAGATCACGACGAGCTGAACAATTCATTGATCTAATTTATCATGAAAATGCCCGCATCCTACTTCACGATGAGAGCATATACCGGATTGAATGTGTCAGTTCCTTTTGCCATTTCGATTGCATTGCCATTTGATGTTGTATCATTTTGCAGTTGCACCCTAGTATAAAGCTGGATAAGCAGATTTAGTTATGTCCTCCTTTTGCAGACCCCCAATCCTACCCATTTATCTATACAGCTGGTGGAATACAAACATGAAAAGCCTGAAGTTACTGCAGTCTCAATTGATCCTAGTTTTGCATCGTATCTGTATAACAACCTTCTATCTGTTGTACCAAGGAGGAGAAAAGCTCATTGTGTTTTCCTTAGAAGGTATGGCATAGCAACTGAGATTATATTAACAAATAGGAACCTGTTACATTGGAATCTAAGAAATGATGGTAGATGAACATGAACAGAAACAAAAGAAAAAATGCAAAGGATGGCGCATATTCAGCAACATGCAAAGCAACAGAAGGGATTCGACTGATCAATGGTTTGGAGTGCAAGGTTTCTTGTAGCTCCTCGAAGGTACTAGGATAAAGTTTCAAAAAAATTTAAAACCCCAATATGTTTATGTTTTTTAAATCTGCAAAAGTTGTGTCAGCTGCTTCTTTTAAGCCAGTCACATATATGTACTGCATGCACCATAGGTTTCTTATGTTCTGGGAACAGAAGATGTCTTCTGCCGCAAGAAAAGAAGAATTTCCTACGAGGATAGCTCACGTTGTCGTGACCAGGCAAATTCTATTCATTCTGCTAGAGTGCATCGCTTTCATCACTTTCTATCGAGCTCCTAGCTTGCAATGTCTTGAAATTAAAGGTGAGATGCATTTCATCACTCTTTACCCCACAGTTACTAAATTTCCTTGGTATGTGTTACTTGTAAATGTTCACTTCTTTTAATGGGAAGTGGTCAATTGCAAGTTTCTTGCATATATTTCTTTATTCATTTTTTTTGGCAGAATTTGCTATACGTATCTAACATACTTCAACCTCTTTCGAAGAGGTAAGAAGGTACTGAATTGTGTTAAGAATTGCATATTGATATGGTAGAAGTTAGATTGGTTTGAAGTAAGTTGTCATTTTCTTCTGAAGACGAGAGTGTCACCAATTATGTATTAAATCAAAGTTTCTAAGCCTGAGTATGTTCCTCATCTTCCCCTCCTTTTTCTTCCAAGTGCAGAAGTCTGTGATGCTAACACGAATTTTCCTTGCTGCAGTTTCGTATGACTGGCCAAGAGTTGCCACTTGAAATTCAGAATTCCTGTCGGCAAGCGAACCAACTCAAGGATGCCGCCGGCTTATTTTTGTATATTGAACACACACCCAAAAGAATAACCAATGGGAAAAATGTTACTTATGTATAGTGTGTTTGTGCTCTTAGCTTGTCATCTCCTGCAATGAGCATGTAAATATGTACATGAAAACCCGCGGATGCCATTTAATTCATCTGTCATCAATGGTTTCTCCTGAAGAAATCTCATTTGCAGGACCCGGAGCATTTAACTCTTTACGTGCCAAATTATTCTGAAACAGTAGCTGAAAAGGGGTTGGCGGGTTTGCGAGATCTGTGACTGCCACCAGCAGATTCCGCTGGGCATCTTGTACGCTACTTCCATTGCGATCCTCACGTCACTTTATGTTATGGAGTAATTCTCTCTGGGTGCTGACATTGACACATCGGATGATCCAACCACCTTAGTAAGGGGAAGCTGATGGTGCGTCATGCCTCTGCAGTAAGTGGTCGCAGGATGATCAAACAAATAAGATGAAATCGCCCGTTGAACAGGGATTTACATGCGACGTGCCAAAAGATTTCCGCAGCGGAGTTGTGCACGTGTTCAAGGGTTCCAGCAAATGGAGATGGGGGCATGTGTTCAAAGATGGAAAATGAGTCGACACCGTCCTACTATTAGGACATAGTTCATATTTCATGATGCTTGAGAGACTCTGGAAATATTGATGGGACAAAAACAAATGAGACGGCTTTCGCATGTAATTTGTTTCTCGTCTTTTATGAGTAGAGTAGGACTTTATATATATGGGAGTGGGAGTTCCCCCCTTTCCATCTTGTTCCTGAGCTGCGATCCAGCAAGCCTGACCTTGTCTTCCTTCGGGGGGCGTATTTAGCCCATAGAAGTATGCTCGATCGTTGTTCTCTTGCACGGGATCCTTTCTTATAGTTCTACTTATTATAGTCTACAATAATGAGCTGCTTCTCATTGGGCCAGATCGCTTTTTCTTTTACCAATTATTGTTGCAATTTAGGGATTTTAGTTTTTGTCATCCTGCCAACTCTTCTTCTATTCACATCTCTTTGATGCGAAGCTGGAGATGTGGGTTCTATATCTTAGGCATGAGCTTCACATCTTTCTCTTGCCACTCGGTATCAGTTTGCAAGAAGTAGTAAAACTACATTTTCTGGTGGATGGCAGCGGGTATTATTCTCCCCCCTTTCCTCCGCAAGCGATTTAATTGGTCAAATGTTTTACGTCTTCTCGGAAGAGTTCGATTATAAGCATTTACCTTATTCCCCTTAAATAGATTTCTTTTTTTGCACCATTGTCACTCGCCCTACCTTTGCCAGGTAATGAGTTTGGATTGAAGGGTCCTGTGTTTGGGAAAAATTTTCTCACCATGAACCCTGTTATAAAGTGTACACTGATGAACTCACGGGACAAATAGGGTTATCAGTTGGTCAGGTCGGCCTTATGGGCCTGAGGGTCTGGCTTGACATGGGGTTGGGTTGCCACCCTTTGTCAGGTTTCTAGGCTCTTGGTCGGACTTAAAAGTCCAACCCGCGAAGGTTTGCATAGTGAGCTCTGGTTTTTAGTTCTACTCGTGGATTGACTCGATCCTGTTTCCACTTTTTTCTTTCTTAATTTGTTTATTTTATTTAATTAAAAATATTTTTTCAAATATATGAATATTTAAAATTTTAATTAATTTAATGAGATTGTAAGTTTTGTATTTTTTATATATTATTTTTTATTTAATTTGTCAGGTCCGATTGAAGTCGAGTCTTACATTTAGTGAAATAGTTGAGTTCGGACTCGGGTCGGACCAACTTAAGTTCGGCGGGTTCGGGTTCGGCCCATTGATAGTCCCGGTGGTAAATCCCTCCTCTTGAAAAATCACGAAATTAATCAAAAAAATAAAATCTCCCCGTAAGGATCTTGTGCCAGTGAATTGTTGGTTCGTTTGCATTGGGCTACTTCTTCTCGATATTACGGTCCAACTGAAGGTCAATTGCTGGGAATCACAGTTGCGACTATATAAAGGCAGTAGACCAGCTAGAGTGGGGGAGAAAGGGGATTACAGCCTTTAGTGGCCTGCACCAGTGAAGTAATAATTGACGCACACCTTGTGGTGCACAGCAAACATGAACCCGGTTCTATTGATCCACATAGGATTGATGGGATTTGAAGGTCAAAGAAAGTCCCCTCAAATGTGGATCCCACGTCATTTTAATTTTTTTTGGACGGATATTTTTCTTGCTCCTTTATGTGGACCAGAGGAACCTTGGTAATCCCGGTTTGATTGCAGATTAACCCATAATTAACCCAAATTTTATTCTGGCGGTAATCTGTATTTGCTTTGATAGCAGGGACAAATTAAGTATGATAAAAAGATGGTTAACGCTGGTTTAATTTGGACTTACAGACCCACCTTGCGAGATGGGTTAATCCAGACGGCTTGGACACTGTGAATTTCGCCCTTGGTCGCCCCATTCCACGAAGACTGTGATCGCACTGCTCCTATCAGGCCCTCGTCCTGCAGAAATCTGTGCTTTACCTTTTTTCCCTTCACCTCTGTGCCCCTTCTCCGGTGAGTGAACAACAACCCTTCCCTCTAATTTTAAGCACCACCACGGTCGTCCTCGGCCTCTTCGCATCAACAGTAGCCCTCAACCCCCTTCGTAATGAAGGCTTACCATTTGCTCCCCCTTTCTCTTTCTCCTTCGGGCCTTGGACCTTGATTACGTGTGTGACGTTGGTGGTGCTGTCATTCTCCCTGTTAATTGGTGTCCCCTTTGTATGGTTTGCCAGTGGGTTGTTTCTGGGCTGGCCAGCTTGCCGATTCTCCCTATCTAAACTCTTCGCTCGTACGATTTTCACCCTCTTTGCTAGGTTCACTATGTTGAGAAATAAATGCTCTACTTCTTGCAAGAAATAATACAATGGCATGTGAACATATTTATTAACTCATATCAATTTAGAAACATACCTTTCTTGCAAAAAAAATAAACATTGGATAAGCATAGTTTAGCGTATTTCCAAGTATTTTACCTTATCTTGAATGCAACGGTTTGTTGTTAACATTGTATCCTCGAAACCGAGCTCTTTGGTTGTTAGTGAAAATAACCATCCATATATCTTACTGTTAAAATATTATCATGGGAACGGATAAAAATTTATGTTGCTGTTAAGATTTTATTTTGAACGCAAAACATAGCTTTGTCTATTATGATTGTTACTGACAAACATGGTTTAGCGTATTTCCAAGTATTTTACCTTATCTTGAATGCAACGGTTTGTTGTTAGTATTGCATCCTCAAAATCCAGCTCCGTGGTTGTTAGTCAAAGTAGGCATCCGTCTATCTTCCTGTTAAAAGATTATCCTAAAAATTATTAAACTTTTACTGTTGTTAACAATTTACCTTCACCGCAGAATGCACCCCTATCTATTATGATTGTCAATGAAAAATGAGCTTTATGATACAACAATGCTCTGCATTTCCATTCACTTTAAAAAAATAACCCAACATGTCCACCACCATGTTAAGAAAGAAAGTTTCATTTATAAAGGGGGAAATGGAAAAGTGAAATATTTATACATGTAATAAATTCATCTTACCCCATCTGAAAGCTTTAGTTATAGTTTCTAGATCATCAATTAGTCTTGGCCTCACTATTCATTTGTAAAGTAAAATATTTACACATGTAAAGTCATTGTGTAACACTTTGTGGTTTATGGACTTGCTAATCTTTTGATGGTAGCGGTGTTCATAATGGCATATGAAGGAGGATAATGATTTCACTATGCAGGTTAAAGCTCGTGCCTGCTTGGTTATCCATGGGTAGGAAGGGTTTTACCCTCATAATTGTTCAAAAGAGACTCATACTTGCTTGGACAGTCTCCTAACTAAATTGGGATGGACCGCCTATGTTGTCCATGACTCCACTATTTCTCACTGGTTCATCTTATTATTCGTCTCAATTTCTATGTCCATATCCTTTCATTGTTGAACCTTAAATATGATGTATGAGAATCATAATTATAGGAAGGTAACTGCACCAGTAAGGCTACTCATGTTGCAGTAAAGTTAATTGCAATCAGCTGCTAAATTAATCTCCACTGTCCCCTTACTTGTGGTGTCCCCCCTTTGAGTTCAGTAGAGATGTATAGATTATTGTTGGAGTCATAATTATCCATCCATCCTTTTTGCATTAATTTGTGCTTCTAAAACTCTGCTTCGTGCTCCAAGTAGGGTTATTTCTCTGCTCTATTGATTGCACGTCAACATGTCATCCTCCGGTAAATGGCCTAACCTCAACCACTTGGCCTTGCATACTACGGTCATATTTAGACCATCTAAAATGATGCTATAATCAAAATTCAATCTACTTCTTTAGGTCAACTTAGGACGGTAGAGATGGACCGAATTTTACTACAATTAATTAAGAAGGAGTTGTGTCATGTCCCGATGCGGAATATCGGAATGCAATAGTTATATTGATCATGCCAATCAGATCATGCAGAAAGAGACAACCAACCACAAGAGACGACACAAAGAGGCAAGAACAACAAAAATTAAATAGAATAGAGTTTACAACAACTCAAAGACTCAAACAGTCACAAACTAAGACACTTGCTCAAAACTAGGGCTCAAACCAACTCTCTCACAACACTAGCAAAGGAAAGACAAGATAAAGACAACACTCTCAAGGGTAACACGATCACTCTACTACTCTCGCCCATCCTCATCAAAGTGTGGTTCCTCCTCGGAACTACCTGAAATATTAATAAACGCAGGGGTGAGCGAAAGTTCAGTAGGATTTATATCTCTATACCAAACATCTATAAGTGATTAATATATTCGATAAAATAATTGCACTAATGTCGAGAAACTTAATAAAATCATGCATACTAGACATTGGAACATGAACAAGAATATATGGGAATGCAAGTAATTAGGATCACAAGTAAGTTAAGATAACAAGATCAAGAATGCAAGTATAGAATGATAGCAATAAGCTTTCAATATCCCGAACATGTAACAAGTATTATCATTAGATTGGCTATATCATGCAATAATTCTCACGAGGGGTAACATGTACACGTTAAGTAATTCATGTAATTCACGAATAGATGGAATGACATAGATCAATCTAGTAAGTAAGTACTTTGGTGCAATGTCACACCAACTCAATATAACCCCCATGGACACAAGTACTTTCGGGTACTCCTCCCAAAACCAGATCGGACCCTTTAAGTGCCAAGCATTATAGTTATAGATCATCGATCCCATGTAATTATCTAGACATACACATTAACATTACAATGGCCAAATGAACTTCGAGGTAATGTTCATGTAATCAAGGCATAGATTTACACAAGAGACTTTCATAGAATTCAAGGAAAATAGAGGAATATTCAAGTATGCAAGGAATTAATCAATGAACATGAGATAGAGATGATTCTAATGATATTTCGACATTATCACATTACAATCCTTAATTATTCAAACCATCAAACCCAAACTAATAAACGTTGATGAAATGTGGTCAGTCGTGGGGTCATGTTCATAAAAGCCAGATAGAACACAGTCATACGCACAAGCGCGACTTATCTTGAAACTGGGCAGAACGCGGTCTCGGCACGGGCCGTGACAATAAGAATGTGGTCTTAGCCTCTAGCGCTAAGGAGGGGAAAGCTTTCCAGACCCAGAAGGGCCCACCGTCACCAGGCCCAGTAGGGTCCAACGTGGCCATGCCTAGTACTGGCCCGATACAGCCCGATGCGGGCAAATCTAAGGCGGGCCTAGCCTTAACCTACGTGCCATGGCCCAACTAGGGCCTAACAAAGCTCTATCGGGCCATCAGAGAAATCATCGCGCTTGGTATAAGCGTCATAATGTTCGCCCAACCAGGCAGAGGCCACCACCATCACGGGGCTCTCCCCGAAAAGGACTAGGTCACGCCCACAACACCGAGATTCTCGCCACGAGGCCCCTCATCCAGAATAGGCAGGTGTACAACGGACAACTCTCCCCACGATCAAGGAGGCGTTACTCCATGACCCACGCCGTTTCCCCGTTGGGGAACGGACGGCCACCCCCAGGATAACCCATATAAATAAGTCCCCCATCGGACCTAAGATGGGGAAGGGACACACATACAGAGATAGAGACATGCAGAGAGAGAAGAGGCCTTCGCCCACTATTCCGAGCACTCCCTAGGCACTCTGAGCACTCCCCCGGCTCTCTAAGTACTCCAGGAGCTTTCACTCGTACACACGGGCTTGTCCACTTTACTCATAAGCTATCCTACCTCTCGCCCTCTTATAGTTCTCTCTGAAGGATGTCTCTAACTTAGGCATCGGAGGGTTGTCCCCTGGGGTCAAGCCTAGGACTCTTTCTGACACCCTTTTTCTAGTGTTCGCAGGGTTTCATGGGTGGCCGGTTTGTCTTCCTAAATAAATAAATCTTAAAAGTGTGGTACGAGGACTAGGAACCACTTTTCTACATCTACACTTTTTGGCGCCGTATGTAGGAACGAGCATAAAGCATGGCACCCCGTGAAAGCTACCGCAACACTAGCAATCACCAAGGGGCCCGCAGATCTCACCATGCCCCGAGTTGTCGATGGGGATCTCAAGAAGCGTCTTCCTCAACTTGAACACCTCGCGGCGCTGCCACCCACAACCCTGCCGTAGATGAGCTAGCAAAAATGCGGTGACAGCTCCAGGCATTGATAGAGTTGTGCTAGGACATCCTCAATCAACCTGTGGGGCAGGACCACGCCCCGACGGAGCTTCCCCAAATGGAGGTGTCCCCACCGTAGTGGAATCTCGCCGGGTGCATGAACCCTCCCACGTCTCCGTTGCATACTCTCAATGCCCGTGCAGCTCACCCGCACCGTGACCCCGCAGTCCGCTCCACTCCAACCCGGAGATGGCGCAGCACTTGCGATGCTATGAGGAGGTGGAACATGGGATGGATGGGAAGGTCCGTTACCTGGACGATATCCTCCAAACCACTAAAACCCAAGGGCTCATCGACGACGACTCGAACTTCCACGCCCCCTTCTCCAAGGAGATCATGGAAGCTCCAATCCCCCCGAAGCTCCAGTTGCCGACATTCACCCCGTACAACGTCACCTCTGATCCCACCGACCACATGCACGGCTTCAAATCAAACTTGGTGTTCCACTGGGCCTCGAACGCTGTGAAGTGCTTGGCGTTCGTTATGACCTTGTGAGAGAATGCTCGGACATGGTTCGAGTCCCTGTCCACTGAAACGATCATCTCTTTCCAGTAACTGAAGAAGTTGTTCAAGGAGAACTTCATCGGCTGTCGGAAAGAGGCCAAATCAGTTGTGAGTTTGATTGCCATCAGGCAGGGGCACGAAGAGCCCCTATGGGACTATTTGTCCCGCTTTCGGAAAGAGGCCCTTCGCATTCCCTGCCTCAACATCAGCATTGCCACGACCGCATTAACACAAGGCACCCAGTGTTGTGCCCCTGTGATTTTGATGATAGCAAACACTATAAGTCACCATATGCATATGTGCATGAAAGAGCTTGTTGATTCATTTAAGTACATTCATTTGTGTTCATGTATTTGTGAATGTGTGTTTGTGAATGACTTTCCATCATATCTGTCTGACATCTGGTCGATGCATTCATGTAACAGAGTCAGCATGTACAGCCATGCACTGTTCTGCTTGCAAAATAGAGTCTGCACATTGCCTGTAGACTGCACATAGTCTGCACATCGATGCATAGTCTACACATCCTTGGCTGTGCGATCATTCAGCAAGTCTAAACATTGTCTCGCACACACACACACATAGTCTGCACATCAATACATCGTCTCCTGCATGCATTACTTCAAGTGTGTACAGCCAGTGCATTCCTTCATATCAAGTCTAGACATTGTGCATTCCTTCATATGAAGTCTATACACTGCATGCTTCAAAGTCGCATGCATCGTTTAGCACAAGTCTGTACATCGTCTAGTCGTGTGAACATTGCATTCGACAAGTCTGTACAGAGTCTGTTGCATCATTCATCAAGTCTGTACACTGCATTGCACGAGCTCAAGTCAGTACATTGTCGTTGCATAAGGCCACACACAGTTTGTACATGCCATAGTCTTGCATACTTAAAGTCTATACATCTGCATGCTAGCAAGTCTGCAAAGTCTATACATTCACATGCATGCGAAGTCTGCACATTGCATTTGGGCATCAAAGTCTATACAGCCAAAGCCAATGCATTTCGTCTCATGCTACTGGCAAGTCTATACATTGGCCAAGCCTACACATCGTCTTCTTACTTCAAGCCTGTACACTGGCCAAGTCTGCGCATCGCCTTCATTGGTTCATTCGACCAAGTCTGTACATTGCCCAGTCTGCATTTTCCAAAGTCTATACATTGTCATCTTTACCTACGTTCATATCATGAAGTCTGTACATCCACCGTCTCAGTTAAGCCATGAAGTCTGTACATCCACCGTCTCAGTTAAGCTTCAAAGTATGTACATCCGATCGTCTCATGCATCGTCTCATGCATCGTCTTTCAAGTCTGTACATCGGTGTGTCTTACTTAGCGTCTCTGTGCTTCAAGCTTTCTAAAGTCTATACATCGCTTGCATCATTAAGTCTATACATTGTCGCTTGCATCGTTAAGTCTATACACTGTCGCTTGCATCGTTAAGTCTATACACTGTCGCTTGCATCGTTAAGTCTATACATTGTCGCTTGCATCGTTAAGTCTATACACTGTCGCTTGCATCGTTAAGTCTATACATTGTCTAGCATAACACACATCAAGTCTGTACAGCCAGATCGGTCAAGTCTGTACAGCCATTGCCCTGCATGACCTGCAAGCCTTCCAAGTCTATACACTACACGCCCTGCACGCATTGCAAGTCCATACATTGCTGCATTGCAAGAGATCAAGTCTGTACACTGCCTGCAGCAATGCTCGCACACACTAAGTCCATACATTGCATATGGTTGTGCATCACAAAGTCTGAACACTACTTCAGCGTTGCCTTCAGCCAAGTCTATACATTGACTGGCAGCCTTCAGCAAAGTCTGAACATTGCATCATTGTGCATGCATTGCTTTCATTCAAGTCTGTACACTGGTGTTGACACTGCATGATCAAGTCTATACAGACTTAGCGAAAGCTTAGCAAGTCTATACACTGGTGTCGTCTACTGCAGGGACAACAAGTCTGTACATTGAGTTCTCATGCATGTAAATATCAAGTCTATACACTCCCATGTTTCATGTCTATACATCCGGTTGTTAGCATACCTGTACGCATGAATGAAGTTTGTACATCGCTTAGTGCATTACATGCATTCATCAAAAGTCTGTACACTCGTGAATGTAATGTCTGTACATTCATTCTCATTGTACACACTTTCTCTTCTATTGCACATGCATCTTTCATACCAAGTCTGCACATCGCTGCATTCTAAGTCTACACATTCTCACATTGTACATACTTGCATAAATGCTACATCTAAAGTCTGTACACGCTCATGCATTATTTCATTAAGTCTAGACACTCATTGTTGATCGACTGAAGTAACTCTGTCATTGTACAGGCTGATGAATGGGCACGTGATCCGAGGTTGGCACCTGGCACGTGATCTGAGGTGTCCTCTGGATAAAGGGGGCACATGCCCTAGTTGCTGCTGATATATATATGAAGGTTCTTCATCCGTAGAAGAAAGATTGAAGAGGGCTGATCGAGAGAGTGATAGAAAAAAGTGAGAGCAGCAGAGAGGCAGTGAGCAGAAGAAGAAGAAGAAGAAAAAGAGCAGAGAGGCAGAGTGTGAAAGCAGAAGAAGAAGAAGAGAAAGAGAGAGAGTTCGTGAAGAAGAAGAAAGAAGATTTTATTAAAGATCTGTCTACTGGACTTGGATCAGATCCAATCCAGTTTGCTCCTGCGAGAGCTACATGTTACATTGCGTTTTCAGCTTTCCGAGTGCTATATTTTCATTTCTTATTTTCCTTTTATTTGATCATTGTGCCTTCCGATTCTCTGGTTAGAGATCGGTTTTCCTCTTGTGGTCTCAAGAGAAGGGAGACTTGCCTCCGGTTTGCAAGTGACAGGTTGTCACTTGTGGGTTCCCCTCCGGTTTGGAGGAAGGGAGATTCGTCTCCAGTTCTGGTCTTGTGGGTTGCAAGTCCAGGTGTTCCCTCCGGTTTGGAGGAAGAGAGACTTGTGTCTCTGGTTGCCAGTGACTGGGTGTCACTGGTGGGTTCCCTCCTGGGTGGAGGAAGAGAGACCTCGGTCTCTGGTTTCTAGTGACTGGGTGTCACTAGGGTTGCCCTCAGGTTTGGAGGAAGAGGGGAGGCTATTCCCCTGGTCAAGCTGTTTGGCAGCAAGTGTTCGCAGACTGAGTCTGCTGGTTCTAGCGTTAGCTAGTGAAGCCTCACTCCGGTTTGGAGTGAGGGGTGGATGTAGGTCTTGGTGACCGAACCACCTAAAAATCTTCTGTGCAGTGTGGTTGGGCTTGTGCGCTTGTTCCTTATCGTCTACCTCCTTCACAGGTTGCTTTGAGCATTCTTGTTTCTATCCGTGCTGTAAGTTGATTGCATTCTTCTGCTTCCACTAGTTGCTTGTTTAGGCGCGCCTTATATTTTTGCTCAGTGGTTTAAAAGAGAATTTAACTTGTTCTTCAGATTATCTATTTGCCTTTATAGTGTTCTAGTCTTTTATTGAGCAAAAAGTTTTTTGAAGGGTGGGATTCATTCACCCCCCCTCTGAATCCATCGCACCTATCCTATCACCCAGGACCCCATACTCTGACAATCGCTCGGGGTAGATGCTATGTCGCCTTTAATGGACCTCCTCGCCCTGGCCCAGAAGCCGTCAACTGTGAAGATAACAATGCAACATTGAACCAACCGGCCGGGTCTGGTCAACCCGACTGCAAGAGGTCTACGAACTCCCCGCGAGAGGGGAGAAGCAAACATGAGCGACGTGATCGAGAGTGTTGTGACCAGCAGGGGGCAAGGGATAAAGGCCAATATCGACACTACACACCCCTGATGGCCTCGCCCGAGCAAATCCTCAGGGAGATCCGAGAGGAGCCCTACCTCTGGTGGCCCCTGAAGTTGAAGTCTGACCCGAGAAACCAGGAACCAGAGAAGGTACTGCCGCTTTCATAGTGACCACGGCCACGACACTGCCGACTGCATCCAGCTAAAGGACACAATCGAGGATTTAATCCGGCGAGGACTCCTCGACAAATTCGTCACCACAGCCGCAGAAAAGCGACAACAAAAGGATCGGGCTCCTCCCCCTATCGACAATCAACTCAACGGGAAGGCGATCATGATGATTTCTGGAGGGCTAACGTCAAGAGGGGACAGTCAAGAAGGCGTCGAGGATATATGTCCAGAGCTAACCAAGTGGACTGCGACGACGAGAGCCGTCGTAACTCCATCACGTTGGACCGCCTCAGGGATCTGATCATCTTCTCGGACGACGATCTGGCAGGCATGACCACTCTCCACTCTGACGCCCTTGTGGTCTCCGCGATCATTAATCAATGTACTGTACGAAGGATTCTTGTGGATAATGGAAGCGAACCCGACATGATTTCCTACGACTGTCTTGTCCTTATGGGTGTAGATTTGATGCGCATAACACCACTGCACACACCCCTATATGGGTTTTCTGGCACTACCGTCCTCCCAGAAGGACGTGTAAGACCCGGTGGTTAATGGATTCTTAGCGGATCCTTATCGGTATTGAAGTGTGGAATGATTCGTGAGTTTACGCTATTTTAATGGGCTTAACCATTTATATAAGCTTTTGGAAATAAAATAAGGTATATATGCAATTTTGCTAATATTGAGGCCTTACTGCAATTTAAAGTTTTATAACAAAAAAAAACAAATATATCAAAATCTTTTTTTGTGTTTTACGTGGGAGCTTTCTCTCTCCCTTCACACTCTCTCTCCTCTACGCACGTCCCTCCCTCTCTCTCTTTGCCATTCTCGGTGGTGTGATCACCCCGGGAGCTTGTAGGGATTGCAGGAGGTGGCGTTGGCGAGCCCGGGGCGTGAGAGGTGCGGTAGTGTCGCCGTGGAGGCGGCCGTGGAGCGGGGAAGTGGGAAACCCACGTGGTGGAGTGCGACGTCCTTCGCGTAAAACGGGCGTGGAACGTGTTTTCGGCTTAAACCAAGTAGGGTGATGGCTTCCTTGCCTCGTTAGGATCGTTTCATGTCCATTGCCATGTTAATAGGATGATTATATGCATGGAAATCGTCGTTTATGTTTTAATGGCTTGAACATGGTTAATTGTGTTTTAATCCATCCATGGCCATTGTTTCTTATGTTTTCGGGCATATGAATGTTATGGAATGTGTGTGGGATGGCGTAAGGCAGGTTAAACATGTTTTCCCATCGATCTGGATCGATTGGGAGGGGTTTCCAATACGTTACCCACAAATCGGGTCCTCTGGACTGCTAGCGGTCGCTCCAGGGACCGTTTTCTTAACGGCATAAGACGGTGGACCTTGGCGGTCTCACCCCTGACCGTTTGTAGTTTCTGGCGGTCTTGCGATCGACCGTTTGTGAACCTTGGCGGGCTAGCGGATGACTGCTATGCCCCTTTGACCGGGTAAGGCGGTGGGAGCCTAGCGGGCGTTGACCTGACTATTTTTGGTCACATGGCGGTCAATCGACCGATCGTTTCCTATGTAAGGTTTTATTTTATTCAAATATTTGAAGTGTTCGTGGCATGGCGGTCATGAAGAAGACCGCATGGGTGAGCTTGGCGGTCAATCGTTTGACCGTTTCCCAGCTCCTAGCAGCCCTGTGCTAGACCGTTTAGTCTTGCAGAATTTTAATTCAATCATGTTCAATTAGTTATGTGTTTAATAATGCATGTTCGCCATATTTAATTATTTTTGCAAACTGTGGCATATTATTTGATCCCAATAGAATTATTTTATCCTTCTTGGTGATGGAACCACTAGTCGTAGCCCGACGACCTTTAGTGTCGGCCCACCTGGGAGAGGTGGCGGGGTAGTCCCGTTGTACGGTTTGTAAGCTAGTTTTCGTGGACCCCCTTGCTTGGCAGTAGCGTCCTATTGAGGGGGAAAACTAGCTAGAGGTCTGGCTCAAGGCATTGAGCCTGTGTGTGCACACGTGGTCAGGGGCTTGGACTGACACTGACGAGTGTGACCCTAACTAGTTCTTGACCTTGGTTACTGTTACGTGTCTCACTTGCCGCGTTCCAGGCTCGTGTAGATACTTGAGACGCAGTGTAAGTCGTCAGTGGACGCGTCTGGTCTTCTTTCTGGTGGTCCTCTCTCTCTCCTGTCACTTGGGAATGTTGAGTTTTTATTCTATTGGTAGATCATGATTCTTGTGTTTAATTATTCATTTGAGTATTCAATGGCATATAAATTAGCTGTCTTTAAATTAATCATATATCTGTACAGCTTTATTTACTGTCATTTCTTTCTACCATTACATGTTTAACTGTTGTCCTATGTTTAGTTCCGAGGTAGGGATCTACGTGAACCCTACTGAGTCTATGTTGTGAGACTCACCCTTCCATTTCAGGTGAGACGGAGCAGCAGACCGCAGGCTTTTCTCGTGCTTTTGGCGTGAAGTCTTAGGTGCCAGCTGTGGTCGGTCCGTCTGTCTATCTTTTGGTTCCTTTTTGGCTGGGGTATGCCCAGTGTAGTTGTTTATTTTGACTCTTGTTCAGTGTTTGGACTTGTTATGTATGGATCTGGACTATTTTATGTAAATATATCACTTTGCTATTGTTAATTGCTTCCGCTTAAAATTGCCATTTTATAATTGCGCGTGTAATTCCAGTTCATTATACACCTCCTCAACCAATCCTCCCAACCCTTACGGGGCCTCATCAGTCTCTTGGGTGGCGTCTCCGAGTTCTTGGTATCGGTTTACCGGTATCCGGATCTCCGGGTCGTTACAGTTATTATCAGAGCAGTGTTGGGGTGATGTATAAGGAATTGAAATTGCAATAGTCCAGAGCAAGTCCATGTGTACCACTATTGCTGGCTTAGGTTGTTTTCCGTGATTACTTATGACTTTTTCGTTGTGTGTCCTTTTTAGACTGCAATGCCGCCTAGACGGAGAGGCCGAGGTCACGTCCAAGTTAATGTGCCCCAAGATGTTCCAAGGGAGGAGAGCGGTACTTCACCTCACCCAGCGAATGTTCAAGGGCAAGGCCGTGTTGACCCCGCTGCTGGTGAAGACTTATTGCCTCAAGGTGTTCGTGGTCGAGTTTTGAAGGAATTTCTTCTATTCCACCCACCGACATATGAAGGACAAGCTGATCCAGATGCGGCTCGGGTTTGGCTAGATGCGACGGAGTGTGTGTTTCGTTCTATGGAATGCACTGAAGATGAGAAGGTGATGCTAGCTACTTTCGAGTTGCAGGGGGCAGCACTCGCGTGGTGGACCACGGAGTGGGAAGTGACTTTGAAATCCCGTGCTCTTCGATTGATTAACTGGAAGGAGTTCGTGACTTTGTTCGAGCGTACATACAGTCCAGCTTATCTCAAGATGGACAAAATGTACCAATTCATGGAATTGGCTCAGGGCGAGATGACAGTTTTGTAATATCGAAACAAATTTATGGAATTGGATCGGTATGCTCCTCATATTCTTGCTGATGAAGGGCTGAAGACTAAGCAATTTCTGCGTGGGTTGAAGCCGGAGCTGAGGCAGCCTCTGATTGCGACTCGAGTGGCAGAGTTAGATATGGCATATCAAGCGGCAGCAGCATTATAATTGGATATGACAAGATCTCGAGGGCGAACCCAAGTTGAGCCAGTGCAGAAGAGTGTGCAGCAGCAACAGGCTAGTAGTCAACCAAGTGTGACAGGGGTACCATCTTCTGTTCCTTCTGCCAGTGGTACTTCCTCCATGAAATCCAAGTTCAAGTGGATGTTCAGGAAATCCAAGAAGCAGTATGACCAGCAAGCTTCCTCTGGTACCGTACAACAAGCAACACCCACTTCTTTTCAACGACAGGGATCGGTGGCTAGTCAGCCGAGACCATGTCCGAGGTGTGGCGGTAATCATTTGGATCGACCATGTTCGATGCCCGTGGTGTGGTTTAGATGTGATCAGGTGGGTCATGTGGTTCGTGACTGTCCATTGAGGCCGAAGCAGCATGTTCAGTTTTCACAGCCACAGTAGTTCCAACCTCCACCACCTACACAGTCACAGCAGTATTCACATGCATCAGTATCGTCGTCGCAGCAGTCTACGGCAGGCAGAAAGAAACAAAAAGGAAGAGTCATGCATATGACTCGTTCTGAAGCCGTTGCGTCTCATCTGGTGGAAGGTACCATTATGATTTATGGGCATGCAGCTCGTGTTTTATTTGACTCTGGTGCTTCTCATTCATTTTTTTCTGAAGATTTTATTGTTTGTATTGAGGAGCCGACATCGGAGATGTCTTGTGAGTTACTTATTGAATTGCCTTCTGGGGAGTTCATGTTCACTCCTTTCTGTCTTGATGAGACTCCAATAGTGATTGGGAGTCATCAGTTGCCAGCTAGGCTATATGCGTTGAAGCTGGTAGACTATGATGCTATTCTGGGCATGGATTGGTTAGAGGGTTATAGAGCCATGGTTGATTATAAATCGAAGAAAGTTTATTTTCAGCCATCTGGGAAAGTAGCATTCTATTTTCAAGGTATTCGATCTCGTTCTTCTCGCTTGCTTATTTATGCTATTCAAGCCTGTAGATTACTTAATGCAGGTTGTCAGGGATTCTTTGCTTCCGTGGTGGTTATCGAGGCACCACAGCAGGAAATAGATAATATCCCTGTAGTTTGTGAATTTCCTGATGTGTTTCTTGAGGAGTTGTCAGGCTTACCCCCACAACGAGAGATTGAGATGGTAATTGAATTAATTCCATGTACGACGCCTTTAGCAAAGGCACCTTACCGCAGAATTGAAAGAGTTGAGAGCACAGTTGCTAGAATTGCTGGAAAAGGTCTACATCCGTCCTAGCTTTTCTCCATGGGGTGCTCCTGTGTTATTTGTGAAGAAGAAAGATGGAAGTCTAAGGCTGTGTATTGATTACATGCAATTAAATCAGGTGACTGTCAAGAATAAATATCATTTTCCCATGATTGATGATTTATTTGACCAACTTCAGTCGGCAAGCGTCTTTTCACGGATTGATCTTCGATCTGGTTATTTTCAATTGAGGATTCGGGAATCTGATGTGGAGAAGACTGCCTTTAGCACGAGATATGGTTATTGTGAATGTTTGATTATGCCATTTGGGCTAACCAATGCTCCAGCAGCATTTATGGACTTAATGCATTGTGTATTTCATCCCTATTTGGACCAATTTGTGGTGATCTTTGTGGATGACATTTTGGTCTATTCTGTCTCTGAGGAAGAACATGTTCAGCATCTTCGGGTAGTATTGCAGACTCTGCGAGATCACGAGCTCTATGCAAAATTTAGCAAATGTAAGTTTTGGCTTCGGGAAGTTCATTTTCTAGGCCACGTGATTTCTGGCGATGGAGTTGCAGTTGATCCGGTTAAAATTGAAGCTGTTCTTAACTGGCAGAGCCCTAAGACTGTGATAGAGATCAAGAGCTTTCTGGGTCTTGCATGTTATTATAGAAGATTCATTCAAGATTTTGCACGGATTGCCGCGCCAATGACCAAGTTGACTCGTAAAGATGTGCCATTTGTGTGGTCGGATAGGTGTGAACAGAGCTTCGATGAATTGAAGAGACTGCTCACCACTTCTCCAGTGCTTGTTTTGCCTTCTGGCTCGGGTGGATTCGTTGTCTGTACGGACGCTTCTCGAGTAGGTTTGGGTGCAGTGCTTATGCAACATGGCAAGGTTGTGGCATATGCGTCCTGACAATTAAAGCAACAGGAAGAAAATTATCTCACTCATGATTTAGAGTTGGCGGTTGTGATTTTTGCATTGAAAATATGGAGACACTACTTGTATGGCGAGAAATTTGAGATCTTCACATATCATCAAAGCTTGAAATATGTGTTTTCTCAGAATGATTTGAATCTTCGTCAACGCAGGTGGATGGAGTATATGAAAGATTATGATTTTACTCTGTCTTATCAACCTGGCAAGATGAATGTGGTGGCTGATGCACTGAGTAGAAAAGTGCAGGTCAGTCATTTGTTGATTCGAGAATGGAAGTTGTAGGAACAGTTTCCTTGTGAGACATTCAGATTGAAAATTCCTCGTGATCCGATGGTAGCCATGTTTGCTAGTCTAGTGATGACTCGCAGCAGGGAGATTCTGAGTTGTCTCGCATTGTGTTAATGTGAGATGTGGAGTCCGGTGATGATTCAGTGGTTAGATTCAGAGGCAGACTCTATGTTCCCGCTGATGATCTGTTGAGAAATGTCATTTTGCGTGAGGCGCATGGATCCCGCTATGTTATTCATCCTGGCATCACGAAACTGTATCATAACGTGAAAAGGCAGTTTTGGTGGCCAGGTATGAAAAGGGATGTGTTGACACCTAAAATATCCCAGAAGAGACCGAAGCAGACTCAGGGCTCTGAAGGTCGATCAAAGGTGCGGCTCCTGTACCATCCGTGGAAGTTCTGAGAATCAGAATAGAAGAGATCCACTACCCCTAACACTCTGTCCGGCTAAAGCCATCTCTGGCTAGGCCGCTGTCTAGCACGGCTGTCATTCAAATAGTTGGGCTGATAAAATTATAACAACATTCAGGCAACCATCTGCCTGCTAAAGAGGATCTTCAGACAGTTCCGATGCTCGTAGAAAGGGATTCACATAGCCTCACAGCTGGTCGTAAATGCGAGATGTTGAGCAAGCCTCGAATGGAATAGATATCTACTCTGAAAGCCCACTAAATCGGTGAGGAAGGCCCTTTAGGCGAACCCTCACTTGGCGCCGGATGATGAAGAAATGGGCCAAGCCCAACATGAGTTGAGGCGCGTCGAGATGCTTCTTGCTGGCGCGCTGGGGATTTCGTGCCGAGAGGCTAAGGGACATGCCTCTATAAAGACAACATGCTGCCTTAAAAAAAAAAAAAGAGGACAACAACAACAACAGAAGAGAGAGGGCATAAAGAGAGAAGAGAAGATAGAAGAAAAGGAAGAGGCAATAGAGGGAACAGGGAGCAGTAGCCACCGAAAGGAAAGGGAGCTCGAGAGCCCTCTAAGGAAGCTGAGGAGAAGAGAGAGTTGCAGAGATTCGAAGGAAGAGTCAAGGTGGGATCGGTTTCAAGATGCCCTGAGGGGCTACAGTTTCCCTTTCCCCATGTCTTTTATTTGAATATCCCTTTCTTCTTTTGTGTCTATTTTCGAGCATCCTCGCTCCAGTAGCATCGAATGCTAATGTAGCCCCGTTATCAGGGATAGAGTCTATGTATGATTTTTCTTAGTTGGATTTTCTTCTAAGCTAGATGTGTGTATGCTGTTTGGATGAATAGTTAATAAAAGAGAGCTGAAGCTCGCCCTTTCCTTTTTCTTTCTTCCTCTGCATCCGAGGTTCAATGTATTCAATAGCTACTGCAAGCGTATCCCATCTGCACGAGCGTGTTTTGCCGTAGTCCTTCCCAACCTCACCTCCACATCTAGAGCCGGAGACAGTCTATCTCCTGGCTTCTCGATTGTGAAACTAGGAGGAATAGACTGAAACTGGAATTCACGAGGATCAGTCTGTGATCAGGCACCCAGTGAGGTCCCTGAGGGAAGGCCATTTTCTCCCTGGATTACTTTCTCCAGAGCCATCTCCAGTGTTCACCATAAATCCTTGAATAAACCCCCATTAGAACCCCCCAAAAGCCCTCTGAAGTCCTCACCTCAGAAACCCCTTCAAACCTTACTACAACCCTTGTTTCAGAAATCCTCCCAACCTCCCGGCGCGAGTCTCGCACCGAGTGCTACCTGCGCCGGTTGCTCTCGTCCCATCGCGCCGAGACCTCTTGGGATATTGGTCGCGCCGAGGCCTCCATCCCCCCTTTGTGCCAAAGCCGGCCATGCCAATAGCTTCGTGCCGACACCCTTCTAAGCCATGCCATCCTTGGTCATATTATCATGTCCTTCTGGGGAGAAACATTATCCTTCTCTCAACACCCATGGGAGCTATATCAACGGGATTAATCCCCCCACATTCCGCCTCCCCATCAAGTCATGGAGTTCTGCCGCTGTATGTTCTCCATTGGCCATACAGGGGATATCAATAAATCCCACAATAAGTGGATAATGTCCCATAAGATTGAGATCCTTTTTGGATCTAGGGCTATGCCCGCCTCTTTTTTGGCTTCCACCCCGGCATTCCGTGGGTGGATGACCTATACTCCCCTTTTGGCATAGTCCAAAATGAGAGGAGATGTTGCCAAAATTCGTTCGCGAGCTTTACTTTGTCGTGTAGTGCGACACTTTCACTGAGATTATGAATCTAACCCCAACTGTGTGGCAGAGATCTGAGCTACACCATCTCATGATCCTCTGCTCACCACCGTCAGAGGGGAATATAACCATCATAGTCACGTGGTCTCCTTAGAATTTCTATGGATGAGCCTACCCTCACTCTCTATCCCACTCAAATACAACCATGGACAAACTCATGAAACCCCTATTGAACACAAAGGACCCCTTTGAATTCATAAACCCCTCATAATACTTGAAAACTCAGAAACACCCTTTTATCGGCGCCACACAACTCCCGGCGTAGCCTCCTCTCGGCGCCAATTTCGCACCGGGTGATGGGCGCGCCGGAAAGCTTTGTCACGCTGACCCCCTTTATTCCCAGCCGCACCGGTTCGCTTTCGTGCCGAAACCCCGGTCGCGCCGGTTCATTCTAATATCAGCCATCACTCAAACATCTAACTTCTCAGCAACTTTACTGAGCCTGGAACCAATCTAGACTTGGTACCCTAGCCTCCATGGACCATCATATCAGTCCCCATCATATCATGAGGGTTTCATGGTTCTTCATCCATGTCTAAACGGAGCTATATTAACGGGGTCTTACCCCGATATTCTACGCCATTAACCGTCGGGTTTTTCTCCCAACCCTGCCGACCCTGGGAGTCTTGCCATTGCAAGCCCTCCAGTGGTCTATAATGGGGAACATCAACAAACACCGTGGTAACGGACATTGTCCCGTCACACTCAAAGCCTTCTGGATCTCGGGCTACGCCCGGCTCTCCTTTCGGCTTCCACCCCGACATTCCGTGGGTGGATGACCTATATTCCCCCTTTGGCATAGTCCAAAACAAGGGGATATGTTGCTGGATTTGTGCCATAACACTATTATCATGTCCCGCGTAGCATGGTTTTCTATGCATATTTCACATCCCGTTGGCGGAAATAGCGTAATAGTCTTATCTTGTTTTGCCCCCGAGACATCCTTTCTTGGCAACTAATCAAGGGTTGTCCTTTTTTGAAAGAACATAATTAATGTAATAGCCTTTATGGTATGACGGACTCCGGGTCCTGACACGAATATCACAATCGACTGACCGAGTCAGATCGAGCGCACAATAAACTGTCACGCCAGTGACTGGCAAGCCTAATTAATAGACCAAAGAAATCAATAACAGAATATCCTAATAAAATCCCATCCCCACAGCTCTGGCACGCTCGGTGGGACCTGAGTCTCCCTTCATCTCTTTGCCAAGAGAGGATACCTTCGGGGGCTTCCCCCAAGAATACTGATTGTTTGTCTGTTTGTCTCAGGCAAACGATGACATCATACGGACTCACCGGTGTTGGCTTCGGCCCCGCAATCGTCACCGACCACGCGGAACACGGGTACCTGGCGGTGCCCATGGTTTTCGGCTCCTTCCCACCAGCTGTAGGTTTCCCCAACTTCTTGAGGTTGGCCTTTGCCGACATGCTACAGACGGAGTCCTCAAGGCCCGCAGAAGAGAAGGCTGCAGAGAGGGTCGAGGCATCGAAGGCTCGACACTGTGCTGGATCACCTACCAGCCCGATTCAAGTCGCCAGCTGCATGGTGCATCATATTGCTCACGGGGCCCGCCCCATCCCTGCCAAGAACTTCGGGAGGCGCCGACACCGGAACCCCCGAAGGAAGGTTGATGCTGCTGTGACCGGAGGTCCCTCAGCAACCGGCAAGTCTATGCTGGTCGGTGGCCTCCGCGTCTTTCTGGATGAACGTAAGGCTCGAGTGAGCCCAGACCGGGTGATCCCTACCGTGCCAGTCCACAACTCCTATCAGGCTCTTGCTGGAAGAAGAGCCGAAGAAGAAGAAGCCGGCCGCCATGGCCAGAGAAGGTTGGCTCCCAAGCCAAGAAGATTCAAACAGGTTTGGCAAAAAGGTCCAGCCTGTCCAGCAAGAAGCTCCAGTGCAGTACCACCCCAGGTTCACCAGGGTAGAAGAGAGCAAGAAGAGGGACCCTGTCCCGAGGAAGGAAGAGACAATCGTGTTAGCGCAGCGAGAGTGATATAGAAGGGGGGGGATGAATAGATCACTCCCAATTTGCAAAGCTTAGGCGAGAAAATAAATCTACCGCTTATGCCCCTTCTAAACTAGCACACAAAGAATTGCAAATGCAGGTACCAATCAAGATCGAATAAGAAAATGATGATTAAGAGCTGAACACACAACTAGTCGAAGAGACAAGCAGATAGAGAGCGCTGATAAAGATTGCAAACCACAGAGAAGACAACCGGTTTTTAGGTGGTTCGACTGCAGTCCGCAATCTACATCCACCCCTCACTCCAACTAGAGTGAGGATTCCACTAGCCATTGCTAGAGCACAGTAGACTCAGTCTGCGAATAACTTGCTGCCAAACAGCTTGAAAACCCAAGGGAGACAAATCCCTCAACCAAGCTCTGCTACCCACAGAGCTTGTAACCTGTTCTAGCACCCAGCACGAACAGAACCGGAGAGTGCCTCTCCCTTCCTCCACACACCGGAGGGAACCTGCTAATGACAATCCGTCACTAGCAACACTAGAGATCAGCGATCTCTCTTCCTCTGCAACCTAGAGGGAAACCGGAGTTAGACTCCCTTCCTCCACACACCGGAGGGGGACAGATCAGAAATAGACGAAGAACACATAAAGAAAATCAGAAAAGAAACTAAAGACTGATCGAGAAAACATTCGATACTGAGAGTTAATACAAATGTAGCTTCCTGGAAGCAATTTCAGAAACCCGATACTGCAAACTCTCTTTCTCTCTTCACTGCTATCTCTCTTTTTCTTTCTCTCCACTGCTATCTCTCTTTTTCTTTCTCTTTACTGCTGGATCGAGCTCTCTGCAATACTGCCTTTTCTTTCTTGGCTCTGATCACCTTCATCGGTGGACGAAGGTTTCTATTTATAGCGGCAGCAGGTGGATAGGGCACAAAAAGCGTGTGCCTCCCACGCTCGATCCAGAACCTTCCTGCCACGTGACCTCATTGGATTGGTTCCTCTTGTCTTGGATCACGTGCACCCCATTTATTTGGGAATATTCTTCCTCGTACCTGTAAGAAGACAAAAACCATTAACACGCAGTATGGCCACTAAAACTAAAGCTGCATGAGGTATATGATAACAGCACGACGTGACCAGTACACGAGATAGGAAAAGAACGACACGAGATACACTGTAACAGAACAGACACAACGAGGAGAACGACACGGAGTGAGGTTATAAAACAAGAAGGACACGAGGTCTAGGAAAGGCAACACGAAGACATAAGGGTGACACGAGGTGGTACATTCAACAGCACGAGGTGCTGCAGTGTTCAGTACGCGAAGAAACAACTAACGATATGAAGACGAGGACAACACGGACTGAAACCAACTCGAAGATGAAAAATAGAAACCAACACTAGGTGTGGTCACAAGGCAAAAAGTACACTGGGTCAGAAAGACAACACGAACTAACAAATGGCAACAAAAGACGACACGAAGTGAAACAACACTTGAAAACATAAGAAAAACAACTCGAGCACAAAATAGCTCGAATGAACGACTCGAAGACGAGGCGACACGGGCTGACCACGACACGAAGACAAATAACTATAAATGACACGAATACAGAGGACTCGAAGACATAAGGGTAACACGGGGTGGTACAGAAAACAGCACGAAGTCAGAAGAGTGACACGGCTATCGCGACACGTGATGAAGCAGTGACACTAAAACAAAACGACTCGAGGAGCAACAGTAGGTGACACGAAGTTAAACAAGCAGAGAGAAAAAAATGACACGAGATGAGGTCACAAAGCGACAAAGACACGAGGTCTAGAAAACACGACACGAAGACAGAGAACACAAGGATAAAACAACACGAAGTATTACCTCATACGAGTTTTCCTGTCAAGCATGGAAATCAACACGGAGTGTTGTACGCTCAGACGACACGAAATCATTTCGTGTTAGAGAGGGGAAACAACACGAAGTGTGGCTCAAGTGACACGAAAACAACTCCCAAAATTTCCTGAAGTGGCTCGAGGATTTACATTAACACAGAGAAACATTTTTGTTCAAAAAGTTCATAGTGTTGAAACCATCAAGACATTAAAACTCAGGCAACACTAAAATTCATTTGGTCAAATTGTTCAATTGAACAGGACATTCCCTTACTGTTTAATCCATTCACTTACATGATGAAACATGAGATTATCTTGAGATAAAGAAATGACTTATAGTGTGAGACATCATCAAAATCATAGGGACACAACAATCTCCCCCTTTTTGATGATGGCAACACTATGAATCAGGCAATATCAAGGTTTATCAAGATTTAACATGAAATCAATACCAGCTGCAACAACAGATTAAATTCAAGGCATGCTCATGCAAATGAATTAAACATACCCTACAACTCACTCTCATTTCCCCCACAACTCATAAACAGGAACTTCCCCAAGGCAACTAGCCACGACCAACTGAACCAACTGATTAATTCACTGTTATAGCAGAACCTCTCTCCCCCTTTGACATCAGCAAAAGAAATGCAGAAGACATAACAATGCTGGAGACATGAAGAAGAAGTGCAGTAACGTTCTTAGTGTAGAAAGTCACGAGTAGGTCTTAAGAAAATAAGTGAGGTTCTAAGATCAAGAGAAGATTCTTTAAGCTTTAGTACACAATGGAGAAATAGGATTATGAAAAGTATATCAGCATACATAGTGTATGATTTAGAGCAGGAGTTGACAAGTATGGCCAAATATAGCTGATTATTCAACTATTCCACAAGACAGCAAGAGACTAAATCAGAGAGGTGATCTCAAGGTATTGAGGACAAGCAATCCATTAGTTGCATAACAACAAGGAATTTTTTGTTGAAGATGATTTTCAAGAAGATCAATGAGTAAGTTGGTAGTTCACTTCCTTTGACATTAGGGAGACACCTTGAGTAGAGGCCTGAATCCCCAGTTACTCAGAGTGAGTACCTCATTACTTCCTTCCCTTTTTTTTTATTAAGGAACAGAGTTAGTAACTGTGGCTTTTGACATGAGGAAACACCTTGATCAGAGGCCAGAGTCCCCAGTTACTCACCAGCAAGCCACCATTGCTCTGTCATGACTTTTCATTGATTTTAAGCATTTGACACCTCATGACTTGGGAGAAATATTCATTTCATTGATGAAGCTCCCAGTTTCTCAGTGATCAAAACAGAACATGTTTGTTCAGTTAAGCCCTTGAGTTAAAGAGATAGAATGATTGAAGACAATACCAAAAAGTACTTTTCTTGAATTGAGTCTTGAAGTCTAGATTTCAAGTTGAGTGGGTCAGATATCAAGACATACAAGTTTTTGGCCTGAACCATAATCAATGACAATGTAGGAAGATATACTTTATGCAATTAGTCCAGATCTCTGAGTGAGTGCCAAAGGAAAGATTCTAATTGGATTTTAGAGACACTGACTTATTGACTTAAGAGATAAGTGACACTCTACTGTCTGAGAGAACTACACTAGATTAGTCATGAAAAACCAGCAGAGATACACATCTGGACACTCCTTTTGAATTTGTCAAAGAACTTCTCTTCTCACATTACAACTCAGCTCCCCCTAAGACATAGCATACCTCAATAAAACATTTCAGCAAAATCTCAAGGCTTCCCTCAATTTAGAGCATTCCTGAAAGCTAACCAGTGAGCATTCCGAACTCCCCCTTAAACCAGCAAGCAAGAAGGCTAACCAACAGATAGACAAACCTCCCCCTCACAACAGGAACATGCTTCATAATTAAGACACTTTGTATAAGCCTAACTCTCTTCTTAATGTAGTGAACTTTTCATTATCCAGAGGTTTTGTGAAAATATCAGCAATCTGATTATCTGTTCCTACATGAATCAGTTCAAAATTATTCTTAGACACCTCATCTCTTATAAAATGATGTCTTATCTCTATATGTTTTGTTCGAGAATGCAAAATAGGATTTTTAGCAAGATTGATGGCACTTGTATTATCACAGTAAATAGGTGTGCACCCCAGGTCTACTTGGTAGTCCTGAAGTTGGTGTTTAATCCATATTACTTGTGTTCCACAACTCCCTGCAGCCACATATTCAGCTTCTGCAGTGGAGAGGGCCACAGAATGTTGTTTCTTGGAGCCCCAAGATACTAAACACCCACCCAAGAATTCACAATGGCCACTTGTGCTTTTCCTGTCTAGTTTACAGCCTGCATAGTCAGCATCTGTGTATGCTACTAGATTCAATGTGCGAGAAGCAGGAAACCATAAACCAAGAGAGTGACTAGCTGACAAATATCTGAAGATTCTTTTAACTGCAGCTAAGTGTAGTTCAGTGGGTCTAGACTGATATCTTGCACACATTCCTACACTGAATTGTATATCAGGTCTAGAGGCTGTTAAGTAAAGAAGTGATCCAATCATACCTCTATAAAGTTTGGCATTTACTTCTTTACCTGTCTCATCTGCATCCAATGATGTATTGGTGCCCATGGGTGTAGTAATGTGCTTTAAGTTTTCCATGCCAAACCTTTTGAACAATTCCATTGTGTATTTGGTTTGGTTGATGAAGCACCCATCTTCTAGCTGCTGTACCTGCAATCCAAGAAAATATTTTAGTTCACCAACCAAGCTCATCTCAAATTCAGCAGACATCATGGTAGAAAATTCATCACATAGTTCATGCCTAGTTGATCCAAATACAATGTCATCTACATATACCTGAACTATGATGAGATCTTTACTCATGCCCTTGGTGAATAAAGTCTGATCAACTTTACCTCTTTTGTAGCCCTTGCTGATCAGAAATTCAGATAATCTTTCATACCAAGCTCTTGGAGCCTGCTTTAGACCATACAAGGCTTTGTTTAACCTGAAAACTTGGTTAGGTTGAGGAGAAAATTGAAATCCAGGAGGTTGTTCAACAAAGACTTCTTCTTTAATAACTCCATTTAAAAAGCACTTTTAACATCCATTTGTTGGAGTTTAATGTTCTTTGAGCATGCAAAGGCAAGCAACAATCTTATGGCTTCCATCCTAGCAACTGGTGCATAAGATTCATCAAAGTCTACACCGAATTCCTGACAGTAGCCTTTGGCTACTAGTCTGGCCTTGTTCCTCGAGATGATTCCATCTTCATTCATCTTATTTTTGAACACCCACTTGGTTCCTATGACATTAATACCATCTGGTCTTGGGACAAGCTCCCAGACATTATTCCTTTCAAACTGACCTAATTCCTCACTCATAGCATTTACCCAACCTTGATCAGCTAAGGCCTCTTCTACTGTTTTGGGTTCAATTTGTGAGACTAAAGCAATTAGGTCGTCATTATTCACATTTCTAAAATGAGATCTAGTCCTTAGAGGTTCTTCAGGATTGCCTATGACATTATCTAACGGATGGTCTTTAAGGAATCTAATATTTGTTGAAGACTCACCTGTTTCTCTTTGACCTTCCTGATTTTGGGAATTTGTTTCTCCATTCTGCTGAGTCTTCTCTTCTTCTTGTTGGTTTTCTAGAAAATCTCCACCATGATTGGAGTCCCTGTCAAGATTTTCAACATTAGAAACATCTTTCTTTTCACTAAAAAGAATGTGTGGAGATTCTTCCACTTTCTGATCTGATACATTAAATACCCTATATGCCCTTGACACTTCTGAGTAACCCAAGAATATTCCAGGTGAACTCTTGGCTTCAAACTTGTCTAAATCTTTCTTATCATTGTTATGAATAAAACATTTTGCTCCAAAAATTCTGAAATGAAACAAGTTTGGTTTCTTACCTTTTAGAAGCTCATAGGGTGTTTTCTTGTGTATGGGTCTTACCATGGCCCTGTTGATTATGTAGGTTGCTGTATTGGCCGCTTCTGCCCAAAACCTTCTAGGTAACTTACTTTCAATCAACATGGTTCGGGCCATCTCCACCACTGTTCTATTTCTTCTCTCCACGATCCCATTCTGTTCAGGTGTCCTGGGAGAGGAAAACCTGTGAGTTAGTCCTTCTTTGTCACAAAGTTCAGTAAACATGGAATTTTCAAACTCACCTCCATGATCAGATTGAATAGAACTAACCTTGAACTTTCCTTCTTGTTTGACCTTATTGAAAAATAGATTAAACTTTTGAAATGCATCACTCTTATTTGCTAAGAAAAATATCCATGAATATCTGGAGAAGTCATCTATGATGACATAGCCAAACCTGTTACCATTAAGACTCTGAGTTCTGGTTGGACCGAAGAGATCCATATGAAGAAGTTCCATTGGTCTAGAAGACAATGGCTCAGATCTTAATTTGAAAGAGTTTCTGGTCTGTTTGCCTAGAGCACAGGCATCACATGATTTTGAAATGGAATTGAATTTAATTCTAGGCATGCCTTTAACTAAATCAAGTTTGACCAGTTTATTTAAAGTAGAAAAGCTAGCATGACCTAGACGTCTATGCCATTCAAAAGCATCAATTTCAGAGTTAGCAGATAAACAAATAGTAGATTCAGATTTCTCATTTAAGTCTACAATGTAGACATTATTAATCCGGTTGGCTACAAATTTAACCTCATCAGAATTTATTTCAAAGATTTTGCATGAAGTATCATCAAAAACAACCTTGTGACCCTTGTCACATAACTGACTGATGCTGATCAGATTATGTTGTAGCCCTTCCACAAGTAAGACTTTTTCAATGGAGTTTGTGGAAGACTTACCTACTGTGCCAACTCCAATTATTTTACCTTTGTTCTTTCCTCCAAACTTGACCAGACCTCCTGCCTTCATCTCTATCTTGCTGAACTTGGATCGGTCTCCTGTCATATGCCTGGAGCAGCCACTGTCGAGGTACCACTTGTTGTCTTCAGCTGCCAGGCCGACCTACACAAGTATATCAAGCAGAGTGATTTGGAACCCAAGATGAGTTGGGTCCAAGTACATTGTTTAAATCTCTGATCAAGTGTTTGGGTACCCAGATTTGTTTCAGCATGGTTTTCTCTGGCACCCTCCTTTCTGGTTTATTAAAGTTCAATCCAGCTGAACTGGGGAAATGAGTTCTATTCCTTTCATTGGTCTTCCTATTCCTAGGAAATTTCTGTAGGCTTGTTGATTGGTATATCTTTGACCATGAAAGTTGTTCCTCCAGTAGGTCTTGTTTGGACCCATCTGATTGTTATAATTCCAGCTCTTATTCTGATTTGTTTTCTTGGTCCAGCTACCATTTGTGTTCTGGTGAATGGACTTAATGTTATTCTTCATAAAGTTCATTCCAATCTTGAATGGTTGTCCAGTACTGGTTGTTGTGTTCTCTTTAGGACTTTGAGTTTTCTTAGAGCTGTTTGAGCTGGATGGTGTGTCCAGCTTTTCTTTTCCCTTCTCTGGACAGAAGGTGATGGTCTTGAATTGCAAGGGTCTCTTGTTGGTTGGGTCATACCCTAGACCTTCCTTATTGAAATTGACCCTAGTTCCTAGTATAGCATCTAGGCTAGTCTTTCCTTGGACAAACTTTTCTAAGACTTTCTGTTTGTCTTCCAGCTCCTTTTGAAGAAACTCAGAGTTCTTTAGGAGTTCAGCATTCACTTTCTTCACAGCTTCATATTTCTCTGAATTCATTCTGATTTCACTCATGCTTTCTTCAATTTTAGTTTTGAATTCATTGAGCTGTTTTTTACTTTCTTGGATTTCTCCCCTAAGCTTATCATTCTCTTTCCTTTGTGAGGTCATTTCTTCTAGTTGTTCTTTTAGCTTTGCATTTTCCTCACAGACCAGAGTTTGTTCTTCAACATTTGTGTTAAATTTTCTTTTCAGAACTCTGTGCTCTTTGCTAAGTGAATTAAATTTATCTAGCAAATCACCATAAGCATCCTCCCAGTCATCAATTGAGAAATTTTCAAAGACATTTATTACCTCCTCTTCACTGTTTGCCATAAGACAAATTCCTTCTTCATATTCTTCTGAAGAAGCATCTTCAGGGTCTTCTTCTTCCTCGCTCCATGTGCAGACCATCGCCTGTGGCTTTTTCTTTTTCTGCACCTTTGTGAACTTCTTCTGAAGATAGGGACCTTTCTTCTGGAGTTCTGGGCATTCGCCTTTCATGTGTCCCTGTTTGTTACAGTTGAAGCAAGTCAGTTTCTTAGGATTTCTATCCCTGTAATTTGTAGACTCAGCATTCTTGTTAAAAGGATGTGGGTTCCTCTTCCTAAAGGTCTTTCCCTTTGTCCTCAGAAACTTTCTGAACTGACGAGTGAGCATAGCCTGCTCCCCCTGGTCGAGATCTGAAAAACCTTCAAGCTCGGACTCAGACTCGGGGCTACTGCTGCTACTCCCACTTTTACTACCCTTGTTGCAGGAAGCTCTTAGAGCAACATTTTTACCCTTCCTCTCACTTCCTTCTCCACCTCCTTGGAAAGTCATCTCATAGGTCATCAGGGATCCTATAAGTTCATTCACAGTTAAGACAGTCAAATCCTTTGACTCCTCAATCACAATGGCCTTAGTGTGCCACGCCGGGGATAAAGATCTAAGGATTTTCCTGACTATATCTGCCTCAGCAAGATCCTTCCCTAGCCCTTTAAGAGTGTTAGTGATCAAGGATAACCTGGCATACATTTCGGTTATATTCTCATCTGCATTCATCTTAAACATTTCATACTTGGAGGTGTAGAGATTTACCTTTGAAGCTTTCACTTGAGGTGTACCTTCATAGATCAATTGCAGCTCATCCCACATTCGCTTGGCAGTTCTGTATGCAGATATACGAGCATATTCCTCTGGATGAACAGCACACTGGATTATGTTCAGCGCCGTCCAGTTGAGTGACGAGAGCTTCACATGATCATCTGTCCAAGCATCCTCGTTTGGTGGCAGCTCATATGGCCCCACCGTGATTACTCTCCACAATTTATGACTCTGAGCTCTGATGAACACTTCCATCCTGTTCTTCCAAAACAGATAGTTACTACCATCGAAATAAGGGGGGCGACTAATGGATTGACCTTCGGCCATGAAGGTTCTAGGACCACCACCATTTCCTTGACCGTTCGTCCACATGGCGTAAACCTGCTCTGATACCAAGTGTTAGCGCATCGAGAGTGATATAGAAGGGGGGGATGAATAGATCACTCCCAATTTGCAAAGCTTAGGCGAGAAAATAAATCTACCGCTTATGCCCCTTCTAAACTAGCACACAAAGAATTGCAAATGCAGGTACCAATCAAGATCGAATAAGAAAATGATGATTAAGAGCTGAACACACAACTAGTCGAAGAGATAAGCAGATAGAGAGCGCTGATAAAGATCGCAAATCACAGAGAAGACAACCGGTTTTTAGGTGGTTCGACTGCAGTCCGCAATCTACATCCACCTCTCACTCCAACTAGAGTGAGGATTCCACTAGCCACTGCTAGAGCACAGCAGACTCAGTCTGCGAACAACTTGCTGCCAAACAGCTTGAAAACCCAAGGGAGACAAATCCCTCAACCAAGCTCTGCTACCCACAGAGCTTGTAACCTGTTCTAGCACCCAGCACGAACAGAACCGGAGAGTGCCTCTCCCTTCCTCCACACACCGGAGGGAACCTGCTAATGACAATCCGTCACTAGCAACACCAGAGATCAGCGATCTCTCTTCCTCTGCAACCCAGAGGGAAACCGGAGTTAGACTCCCTTCCTCCACACACCGGAGGGGGACAGATCAGAAATAGACGAAGAACACATAAAGAAAATCAGAAAAGAAACTAAAGACTGATCGAGAAAACATTCGATACTGAGAGTTAATACAAATGTAGCTTCCTGGGAAGCAATTTCAGAAACCCGATACTGCAAACTCTCTTTCTCTCTTCACTGCTATCTCTCTTTTTCTTTCTCTCCACTGCTATCTCTCTTTTTCTTTCTCTTTACTGCTGGATCGAGCTCTCTGCAATACTGCCTTTTCTTTCTTGGCTCTGATCACTTCATCGGTGGACGAAGGTTTCTATTTATAGCGGCAGCAGGTGGATAGGACACAAAACGCGTGTGCCTCCCACGCTCGATCCAGAACCTTCCTGCCACGTGACCTCATTGGATTGGTTCCTCTTGTCTTGGATCACGTGCACCCCATTTATTTGGGAATATTCTTCCTCGTACCTGTAAGAAGACAAAAACCATTAACACGCAGTATGGCCACTAAAACTAAAGCTGCATGAGGTATATGATAACAGCACGACGTGACCAGTACACGAGATAGGAAAAGAACGACACGAGATACACTGTAACAGAACAGACACAACGAGGAGAACGACACGGAGTGAGGTTATAAAACAAGAAGGACACGAGGTCTAGGAAAGGCAACACGAAGACATAAGGGTGACACGAGGTGGTACATTCAACAGCACGAGGTGCTGCAGTGTTCAGTACGCGAAGAAACAACTAACGATATGAAGACGAGGACAACACGGACTGAAACCAACTCGAAGACGAAAAACAGAAACCAACACTAGGTGTGGTCACAAGGCAAAAAGTACACTGGGTCAGAAAGACAACACGAACTAACAAATGGCAACAAAAGATGACACGAAGTGAAACAACACTTGAAAACATAAGAAAAACAACTCGAGCACAAAATAGCTCGAATGAACGACTCGAAGACGAGGCGACACGGGCTGACCACGACACGAAGACAAATAACTATAAATGACACGAATACAGAGGACTCGAAGACATAAGGGTAACACGGGGTGGTACAGAAAATAGCACGAAGTCAGAAGAGTGACACGGCTATCGCGACACGTGATGAAGCAGTGACACTAAAACAAAACGACTCGAGGAGCAACAGTAGGTGACACGAAGTTAAACAAGCAGAGAGAAAAAAATGACACGAGATGAGGTCACAAAGCGACAAAGACACGAGGTCTAGAAAACACGACACGAAGACAGAGAACACAAGGATAAAACAACACGAAGTATTACCTCATACGAGTTTTCCTGTCAAGCATGGAAATCAACACGGAGTGTTGTACGCTCAGACGACACGAAATCATTTCGTGTTAGAGAGGGGAAACAACACGAAGTGTGGCTCAAGTGACACGAAAACAACTCCCAAAATTTCCTGAAGTGGCTCGAGGATTTACATTAACACAGAGAAACATTTTTGTTCACAAAAGTTCATAGTGTTGAAACCATCAAGACATTAAAACTCAGGCAACACTAAAATTCATTTGGTCAAATTGTTCAATTGAACAGGACATTCCCTTACTGTTTAATCCATTCAGTTACATGATGAAACATGAGATTATCTTGAGATAAAGAAATGACTTATAGTGTGAGACATCATCAAAATCATAGGGACACAACAAATCGTGGATCCGCCACGCTGAGAAAGCTTTAGGGCCTGCGCCCGACAAGCCAACATCTCCGTTGTGGGAAGAAGATTACAGCAGACTACCGAGAGGGCTCGGTTTGCTTACATTCCTCCGATGGGAGGTCGACAATTGTCCCCGACCCTGTACCCGGGTCGAGGGCAAGAAGAAATGACCAATATGGTCAGAAGTTATTTTAGGGGGTTAGGCAACCCCTCTTTGGGCCAACAACGGCTGTTGCAGGCAGCCGCGGCTGAAGAAGATCGCTGCCCATTAACGGCAGTGGGAGAAGAAGAAGATAGGAGGATGACGTCATCGGTTGATGACAATGGATATGAAGATGGCTCTGATGTTCAAGCCGATGAAACTGCTCCCCGCCAAGGGGAAAAGAGAAGGATCTCTGTGTTTGAAAGGCTTACCTTCCCGGGGAATGTCAAGAGGAGGGTTCGCAGACAGAAACGAAGGATGCAGATTTTCACATGCAATATGGCCGGGATAGATGGCCATTATGGAAAATTGCCCGAGGAGCCTCAAGAGTTGGCCTGGCTAGCCGGAAGGCCGGGGCCGAGCACTCGAAGAGTGGAGGCCGCAAAAGAGAAGATGGCGGCGACCGAAGGAAAGCAAGCCATGCCTCACCTCCAACAGCATGATAAGGCTGTTATTCTCACAGCGAATGTGATAACGGTAGGTGAAGAAGAAGATGTCTTGCTTGACATTCTACCTGAGGGTGCATCTGGCGAGACGACAGAGGCCATCCCCAGTACAGCAGCTATGGACCCGGCCGTACTGATGATGCTCCAGAGGTACCGCCATGAGATAGAATAGCTGAAGAAGTAATTGATGGAAAGGACAGAGCAGTCCTCTGCCTCCAAGCAGCCTGATGTGCAGGCCGAATAATCAAGGGGAGCCGTCAGTAAGAACGACTTCCCACCACTCTATACCCCGCATCTACAGGCGGAACCAAGCTTGGCGACAACTCAACAGCGCCCATCACAGCCGCTGGCTCCACCAGTGCTGCCACAGGTGCACCAGACGCCTCCACTGTTGCGCCCTCCTCCACAGGCGACCACCCTGGTCACCCCCTACTTGCAGTCGGCGCACTCTTACCCAGAACCGGTCGACCCGACCATCATGAGCAAGATGATGGTAGAAAGGATGATCAACATGAAGCTCGCTGAAAGGCCTGAAGGTGACTATGTTGTATTCAATGCATATAGGGTTCCATACCCACCGCATCATGCTGCCAAGCGGCTCCCTCCCGGGATTAGCAAGCCGCCGAAGTTCGACAAGTTCAACGGGAAGGGATCCCCGAAGGAACATGTTGCCTACTACATGACCGTCATGGGTGACTTGGCCACCGACGAGTCATATTTATTGAAGTTCTTCGGGTCCTCACTCACGGGGCTCGCATTTGAATGGTACTCCAGCCTCTCAGCCGGGTCGATCAGTGACTGGTCGGACATGCAGAGGAAGTTCAGAGAAAGATTCCACGTCACAGAGATGGAAGTCACAGTGGCTGAACTCTATTCAACAAGACAGAGGGCAGATGAGACCGCTCTCGACTACATCAAGAGGTGGAGGAACCTCGGGATGAGATGCAAGCGGCCCCCGCACCAGGAGGACATTGTACAGATCTACAAATAGAACCTCAGGAGAGAGGTGCTGGAGAAGATGATTGGCATGGAAATCCGGTCGTTCGACCGTCTGAACAATATTATGGCCGAAGTGGAGTCTTTCTTAGCGAAATCGGCCCCTACACCAAATATTCCTACTGCACAAAAGGGCAAGACACCAGAGCGGCGCCATGTACCGAAAGAAGCAAACGCCCTTGATATCAAGGCGTTTGAACAGCAAAAAGATAAAGGCAAGAAGACAGCTGCTCCTCAGCCTGCCAAGACCAGAGATGGCGAAGAAGGCCCATCCCTCCGGGATAAAATGAAGAAGGCCTACTCTTTCCCAAAGGAGAAGACCAGGATCTTGTTTGACTGGGTTACCCAATATGATAAGGTCACCCTGCCTGAGCCGAGGAGGCCGGAGGACCTAAGAGAAGAGATAGCCCAAGATTTTGCCCCTACCACCAGATGTTGTGGCATCCAATTGAAGACTGTTATGTTTTCAAGGATATTATCGAAGGCATGGTGAGAAAGGAAGAAATAGAATTGGGGGAGTACAAGGTCGACCCTCCACAACCACATGAGGCGCCCGTAAGAAGAGCCGCCGTCAACATGGTCTCTCTGTATCAAGCCTTGCCTGAGGAGACCGCAGAAGCCAGTACTCAGCGTACATATGAAGCCTGCTTTCTGGCCCCAATAAAAGAACAGGAGGGATGGCAGCAAGTCCCTGCAAGAGCCAAGAAAAAGGGCCTGCCTCGCCCGGCACCGGGGGCACATATTCGTGGCGTCACGCCACGACCCCCTTCGCCAGTAGCAACACCTGTGTGGACCAATCCGTCAGCAGTTATCCGGATACCTACCCGCAACCGGAGGAGGCAGACTCCGTTGCCGGCAGTCAAGAAGATCAGTCCAGAAGCCCGGCGGCTACAGGACTACATAAATGGGTTAGATGAGTATGTACAGCCCGAGCTAGAACCTTTGTTGGTACGGGATCATCTCTCGTGGCAGGAGCTGGAACAGCTTTCACTAAAGCAGGAAGAGGAAGCTGACAAAGCATCAGACAAGGATGGCAGCATGTTCTGGGGGCAAGCGCCAGCCAAAAAAAAAGAAAAGAAGACAAAGAAGGAAGAGTAGTGCCGGCAAGGCTACAACGGGTGTGATCCTTTCTTGCAACACCCTCTCTGCTCTGTTCAATTTGCCCGGTGAGGAGGATGAAGAAGAGATTTGCTTCACACCCGCCACTAAGGAAAGCCAGGTCGAAGTCGCAACTGCCCAACATGCAACCCGATCGGGCCGAAGGTGGGGGCGTCAGCAGCCCGCCAATCATAACATTATCTTCAGAGGGGAGCAACCCTACAAGATACCCCCTCCGGAGGTCAGGGGAGTTCAAATCCCTCCTCCGTCAGGCTTATACAACCAAAGTGGGGGCGGCACTCCCGCTCCTTCATTTCTGGAGTTCATAAAGATGTCAAAAGGGAAGCAGCCATGCTGGGAGGTTGAACCGGTAACCGGGGGCAGTCACCCACAACTCCAGCAATCTCCCGAATTGTCAGAAGAGGTAGAAACTCGCCCGGCAGCAGCCAGTGAGGAGCAGCCAGGAGATAATCCCAAGCAAAAGGGTGTAGCCTCCGAGTCTGATGAAGCAGGTCCATCAGGGTCCACAGTCCAAGGATCTTCCAAGCCCAGGTGGGCAGATGAAATGAAGCTATCCAATGTCCGAGCTGGAAGTCTGGTGGTCAAACTATTGAAGAAGCTCCCAGCAAGATTCACTGTTTGGGAAATCCTCTCTCTCAGTGAAGAGACTCGACAGGCGATCATTACTGCTCTCCAGATGCCTGCCCAATATGAAGCCTGCCTCGCTGAGGCACTGCCGGAGGCCAGCATGACCTTCACCCAGGAAGACATGTTGCTCCCCACCACCAGTCACAACAGACCTCTGTATATGAGGGGACATCTAAATGGCCGGGAGCTGAACAGAATCCTGGTGGACCCCGGGGCAGCTGTCAACATCCTGCCCTACAGGATATATGAGAGGCACTACTTCAACGTGCACCTACAAAAGGTTGGGGATATGCGCATTGTCGGCTTCAATCAGAAGTGCGAAGTGTCGCTAGGAGTAGCAGAGTTCACACTCACTCTAGCGGACTTTGTCACGAAGGTGCAATTTCATGTCATTATTCTCGCACCTCATACAAGGCGCTGCTTGGCCGCCCTTGGCTACATGAGAATATGGTGGTACCTTCCACACTTCACCAATGCATCAAATACAGCATGGATGGGAGAGAGGAAAGAGTATTTGCTGATCTCCACCCATTCGAAGTATTCGAATGCCACTTGGCAGACGCCCCTCTATATGCAGAATGGTCGCAGAAGGCCCCTGCGGCCAAGACCTCTTCTAGCACAACAAAAGGCACTTCCAAAGCAGAATGGTTCCCTCCGCCGCCGCGTGGATATATCGATCCCAAGGTGGTTTCACACATCACTGTCACCGGGGATGTAGGCCGGATAGCGCCTCCCGCCATCTACCCCGAAACTAATAAAGTCAGGGTTGACCAGCAGCACGACCACATCGGGATCCCCGAAGGTCTTACCAAGCCAATTCTCAGCCTCGACAATGCTACTGTCGAGCCTTTCAAAGCTTGGGAGGTGACACAGATAGATGGCCGTAGCAGCCTGTTCTACACAGCTGAAGAGCACCCTACACAGGAAGACACTGATTGTCATCTGCCTGAAGATATAGAAAACCCCTCAATGCCTATACAGGGGCTGACATTTATAACAAATCGAATGGCCAAGATGTTCCAGAAGCAGCACATCCCTTCTGGCCAGCCTCGCAAGAGGAAAGAAGCATTCCAGAAGCTATGGTACCCTCCGAGCCTGGATAAAGAAATGAGGCGTGTCTCTCAACACCCGGGATTGGGCTTCACCCTCGAAGAATACTATTATAGCGGACGCTATGAAGTGGATACCATCTCTGCTTTCTACCCAATGGAGGATAACCCACTGGGGGCAACTATTGGTGAACACCTGACAGAAGTTGAGTGCATTCAGCCAGGTCGGCCAATGAATCCGGAATCCGAGGTTGTATTCCCCTGCCGGTGCTGGGAACAAGTCTATCCGGAAGATGCAGCTCTTCAAGCCAAATTTGACACAACTAGCAGTAGTGAAGCTGAAGATGTTGAAGAAGCAGAGCTGCCTCCCTCCAATGGCCCTCCTCTGTTCATGATGTCGGCAGTTCTCGAACCAGTCGGGGAAGCTTCTCCCAAGCCTGATCAAGAGACAGATGCTGCTAGAAGAGAAATGGTTGCCTTCACTGAGGACATGGTGGTTAAAGGGATTGAGATCTCTTCACCCCTTGCCAAGGAGCTGCAAGGCTACTCTAACTTAATGACAAATAATCACCAGCCCTTAGTGACTGCAACCCCTTCAGCAAGGGGTGAGGCAATCAACTCGCCCCTTGAAGTTGCTAGTAAGGTAAACTTGTTGGCAGAACAGTGCATGCAGCCATTATCAGCCGAACAAGAGATTTCTGGCAGAACTCAGATAAGGCAAGACGAAGGGTTCGAGGTCCTCGACCTCGAAGATGATATACCAGACTTTGTCGACCTCAGCCTGCACCCCCTGAGATAGAAGACGGAGGTCAAGCAACAGTCGATGAACTGATAGAAGTCAACTTGGGAGACGAGGATGACCCCAGGCCAACCTTCCTCAGCGCCCAACTGTCTGCCGAAGAACAGAGGATGTACATCCAGCTGCTACAAGAATATCGGGACTGCTTTGCCTGGACCTACAGAGAGATGCCAGGACTAAGCCCCTCAGTCTCACAGCATGAGCTGACCATAAACCCTGGGGTAGAGCCGGTGAAACAGCCCCCTCGGCGTATGAGGCCAGAGCTCATCACTCAAATATGCAAAGAGGTCGACAAGCTCATTGATGTGGGTTTCGTCGAGGAAAATCAATATACCATGTGGTTAGCTAACATCGTGCCCGTGAAGAAGAAGAACGGACAGATCCGGATATGTGTTGACTTCCGGGATCTGAATAAAGCCTGCCCTAAAGATGACTTCCCAGTGCCGATAACGGAGGTCATGATAGATGCAACAACTGGTCATGAGGCCCTATCATTCATGGATGGGTCATCTGGCTACAACCAGATATGGATCGCGGAACATGACCGGATCCACACTGCCTTCCGGACCCCTAAAGGCATTTATCACTACAAAAGAATGTCGTTCGGATTAAAGAACGCTGACACAACTTATCAGCGGGCGATGACTAGAATATTTGATGAGCTACTTTACCATAAGGTCGAGTGCTACATAGATGACCTGGTAGTCAAGACCAAAAAGAAAGAAGACCATCTGCAAGACCTCCGAGTCATTTTCCAGAGGCTGAGGCAGTATGAATTAAAAATGAACCCTATGAAGTGTGCGTTCGGAGTCTCGAGCGGAAAGTTCTTGGGTTTCATTGTCAGGTATCGGGGAATTGAAATAGACCCTGCCAAGATCAAGGTGATTCAGGAGTTACCCTCGCCAAGGAATCTCTCTGAGCTAAGATCTCTTCAGGGCCGCCTCGCATATGTCCGGCGGTTTATATCCAACTTGTCGGGGCGATGCCATCCCTTTCACAAGCTGATGATGAAGGATGTTCCCTTCTACTGGGATGAAGAATGCCAGATAGCCTTCGATAAACTGAAGGATTACCTGAAAACCCCTCCAATGCTGGGTGCGCCAGTGAAAGGACGGCCGCTGATCCTCTACATAGCAGCCACACACAATTCCCTGGGGGAAATGCTAGCCCAGAATAATGAAGAAGGAAAAGAACAAGCCCTCTACTATCTCAGTCGAAGAATGGTCAGAACTGAGGAAAGGTACACCTACATCGAGAAGATTTGCCTGGCATTGGTCTTCGCGGTCAAGAAGCTGCGGCACTACATGCTGTCGCACGAAGTTAAGCTGATTTCTAGGGAGGATCCGCTTAGATACATCATGTCCCAACCGGCCCTCAAAGGCCGCCTGGGCAAATGGGCGGTGATTCTTATGGAGTATGACATCTCCTATGTACCGCAGAGGCCCGTCAAGGGCCAAGCTATTGCAGACTTCTTTGCTGAACATCCAGTACCCGAATACTTCCCTCTAGAACCAGAGCTTCCTGAAGATGAAACTTTAGAGGTCGGCCAGTGCGGTCCTCCCTATGGCAGCTGTATTTTGATGATGCCTCCAGAATTGACACCTCAGCGACGGGATCGGCCAGAGTCCGCGCAGGAGCAGGCATAGTCTTGAAGTCTCCTGAAGGGGAAGTCATACACACGTCCTGCTCAATAAACAAGCCTTGCACAAATAATGAAGCAGAATATGAAGCCCTCATAATCGGGCTACAGATTGCTCTATCCATGGGGATTCAAATGCTAGAAGCGTTCGGGGACTCCATGCTGGTTATAAAACAAATGGAAGGGGAGTTCGAGGTGCGAAAGCAGGAGCTCGTCCCTTACTACCATCTGGCCTGCGCCTAATGGCAAGATTATACTTCGTTAGCGTCAAGCACGTTAACCGAGGACATAATGCTCAAGCTGACGCCCTCGTAAAGCTGGCAAGTTCATTGGCGGTCCCGCCTGATACGAGCCTGAACATAACAGTCATCAACCGGCGGCAGGTCCCCAGTATGACAGAAGCTTTAGCCGATGAACAAGCCAATGAAGTAGCAGTTGCTGAAGCAGTCCAGCAGCCCAACTGGCGGGAATACCTCCTGCATTGGTTCCAACATCAACAGCTCCCGAAGGTGAAAGAACAGAGAATGAGACTCCTGAGAGTCAAAGATTCTTATGAGATGAGGAATGGAACATTGTTCCGAATAATGGCAGATGCCCAAAAGAATGTATTACTTCGATGCTTATCTCCAGGGGAAGCCAGGCAGGTAATGCAAGAAGTCCATGCCGGGTCAGCCGGGATGCACCAGGCCGGTCCGAAAATGAAGATCGAAATAAAGAAATTGGGTTATTATTGGCCCACTATATTTGATGATTGCTGCAAGTTCGCCAAGGCTTGTCAGAAATGTCAAGAGCACGCCAATGTGTCAAGAAGACCTCCAGTGCCTCTACATCCTACCTTACCAAGCTGGCCGTTTGCCCAGTGGGGCACGGACGTGGTGGGGCCACTACCAGCATCTTCATCAGGGTGCAAATACATCTTAGCAGCTACAGATTACTTCTCCAGATGGGCAGAGGCAGTAGCACTAAAAGAAGTCACGGGAGAATTAGTTGCAAGATTCTTCCGGCAGAATGTAATATTTCGGTTCGGGATTCCCAGCCGAATCATCTCCGACAACGGCAGCCACTTTAGAAATCAGAAGGTTTATCGACTAGCTGACAAATACAAGATTGATTGGAGAACATCATCTCCCTACTACCCTCAGGCCAACGGACTTGCAGAGGCCTTCAACAAGACGTTGTGCACTCTGCTGGCGAAAATTGTCAAGACTAACAGAAGAGATTGGGAAGAAAGAATGTACGAGGCACTATGGGCTTACCGTACGGTCTACAAGACCCCTACCGGCTGCTCACCCTACTCCCTCGTGTATGGGTCAGAGGCTGTGGTGCCAATTGAGCTGGAGGTCCCCTCGTTACGGGATGCCATCCAGCATGGATTGGTGGGCAATGAGCAGACCAACGTAGAAAGAAGACTATGAGAGCTCGATGAGCTTGAAGGAAAGCGTCTCTGGGCGCAACAGAATATTCAACTCTATCAAGCCTACATGGCCCGTGCTTCTGATAAGCTGGTCAAAGGACGAGAGTTCAAAAGGGGTGACCCGGTGATGGTTAAAAGAAGAGAAGTGATGGCCTCCAACCCTAAGGGGAAGTTGGTTGAAAATTGGGTCGGACCGTATGTCATCCACCGAGCATATGAAGGGGGTGCGTATGTCCTTGCAGATCACAAAGGAGTCATCTAATTCTCTCCCCTTAATGGGAAGCACCTAAGGCTGTATCACACGGTTCAACCGGCGTTCCCCGAATGATTTACCTCAAACTCGGTCTAGTGGCACTCCGCCCTGACCGAGCTACCTCAAACTTGGTCCAGTGGCACCCCGCCCTGACCGAGCTACCTCCATCCTTGGTCCAATGGCACTCCGCCCTGACCGAGTTACCTCCACCCTTGGTCCAGTGGCACTCCGCCCTGACCGAGCTACCTCCATCCTCGGTCTAGTGGCACTCCGCCCTGACCGAGTTACCTCCACCCTTGGTCCAGTGGCACTCCGCCCTGACCGAGCTACCTCCATCCTTGGTCCAGTGGCACTCCGCCCTGACCGAGCTACCTCCACCCTTGGTCCAGTGGCACTCCGCCCTGACCGAGCTACCTCCACCCTTGGTCCAGTGGCACTCCGCCCTGACTGAGCTACCTCCACCCTTGGTCCGACCGAGCTACCTCCACCCTTGGTCCAGTGGCACTCCGCCCTGACCGAGCTATCTCCACCCTCGGTCCAGTGGCACTCCGCCCTGACCGAGCTACCTCCACCCTCGGTCCAGTGGCACTCCGCCCTGACCGAGCTACCTCCACCCTTGGTCTAGTGGCACTCCGCCCTGACCGAGCTACCTCCACCCTTGGTCTAGTGGCACTCCGCCCTGACCGAGCTACCTCAAACTTGGTCTAGTGGCACTCCGCCCTGATCAAGCTACACTTACCTCGGTCTAGTGGCGTTCTGTCCTGATCGAGCTACACTTACCTCGGTCTAGTGGCATTCTGCCCTGGCCAGACTCGCATAATACCTACGACTTTGCCATTACGGGCCTTACGCCCGAACCGGCGTACGTTAGCATGGTCTCCTTGATGACGAATAAATCCTGCTTCTGGCGTAAGACTTCGTGTCCCAGCCGCCCTTTATACATCATTGTCATTGCGGGCCCTACGCCCGAATCGGCACAAATCTATCCTTTACGTTAGCATTACCTTCTTGCTAACGAATAAACCCCTTGTTCGGCGCAAGACTCCGTGTCCTAGCTGACCTTTATACATCATTGCCATTGCGGGCCCTGTGCCTGAATCGGCACAAATCTATCCTTTGCGTTAGCATTACCTTCTTGCTAACTAATAAACCATTCTTCTGGCGCAAGACTTCGTGTCCCAGCCAACCTTTATACATCTTTGTCATTACGGGCCTTACACCCGAATCGGCATAAATCCATCCTTTGCGTCAGCATGATCTCCTTGCTGACGAATAAATCCTACTTCTGGCGCAAGACTTCGTGTCCCAGCTGACCTTTATACATCATTGTCATTACGGGCCCTATGCCCGAATCGGCTCAAATCTATCCTTTGCGTTAGCATTACCTTCTTGCTAACGAATAAACCCCTTTGCTTGGCGCAAGACTCCGTGTCCTAGCCGACCTTTATACATCATTGCCATTGCGGGCCCTACGCCCGAATCGGCACAAATCTACCCTTGGCGTTGGCATTATCTTCTTGCTAACGAATAAACCCCTTTTTCGACGCGATACTTCATGTTCTAGCCGACCCTCTCAGCATCCTTCTACTACATGAGTTCAAAAGAAAGAGAAAGAAATAGAAATGGGGTTAAAAATAGAGATACCCCGCCGGCCTTGTTCCTAAACGGGGACAAGGGCAAAAATGACTATAACCCGACTGTGGCGAAAACCCGAAAGGGCGCTGCAGGCAAAATCGGGTACCCCGCCACGTGAAAACCTGAAAGGGCGCGTGGGCAAAAGTAAGAGGGGGCTGGCCTCGGCGAAAACCCGAAAAGGGCGCTTAGGTCAGTAAAGTGGTAATCCAAAAGTTTCTCTTCATCCTCCTCTCAATGAGATTCCCAAGGGATAACCATCAGAAGTCCCACCGGAGATCCCTTAACAAACCTATGTCCGGCCCTCGTCATCATCGGCAGGATCGGTCGACCTCCATCCTATAACTTGGACCTTTCGTCCTCGTTAATGAGCATGTCCCTTGCTTCGACATGTAACCCATGTCGACGAACAAACCCATGTTCGACCCTCGTCATCATCGGCGAGACCGGTCGACCTCTATCCCTTAACTCGGACCTTTCGTCCTTGTCAATAATATATCCTTTGCTTCGACATGTAACCCATGTCGACGAACAAACCCAGGATTCGACCCTCGTCATCATCGGCGAGATAGGTCAACCTCTACCCTTAACTTGGACCTTTCATCCCTGTGAATGAATATACCCTTTGCTTCAGCGTGTAACCCACATCGATGAACAAACCCAGGTTCGACCCTCGTCATCATCAGTGAGGTAGGTCGACCTCTATCCCTTGGCCTGGACCTTTCATCCCGGTCAAGAACCATATAGCCTTTGCTTCGACATTTAACCAATGTCGATGAACCAAACCAGGATCCGACCCTTGTCATCATCGACAAGGCCGGTCGGCGTCCTAGCAAACAAGCTCTCCTGTGTTCCGGATCCTCCGGGGAATTAAAAAAAAAAGAAAGAAAAGAAACAGAAATGGGGTTAAAAATAGAGATACCCCGCCGGCTTTGTTCCTAAATGGGGACAAGGGCAAAAATGGCTATAACCCGGCTGTGGCGAAAATCCGAAAGGGCGTTGCAGGCAAAATCGGGTACCCCGCCATGTGAAAACCTGAAAGGGCGCGTGGGCAAAAGTAAAAGGGGGCTGACTCCGGCGAAAACCCGAAAGGGCGCTTGAGTCGGTAATGTGGTTTTAAAAAAATGAAAAATGATGAAATGAATGAATAGAAAAAAATGATGATAAAAAATGATGATGAAATGAAAAGATGATGTAGTAACGGGGTTATCCTCGTTCGTCATTCCATCCCAAACTACCTTTTCGACCCTTGTCACCATCAGCAAGACCGTCTACCCTTTCCGGTCCTTATCACCATCGACAAGGCCGTCTACCTTTTCGACCCTTGTCACTATCGGCAAGATCGGTCGCTACCCTTTTCGGTCTTTGCCACCATTGACAAGACCAACTACCTTTTTGACCCTTGTCACCATCGACGAGGTCGGCCAGCATTTCCCCAAATCGGGCCTCGGTGAAAACCCGAAAAGGGCGCTTGGGTCAGCAATGTGAATGTGATTACTATAAAGTATATGCTATGCCTCTGAGTGGCACTCCCATCAGTTGTCCCACCGGTAATAAAGCCTATCCCGGATGGACCTCTCATCAGCCAGCAGTCGTATTTTCAACATTTCTTATCGGCAAGACTTACATCTGCACCAATCTGGCAACCTCTGGAACCCCGTCACGCGGTGGAGCGAGGCCCCCATCCTTTCCTTGAAAGGGTGGATGCTCTCCTACGGCGCAGATATGGGTATACTTCCAAGCAAGTCGCCAAAGTTGCCACAAGATATGATAGAATACAAGTGCAAAGGTGGACACCTAAAATAGTAAAGGAGACTTGTATTTCATTGCAAAAATGAGGGGATTGAATACAAAGGGGGCCCTTCGGAGGGGACGAATTACAAAGGCAGATCAGCTAAGACCGCCTGAAAATATCTGCAAAGTTAATGAGCCCAACATGCGGAGCAGCTCCCAGTTCACGGAGCTGCATTTCTTCCTCCTGAACGCGAGTCACCTCAGTCTCTAGGGATGCGACTCGGCCCTCCAGTAAAGAAGTCTCCTCGATGCCTTGGACTTCTATAGCCTCCAGCCGTGGTATCTCAGCTTCAATGGTAGCCAATTCAGCCCGGAGTTCTTCCCGTCGGCTACGTAGAATATGTGCCCGAGCAGCTGAAGTTTCAACATGGGCCTTGCTCTTCTGAAGATCGGAGGTCAGAGACGTCAGCTCCGCCTGACAGTCAGCTTTCTGCAGCTTGAGGGCCGCTAGCCGGTCGTTCATCACCCTCCCAAGAAAGTCCCGGCGGTTTACAAATTTTAGCAGGAACAGCACCCGCCGGGTCCAGGTGTCCAAAGGACAGCCGAATGCCTGCAGCCCGATCGTCAGTCGCCCGGCCACTTCCTTCAACTGGGGGTAAGATTGTGTCGGCTGAGACTCCACAACCTGGCGCAACATCTCTAAATACTGCCAGACAAAGTCCTCCGATGAAGTAAAGCCCAGGGAGGCTACCGGAGCCACCTCAAAGGTCACCTCCCTATCTATAGAAGCCCATAAGCCAATATCTGGTTCGGAAGAAGAAGATGGAATGGCTACCAGAGCCGAAGTAGTAGGTACCACGGCAGCATGCTCTTACTCCATCAGGCTCCTTGAAGAACTCTCCTCTACAGGTGCTGGAAGAGGCAGAGGTTCCAACTCTATTTCTGGCACGGATGGAGCTGTAGGGTCAGGCGCAATAGTCATTATGGCCGCCGGGACAAAGGCAGAACCCCTTGACGGGTCAGCTTTAGCTCTCAATTCTGTTGCCGGCACCAGGGCGAGACTCTCTCCCAGCGGGCTCGGCTCCATTGATGATACTTCGGCAGCTGCGTGTATCCTTACTGGCATAGGGCGAAGTATGGTAACTGCCTCTGAAGAAGACACGGTGGCTAGTGGCAGCATATCCAAAGCCTCCGACAAAACCACGATAGCATCAGAAGGTGATACCATAGGGTGATTGGCTGCGTCAGGCTCCTGGAACAAGATTCCAGTAAGCACTAAGATGGCAGAAAAGAATGAAAAGATATGCGGCTCTGCAGAGGTGCGGGCAGAACTTACTATGGTCGCAACATCCATCTCTTCAAGTGCCTGTATGGAAGATTCTAACTCTGCAGATGAAGCAACAAAAGGAGGGGTTATCTCCACCTCCATGTCTAGCCCGGCGAATTCCTCCGGCAACATTCTCTCAGATGATGTCACCGGTAACCTCGGAAGACTAAAGATCAAAGGACCGCTCAACGGTATGAGGGGTGTCGCTGCCCCTTTGATGGCTGCCGCAGGTGCTCGTTCGTCACCTTCTGAAGAATAATAGTCAATTTCTTCGTCAGAAGGGGTGGCAGAGCTACTGGAGGAAATATCTATGCTGATCTCGGGTTGGCCCGCTTCCTCCGTCGCCTGGCGGGCCGCCGAGCGGGTGATTACACGCCGCCATGGGATAGCACCTTTCTTTAGCGCAGTCTTATGTCCTTCAGGCTGTGAAGGAACATCCACGGCAGGCGTCTCAACCACTGTGCTAACCACTCCTGCCGCTACAACAAACATATACATAAGGCAGGGCAAAAAGATCAATAAGAAAGAAGAGTCAGAAGGATGGTAGTCACTTGGCTCACCCTCGGCCTCACTGGCAGGTGTAGGAGAAGGGAGTCTGACATCTTCCTCAGCAGCGGGGAGACTCTCCCCTGTGGCTTCAACTGTGTTGGTCGCCCCATCGTGGCTATGACAGAGGACCCTATGTCTCCCATCTCCAGGACGACCTCCTCAGCACGTGTGGTGGTGCCAACCGCTCCTTGAGCTGAGGTCAAACAAAGAAGACGCCAAAGGAGTGAAGATGTCATGAAGAGAACACACCTTTAGACCGCGAAGAAAAGTGATGTCACCTTCAGCTACTTGCTGAGTGGCCTCTTTCTGAGCGGCAAACTGCTCAAATGACGGCACTTCAGGCAGAGGAGCCTCAGCCGCATCAATCGAAGACTGCTTGGAAGAAGTTTTTCGAGCTTTCTTCGCTCGGCCTATTGCAACTTTCAGCGCGGAGGCCGCTCTCTTTTTACCATGTGGCAGTGGAGTAGTGGTCGGCACCGGTGCGGGAGCCTCAAAATATTCCGACTTCTGGGCCTGGGAGATGATCTTCCTATAAAGTCCCTACTGCTTTATATCTGGACGGTCTGTCAAATGAAGCACATGCCGTTATAAAAGAACTGAGCAACAAACTACTCTACATGTCGACTGAAGAAGACTTTACCTGCCGGGCCATTGTAAAAAGACGAGAGGGGCCAATACTGATAAGCCACCTCCTTGCTTCAGGATGCAGCCTCCCGAACGAGCCAGCAGACGTCGCCAATCTTCTTGCACTTCTCAACTAGGTAGGCCAAGTCCGCATGACCTTGGGAAGCTATGCAATGATATAAGCCAAGGTGGTCAAAGCCCCAGCCATCGGCATAATGAAAAGATACAAATAAAGGCTTGTCCAGAACACTTGCTACGGGACGGTCAAGGGTCAGTCCAGGGATATTCATCAAGACGAACAGCCAAGACGTGTGTTGATAATATGTCAGGGTTCTGTCTTCTCTATTAACAAATGCCCGGTACGGGCAAAAACGGTCAACCTCACACTTCCATGAAACTGCTTTGGAGAGCAGCTCCTCAATGGGGAATGGGTACTGCCGAAGTTCCAAGCGGGAACCACCAATCTGGCACAGATGTTCTAAATTCTGCGTGAAAGTATCTTCATCTATGTCAGCAAGCACAGGCACCAGCTGTTCAGTTGCTTCCTCTTTTGGGCTTTCATGCGTGCTATGTATGCCTCTACCTCCTTCGGATGTTGGGAGAACAGCCTCTTCAAATGGGCTTCTTCAATATCAAAAACTGGCCCAGGTTGCTGGCTCAGAAAGGTGCGCTCAGCTACATCCCAGCATGCCACCCTGGCATTGCGATAAAAGCCCGTTCGAGCATTCCACCACTTTATATACTCTGGAGTGACCCGGGGAACGCGGTTTGGCACCGGCACTCTGAAAACATTGGCGTCCCGGCGGTGAAAGTAGTCCCACCAGGAGCGACCCTCAGCTACAACAGTCGAGCCGTGCTTCGACCTGCTATCCAGAGGAAACAGGGCAACCGAAGGCAAGATGTGCTGATCATAGTCGAAATTTCGGCCAAACCTAAAAGGATAGTAGGGTTCTAAATGAACCACGCCCCCCTTTCTAAACACTAAGACACTGGGGTGAATTGATAAAGCCCAGTCAATGAGCTCAGGCTCCAAGATTGGCCGGGTCACGGTGTTGCCTGAAATGAAATGTGTGAAAGTTTCCACTGCCTCAAGCTTACATTCACGCTGGCGATTCACCAATGGAGCGGAATGTGCGGCCAAATTCCAAAAATGGATGGTTCCCGCTGAATCCATCGGAACCCTTGTCAGCCAGCCTCGGATGGAGAAAAGCTGATGAGACACCAGACCGGGTTCAGCACTAGCAAATTCCGGCATCCTGGGGTACAATGTCACTGTCTGTAGAGTCCTGGGAGCCAGCTCTTGGAACAAACTGCACACCCAGGCATTGAAGAAATGAAACGGCCCCACTGTTCTAAAAGAGCGGGGGACCCGATGCCTATGAATATCTCCAAGAGATTTGTAGATCAGGCAGAGTGCTGCTGGGCATAGTGCAAGCCGCATGCCCCAAGCCATCTGACAAGCCAGGTATATTGCCTCCGGCCTAATGACTGTCTCATCTCCATGTGGGAGGGCAAAAGTGCACAACCAGAAGGTGAGGTAAGCCGCACAATGCGTAAGGGGATCCGCCCCAGTGGGATTCGATCCTCCGCGACTAATCCGTCGAAGGGAAGCAGGCAGCGCCGACTTGAACTTGGGTGGTTTGCTGGGCTTACCTGCAACAGGAGCTACATGGGGGAACTCACTGTACTTCAGAGTGCTGCCGAAGAAATACTGAATCCAATGTCCCACTCGGACTCTCAATTTGCTGCTCTTCTCTCGGGGCTGATACCCCTTCGAGGATCCCCTATTTAGCGCCAAGCAGAGGGAGCGGTACGCTTTCATCAAGTACCGGTATGAGTAGCCAAAATAGTACTGGCCCTCACCGTCTGTCTCGTCCTTAATGAAGTCATGGAGGCATACCTCCTCATAGGGCTCTCCATTGATCGGCAGACCCGACAGCTGTGACAGGCTCTAGAGGTCCAGAGAAGTTTCGCCCTCCGCTGTATAGAAAGTATTGAACTGTGGGCAGAACACTTCGAACATGCCGCATCACAACCCTTTCGAGATGGGGTACCTGAAACGGGACGCATACACACTGTGATACACCCCAGCCCTGACCAGCAACGACGCATACTCCTTTAGAACATATTCTATGAATTCTACCGCTCCTACACGGAAGAGATGGGCGTCGGTCACTTTCGTGTCGGCAAACCACCCAACAGCCAACTGGAATTTGAACTGGACAGCCAAGCAGTTCAGGACGAATGGCTCACCTCTATAGCCCCACTTGATGGGTGCCAAGAATAAACCGTAGCCGGGTTTCTCCCTGTTGACCCGACCTGCAGTGGTGTCCCACCTAGCTGGTGTGAATTCTGGAGCCCGTGTCAGCATTTTCTGCTCTGCCTCCAGCTCTGTTACCCCCAAGACGGCGTTCCACTTGCGTCGCTCTCCCGGGAGATAGATGGTGTCTCCGCGATACACGGAGCCTTTCAAGCTGTCCCGGTCCACCAACATGGCTCGTTCCACCATCCGAGCCAGCATGACGTCTCTCTTCCCCGAGAAACTGAAAGTGCAGATGAATGGTGCAAGATGACGGTCCTTCGGGAAGTCCGGGCGATACCCGTCATTGCGATTGAAGTTCAGCCCTCCCTCGATGGTCACAACGCGAGATGAGGATACTGTATCTATTTCGGAGTCGGAAGATTCATCAACTATGGCGATCCTCCCAAGATGTGACGACCCGGATTCCGGATACCAGATATACCCGGTAGGACTACCCAATACACCTGATACCACTTGGAACCCGCGAGGCCTCCCAAGAGCGGCAAAGCTCCGAAGGGAAAAAGGATTATCGTGTAGTACATTGAACTGACAGATATAGCAGCAAGCAATTAAATTTCATTAGATCGGTTTGCTAAAGTAGCAGAAATAAAATTACATTTTAATTAACAGATTTTAAACAATTATATACCAGAGTCAAGTCCAAAGCTAAAGACAACAGTCTAGCAGTACAGTCGACAGAAAAGAAAGATATACCGAAAAGTCGGGGGAAGCCCGACGGAGGTACCAACTGACAGCTACGACTCGAACTCCAGGATCCACGAAAGTAGAACGAACACATCACCCCACCTGAAAAGCAGGGGTGAGCCTCGTGTCACTAGCTCAGTAGGGGTCACGCGGATCCCCACTGAAAAACACGCAGTAACACGGAATAACAGGAACATCAGCAAGAAACAACACTAGAAAGCTGTAAAAGAAAGGGAAGCAGGAGTAGGGAACAGGTAAGGACGATGGGAATAACCCGAACAGGCAAGCAAGCCTAGAAAGGGAAAGAGGAGTAGGGAGCAGGTAAGGACGAGGGGAATAGCCAAACAAAACACCCCGACCTACACCTACAACATGCATGCAAAAGAAGGTCTAAAAAAGACCTAGATAGACACAGACAACACGACCGGAGTGTCGTGCACCAGACAGGACACAGATCTCGAGTACAGCCACGGAAAGGCCAACCCAGACAGGTCACAACAAACCCCACAAGTGTCTCGACTAACCGCTGCGTACCACCGACGCGAACACGGCCGAGTCGCAGACCCACGCGGAACCACAAGTACAAGTACTAGTCAGGGTCACGCCAGTCGGCGTCAGTCCTCAGCCCCTGACCACATGTGCACACACTAGCTCCTGCCTAGAGCCAGGCCTCTAGCTAGTTTTCTCCCCCCGTAGGACACTACGGTAACCGCAGGAGCCGACGGAAACTAGCTTACAAACCGGATATCGGGGTCACCCCTCGACTGCTGGACGTCTAGGGAGACGAGAAGAGGAAGCTCGAAAAGTGGCGTTGAAGTACAGACAGTCAAACATGCACTGTCACCCGTACCTCAAACACCGAGGGCAGCACAAGAAACTATCGACAGACTCGGAAACGTAGTCTTAGCCTTCATAGGAACATCAACCCACGTCCACGGGGAAAACGGCCAGACCACGGGAGCAACAGACATCACCCTAACATAGACAGACATGCACACACTGACCAACCCCAAAACAGCCCCTAACATTACCTAGAACGAACCCACAACACACGGCCGCACACCGGAAAGCCCAACGGCCATCACGGCCACAACAGGACTGTAACGGCCTAGCACATGCGCGTTACACGGGCATGATGCACCAGGGCGGGTGCGTCAGAGACAACAGGCACAAAGACACAACGCGAGCCACGTAACGCACCAGGGCAGGCGCGTTACGGCGGCCTAACGCACAAGCACAGACGCGTTATGCCCACCTAACGCGTGGGGACATGCGCGTTACGCCAACCGACCCAAAATCTAGAACTCGGACGAGCAGTACGTAACGGTCCACGGCGGACGCGTTATAGCACTGTGACGCAAGGGGCAGGGCCGTTAGAGACAGCCGACACAGCCACCCAACCCAGCTAAACGGAGTGTAACGGCCTGGGGCAGGCGCGTTACACAAACCTGACGCACCAGGGTGGGCGCGTCAGGGGAACCGACTCACCCAAAACGCTAGACGACAAAACAGGCGTGACGCATCACCCCGGACGCGTCAGAGAGCTGTGACGCGCCTCCCCTGGGCCGTCACACTCCCAAAATCATGAAGAACTTAAAATGCCCAGACGCTGTGACAGTCTGTCGTAGGGCCGTCAGAGACATGTGACGGTCTCTGAAACGACCGCTACACCGGTCACGGCGGGAAAACAGTGGAAACGCCAAATCGGGCCGTTCCACGCCCCATTCACGCTGAAGCGCAGGGGAAACAAACCTATACGACGAAAAACAACTCTAGGAGGCTCAAAAGCCCACATGCAAACCCTAAAATAAGAGATCGGGGCGATTTAGACAAATCGACCCTAAATGGGTCACCGAGGTTCCCGGACTCCTACCGGCCTCGAATGACAACCGATCGACACAAAACTTACGTGAATGGGATCTAGACATCCCAACGGTCAATTTGACACTAACCACATCACAAATGGTTGCCATTTTTCGGCGAACCCTGAAAACCCCAAAAACTACGGTTTTCACTAAACTGGCCCGATCTCCCCCGATCGAGCACCAAACAACGCACAGAAGCTGGGAAAACGTGCAGAAGGAAGTGGCGATCCGTCTCCCTACCTCCACCGAAGAAACCGTGCCCCGAAGGGACTAAACCACGCCGAAAACCACCGAATCACGAACGACGCCCTCTCGGAATCCACCGAGGGATCGCGCCCGCCACGCTCCATCCGCTGCTCCTTCCCGCGAACCAATCACTCGAGCACGTCCACGCCTCAGCCAGCTCCGCAACGGTGCGCGCCCCGCGCCGAACGGACCAGAGACGGGAGAGAACGGAGTGAGATAGCGTGAAGTTGAAAATGAGCAGGAGAGATAGTGGAATTGAATTTATAGAAAGAAATTAGGAAATTTTCCTAATTTCTCGAAAATCTGATTTTTGGCCTGAACTCAGAAAAATACACAAAAATAGTCAAAACGATCGGCTCGAAGAGTACATCGCCATTGTATCGTCCACGAGTCGATGAAGTGAGAAATAAACTCACCGCAGGGTTCCGTAACTAGTACGAGAGAAAAACCCACACTGATCGTAAAACTCAACTCGGGAGCTACAAAAGCGATCCGAAACTCTCCAAAAAGGATCCGAAAGATCCAATGCATTACATCCACCCCTCCTTTAAGAAATTTCATCCTCGAAATTTAAGGACTAGCAAGGGTAAGCAGGGAAGAACAACCCGACAACACAACCACAAAACGACATGAACCACGAGAAACAACAGCAAGACGACAGCACTCGCAGGATTCCAGCTCCGTACAGGACACAGAACCACGGAATACCACTGCAAGCAGGGTCGCATCAAGGCATAACAGCAGCTGATCACACGACTTCCAGGGAATGAGTCATGCATCGAGCAGCTCACCGAGAAAAGACCCACGACAACAAAAAATGAGAATCACGAAACCTAACGCCAGCTGAAGACTATACTGGACTTAAGGACTCTGGAAACTGTATATATGAGATTCCCAAGTACTTTCCACAACAACGCTCTGATACCAACTGTGGCGACCCAGATTCCGGATACCAGATATACCCGGTAGGACTACCGAATACACATTATACCACTTGGAACCCGCGAGGCCTCCCAAGAGAGGTAAAGCTCCGAAGGGAAAAAGGATTGTCGTGTAGTACATTGAATTGACAGATATTGCAGCAAGCAATTAAATTTCATTAGATCGGTTTGATAAAGTAACAGAAATAAAATTACATTTTAATTAATAGATTTTAAACAATTATATACCATAGTCAAGTCCAAAGCTAAAGACATCAGTCTAGCAGTACAGTCGACAGAAAAGAAAGACGTACCGGAAAGTCAGGGGAAGCCCGACGGAGGTACCAACTGGCAGCTACGACTCGAACTCCAGGATCCACGGAAGCAGAACGAACACATCACCCCACCTGAAAAGTAGGGGTGAGCCTCGTGTCACTGGCTCAGTAGGGGTCACGCTGATCCCCACGGAAAAACACGCAGTAACATGGAATAACAGGAACAGCAGCAAGAAACAACACTAGAAAGCTGTAAAAGAAAGGGAAGCAGGAGTAGGGAACATGTAAGGACGAGGGGAATAACCCGAACAGGCAAGCAAGCCTAGAAAGGGAAAGAGGAGTAGGGAGCACGTAAGGACGAGGGGAATAACCAAACAAAACACCCCGACCTACACCTACAACATGCATGCAAAAGAAGGTCTAAAAAGACCTAGATAGACACAGACAACACAACCGGAGTGTCGTGCACCAGACAGGACACAGACCTCGAGTACAGCCACGGAAAGGCCAACCCGGACAGGTCACAACAAACCCCACAAGTGTCTCGACTAACCGCTGCGTACCACCGACGCGAACACGGCCGAGTCGCAGACCTACGCGGAACCACAAGTACAAGTACTAGTCAGGGTCACGCCCGTCGGCGTCAGTCCTCAGCCCCTGACCACGTGTGCACACACCGGCTCCTGCCTAGAGCCAGGCCTCTAGCTAGTTTTCTCCCCCCGTAGGACGCTACAGTAACCACAGGAGCCGACGGAAACTAGCTTACAAACCGGATATCGGGGTCACCCCTTGACTGCTGGACGTCTAGGGCGATGAGAAGAGGAAGCTCGAAAAGCGGCGTTGAAGTACAGACAGTCGAACATGCACTGTCACCCGTACCTCAAACACCGAGGGCAGCACAAGAAACTGCCGATAGACTCGAAAACATAGTCTTAGCCTTCATAGGAACATCAACCGACGTCCACGGGGAAAATGGCCAGACCACGGGAGCAACAGACATCACCCTAACATAGACAGACATGCACACACTGACCTACCCCAAAACAGCCCCTAACATTACCTAGAATGAACCTACAACACACGGCCGCACACCGGAAAGCACAATGGCCATCACGGCCACAACAAGACTGTAACGGCCTAGCACAGGCGCGTTACACGGGCCTGACACACCAGGGCGGGCGCTTCAGAGACAACAGGCACAAAGACACAATGCGAGCCACGTAACGCACCAGGGCAGCCGCGTTACGGCGGCCTAACGCACAAGCGCAGATGCGTTACGCCCACCTAACGCATGGGGACAGGCGCGTTACGCCAACTGACCCAAAATCTAGAACTCGGACGAGCAGTACGTAACGGTCCACGGCGGACGCGTTACAGCACTGTGACGCAAGGGGGCAGGGCCGTTAGAGACAGCCGACACAGCCACCCAACCCAGCTAAACGGAGTGTAACGGCCTGGGGCAGGCGCGTTACACAAACCTGACGCACCAGGGCGGGTGCGTCGGGGGAACCGACTCACCCAAAACGCTAGACGACAAAACAGGCATGGCGCATCACCCCGGACGCGTCAGAGAGCTGTGACGCGCCTCCCCTGGGCCATCACACTCCCAAAATCATGAAGAACTTAAAACGCCCAGACGTTGTGACTGTCTGTCGTAGGGCCGTTAGAGACATGTGACGGTCTCTGAAACGACCGCTACATCGGTCACGGCGGGAAAACAGTGGAAACGCCAAATCGGGCCGCTCCACGTCCCATTCACGCCGAAGCGCAGGGGAAACAAACCTAGACGACGAAAAACAACTCTAGGAGGCTCAAAAGCCCACATGCAAACCCTAAAATAAGAGATCGGGGTGATTTAGACAAATCGACCCTAAATGGGTCACCGAGGTTCCCGGACTCCTACCGGCCTCGAATGACAACCGATCGACACGAAACTTACGTGAATGGGATCCAGACATCCCAACGATCAGTTTGACACTAACCACATCACAAATGGTTGCCATTTTCCGGCGAACCCAGAAAACCCCAAAAATTACGATTTTCACTAAACCGGCCCGATCTCCCCCGATCGAGCACCAAACAACGCACAGAAGTAGGGAAAACGTGCAGAAGGAAGTGGCGATCTGTCTCCCTACCTCCACCGATGAAACCGTGCCCCGAAGGGACTAAACCACGCCGAAAACCACCAAATCACGAACGGCGCCCTCTCGGAATCCACCGAGGGATCGCGCCCGCCACGCTCCATCCGCTGCTCCTTCCCGCGAACCGATCACTCGAGCACGTCCACGCCTCAGCCAGCTCCTCAACGGTGCGCGCCCCGCGTCGAACGGACCAGAGACGAGAGAGAACGGAGTGAGATAACGTGAAGTTGAAAATGAGCAGGAGAGATAGTGGAATTGAATTTATAGAAAGAAATTAGGAAATTTTCTTAATTTCTGAAAAATCCAATTTTTGGCCCGAACTCAGAAAAATACACAAAAATAGTCAAAACGATCGGCTCGAAGAGTACATCGCCACTGTATCGTCCACGAGTCGATGAATTGAGAAATAAACTCACTGCAGGGTTCCGTAACTAGTACGAGAGAAAATCCCACACGGATCGTAAAACTCAACTCGGGAGCTACACAAGCGATCTGAAACTCTCCAAAAAGGATCCGAAAGACCCAATAAAGATCCAAGGCATTACACGAGAGCCCGGTCCAGTTGTCCGACGTCCCTCCAAGTTACAACAGGGCCAGATGCCCTACCCTGGGAAGAAGCATCGACATCAACAGTGCCGGAAGCAACACGGCTGGAAGAGGAGGCCATTTCAGCAGCTGCAGGCAAAATCAAAGGAAAATAAGACAATATGAAGACAAAATGGAAAAGAAAATTTCAAGAAAATTTTTACAGCACCTCCCCATATTCGGGGTATGCCCAGAAGTCAAATAGGAGAACACCCACCAAGAGGGGGTGACTCCGTAATGAAGAGGGACATAGTCCCGAATGAGAAGAAATAGAGGAAAACCTCGCGATGAGAATGGAAGAAGTGGGGAGCAAAAATCCCTCACGCCGATCACCGCCGCGGTGAAGATTGAGAAGAGAAGAGAGAGAAGTCTCAGGGTAAAATGTGCCTTCTCCTCACCCTCTCGGCGCTAAATAGGGTGAAACCCTAAGGTGCGTCGAGAATCCTCCGGCGCCGAGAGCGCTAGGCCAAGAAAAGGCGCGCCGACGCCACCGCGCCGAGAGCCCAAAGTGGAAAAGGCGCGATGAGACTATCGCCGCGCCAAGATGGGCGTGCCGAAATCGCCAGTGGCGCCGGTTAGCTCACCAGGGGTGCTGCAATCATCAGATCAAGCCAAAGATGCTGGTGTCCGTCCAAGTATGCTTACAAAGCACTGGGGTTATACAAGCAGAATGAGAATTCAGAATCACAAGAATGAACAATGAGCAATGAACAGGAGCAGACCTGAAGAAATTACAAGGTGCGGTGCAATATACACCCGCATGTCCCGTGTCACTCATCCTTCGCTTACGCCACCTGCGGGTGGGGGGCATTTGTTGACACCTAAAATATACCAAAAGAGATCGAAGTAGACTCAGGGCTCTGAAGGTCGATCAAAGGTGCGGCTCCTGTACCATCCCTGGAAGTTCTGAGAATCAGAATAGAAGAGATCCACTACCCCTAACACTCTGTCCGGCTAAAGCCATCTCTGGCTAGGCCGCTGTCCAGCACGACTGTCATTCAGATAGTCGGGCTGATAAAATTATAACAACATTCAGGCAACCATCTGCCTGCTAAAGAGGATCTTCAGACAGTTCTGATGCTCGTAGAAAGGGATTCACATAGCCTCACAGTTGGTCGTAAATACGAGATGTTGAGCAAGCCTCGAATGGAATAGATATCTACTCTAAAAGCCCACTAAATTGGTGAGGAAGGCCCTTTAGGCGAACCCTCACTTGGCGCCGGATGATGAAGAAACGGGCCAAGCCCAACATGAGTTGAGGCGCGCCGAGAAGCTTCTTGCTGGCGCGCCGAGGATTTCGTGCCGAGAGGCTGAGGGACATGCCTCTATAAAGACAACCTGCTGCCTTCAAAAAAAAAAGAGGACAACAACAACAATAGAAGAGAGAGGGCAGAAAGAGAGAAGAGAAGATAGAAGAAAAAGAAGAGGCAATAGAGGGAACAGGGAGCAGTAGCCACCGAAAGGAAAGGGAGCTCGAGAGCCCTCTAAGGAAGCTGAGGAGAAGAGAGAGTTACAGAGATTCGAAGGAAGAGTCAAGGTGGGATCGGTTTCAAGATACCTTGAGGGGCTACAGTTTCCCTTTCCCCATGTCTTTTATTTGAATATCTCTTTCTTCTTTTGTGTCTGTTTTCGAGCATCCTCGCTCCAGTAGCATCGAATGCTAATGTAGCCCCGTTATCAGGGATAGAGTCTATGTATGATTTTTCTCAGTTGGATTTTCTTCTGAGCTAGATGCGTGTATGCTGTTTGGATGAATAGTTAATAAAAGAGGGCTGAAGCTCGCCCTTTCCTTTTTCTTTCTTCCTTTGCATCCGAGGTTCAATGTATTCAATAGCTACTGCAAGCGTATCCCATCTGCATGAGCGTGTTTTGCCGTAGTCCTTCCCAACCTCACCTCCACATCTAGAGCAGGAGACAGTCTATCTCCTGGCTTCTCGATTGTGAAACTAGGAGGAATAGACTCAACCTGGAATTCACGAGGATCAGTCTGTGATCAGGCTCCCAGTGAGGTCCCTAAGGGAAGGCCATTTTCTCCCTGTATTACTTTCTCCAGAGCCATCTCCAGTGTTCACCATAAATCCTTGAATAAACCCCCATTAGAACCCCCCAAAAGCCCTCCGAAGTCCTCACCTCAGAAACCCCTTCAAACCTTACTACAACCCTTGTTTCAGAAATCCTCCCAACCTCCCGGCGCGACCCTCCCTCGGCGGGAGTCTCGCGCCGAGTGCTACCCGCGCCGGTTGCTCTCGTCCCATCGCGCCGAGACCTCTTGGGCTATTGGTCGCGCCGAGGCCTCCATCCCCCCTTTGTGCCAAAGCCGGCCATGCCAATAGCTTCGTGCCGACACCCTTCTGAGCCATGCCATCCTTGGTCATAATACCATGTCCTTCTGGGGAGAAACATTATCCTTCTCTCAACACCCATGGGAGCTATATCAACGGGGTTAATCCCCCCACATTCCGCCTCCCCATCAAGTCATGGAGTTCTACCGCTGTATGTTCTCCATTGACCATACAGGGGATATCAATAAATCCCAAAATAAGTGGATAACGCCCCATACAATTGAGATCCTTTTTGGATCTAGGGCTACGCCCGCCTCTTTTTTGGCTTCCACCCCGGCATTCCGTGGGTGGATGACCTATACTCCCCTTTTGGCATAGTCCAAAATGAGGGGAGATGCTGCCAAAATTCGTCCGCGAGCTTTACTTTGTCGTGTAGTGCGACGCTTTCACTGAGATTATGAATCTAACCCCAGCTGTGTGGTAGAGATCTGAGCTACACCATCTCATGATCCTCTGCTCACCACCGTCAGAGGGGAATATAACCATCATAGTCACGTGGTATCCTTAGAATTTCTATGGATGAGCCTACCCTCACTCTCTATCCCACTCAAATACAACCATGGACAAACTCATGAAACTTCTATTGAACACAAAGGACCCCTTTGAATTCATAAACCCCTCATAATACTTGAAAACTCAGAAACACCCTTTTATCGGCGCCACACAACTCCCGGCGCAGCCTCCTCTCGGCGCCAATTTCACGCCGAGTGATGGGCGCGTCGGGGAGCTTGTCACGCCGACCCCCTTTATTCCCAGCCGCGCCGGTTCGCTTTCGTGCCGAAACCCCGGTCGCGCCGGTTCATTCTAATATCAGCCATCACTCGAACATCTAACTTCTCAGCAACTTTAATGAGCCTGGAACCAATCTAGACTTGGTACCCTAGCCTCCATGGACCATCATATCAGTCCCCATCATATCATGAGGGTTTCATGGTTCTTCATCCATGTCTAAACGGAGCTATATTAACAGGGTCTTACCCCGATATTCTACGCCATTAACCATCGGGTTTTTATTCCAACCCTGCCGACCCTGGGAGTCTTGCCATTGCAAGCCCTCCAGTGGTCTCTAAAGGGGAACATCAACAAACACTGTGGTAACAGACACTGTCCCGTCACACTCATATCCTTCTGGATCTCGGGCTACGCCCGGCTCTCCTTTCGGCTTCCACCCCGGCATTCCGTGGGTGGATGACCTATATTACCCCTTTGGCATAGTCCAAAACAAGGGGATATGCTGCCAGATTTGTGCCAGAACACTGTTATCATGTCCCGCATAGCATGGTTTTCTATGCATGTTGCGCATCCCGTTGGCGGAGATAGCGTAATAGTCTTATCTTGTTTTGCCCTCGAGGCATCCTTTATTGACAACTAATCAAGGGTTGTTCTTCTTTGGAAGGACGTAATTAACGTCATAGCCTTTATGGTATGACGGACTCCGGGTCCTGACACGAATATCACAATCGACTGACCGAGTCAGATCGAGCGCACAATAAACTGTCATGCCAGTGACTGGCACGCCTAATTAATAGACCAAAGAAATCAATAACATAATATCCTAATAAAATCCCATCCCCACAGGATGTAGCTGATTTTGTGTCTAAATGTTTGACGTGTCAACATGTCAAAGCTGAGCATCAGAAGCCTGGAGGAATGCTTCAACCCTTGGAGATTCCGATGTGGAAATGGGATCATGTTACTACTTATTTTATTGTGGGTTTACCCCACACTTCACAAGGCTATGATGGTATTTGGCTGTTAGTTGATCATTTGACTAAGACAATGAAAATGTTGCCGATCAAGGTGACGTGGAACGTTCAGAAATTGGCAGAGCTTTATGTTGAGAATATTGTGCCATTACATGGAATTCCGATATCTATTGTGTCAGATCGTGACCTGTGTTTTACTTCAGGCTTCTGGTATAGCTTTCAAAAGGCGTTGGGCACAAAATTGGCATTTAGTTCAGCATATCATCCACAATCTGATGGTCAGTCCGAGAGGACGATTCAGACATTGGAAGATATGTTGCGATCGTGTTGTTTAGATTGACAGGGTTCGTGGAGTCAACACTTGTCGTTGGTGGAATTCTCTTATAATAACAGTTATCATTCTAGTATTGATATCGCTTCGTATGAAGCTTTGTATGGGCGTCCTTGCCGTACACCGTTGAACTGGTTTGAGACTGGTGATCCACTGTTGACAGGACCAGATATGATTCAGCAGTGTGTTGATGTGGTGCGCCTGATCAGACAGAAAATGTTGACAACTCAAAGTCGACAAAAAAGCTATGCAGATCGGCGTAGAAGACCATTGCAATTTGAGCATGGAGATTCTGTCTTTGTGAAAATATCTCTGATGAAAGGTGTGATGAGATTTGGGAAGCGTAGAAAGCTTAGTCCCCAACATATTGGTCTGTTTCCTATCTTGGAACGTGTGGGCCAAGTGGCTTATCGACTTCAGTTGCCATCGGCGATGCAAGCAATCCATGATATGTTTCATGTTTCTCAGTTAAGAAAGTATATTCCTGATGCATCTCATGTGTTAGATGACTCGATGTGGTCTGAAGTGACAGTGGATCTATCCACGCCAGAGTTTCCTATACGGATTGATGATTGTCATGAACAACGACTGAGGAATAAGGTAATCCCTCTGGTAAAGGTAGTGTGGCAGCGTCACTCGAGAAATGAAGCTACTTGGGAACGTGAGGACGATATGCGCCAATAATTTCCATTTTCATTCGAATGAGGTATAATCTCTTTCAGTTCCCTCCTTGTGCTTCCTTTTAAATTTCGAGGATAAAATTTCTATTAGGAGGGAGGGACTGTAAGACCCGGTGGTTAATGGATTCTTAGCGGATCCTTATCGGTATTAAAGTGTGGAATGATTCGTGAGTTTAGACTATTTTAATGGGCTTAACCATTTATATAAGCTTTTGGAAATAAAATAAGGTATATATGCAATTTTGCTAATATTGAGGCCTTATTGTAATTTAAAGTTTTATAACAAAAAAACAAATATATCAAAATCTTTTTGTGTTTTACGTGGGAGCTCTCTCTCTCCCTTCACACTCTCTCTCCTCTACACACATCCCTCTCTCTCTTTGCCATTCTCGGCGGTGTGATCACCCCGGGAGCTTACAAGGATTGCAGGAGGTGGCGTTGGCAAGCCCGGGGCGTGAGAGGTGTGGTGGTGTCACCGTGGAGGCGGCCGTGGAGCGGGGAAGTGGGAAACCCACGTGGTGGAGCACGACGTCCTTCGCGTGGAACGTGTTTTCGGCTTAAACCAAGTAGGGGGATGGCTTCCTTGCCTCGTTAGGTTCGTTTCCTGTCCATTGCCATGTTAATAGGATGATTATATGCATGGAAATCGTCATTTATGTTTTAATGGCATGAACATTGTTAATTATGTTTTAATCCATCCATGGTCATTGTTTCTTATGTTTTTGGGCATATGAATGTTATGGAATGGGTGTGGGATGGTGTAAGGCGGGTTAAACAAGTTTTCCCATTGATCTGGATCGATTGGGAGGGGTTTCCAATACGTTACCCACAAATCGGGTCCTCTGGACGGCTAGGGGTCGCTCCAGGGACCGTTTTCTTAATGGCGTAAGGCAGTGGACCTTGGCGGTCTCACCCCTGACCGTTTGCAGTTTCTGGCAGTCTTGCGACCGACCGTTTTGCGAACCTTGGCGGGCTAGCGGATGACCGCAAAGCCCCTTTGACCGGGTAAGGCGGTGGGAGCCTAGCGGGCGTTGACCTTGTAGATCTCTTTTAAAATCCTCACTTAAAAATATAAAAAGCAATAGATATATGGGTGAAAGCAATAAAAATAGCACGAGGTGCTAATGTGGAGTGTGTGTGATCGCCAGAGACGCGAGGGTCTCAAGTGGAGATTATATGGGGAGATGATCGCAAAATACCTCTTGAAACGCGGTTGATTGTAGGTGCTTCCTTTCTCTTCAAATCGGCCGGCCGACGAAGAGAGTTCTTCCTTTAATTACCCTTGCAAAAAAAAGACAAACACCAATGAAGAAATTGCATTAGAACATGGTGAGTGTAGCATCAATCCTTAAAAGATATGAGCATGTAAACATATGTGAGAACACACCTTAAGGGTGGTTGCCCCTTAAACCCCTATGCAAAAAAAGTATGGGAGATGATATGAATGATATGAAAAATATGAATAAAAATAGGGGGAAAAAGTGCAAGAGTGCACTAAGGAGATCTCAATATGATAGTTGAGAAAAATCAATGAAAACAATGATATATGATGCATGATCTATAACAATAATGATAATGAAGATAAGAAGATTAATGAAGGGAAGATAAGATAAAAAAAAAATCTTTTTTTGTGGTCCCTTGGCTTGAGTGCTCGATGGGGAGAAAGGCTTCAAAGGATGAAGACTTGAACGTATGCAGGAGCCCCTCCTTAGCCAATGGCAACAGCAGCACCTGTGTAAGGAAAGAAAAAAGAAGAAGAAGAAAAAGAAGAAAACAGAAAAGAAAAAGAGAAGAACGTCGGAGAGAGAGGTGGGCGTCCGAAGAAGAGGAATCCAACCTGACAACAGAGCCGATGGCTCTATTAAATAGATTGAAGAAAGGATAAACATGGGCAAGAGTCCAAAGGGGGAAAGGATTGGAACGGGCAAGAGCCCAAATAGGGGAGGAGTCTAACGAAGCAAGGACCATCTGGGGAAAGGGCTGCGAAGCCAAAAGCTGAAACACGCCTTAGGTAAGGGCGTCAATTGATGAATTGACGACCTATCCAGAGGTCGTTTCTCAAAAACACGCTCTGCACAAGGGCGTTCCTCAAAGCCAAATTTTGGAAATAAAAACTCCCCATATTTGAAAAATGTAAAACACACCTTAATCAAAGCCACGTTTAAAAATACGCCCCTGAGAAGGGCGTTAATTTCAAGAGCTCAAATGGGGAAGTCGGTCAAACCCAGAAGAATTAACGCCCTCAGGTGAGGTCATCCTTTCTTTAAGAAACGCCCTTGGTTAAGTCATGTTTTATAAAAAACACACCCTTACCCTGGTCGTGAATTTAGAAAATTCATAAAATAGATAAAATGGGGGAAAAATAGATAAAATGGGATAAAACGCCCTAGACAAGGTCGTGTTTCAAAAAACACGCCCCTGATGAGGGCGTGAATTCAAAAAAAAATAGAGATAAATGCCCAGAAAATCCAGAAAAATAGGAAAAAGGAGATAAATGGGGGGAAAAAAGGAGAAATTCAAGAAAAGTGGGAAAACCACTCAAATAAGCTGATTTGAGGGCCAAATGGGGCATCGCAGAGCGATATGAAATATACTCAAAATGATGTCAATTTTAGCGTGTCTACAGCTGCCCCGCCTTGGCGTCTGCTTTGCAAGGGAGTGTAGCAAACTGAAAAGTAGCTGCCAAGGTGTGATGAGACACGCAATCAACATCACTTGATGAGAATCAAATCAAAAGCACGAGATGAAGCAAATCTCAGGAAATTCAAGGAAATCAACAATGTTTGGATAAAAGGGGAGATGCGCACGAGGGCACGAGGGAGAATGATCAACTTCCAGCGCGGTGGAAGTACCTCAGGTCACAAACCTGTAGATTTCACCATTGGGGAGCGGTTACCAGCCAGTGGACGTGCTGCAGCCAAGGTGGATCAAAGGGAAGGAGATTAAAAATAAGATGATAAAAATCTAAATAAGGAGCTTTCGAGAAAATCACCCAAAACAGCGACAAAACGAACTGAGGATCCAATTCGGCAAGGAAAATCTCATATCGAGAAAGATCAAGATCAACTTCAACCCTCAACATCAGCTTATCAAAATGATTTTTCAACAATTGCTTCAAAGTCCTACATGAATGCATGCTGGACTAAAGGGGAAAATAACAAATGAAAATATAGAATAATCAAGGATAATATTGTTAAACTGCCAAGACTGGGTCAAGAAACCGATTTCGCGAGCTGATACTAAGCCGAAGTCTGTTTATCCACGCACCAACTCGTAAAAAGGGAACCATCGTCCCCAGCCTTTGACGGCTCAACGGCCTATCCGTATGACTAAGATGCCTCTGGAATCGTCATTGTTTTTGATGAAGGGGAACTCAAATCCCAGATTTTACCAAAGCCACAAGGTCCTTGATATAATCTAGTAACATATGTAACATATAGTAAAATGCATACAGGGAGATGGTGATAGCAATAGGCATGGGAACAGAGAAATGAGCTGCAAGCACCGTGGGACTTGGATGATGATGCCCAGCCGGCGGGACCAAGAGCCTCTTCCTACGCTCAAAAATTCATTAGCCAAGATATAATGAAGATAACAAGCAATGAATGAGACATCATAGCATCAATAGCATGTATATGGCATATCATGAATAAAATCATTGCATTGCAAAGCATCTTTGTTTGTTGTTTGTCATGAGGATGATAACTTGGCTAAACAAGGTTTTGGAGTTAAATGATCAAGATCTGATATAATGCCCATCGGCAGAGTAATCAGGGAATGATAACGCCCATTGGCAAAGTGATCAAGTGATCAGCAGGAGTTGATTAAAAGATCTGGAGATGAATAATAATCAGGAGATATGAGGAAATCAAAAATGCCCAAGGTGGCATGTCATGAGAATATCAGGAGAATCAAAAGATTGATAGCAATAAGTGGAGAGAGGACTCATCCCGTGCTCCTGGTCCTTGCAAAAGTTGTTCCTGCAAAACACCATCAGAAAATACAATGCAATTTTTTGGATTTTGGAATATGCAAATTTTTATGAGTTTTGAAAAATTATATGAATTTTTATGGAGATTTTGGAAATATTCAATTTTTTGTGTAGATTTTTGGAAAATTTTTGAATTTTTGTTGGAGATTTTGGAAATATTCAAATTTTTGTGGAGATTTTGGCTTAGACTTAGTTAATGCAGCATCAAAGGGTGTTTTAAACCACTGACTAGGGGTCCTTGTTCCTTCCCTTTTCGCTAAAAACTGCCCAAAGCTGGACGTGTATTGAAAGTGGCATCCTATAACCGACCGTCTTTGATCAACGGTGCCCCTACCAAGGCCATACCCGAGAAACATTCGGTCTTGGAGGGAGAAGAGAAGAACAATTGGAGATAAGCTTTATACAGGATGGGAGATATCGGGACTTGAATTCCTTCCAAGGTGTTCCCTTCAAAGAGGTAGTCTGTTGTGCCGGGGCTTTGTGCCTTTGATTTTTAGACCCTTGACATGCATACGACCAGGGTTTTCCCTGCGGGGACTTTGCCCTCTTGACATGCCATAATTCATACTTTTACTTTTATCGAAATTTTGACTTGATTTTCATAATTGCCCTTTTGGCGAAATGTATATCATGAAAACTTATTTAATTTGGGTCAAGACTGCCCCTATTTGAGACTCCTCTCGTATTGGGGATTATCAAGGTTGGTCATCTCATCCGTCAACCTCTTGCACCTGCATTCGGCCGAGTAAAGAAGAGAAAAAGACTTTCAGAAATTCATGGCATGGCCAGGGTAGCAACGGTGTTTAACCAAAGGAGCCAGCTAAGGATGCCGTGAATTGTGTGAGGTGCCCAACTAAGGGTTACTCTTAACAAGCGGGGAGAGAATATTGAATTCCCAGCGCGGGTTTCTTATTACCAAAGGTGCTGCAGAAGCAAGCCTAAAGACTCTTTTTTCGAAATGATTCAATTAAAAGCCTAAGATAAAGGTTTAAAACACCATTCTTAATCTTGTTAAGAAGCACTTCCTTTTGAGAATCATGTGTGAAGTAATGAGAAAATGATAGCATGAAAATGCGTACTTACGCCAATATGTTACCTTGCAACCTTTGTTGAAGCAGCTGTCAGAGGCGAGGTTGATCATCATGGGATTTGTCCTCTTTGGCAGTCAAAAGGATTGGGAGCAAAAGATTTTGGGAGTGGCTTAACAAGAATGAGTGGTGCTCAAACCAGACTCAGACGAATAAGGAGAAAAGGAAAAGAGGCGAGGGCTAGAACTCCCTTACTAAGGCGCGGAGACCCTGATCACATGAAACAGTTTACAGAAGAAGCGGAAAATTAGGAGGTGGAGTGAGGACTAAAGCCTCGGAAGCAGTGAGAGAATGGGCAGATGCCCAAGGCAGTGGATGTGGAAGAAGTTGGGTCGGACCCAGGATCGGGAGGGATCAGAAGAAGGAATTGGTAGATAGAAAGGGGCGGATCCGGAGGGTCCGGAGGCAGTGGAGAATCGTGAGGGGAGAAATCATCCGGAGGCTCCGGAGGGATGACAAAAGAAGGGACGCGATGCCCTGAGATGAAATAGGGAAAAAGATGATGGAAAAAGAAGAAAAAAGTGAAGGATGTGACGTTTAGGAAGATTAGAAAGATGAATCGGAAGAAAGATGGAGGGTCCAGAGGTTCCGGAGGAAGCAAATGCCGAGGGACGCGATGCCCAGGGAGGAGAGAAAAATCCGGAGGTTCCGGAGGAATGAAATCAGGAAGGAGAAGGTGGAAAGGTGCGTCGTGCCCGAGGGAAAAATCCGGAGGTTCCGGAGGAATTAGAAGGGAAGGGACGCGATGCCCAAAGAAGAGGGAAATAGAATCCGGAGGTTTCGGTGGATTAAGATGGAAAGGGGCGTCATGCCCGAGGGAAAAGTCCGGAGGTTCCGGAGGGATGAGATCAGGAAGGAGAAGATGGCAAGGGGCGTCGTGCCCGGGGAAAAGATAGAGAATATCAGGTGGAGAATCCGGAGGTTCCGGAGGGAGGAGGTGGAAAGGGACGCGATGCCCGGGGGAAAAGTCCGGAGGTTCCGGAGGTAGCAAATGGAGAGGGGCACGATGCCCAAAGGACAAAGAGAGGGGTGAAAAATCTGGAGGTTCCGGAGGAAGAGGATGGAAAGGGGCGCGATGCCCAAGGAAAAGACTGAGACAATCAGATGGGGAATCCGGAGGTTCCGGGGGAATAAGAGAATGGAAAGGGGCGTTGTGCCCGAGGAAAAGGTCCGGAGGTTCCGGAGGGGGCAAATGGAAAGGGGCACGATGCCCGGGGAAAAGATGGAGACAATCAGGTGGAGAATCCGGAGGTTCCGGAGGAAGCAAATGGAAAGGGGTACGATGCCCAAGGGGAGAATCCGGAGGTTCCGGAGGAGGAAGGTGGAAAGGGGCGCGATGCCCGAGAGATAGGTCCGGAGGTTCCGGAGGAGGAGAATCAGAAAGGGCGAGATGCCCAAAGAGGAGGGATAAAATTCCTGGAGGTTCCTGGGAGATAGCAGGAAAGGGGACGCGATGCCCCAAGGAGAGTGGACAAAAAGATGAATATGAATAAGATGGGAAGTGCGGATTATCCGGAGGTGCCGGAAGGCGGGGAAGATACGGGTTTGGAAACCCGGGAAGCAGGAGGTGCAAATGTGTGCAATGGGATGCATGCAATGAATGCAAAGAATTGGAAGAATATGAAGAATGTGAAGGGCGAGAGGATGAGATCCTCCTCCTAACCCAGGGAATGGCCCATGAAGAAAAGGTGATAGAGATGGATATGGATGAAGTTGAATGAACAAGAGTGGAAGGAATAGGGGACGGCCCCTTAAGACAATTGCCCCTCCACGGCAGTGAACATGTACGACCAATTGGCCCAATAAAGGAAGCTTCAATAAATGACAACCCCCTTGGGAAGCGAAGATCAATAAGGTGAGGGAGTCGTAGAGTTGGAACATGAAGCATCGCCATGCCCATTGATGGTGACGAATATGGAATGTTGAATAAAATGGGCATTTGCCCCTTGTAAATGAATTCGGAATTCGAAGGTTTGAACAAAGGGTGCCCTGCCCGGCCTTCAAACGGCGTCAACGCTTGGCATCTATTGAGCAATGGCGATGACTTGGCTTCTTCGACCATGCTTGGCACAATAACCCAGATTGGCATCCGGTAAATGAATTCTTGCATCTTGAATGGCACAGTCGTGGCCAAAGTCTTCTTGCCCGGCTCTTGCTTATCTTCGGCACCTGTGCTTGTAAAAGGCCCCCCATTCCGAGTAGTAAGGGGAGGTGAAGCGGAGGCGGAAGGCTTTGTGAGTGGTGGAGGTATAATGGAAAGTGTTGGCGTAAGTGGAGGCGGAGGTTCAAACACATCGAGTTTCTCCCTTTGCTTGCAAGCGGTCGGGGTTAGCTCGAGTGCAAAAAGTGGTGGATCCTGCTCAGGATTAGCCATAGGTAAAGGCGTAAGGCTATATGGTGGAGGAATAAGGGTCATAGGCATAGTGGAGGGTTGAAGTGATGGTAATGGTAGGCTACTTGGGGAAGTGGAGGCCGAGGTGGAGGCTAAAGGCATAATGGAGGAAGGTGTAATTGGTGGAGGTGTAACAATTGGCGGAGGTTTAACGGAAGGTTTAGGGGAGGCCAGTGTTGCGGAGGTTAATGGTGTAACTGGAGGAGGTGTAATGTATGCGGTGTTAAGGATAGGAGGAGACTTACAATGTGCCGGTGTGGGTGATTGAAGTATCGACCCATCATCGTAACACCAATTAGTCTCATAAATAGGGGTCGGATCAGGGATGGTTTCATCCTGAGCAGGAGGTTCATCAAATGATAATGGAGGGAGTGGGAAATTAAGGAAACTCGGAAGGGGTGCCTGCATAGCTTCATCATCATATACCGGCTCGTATTCTTCAATTGCCAGTTCTTGCTCGTTTGGAATATCAACGCCGTAGTCGTCCATCCTATCTTTCCATTCTCTCTCCATCTTTGTAATCTCATCCAAAGCGGCATGGAGAGGATTGACTGGAGTAGGAGGAGCCGTGACTCTCTTTATTTGTTCCTCCATCAAAGCAATCTTATCAAGCAGAGATTGTTGGAGGGGTGTGGCTTGAACAACAGAAGGTTGGCAGGGCCTTGAAGGAGGAGGGGCCGTATAAAAAGGCCGTGGAGGTGGATTAATGGGCCGACCCGTAGAAGAACCCGGATGGGCCGGATTGCAATGAATAAATGGGCCTTGGGGCCATGAGGGAGGAGGAATAGAAGGAGGCGGGTGATGGGCCACCCGAGTAGGATGAAAAGGAGGAGATGGGTAATGGGCTACCCGATCAGGATTGGAAGGAGGAGGGGGGTGATGGGCCACCCGTATAGAATTGGAAGGAGGGAGAGATGCATGAGATATACCCTCAACGGCAGCCTTAAGGGCTTGGATCTGTTGAGGGGTAAGATGATCTAATGCATGCAAGATTTGAGAGACTTTCCCATCATTAGGACGAGACGGTCCCGTAGGAATAGTGGCTCGAACTTGAGTAGGGGGACCATGAGGATGAACATTGCCCATGGGTAGGGTATGACCATAAGAATGGGGACGTGGTCCCTTGAAAGAATGGTGAGGATTTTGATGAACATGTTGAATTTGAGGAGTGTAAGAAGTGCTAGGTTGATCACCCTCATGAATTGAATTAAACATGTTGTTTTTCTTATCATGGTAAGCCATTATGCAATCCAAATAATGTGCAAATAATTTGCAAAGAAACACACAAGTTGGAATGGTTACCTTGATTTTTATGTTTGAACCTTGGTGAATTAATGAATTTTAGCAAAGTTTGGAATGATTCACACAAGGGGGGAATCCTAGTTTCAATATGGTTTGAACTCCAATGTCAACTAGGAACCCTCTCTCACCACGTGTGGGCCAACTAATTCGGGGCTTCAAAAGGGTACAACCTGCCCGGCGTCCGTGAGGGAATCCACGGGTGCGGGGACTTACGGAGGCTTGGAAAAGGGATTTCCAGTCCAAAGAGACGGAATGCTCAATGGAGGGTCGTCCCGATTCCAAGAGAGTGTGTGGATCCTAATGAAGAGGAGGGGGGCTCCCAAACCAAAATGCAAATATGAAGGATGAATGCAACAGGGGAAATCAAGCTAATCACAGCAAATGATCAATCAATAAAGATAAGCATGAATCATGATGAAAAATCACAGCCGGGAGAGCTCTGTAAACCCATAGTAAAAACACGCCCTGGGAGGGGGCGCTACTAAAAAACGACACGACGGTGTGACTGTCGTGAATCAAAGTGAGGGGCCCAGGGCAGGGTGAGACACGCCTTAGAGTGAGGCGTTACCAATAAAAGGACGCCATTTCCAGCGGGCGTCAAATAAAAAGACACGCCCTAATATGGGGCGCTAATCAAGTAAAGGACGCCCTGGAGCAGGGCGTGAATTCACAGGCAGCAATATAAAGCAAGAACACCCGGAAATGTACTGGAAAACGCCCTGTCAGAGGGCGTAAATCAAGTAAAGACGCCCTGGAGAAGGGCGTGAATTCATAGGCAGCAATATAAATCAAGAACACCCGGAAATGTGCTGGAAAACGCCCTGTCAGAGGGCGTAAATATGAATAAGACGCCCTGGGTCAGGGCGTGAAATTAAAACGCGCCTCTGATAGAGGCGTTAATTCACTCCTCCAGAAAAGCTTCCCCGGCCAGAAGCAACAAACACCCACAGTCACAGCAGGCAATCAACAATATGGATATGATAACATCATGCTCATCAAAGATTTGGAATAAGTGGAAATTTTAAAGAAACAATCAACAAACTGACCAATCACTTAGGGGAGGGTGTAAAACCAATGGAGGGTGCCCGAGGGGCACAAAAGGGAGACGCACCGAGGGTGCAAATAGGGGAGATGGCACGCGCGGGTGCCTAAGGGGAAAGGGTAATAAACAAAGAACACAAGGAGTCCCACCGTGATCGTCAATTTGTAGATCTCTTTTAAAATCCTCACTTAAAAATATAAAAAGCAATAGATATATGGGTGAAAGCAATAAAAATAGCACGAGGTGCTAATGTGGAGTGTGTGTGATCGCCAGAGACGCGAGGGTCTCAAGTGGAGATTATATGGGGAGATGATCGCAAAATACCTCTTGAAACGCGGTTGATTGTAGGTGCTTCCTTTCTCTTCAAATCGGCCGGCCGACGAAGAGAGTTCTTCCTTTAATTACCCTTGCAAAAAAAAGACAAACACCAATGAAGAAATTGCATTAGAACATGGTGAGTGTAGCATCAATCCTTAAAAGATATGAGCATGTAAACATATGTGAGAACACACCTTAAGGGTGGTTGCCCCTTAAACCCCTATGCAAAAAGGGTATGGGAGATGATATGAATGATATGAAAAATATGAATAAAAATAGGGGGAAAAAGTGCAAGAGTGCACTAAGGAGATCTCAATATGATAGTTGAGAAAAATCAATGAAAACAATGATATATGATGCATGATCTATAACAATAATGATAATGAAGATAAGAAGATTAATGAAGGGAAGATAAGATTAAAAAAAAAATCTTTTTTTGTGGTCCCTTGGCTTGAATGCTCGATGGGGAGAAAGGCTTCAAAGGATGAAGACTTGAACGTATGCAGGAGCCCCTCCTTAGCCAATGGCAACAGCAGCACCTGTGTGAGGAAAGAAAAAAGAAGAAGAAGAAAAAGAAGAAAACAGAAAAGAAAAAGAGAAGAACGTCGGAGAGAGAGGTGGGCGTCCGAAGAAGAGGAATCCAACCTGACAACAGAGCCGATGGCTCTATTAAATAGATTGAAGAAAGGATAAACATGGGCAAGAGTCCAAAGGGGGAAAGGATTGGAACGGGCAAGAACCCAAATAGGGGAGGAGTCTAACGAAGCAAGGACCATCTGGGGAAAGGGCTGCGAAGCCAAAAGCTGAAACACGCCTTAGGTAAGGGCGTCAATTGATGAATTGACGACCTATCCAGAGGTCGTTTCTCAAAAACACGCTCTGCACAAGGGCGTTCCTCAAAGCCAAATTTTGGAAATAAAAACTCCCCATATTTGAAAAATGTAAAACACGCCTTAATCAAAGTCACGTTTAAAAACACGCCCCTGAGAAGGGCGTTAATTTCAAGAGCTCAACTGGGGAAGTCGGTCAAACCCAGAAGAATTAACGCCCTCAGGTGAGGTCGTCCTTTCTTTAAGAAACGCCCTTGGTTAAGTCATGTTTTATAAAAAACACGCCCTTACCCAGGTCGTGAATTTAGAAAATTCATAAAATAGATAAAATGGGGGAAAAATAGATAAAATGGGATAAAACGCCCTAGACAAGGTCGTGTTTCAAAAAACACGCCCCTGATGAGGGCGTGAATTAAAAAAAAAAAAGAGATAAATGCCCAGAAAATCCAGAAAAATAGGAAAAAGGAGATAAATGGGGAAAAAAGGAGAAATTCAAGAAAAATGGGAAAATCACTCAAATAAGCTGATTTGAGGGCCAAATGGGGCATCGCAGAGCGATATGAAATATACTCAAAATGATGTCAATTTTAGCGTGTCTACAGACCTGACCGTTTTCGGTCACCTAGCGGTCAATCGACCGACTGTTTCCTGTGTAAGGTCTTATTTTATTCAAATATTTGAAGTGTTCGTGGTCTGGCGGTCATGAAGAAGACCGCATGGGTGAGCTTGGCGATCAATCATTTGACCGTTTCCCAGCTCCTGGCGGCCCTGTGCTAGACCGTTTAGTCCTACAGAATTTCAATTCAATCATGTTCAATTAGTTATGTGTTTAATAATGCATGTTCGTCATATTTAATTATTTTTGCAAACTGTGGCATATTGTTTGATCCCACTAGAATTATTTTCTCTTTCCTGGTGATGGAACCACTAGTCGTAGCCCGACGACCTTTAGTGTCGGCCCACCTAGGAGAGGTGGCGGGGTAGTCCCGTTGTACAGTTTGTAAGCTAGTTTCTGTGGGCCCCCTTGCTTGGCAGTAGCATCCTACTGAGGGGGGAAACTAGCTAGAGGCCTGGCTCAAGGTATTGAGCCTGTGTGTGCACACGTGGTCAGGGGCTTGGACTGACACCGATGAGTGTGACCCTTACTAGTTCTTGACCTTCGTTACTGTTACATGTCTCACTTGCCGTGTTCCAGGCTCGTGTAGATACTTGAGACGCAGTGTAAGTCGTCAGTGGACGCGGTCTTCTTTCTGGTGGTCCTCTTTCTCTTCTGTCACTTGGGAATGTTGAGTTTTTATTCTATTGGTAGATCATGATTCTTGTGTTTAATTATTCATTCGAGTATTCAATGGCATATAAATTAGATGTCTTTAAATTGATCATATATCTGTACAGCTTTATTTACTGTCATTTCTTTCTGCTATTGCATGTTTAATTGATGTCATGTGTTTACTTCCGAGGTAGGGATCCACGTGAACCCTACTAAGTCTATGTTGTGAGACTCACCCTTCCTTTTCAGGTGAGACGGAGCAGCAGACCACATGCTTTTCTCGTGCTTTTGGCGGGAAGTCTTAGGTGCTAGCAGTGGTCGGTATGTCTGTCTGTCTTTTGGTTCCTTTTTGGCCGGGGTATGCCCCGTGTAGTTGTTTATTTTGACTCTTGTTCAGTGTTTGGACTTGTTATGTATGGATCTGGACTATTTTATGTAAATATATCACTTTGCTATTGTTAATTGCTTCCGCTTTAAATTGCCATTTTATAATTGTGCGTGTAATTCCAATTCATTATGCACCTCCTCAACCAATCCTCCCAACCCTTATGAGACCTCATCTGCCTTTTGGTGGCGTCTCCGAGTTCTTGGTATCGGTTTATCGGTATCCGGATCTCCGGGTCGTTACAGGACGAGTCTCCCTTCCGATCACTTTCGGGACCGCCCCCCGAGACATGACCTTTCTTGCTGACTTCACAGTCGTACGAGAAATGATTAGGTGCCATAATCGGGTGAGGAATCCTGGGCATACTGCAAGGCGTCCCCTCATCCTACCACCAAAATTAAGCTAAAGTTCCCCACTCCCCATGGCATGGAGGAAGTTCGGGGTGATCAGGGAGAATCCTAAAGATGTTATCTAATCTCCACCAAGGAAAGGTAAGCCGAAGATGCTCCCCTCGAGAAGAAGGTCAGAACCGATGATCCCGGGCCTAGCGAGAGTACACCAACCGAGGACCTCTACCTCATCTAAGTAGGGGAAGATCTAAGCAGAACCCTTCACGTATGCTTGATGTTGTATGAGCAAGAGAAGGAGGTCTACAAGCGCTGTAATATCCCGGACCTTTCGGATCCTTCTTCGTGGGTCTCGGATCTGGTTTTCGGAGCGTCTGACGCTGTTGTGTCCGAAATTTCATTTCGGACATCTTTCGTGTTCGGATCGGCGTGATCCGGATTTGTTTCGGAGGCCCGGAGGCGTTCCGCGACTTTTCCGTGTGTGTTTTCCGATTCCCGGTGTGTGTTTCGGCTTTTTCTTCGGAAGCTCGTTACGGGCGAACCGGGCAGTTCCCCCAGGCACGAGTGGTACCGTTGCGATCGGTGCGTTCCGAGGATTCCGAAAATATATTTTTCTATTTTTCGGTATTTTTTTGGAAAATCGGATTTTCTATATATTCCCATTTCCTTTTCCTTTTCCTTTTCCTTTTCCTTTTCCTTTTCTTTTCCTTTTCTCTTTCCTCTTCTTCTTCTTCTTCCTCCCTTCTCTCCCGTGCGTTTCCACTGTGACCGCCCCCCTTCCTCCGGTGCTAGCCCCGGCGCCACCCCCTTCGACTGCGGTTGCGGCGAGGCGACGGCGTCGTGGCATAGGCGGCGGTGTGACGATCGCGGCGGTGTTCGGTGCTCGGTGAGGGCGTGGGGAGTTCGTGAAGCTTCAAGCGTTCTTCGCGATTCGCGGGTGATTCGGCGGAGCATTCGCTCCATTAAGGTAGGGTGACGTTCCTTAGCCTCTTGCCGATCTTTTCCGTGATTTATAGGCCGAGGGGAGGCCGAGAGGGGCTTGTTTGAGCATGCTTGGGGTTTTTCCATGATTTGGGGAGAGTCGCCTGATCTATGGATTTGATGCATGAATTCGCGTTTTGATGGCCTAGAATCATGCTAGGGGTCCCTGGGGGTCTTCCCCTTTGATTTTCCCCTCTCTGGTGGAGGTATGGGGGCGTGGATGGTGTTTTTGGCCGTTTCCCGCCGTTCTCGATTTTCCGAGATGATAACGGTCCACCAGTAACCGCCTTCATTGGTAGCGGTCGGGTGGGGACCGCCTTCAGCAGGGTTTTCGACCGTTGGGACTAGTTCTGTCGGCAGGCGGTCGCGGTCTTGCGACTGACCGCGACTGCTGGTGGCGGTCAGGGGGCGACCGCTTTCACCATGGGGTCCGGCACGGTCTTCGACACGGTTTTTTGACCGTTGGAGTCTGGTCACGGTCTCCTGGAGATCGCTATCAGGTGAAGACGCTCGTCAGGCGACCACGTTCAGCTTTTCTTGCACCAGGATGGTCGCGGTCCCAGGAGGTCCGCGACTAGGTGGTAGCGGTCCTGGGTCGACCGCGACCACGAGAGGCGGTCCTCCGGTGACCGCGACTCCTTTTCCTTGCCAATTTGAGTCCCGGACGAGCTAGTCTCGATCCCTGTGCTGACCCGTAGTCCGACTGATGTGGGGCATCATGTGGGGGCTACACGTGGGGGTGCCGTGGGGTCCCGGGAGGTGGTGACTCCGGTTTGTGTCACCGTGCGTTAGTGTGGGTACAAGGAGCATCCCTCGTACCTGTGGTTGCGACGTTGTTTTCCGTGACTTGAGAGTCTACTCCTTCAGTGACCCTCCACTAGTCGTAGCCCACCAGTACGAGGTGCTGGTCTCACCTGGGAGTGGTGTATGGGCATTCACATTTGAGACGGTTTGTGGACCGGTTACCGTAGGCCCCTCATCGGTAGCCAGAGTCCGGCTACGGGGGAAAATCGGTCAGAGGACCAGACCTAGTGACGCAAGGTCTGTGTGTGCACGTGTGGTTGGGGGCGGTTGGACCCACGTCGACGGACGTGACCCCAGCTAGTCACTTGTTTGTGGTTACTTGTACGGTGTCTGCGCCTCGGGTAGGACCTACCACGTCAGGCGGTTCACCTGCGGTGCGGTGTAAGACGTTAGGGGACGCTACCGGCTGTGCTTCTAGTGGGTGGTACTCCTGTCGAGTACGGAGTGATAGACTGTCAGTCGTGTGTTTCCGACCTTCGGGTTTTGTCGGGTTGGCCGTTGAGCTTCGGTCTTCTCTCCGTGGCACGTGTGTCGGTGTGCATGCCATAGGGTCTTGTCTTGTAGAGTACAGAGCTTTCCCTTCCGAGGTACTCTCCTACCACTAGCGTAGTGGTTTCCCCATTTTACGAGGTAGGGTTCGAGTGATCCCTACTGAGTCTTGTTCCGAGACTCATTCCCTGCGTGTTTTCACCGTGTTTCAGGTGAGGCGCCGCCCCAGGGGAGCGCGTCTGGGGTCCAGCGTGGTGCGGGTGCCCAGAGGTAGTGCCAGAGGTCAGAGCCGGGGTATGTCCCGTGTAGCTGTACTTTTCTTCCTTGTCCCTGTACTAGTCGTGGACTATTGTTATTGTTGTTAATTTCTATTGTGGACCATGTAAAATGTTAATTTATTTCCTACTTAATATTATAATTATTTAATTTCTACAATTATTTGTGATACTTGTGTAGTTTCCACACTATCCTTTTAACCCTTCCGAGTCTTCGGGCTCGTGGGTGGCGGTGCGAGTCTCGGGTTATCGGGCCTTCCCGGTAATCGGATTCTCGGGTCGTTACAAGCGCTTCCTGATTGAGAACTAGAACGTGTTCGCTTGGTCTAAAGATGAGCTCCCCGGGATCCCGCCAGAGATTATAACCCACCAGCTAAAGTTGGATCCGAGCTGTCGCTTGGTTCAACAACGTAGAAGGCATTGTAACCCTGAGCGACATGCAATCATAAAGAAGCAGGTGAGCAAGGATTTGCGCTCAGGACTCCTGCGGCCGACCTAGTATCCAAACTGCGTCGCCAACGTGGTCTTGGTCCCCAATAGCAAAGGGAAGTGGCGTATGTGCGTAGACTACACAGACCTCAACAAAGTCGCCCCCAGGGATAGCTTCCTAATGCTACTAATCGATTAGCTAGTTGATGCAACGGCCAGGCATGAAATGTTGAGTTTCCTGGACACCTACTTCGAGTACCATCAGATCAGTATACATGAGCTCGACCAGGACAAGACCATGTTCGTCATTGACCATGGACTTTATTGCTACACGCTCATGCTGTTCGGCTTGAAAAATGCCGGAGCTACGTACCAACGTCTCGTCAATTAGATGTTCGATGTCCAGATCGGCCGCAACATGGAAGTCTACATCGACGATATGCTCGTCAAGAGCCTACGCGCGGCTGACCATTTGGAGTATCTGGTGGAGACGTTCGTGATGCTCTGGAGGTATAACATGAAGCTCAACCCGAGCAAGTGCACATTCGGAGTCAAGTCGGGTAAGTTCCTTGGTTTCCTGATGACCCACCGAGGTATCGAAGCAAGTCCTAACCAAATCCGGGTAGTTTTACAAATGAAGCGGCCAGAGCGGGTAAGGGATGCCCAATGCCTCATCGGTTGTGTGGCAACCCTTACCCGGTTCGTGTCTAAAGCCGTTGAGCGGTGCCTCCCCTTCTTCTGGCTTGTTAAGCAAGCCAATAAGTTGCTGGAGAAAAGGGGACGGGTGGATTGGGATCAGGAATGCGAGCAAGCCTTCGAGGACCTAAAGTGGTACCCCTCCTCGCCCCTGATCCTCTCCAAACCCCACAATGGGGAATAACTACTCCTATACCGGTACATGACGTCGAGCACATTGAGCGCAGTGCTCGTCCGAGAAGATGACAAAACCATGAAGCCGGTCTACTACGTGAGCCAAGCTCTTCAGGGACTCGAGTTCTAGTACTCGTGGACAGAAAAATTCAAGCTTGCCATGGTGACGGTCGCACCGTACTTTCTCTCCCACATTATAATGGCCCTCACCGACCAGCCCCTACACCATATTTTCCAAAACCCCGATGCTTTGGAAAGGCTCGTCAAGTGGGCCATCGAGCTGGGAGAATTTGACATCAGCTTCCGCCTAATGACAACCATCAAAGCCCAGGCACTAGCGGACTTCATCGCCGAATGCACTCTCCCCGATGAGGAAGCATCTGAGCAGTCCCCTGGGCCCACTTGGGAACTATATGTGGACGGATCGTCCTGTGCGAGCGGGTGCAAGTAGGCCTAGTCCTTTTTGTTGTGCCCCTGTGATCATTTGAGTCTTCCTGTGGTTTGGGTCATTCGACATCGTCTTGTGGTCATTTGAGTTATTGGATATTCTTGGTTTTGATAATAACTAAACACTATAAGTCATTATTGTTTTAACTCTCATATGACTGACATACGTGATGTTTTGTTCATGACAGATATGCCAATGAATTGCCAAGGAATGAAGTGGAGATGGCAAATGTGAAAGCTCAATGTTGCGCCCTCGCACGCGGATCGACCTGCGCGGTCAGGTCGCGGAGCCCCCGGAACAAAATTTTGATTATAGGAGCGATATAATCAACAGAAATCTTCAAGACTGTCAAGGGCGATGCCACAGACATGAACGGGCTGCTAAAGGAGTCAAGCGATGGAGTTAAAATAGTTAACGGACTGACCCGGGAAAGCCCGGGGTCTGCCCAGCTGGCGGTCGACCGCCAGCACAGGGGCGGTCGACCGCCCCAGCCAGCAACCCCCAGATTGCAACTCTTTCATCAGCGGTCGACCGCCAGCCCAGTAGCGGTCGACCGAAATTTCCAGGAACCGCCCGTTTGCAGGTTTCTCAGTAGCGGTCGACTGCCAAAAGCTGCAGGTCGACTGCCAACCCTGAGCCTTCAATGTTGACTTTGTTTTCCACTTCGAGAAGAGCCCCTTTCCTTGTATTTGTTTAACCCCAAAGTCACTCGATCTTCCATAGATTGTGGATCTGGTCTGGGGGATGTCTAAGGACCATTCAAAGGTTATAAAACACATGCAAGAGGGTTAGAAACCCTAGTTGATCATTTGTGAATCCAAGGGAGATCAAAGGAGGCTACAAGGGTGAGAGGAGTTCGAGTACTGTAGCCGTGAACAGTACTCCGGGAAGAAGTTCTTCATCAAATCCTCAAGTGATTCAAGCTACTTGAAGAGGAGATCAAACCCAAGTCAAGAGAAGATAAAACTGCATCCTTCATCCTCTTCATCATCTCAAGGGTGATCTAAACTGCATCCTCAAACCTCTTCATCAACTCGAGAAGATCAAAAGGAAGATCCAAACTACATCCATAATCTTCCTCATCAACTAGAAGAGATTCAAGGAAGAAGACACCATCGAAGCATCAGATTCAAGCTCCTGCAACTCAGACAAGATCTTTCTACTTTGAGCATATTCTATATCTTGTTTGAGTGATTTCGTATTTGTTCTCTTTTCATTTCTTTCAAACAATTGAAACTGAAGATCGTCCCTACCGGTGGTTAGTAGGAAGACAATCAGAGGTCTTTCCGATTTGCGGTTCAGTGCGTGGCACTAGTGGAGCCTCACCGGATTTGGTGAGGGGTGGACGTAGGACTGGGGATTCAGTCCGAACCACCTTAAAATCATTTGTGTTGTGGTTTGTTTATGTGATTGCTTCATTCTAGATGCATGCTTAGGTTCAATCTCTAGATTGCATAATCATCTTGCTAAGTAAATTGTTGTGTCCTTCGTTAAGTTAGTTATATTCCGCTGCAATTTATTTTATCTAGCTATATAGAGGGTTGTATTACGAAAAGAGGGGCAGATCTATTCACCCCTCCCCTCTAGATCCGTTGTCCACTACTCAACACTCTTCTCGCCGGAAGAAGCAGAGCTGCAGTATGCCCTTCGGTTCAACTTCTCGGCCACCAATAACATGGCTGGTGACTTTTCGAGTTGGTGTGATGGCCGTACACGTTCTTACATTATTTTGGTCATCCCAGCTTGAGTCTGTTCAGCTCCTGAGGTGTTTAACTTCTGTTGAAGTGGTTGCTTTGTTGTCTTGATTGAGAAGATGCTCAAGTGAACCTAGGATTTCCCTTCCTGGTGAGCTACTGTTAGTGAGCTTGATGCTTCTCATCCTATTTGGCGGAGTCTTTTTCTAGGTAAGCCTTGGAATTGCTGTCTTAGTGAGACCTTTATCCTGTGTCTGCTTAAGTGTGGACAATATTTATTCTGAGCCTGATCTGCTCCTTGTTCGACGGTTGCTTGGCTTTGGACCTATTCTTGTGTTAAGAGCCGTTGTATATCATGTTCGTCGTGCCGTGTCTGGCGGCTGGCGTGTTGTGAAGGTTCAGTAATTGTTTCAGGATGTAAGGGTAAGCTGAGATTAGCAGTTTTCTTTGTGCTTTGTGCTGAAGCTGGTACTCTTCTTGATGTGCACTTAGGCGACTTGTGATAGGCTGCTCGCAGGATCAGTACTCGTGGCGTGTTATATTGCAGTTCCGTGAATTGCGATGGCGCTGAGTGTGTGCTGAGATGCGGATACTGAGGTATTTCCGATGCCTGTGTGCATTGTATGAGTGCGTAGCGGAAGCGTGTGGGCTGATAACCCTCTGCTCCTCTGTATCTTTTTCTTGGGTGTTGTGTTCTCGGGACATGATCGTGGTCCTTGAGATGCGTTTTCCAGAGATTGTTGTCCTTGTTGTCGTGGGTCTTTTCTTGGTAAGCTGCTCGACGCATAGCTAGTCCTTTGTAGTCGTGTGTTCAGCTGTTATCGTGCCTTGATGTGACCCAGCTTGAAGTTGTGTTCCGTGGTTCTGTGTTCTGTATACAACCGGGATCCTGCAAGTGCTGTTGTTGTCGTCGTTGTTGTTTTGTCATTGTTTCCCTGTGAATCTGTCTTGGCACTGTGTGGACCGAAGTATTGTCAGTTGGTTGTGCTGTACTCTTCTTTCCTGGTGGAGTTAGCATGCGACTTGATCAGATATAATGTCTGAGTGAGGACTGACTTGATTGTGCTTGTGGTCCAGTGCTATCGTTGGCGTCCTGTGTGCCAGGCTTTCGTGGTTGCTTATGGCACTGGAGCCGATGATGTTGTGGAGTGTCAGCTGAGAGGACTATGTTTCCTTGTTTACGCTGATGCTTGTTGTGTCTGTCGTTTTGTATTATCGGTTGCTGTTGTCGTAGCATGGGTCGTGTCTCTTTTCCTGTGAGACGTAAGCGACGTTGCCTTATTTCAGAGATGTCAGACTTGTGTTCACTTGTGTGCCATGCTCATTCTGTGGATCGATTTGCCCTGAGGTCCAGAGCGTGTGCTTGTGATGATGGTCTGGCGGTGTCCCTCTGAACTGTGTTTTTCGAGATTTGTGTTGTTTCGAGTCCAAATGTTTGGGGTTTGTTCTTCCCTGCTTCTCCTTGGTAGTTCCTTAAATTTCGAGGATGAAATTTCTTGAAGGAGGGGAGGTTGTAATACCCTGTATTCTTATCGGATATTCCGGATCCTTATCGGAGTGCTTTCGGATCACTTTTGTGGGTCATGAGTTGAGTTTTACGATCCGCGCGGGTTTTTCTCTCGTACAAGTTACGGAACCCTGTGGTGAGTTTATTTCTCAGTTCATCGACTCGAGGACGCTACAACTACGATATACTCATTGAGAGGATCGCTTCGACTATTTTTTCAGAATTTTCTGAATTAGTGGATTTTCGGTATAAAAATCAAATTTCCAGAAATTAGGAAACTTCCTAATTTCTTTCCTTTTTATTTTCCTTTCCTATCTCCTCCCTCTCATTTCTCACCTCACGTTCTCTCTCTCGTTCTCTCTCCTCTCTGCTCCTCTCTCCGCAGGGTGCGCATCGTTGGCGAGCTGGGCGAGGCAGGAACATGATGAAGTGATTGTGGAACGCGATGGAGTGACGGATGGAGCGTACGTTGGCACGATCCCTCGGTGGATTCAAAGCCGGCGTGGTTTCATCGTCGTGATTGTTTCAGCGCGGTTTAGTCGCTACGGCGCATGGAATCTCCGGTGGAGGTATGGAGATGGAAGCCCTACTCCTGTTCTACGTTTTCTCGTAGTTTTACGCCGAACGGTGCGAGAACGAGTGGATTTCATTCAAGTTCGAGAAAATCATGCTTTTGGGGTGTTCGTTGGGTTCACCGGAAAATGGCGACGGTTTTCAGATCAGTTGGTTCCATTGGAACCCCCAGCATGTTAGCATTCCATTCCCGCAAGTTTCATCGCGATCGGTGGTCATTTGGGGCCGATAAAAGCCCGGGAACCCATGTGACTCCATTAGGGTCGATTCGTTTGAATCACCCGATTTGTGTTGTTTTGGCATCGATTTGACCCCCTTCGGTCTGTGGAAGGCTTGTATCATCGTTATGATTGTTTCCCCTTCGTTTTAGAGCGAACGGGGCGTGGAAAGGCCGAGATCCGGCCGATCCCCTGTTTTACTCACCGTGACGCTTAAACGGTTTTACAGAATTCGTTCTACCTTGTAAGCGGTTCAAGGGCGACCGTTTCATGTTGGTCGGTTCAGAGTTAAACGGTTTCGCGATAGACCGTGTTATTGTGTAAGCGGCCCTTGGAGGACCGCTATTCCCTGAATAACGGCCCAATAGAGACCGTGTTTCCCCGTGTTGTCTTGGGTATGTCGGTTCGCTGGCTGAACGGCCATGCGACTGACCGTGTTCAAGGTTTAAGCGGCCTTGGCTCAACCATTTTTATCGTTTGGACTTGGTCAACGTTTTAAGTCGGTTTGGCCAAGCGGTCTAACGATAGACCGCTCGTATGGTTTGAACGACCCTTGTCTTGACCATTCTATTGGTTTAACCAGTTTAGCTATTTGGGGTTGACTATGTGAAGCGGTTAGGTCACGACCGCTTGGCTCGTCTCTGCGGCCATGAGGAGACCGTTCTATGATATAAACGGCCTCAGGCAGACCGCTTACCCGTACGCTTATATAATTTCATTTTCTGGAGTCTTCTGAGTTGAACGACCATGTCCCTGACCGTTCATCTCAATGAGACGGCCCCTCTGTAGACCATTCTATTCTGTGGAACGACATGTATTTAGACCGTTTTTGGCATTGAGTGGCCCTGGTATGACCGTGTATTGCCTGTGTGTTTGGAGTGAAGGTAGCGGCCCTTTGGCTGACCGTTTGACCCATAAAACGATCAGGCTAGTGACCGTTTACTTCTCAGAATATTGCTTTGTGTTGTTTTTTCGATGGGTTGGCCTCCATTTGTCTTGGCTTGACCTTGTGGGTTGCCCGTGGTCTTGTGGATATCCTTGATGTCCTATGGGGGCTATGACCATGTTAGAAGGTAGCCAGGAGTGCATGTACATCGAGTCGTGTTCCGTGATGCTTCAGAGTCATCCTTGGTTTCTGGTCAACCCGGTGTGATCCAGTGGTTGACACGTGACATCGTCAGTGTCTCATCTGATCGAGACATGGTTCTGGATGCCTGGAGGCGTTGTCTTACCTCGGTTTATGTGTCTAGGTGCTTTGAGGGTCTTGATGCTTCCTCAGGTCTCCGTGTGTCATTTTATACGGGTTTGTGGATCCGATGATCTAGTGTCATTTTCCTTGACTTAGGATTAGGCTGATTGGCGGCTTGTCACCGCCGTTGTGCGACGATCTTGACCCCGAGTCTTGTGACTCAAGGATCGTTGTGTCAGCAGGTCTACTTGTCCTATCCTGAGTCTGTGGCAGTTGGTATACTACCATGTGTCTGGGTGCTTCGTAGTACGTGCGATAGTGCATTCTTAGCCTGTCTGTACTTCAGCACTCGTGTTTCAGAGTCTCCGTGTCTAGTGAACCTCCACTAGTCGTAGCCCGACGACCTCGAGTGTTGACCCACCTGGGAGTGGTGGTGGGGCAGTTCCTGAGATACGGTTTGTAGGCTAGTTTCCGTGGGCTCCCTTGCCTTGCAGTAGCGTCCTGCTGGGAGATAAAATTAGCTAGAGGCCTGGCTCAAGGCAATGAGCTTGTGTGTGCACACGTAGTCAGGGGCGTTTTGGACAAACGTCGACGGGCGTGACCCTGACTAGTCACTCGTTACTGTAGTTCTTGGTTCCGTTCAATGAGTATCTCAGTCTCCATCGTTCTCGGTCCGTAGCGAGATACCTGTGACGCAGTGTAAGACATCAGTGGACGCATCTGGCTGTTCTTCTAGTGAGGAGGCGCTTCCATCACTTGGCGCATGACTCTCGTGTTTCTCGGAGTCTGTGTTCCCCTTCTGAGTTAGTATGTTCTTGGCTTCGTCCAAGTTCAACTTCCCCTTCCGAGTTGGTCTGTTCTCAGCTTTGCCGAGGATAGCTCTGTGCCGCATACACGACGCTCTAGTCGTGTGCATCAGTGTCTGTTGTCTGTCTAGATATTTTCTAGGGCTTTTGCCTGGTTTCGTGGGTTTTAGCCTTTGGGCTAATGGTTGGCTGACGGATCGGTAACTCCTGACTTTGTAAGATCAGGGTTCGCCCTTCTGTCGCTGTTTGGAGTAGCTTAGGGAGTCGTGCTTTGATCGGTAGCCGTGTTCTCGTTCCCTACGGCTTTGCTTTTCCCTTTTCTTTTAGCCGTTCTACTCCTGCTCTCCCAACTTTCCTTTACAGCTTTCTAGTAGTAGTTTTTCCTGCCTTCTTTCATGCTTTACTACTACTGTTGTTTTAGTTGTTGTTCCGTGTTACTGCGTTATTTTTCAGTGGGGATCCGCGTAACCCTTATTGAGTCAGTGACACGAGGCTCACCCCTGCTTTTCAGGTGTGGCGCTCTGCTTCCTTCGCGGTTCCTGGTGTGGCGTGCTCGTAGTTGCCAGCGGTACCTGCGTCGGGCTTCCCCCGACCTCAGTGTACGTTTTTCTTTCTGTTGGACTGTACTTGTCTTTCCTTTGGACTGGACTCTGGTATGATTGTTAATCTAAACTGTTAATTAAAAAGTAATTTTATTTCTGCTATTTTAGCAACCCGATCTAATGAAATTTAATTGCTTACTGTTATATCTACGACTTCACTGTACTACACAACAATCCTTTTATCCCTTCGGAGCTTTACAGCTCTTGGGAGGCTTCACGGGTTTCAAGTGGTATCGGGTCTACTCGGTAGTCCTATCGGGTATATCCGGTATCCGGAGTCCGGGTCGTCACACCCTCCCTTTCCCTACTACTCCGCACCTGCTCTCCCTGTTGCTCTACCGCAACAGGGAGGCCCCCCTCCCCCTGTAATAGCGAAGTCCCCTCCCCATCCTGGAGCCACTGTGAAGTCGCCTCCTCCTTCCCCTACCATCGGCACCCCTCTCCCACTCTCCCTGCAACAGTGAACCCCCCTCCCACTCCAGGAGCCACCGTGAAGCCCTCTCCACCTTTCCCTACTATCGGCACCCCCTCCCCCCTCCCCCTATAGTAGTGAAGTCCCCTCCTCCTCCTGGAGCGGAACCCCCCTCCCCCTATTATCCCATGAGAGAGAGAGAGAGAGAGAGAGAGAGAGAGAGAGAGAGAGAGAGAGAGAGAGAGAGAGAGAGAGAGAGAGAGAGAGAGAGAGAGAGAGAGAGAGAGAGAGAGAGAGAGAGAGAGAGAGAGAGAGAGAGAGCAATGGACTGAGAGTATATTAGTCATTTAACACTCAGCTAACTGTAATATAAGAATCCTTTTAGAGTATTCACGCTTTTATCAACGAAAGTTAACTACAATGACATTTATATATTATTTGATTTTACGTAATAGTATGTACGCTAATATATTTTCTAAAATATTTTTTTATAAATTTACTTCTATTTGTAAAAATCTCAAATTATATTATGAAGGCCTCGAAGTGGGGTCTTAATCAAGCTTGACTGGTTAGCCTGAGTCACAAGAGAGTCCTATGCACATCCCTTCATGTAACCCATTAGTTCATCCCCATTCCCGTAACAAAATAACCAACACATCTACTTATGAGTATGTACGTACATGTATATAATATGGTTATTAAGTTAAAGTAAATTTTTTTTACCATGAGTAGCAGATTTTTTTGATTTTTTTTAACGTGATACTCACGCCCCTCTAACGTGTCTTACATGTCAAAGATGATATTGAGCGATGAAAGAAATGCAAAAAGAACTTCAAATATATGAACAATAAATCATTATTATTCACATATTTTTATATTATTAAATAAAAAAATATACGCCATAGAGTGACGTGAAATTCACGTCAAAAAATGTAAAAAACTGATTAGTCGCCGTGCGTTAGAAGTGTGATGGCCGGTGAGGCAATCTTTTACTCTTTTACCATTAATTCATCCGTTACAAAACCGCACTTTAACCAGCTGCCCTCCACCAAATAGATCCCGACCCCACTACGCCCATCCAATAGAAATGCACCATATCATCGTTCCATATTGGGGCAATGCACCAGAGGCTCACGGGATCCCGGTCACATCGAGGACGCGGTTGTAACAGTGGGCACTGTAACGGGCCGGTCCCGCTTCTTGTTGCCATTCGCGTCGCGACCAACGCGACCCCTGACCCATTTTTTCCACTTGTCCGCGAATGCTTGTTGCAAGGCACCGACCGGGCGAGGGCAAGAGCAGAAAGAAAGAGAGAGACAGGGGGTTGACGAAATACCTCACCCCGTTGAGACTGCTGTCTGCCCCCTCCCTTCACTTTCCCCTAGTTCTTCCCAGTTTTCTTCTCCTATTCCTCACCAATTGTTCCACCTGCGGTGGAGGAGAACAGTCCCCGTCTCTCTCTTTCTAGACTCCCCCCTCTCTCTCTCGCTCTCTTCATTTGTCTCTTTTCATCGTCTCCCCCCTTTGTAGGGTTTGCTGCGGAGCACCGGGGTTCCGCAGGGGAGCCAGGTACAGTGCCGTCCTTTCCGCGCCGGCCCCGCTGGCTCGCTGTAGCTACGCGCTTCAGTCTAGGGTTTCTCCGGTGGGCAGTGGCCGTACTCTTTTCCCTTCGGCGGGGGTTTTCTGGTGGTGGGGGGAGAAATTCTCGCCTTTTGCTCGCCTGGGTAGTGGGTGGCTGGAGGAGAAATCGGTTGTGTCCGTGTTTTCTTCTTTTTATCTTTTTTTGGGGGGCGGGGTTTTGGGGTGTTTTTAGTTGGTGGGCTGGGGAAAAGACGGCGATTTTGTGGCTCATTTGCGGTGGGAGGTGGCCGGAGAAGAAATTGAGGTGGTTTAGTTTTCTGTCCCCTCGAATGTTGCTTTGGAGGGGGGGCGGGAGTGTGTCGGGGGTTTCGGGGTTTTCAAAGGAAATGACGGGTTTTTTGCTGGTGGCCTTGGGTGGGGGCCCGGGGAAATTCCTGCTCGGGTTATTTGCATATCTGTTCATCCCTTTTTCTCACTTCTAGTTGTTTGTTTGTCTTTTACCTTTTTTGTGATCTTTTATCTGTGGTAGGAAAGATACTGGGAGTGGAAGTGTCGTCGGAGTGCTTCACATTCTTTCTTGAGTTGTATGCTTGAGGAAAACGACCTCTTTTTTGTTTACATTTTACAGGTTCGACCTGCTTTTCGTATGGTTTGAGTTGGAAGAACTGTTGGGGGGAGGAAAGATGGAAGGGGACGAGCGTTATCAGATCATGGTGACATCGGCCGTTTTTGGGACGCTTTTCTCCGTCCTGGGTTTGCTCAGCTTTTGTGTACTATGGGCTGTGAATTGGCGGCCGTGGAGGATTTACAGGCATGGACTTCTATTTGTTTTCACGATATGTGCATGAATTGTGGCTCCATCTCTAGTCTGTCATCATGTCTCCTTCCTCTCTAAATCTTCTATTTAATGTATACACGTGCCTTGTTAAGCGTACGACAAGGTAAATGGACGCTTCCTTCCTCATGTACAGCAACGATGGAAAGTTGCCATTCCCAAGTTGGGTCTCATCTGCAGCATAGCTAGACTTATTATATTTCTCAATGCATCAGTGTGGTGCCCAAAATCTTATCATTTTTCTCGGTTAATTTTCTGGTGGCAAGTTAAATCATTTTGCATATAACTTTATTTCTTAGCTTGCGATTCTCGTACATGTCATTGCATGAATTTTGCTCTCCACACAAACTCTTAGGATATAAATTATTTTATTCATGAGATGGTGTCGACTCTTATAATGGTTTAATTTTGATTGGTCATACTCAGCTGTCTGGGGTATCTCGGACTTTAACTTTGGTATGATCTATGGACAGCTTTCTGGTCTTTTAGATTTCTGGGAAAAAGAAAATTAAGATGCTTTCCAATTTTTCCTTTCTCATTTAAGTGCTGTGCTTTAAAATCTAGTGCCATCAGCTGTATGGCATGTAATCTTCCATGGTTAGGTGGTACAAGAGTATAATAATAGGATATAAACATGTCTGGAAAATCAATATATATTCTGATCATGGTAGAGGGATCTAGCTATAGATGGACAATGTCTTAGCTATGATTCATCCGATGTTTCTTTTATAAGTAAATTTATTAGAAATCAGCAAACTAAGACTCTGAGCAACAAAAAGTTATGTTAATCCGAACAGCAATGTTGATGGCAAATAATACCAAAATTTGTGAATGAAAATCAAGTTGATTGATGAAGAACCTAGACAGATGAAGCTGGAGAAAAAGGATACCAGGCGAGGCAATGGTTGGTCCATCTACAACCAAAATGAAGCTGAGATTCTCTCCATTGGAAGATTAGTGGGCTCATTAGCAAATGCTTTGTCTGAAAATGGATTGTAGACGTAATGTTCCCTATTCTTTTTAATTCATGCCTCTTATGTAGTGGCATATGTGACTCTATTATTTGTTTTTGAGTTGACGAGTGAAGAGCAAATTGTTTCCTTGTGTGTGAAGCACAATGCAAATGAGAATGATACCAATTAATTAAAGTCCACTTTTCTATAATATTATTGCGATATGATTTTCATTTAATAATAATATAGGAGACAATGAAGTTGGAATAAGAAATACTACTTTCTCCCTAGGAGATCTGGTTATACATGCTGAATAGGTAATTCTTTGTTGCAGAATGGGCAGTTAATATCTTCTAAAAAGAATGGGTAGTTACTCGATAGAGCTCACACTTCTCTTTCCATTTCCTCTCATTGATATGTGAAGAAAATTATAAGAAATGCGATTTCTTTAAGAACGGTCACATAGAATTTCAATAGTGGACATGTGGGATTGGCTACATCACGTAGGTGTCTGTCTGATCTGCGGATGGCTTTTTTTTTTGGAAGATGGCATACTGCCACATTTCATTAGAAGAAAAGAAGAAAAAAATACAGCCTCCAGTCAGCAAGCAGAAAATTACAAGATGAATTGTTTCCTAGTATTCTAGAGAGCAGAGAAGATTGATGGCACGATGACCCTTTAACAGCGAAGTGCCAGTCCAATAAGCAATTTATGCAGTTTTGGATAACGGTGGACGGGTGTTTAGACTGCTCCCTGAACAGTCTGTTGTTCCTTTCCCTCCAGATTGACCAAAGCATAGCAGGAAAACACATTCCCCAAAGGTCCTCTTCGTGTATTGGATTTAGAAGCATCCATTTTGTGCGCCATTCCTCCAAGCAGTTCTTAGTATGCAACTGAACCCTGGTTGCTTTGAAAAACTGAAGTCACACTCTGTGTATTATACCACAAGTAAGGAAGAGGTGGTCTAAATTCTCAGGATGGCATCCATAAAAGGCACATTGTGTTCTTATGTCAGGTCTGAACTCGTGAACTCTATCCGCAGTTGAAGATCTCCTCCAAGCCAATTTTCATAAGAAGATTCTGATTTTGATGGGGAGTTTGACATTGTACGCTTGTACCAAGGAACTTTCCGGCCACCTTGCATCAGAATATGAGAAGCTGAAGTGACCGATAAATTCCCAGTTTTCTCCCATTTCCCAATTCTTTTTCCTTAGAGCCTAAAGATGCTAATGTTAATGTTGATGGTCAATAACAATGAAAAGTGAAGATAAAGCTGTGGGTCAAGGCTTTAAACAATGCAAATTGGGTAACCCGATTTGATGAGGGCTGGTCACGAGTATTGAAATGTGCCAGTAGAATCCATCTTCCAGGGCATTCTTTATATTTTTTTTGAGAAACTGAAAAACTCTTGTTGTAGTTCCTTGCCCTTGATGCATAAAAGGAATCGAGAAGGTGAAATTGAGGCATTATGTCATGATATGACAGTGCAAAATTTCAAATTCTCTTTGAGCCATATTTTCCGCTGACAAGTCTTCTTGCCATTTTAATTTTCTTCCTTATTGGCAAATATGAGAATGGGGAGATTTATGGCGATGTTGCACATAGGATTAAGGCAAGCTGGTTAAAATGGAGAAGCGCATCAGGAGTCCTTGTGATCGTCGTATGTCTGTGAAACTCAAAGGGAGGTTTTATAGAATGGCTGTGAGACTTGTTTTGTTATATGGTACCGAGTGTTGGGCAGTACGAAACTATGTGGTCTGAGGCGTGAGGCCACCGAGGCGACCAAGGGGTCGCCTCATGCCTCAAATGCCTAGGCGATGGCCTAGGTGTTTGAGGCGTTTGAGGCGAAATTTTATCAAATATATATATTTAATTTAAAAAATAAACTATATTTCTAAATATCATAAAAATGGATATATAAAGTCATTAAATTTCTTAAATTCATTCAATCCTATGATTCAAATTATTATGACTCACTAATTCACATAGAATTGAACAAACCAAATTACAATTATTAAGATACCAATAATGAAGAAACTAATAAATTCAAAAAATTGACGTAAAACAAATTCTGGTAGGTCAAAAGGTAATCTCTCACATTCTGAAAGAGAAGAAAAATTTAAAAACAATAAATCTTACAGGTAGAGAGAGAGTGAGATAGACCACCGTCAAAAATCAAGTTATGTGTGTGTCTGTGTGAGACAGAGAGAGAGAGTGAGACTAACTGTGGTCAGAGTGAGGCGAGACATGGTGAGGCGAGGCGACCGGGGGGCGTCTCGCCTCGCCTCAGCCCCTAGACGAGTGCCTAGACGCGCTTTTAACTACATAGGTACCAAAGGAACACATTCACAAAATGTGTGTAGCAGAGATGATGATGCTGAGATGGATGTGTGGCAAGACTAAGAAATACAAGATTAGGAATGAGCGCATCCGCAAGGACTCGGGGATAGTCCCAATTGATAGTAAAATGAGAGAAAATAGATTCAGGTGGTTTGGACATGTGCTTCGTCGTCCTAACTCAGCGCCGGTTAAAAGATGTGACCGAATCTTAGTGGATGCTAGTAAAAGAGCTCGGGGAAGGCCTAAAATGAGATGGTGCAATGTTATTAAGGACATTAGTTTCTTAGGTTTAAATATGAATATAGCACTTGATAGAAATCTTTGGCAGAACATGATTCATGTAGTCGACCCCAAATAATTGGGATAAAGCTCTGATGATGATGATGATGATCGGCAAATATGAGAACCATGTTCTTCATTCTAGTAGTATGTATGTCAGTTGCTTTTTCCTTGCGTAAGATACTTCTACACAATCATTTGATTTCAAATTTCTGGACAAGTCAAAGGATTAGAGTGCTTAATCCTCCATAGCATACAATTTGGTATTGGTATTTTTGACATGATACCATAACCTAACGGCTCAATTTAGTATATAACAAGGTGAGGTCAACGATTTTTCTTTAAAAGAAGGAAAGCTCAAATGTGTGTGTGGATGAGTTTTGCGTAGACACAAACTTATTGGAAGAGATCAGTGTTCCAAACTATCGGTCATAAATCGACAAATATATCCTAATTTGATTTGGGTGCAATGGTGCATTCTTTCAGTTTGCTATTTTAGCAATTAGAGAATCTGAGGTTTGCTCCTCAACAGCTTACCCATCTTGAAATAACCCTGGTCTATTTCAAGTGGTCCCACATGAGAAACAAGATACATGTATAAAATGCTCGACTGGCTGGCAGCACAGTATGACGTCCCCCGCATATCAGGGAAGGCTGCTTCGAGTTTGTTACATTGTAATGCTAACTAATGTAAAATGATCAGATCATATAGTTGGGTGCGTGTTGTTTTTGAAGTTTCTGGAATGATGATGCTCCCACATCAGATATTTCACGTTATACAGACAGTTGCTAGACTCTCTTTAGGGTGAATTTCTTCTTACCTGCCCCCCCCCCCCCCCCCCAAAGAGTGAATTTCTTCTTAGTTAAACATTCAACCTTTCTCTGGACTATGCTCGTAAAATTGTTTTCTCACTTCAGAAAAAAACAAAAAAGAAAGAAGAAACACTTCCAAAAAAAAGAAAAAGAAAGAAGAAAACTTTTCTGCCCCGGAAAGGCTTGTCACATGTATGTGTGAGTGGGTTTTGGAATGCGCTATTTGGGGGTGGGGGGTAGCTTAGGCCGCACCCACTTGGTTTGGGGCTGCTATTTTTGTACTTTTTTTTGAGCTCACGTTTCTATACTTGTCAATTCCTCTCTTCTTTCCTTAAAAAGTGGTACTGACCAATTTTATGGGAAAAAGAGACCTCTGGTTATTTTGAAGTATTTTATTTGACAACAATCCACATCCTGTGGCTTGTTTGGTCATAAAACTCAACTGAGGAGGTGGAGGTTGTGTTTAAACTGGTACTGAAGTTAGATATGTGGTCCTAGGAAGCTTGACTTCCCCATTTTCTTGCATTAAAAGGAAATTTATTTGACATTGACCTCCAGGGGTGATCCGTCTTAGTTGAGATCTCTAGAGACAATGATCTGTATCTTTTGTTTCTAGAATCCTTAGGGCACGAAGATGAAGTATTTTGTTCAGCGTTAACTTCAAGGAGATGACCAGTCAATGGAGATTTCTCGAGACAATTACCTCTATCCATTTACCCCTGGTGAATATTTGCCTCTTGGAGTGAATCGAGGCCTTGGGTAATGGCCCTAATTGTCCTTTCTAAATGAATAGGAGGAGACAAGATGCCTCTAACATGCCTTTTTCAATAGATCCGTGACCCAGGCCTTCCTAGGAGCCACATTCTGCATACATGTGGTTTTGTAGTCTGTCTCCCTTGTTGGGTGTTTTTGATTGACAGTTGGCTGTTCGTTTCTTCCATGAGAGTCTGTGTATGGTAGTTTATTACTACTTAGTCAAAATTGTACCATCTCGTTTGAAGTTATAAGGAGAAGATTTATGCATTAAAGCGATATGTATTTTGTCGCTAGGCAGAAGAGAGGCTTGTAGCTATGCATTAATTAGAATTTACGAGGGCATATATGGATGGTTTGCTGAGTTCTCTTCCACGCTTCTGGTAGAGATGAGGGCTGGTGTTCACATTGGTGAGAAGAGAACCTTTTAACACAAGATTCCGTCGGGGAAATGTTGTACTGCTAGGGGAGCCCAAACACAAACACCACCCGCACACAAAGGAAAAAGGATCCCGCATCACATCCTGCAACTCCTTTTTCTGGTGTGTGTGTGTGTTGGGGGCAGGGTTGGCAGTATCGGCCGAAATCGATACGTTTCGACCAAGACACTGTAGCAGGTCCAAAACTATTAAAAAAAATACTTTTTTAATGGTTTTGGATGAAATCATTAAGGGTTTTGACCGAAACTGACCTATTTCGGTCCGAAACCGAACGGTTTCGGCCGAAATCAGACCTTGACATTATTTTTTTTAGTTTTTTAAATGGTTTCAAGCGGTTTCGGCCGAAACCGGTACCGAAACCGGTACGTATCGGTTTCGGAACCGGCCGAAACCGGTACCTAAACCGATACTGCCTTCCTTGGTTTGGGGGGGGGGGGTTGCAGGGTATGGCATCTTGCAGATTTGCCTGGGAATCTTCCCGTCGTCTTTATTTATTTATTTTTCTGTGCTCAAATTTTGACACTGATGATGAAACTTTGTGAGGAGTCAGAAGTAGTCCTTTCTGATATTAAAATGCTTGAGATGTGAGACGAACTATTTAATTCAATAGCATTTCTAATCAATGCCTTGCCTCAAAAAAGAAAATCTTTGTTTGCAATGATCCTAACCAAAGTTCTATTCCCACTTTCACTAAAAGTGTAATTCTATTCCTGTTTGATTGTTTTAGGTATATTGTTGCCTCTTTTATCTTGCTTGAACTTAGAACTAACATGATCATTTTGCATTTATCCTGGAGTGATTCACATATGGCACTTGACAAATTGAGCACACGATTTTCTTTGATTTATCACTTCCCTGAGCATTTAATGCTGCAGCAGTTGCACTTATTCCAAAATCTTCTTGCTGATTGCATGGCTTGGTGCTCAATTCATGCATTTCTGGTTTTGATGTCAGTTTCCTGGTATACGTTCATTATATAACTATATTGCTGGTGTTAGTTATATGGAAGATTAAAGCTTACATTTCAGAATCACCTTGTTGCCTTTATAGGTAGCTTGCCAGCTAAACTTTCTTGAACGACTTACATTAACATTCATGTTTAATCAGATTCCTTTTCTGTGTTTTGGGCATATAGCAATGTGCCTTTTATATAGTGTTCTTTGAACTTCTTTCGGTGAATGTTCATTCTATCCACTTTCCTTAATTGATAATGTTGCACTTCTGAAGACATGTTTTTTTAAGGGAAAAAGATGATGTATTTAGTTTTGCATGCCTTATCTCCGTTTTGAAGGTGGTATTAGGAAAGTTGATTGGTACTCTCCACTTCCAGAGAAAAAGCAGGAAACATTGACTATGACAGTGAAAAAAATCATTTCATAAGAAGGCGCAATGCCTAGTTGTCAGATCAATTGAAAAGAGTACAAACAAACATAAAGAGAAAGGAACTCTATAATAATTAGGTGCTATTGTACCTCTTCCTCCAAAATGGAACATGTGTAGTGTAGGAAGAAAATCTAAAGAAAGTCAAATATCACTTGACTTCACGATTCAAGCCTGTAAGGATATGGACACTTCTGCTGAAGAAAAACATTCTGCTTGTGATTGAGTGAGTGAAGGTGCATCTGCTTGCTCTGAACTTTTTTTGTTTGGGTGACAGCCTGAGAGTTCAGTGCATGCGATATGTGTTGCGCAAAGAGTTGACTGCTAAGATCAAATGTAGAAGCTTTTGCTGGAAAATTCTACTTGGGACAAGTGAAGGTGCACCTGCTAACAGTGGAAGATTTTATCTTCTGTAATCATGAGCGAAATGTTGGATCATTTGTTTCTGAGGTGCACTACCATCAAATTTTATCAGAAAACCTCATGATCTATGTCTTTGACGTGGTTTTGCCTCTACAGCTGTTGGAAAGATCTACTGATAGGCTTAGCATCAGTTGACACTGCGTTGGGGTTTGAGGGGAGCCTCCCAGGTTCGAACATGGGGTGGTGGGGTTTTATTTGGTTTATCCAAGCTGGCTCTGTCTGCAGAGAGCCTGTCAAAATGAAATGTCGGACAGATCTGGTGATGAGAAGATGACAGAACTCGGAAGGTCTAGGCGGTGGCTGCTTCTTTTTTTACCATGCTCAATATGGCATAGAAGGGACATTGAGTCTGGAAAGACTTTTTTAGTACATCTCAGTTATTAGTCACTATCTACTATAGACATGTGTCAAGAGTTATTGGGTGTAAGTTCATTTCTGACCTGTGTGAGTAGAGGAAATTTATTGCCCAAGGATCTGTATGGGATTGTAGTTAGCTTTTCGATGGTAGTGCTATGATCCACTATCTTCGTAGATGACCATAAGTTCCATTCTTTTCTAAAGGCTACTTGCACTTTTTACATTTTTTAGGGTTTTTTTTGCATAAATACCCCTCTAAATATCGGTTATGCCAAATATATCTCTTATTTGAGCATATTATCAAAAATATCCTCCATTTAGTCTTGAATGTTGTGGTTATACCTTTGCAGTTTACTGCCGTCGATGGGAGACAAATATTCCGTGGAATATCCATCTACTGCCGTTAGGTGTAGTGAAATGTCTAAAATACCCTTACACAGAGAGAGAGAGAGAGAGTACCTTTGCAGTTTACTGCCGTCGATGGGGGACAAATATTCCGTGGAATATCCATCTACTGCCGTTAGGTGTAGTGAAATGTCTAAAATATCCTTACAGAGAGTATCTCTGTAGTTTACTGCCGTCGATGGGAGACAAATATTCTGTGGAATATCCATCTACTGCCGTTAGGTGTAGTGAAATGTCTAAAATACCCTTAGAGAGAGAGAGAGAGAGGGAGGAGAGAGAGAGCCCTCCCCCTCTCCCCCCACCTCCTCCCCCTCTCCCACCTCGTAGTCAATGCCCCCTCCCCCTCACCGCCGGCGGGAGGGAGGGGGACGCGGGAGGCATCTCCCCTTCTGGCGTACCCCCTCCGACGGTGACAGAGGGAGAGAGAGAGAGGGAGGGAGGGGACGAGGTGAGAGAGAGGGATAGTGTAGGGAGGGAGGGAGAGAGAGGGGGGGGCGAGAGAGAGCGAAAGTTGCTCCGTGTGGGGGAGAGAGAGGGAGGGAGAGGGGAGAGAGAGACAAATGAAAGGCGCTCCGTGTGGGAGCAACTTCAGATGAAAGTCGTTCCCACACGGGGCGACTTTCCTTTTAAAAATGGAAAAAAAAATCTGAAACCTCTACACCCGCTCCCCCTTCAGCGGACCCCGCACCCCCTCCAATCCCCTTCCCCCTCCGGCAGACCTCCACCCCCTCCTGTCCCCCTCCAATCCGGCGGACTCCCTCCCGTCCCCCTTCACCCTCCAGGTCCCCTCCACCTCCGGTGAGCAACCCCCCTCCCCCTCCCGTCCCCCTCTACCTTCCCCTCCCCCTTCCAGCAAGCAAACCTCAGGTGCCACCAACCTCCAGAGCCGGCGACCCCTCTCCCCCTCACATTTCTGGTGCCCCCCCCCCCAGAGAGAGAGAGAGAGAGAGGGAGAGAAGGGTAAACCGAGAGTTGGTTAGTAATGTCACCGCTTAACTCATATTTAATCCAAGTTAAATCAATGAGGGTTACGATAGGGGTATAATTGCAACATTTAAGGTTAAATGGAGGATATGTTTGATAATATGCTCAATCGAGGGATATATTTGGCATAACCGATATTTAGAGGGGTATTTATGTTAAAAAACCATATTTTATATTCATTTCATTCAATGCATTTGGCCTGTTAAGCCCATTCCTACAGTTTTTTCCCCAATCTTAGATTTGCATCTCTTTTCTTATCAAATCTCATGCTTTAATACGTCCTTCCAAAGTTGATTAAGATTTTTGGAAGGTGCTCTGGATCTTGCGTCTTTGATAGTATTCAAGTCTTGTAACGTGGCTTGAAGGTCCTTTTTTGAGTTTTTCTTGAGTTAGCCTTCATTTTGAATTCATCTTCTGTAGATTGGCAACCTTGAGAAGGGATTTTATTTGCATAATTACCCTGTAAACTAATAGATCTGTACTATACGCCTCAAATCTGTCTATTATCTTTAATGCCTATAGATTCTAAAATAAGTTGAATGTATGCCCTCGCCGACAACACTGTTTTGGTTTAAGGACATGAACAACTGACGTCCTCTTAAGCTTTATGCACCTGTGCAGGGGCACAGGTGCAAACCTTGAAGAAGGCAGGGGCATATATGCAAACAATCAGTGCAAAATGTGAGGACAGGATAGTCTTTCAAACGTAAAACTAAACAGTATAGACGGCAAGGGCATGCGTGCTACCTTTTTTAGAATGCACGGGGTAGTGAAAACAATGGGTTGATGTCAGGGATAGAGGTACAATATCTGTGATTTATAGGGGTGTATTTGTAAAAATTTCAATTTGAGCATGTGTTGGGATTTTCTTATTTTTTGGCATAAATTATTTCGTGACATGTGATGAACTCGTTTAGGCGTTCCACTCTGCCTTTCCACTTAAGTCTTCTTCTTTCCATACAAATTTTAATAATATCTTTGGGAGCGAGCAGAATCTTCAGAGGGGAAGCTAGAGTGGTGGAGAGAATGGTGTCCTTTGTTTGTGAAAGAGTGAGAGACTGGGGGGAGCTCCTTTGTAATGTGAATTCTCACAATTCATCACTTTTTGTTTCTTTGGGGGTAATGTGGGTCACACCGCCTTGGTGTAGATTATCTTTTGATGTATGGTAATTTTTTGGGAACATTTTGATTACACTTGTACATCCCTCTCTTACTGGTACCAACCACTTTCAAAAAAAATAATTTAGACAGAGAATAGGACAATCCTGTGGCAGGAGTTAAATTAAGGACCACCTGGTTTCCGTTCATCATGGAGGCGGCATTGGGGGACATATGTTACACGCTTACACAACATACTTCTCATCAAAACCCTGTTATGGACTTGTTATTATTGACCTTTTCCCTGTAAGATATACGACTTTCAAATCATTCATGAACTGGCCTGGTCTTCACTGCATGTGAACTTTTAATAAGATAGATGGAAAAGGGAAAAACTTCTATAAAGAGTATGTCGCCTGACCTGTTGTATTGCATTTTCCCTTGAAGACTCAATAGGATTGCTTTCAATGAGGTGATTCTACTTCCAGATGGAGCACCTTAACTTCGCACATAGCTTCTTTTCAATTTGTTTTTGTGGGGTTGTTTTGTTTCCTGATGCTATTCAATGGTAAATGTGAATATCCAAAAAGAAAATGGCAGTACAATTTAGATTGTCATGTGTCTCTGCAAGTAAATACATTGTACGGCAGGACATTTCTTGGCATTTGTTGGACAGCTATTCCTGAACGTTCTTCAAGTTTGACCTTGCTTAGTGGCAATATGTCCTACAACTTTTCACTTGTATAGCTTCAAGGAGAAATTTCATTCCTCTTGTTTATTTTCAATTTTGTTTGCTCATTTGTTTTCTCTTGCGCTTGCAGTTGGATCTTTGCAAGAAAGTGGCCAGAAATCTTACATGGTCCTCAATTAAGTGCACTGTGTAGTTTTCTCTCTCTCCTTGCATGGGGTGTTGCTGTTTCTCCTGTTATCATTGTAATCACATGGGGAGGCATTTTGATTACAATATTGGATCGTGATATAATTGGGTTGGCTGTCATAATGGCCGGGACAGCTCTTTTACTGGCATTCTACTCTATAATGCTTTGGTGGAGGACACAATGGCAAAGCTCAAGTATGTTCCTTTATATTCTTTCTTAAGGATTCATTGGTTATTGGAACTGATAAGAAATTGAGTTACTTTTTTTTAACCCTTGAAAGTGGATGGTTCCACTTTTTTATTAAATGTAAAAAGAAGGGATGTGCAAGTGTAAGTATGTTTCTTTATATTCTTTCTTAAGGATTCATTGGTTATAGGAACTGATAAGAAATTGAGTTATTTTCCCCCTTTGAAAGTGGAGTTCCACTTTGTTATTAAATGTAAAAAGAAGGGATGTACAAGTGCAAGTAGCGTGTTCCCAAAAATCCCTATACAACTTCACACCAAGGTGCAAACACTAGTTCCCCCAACAAAACAAAAATAGAAGAGCTGTGTGAGCCCACTTTACAAAGATGTTCAGTCTAATGACTCCAATCTCTCACTCTCTCACAAATGAAAGATACTGCCCTATCTATGGCTCTTGCTTCTCTTCTGAAAAATTTGATGTTTCTCTCTCCCCATAAGACCCATATGGTAGCATAGAGTATAAGCCACCATGTCCTTCTCTCGCCCTTGAGGGTCCAATTTCTGTGCCATTCCCCTATCAATTATTGTACACTACCCTGTGCGCCAAGAGTACAATGAATTCTTGTAACCACCCTACTCCAGACTTCTTTAGAAAAGAGGCAGCTTAGGAAAAGGTGATTCAAGCTCTCCTCCTCCTCTCCACACAAGCACCAAAAGGGTATTTATGTCCTGCAGAAAATGGGCGAGCCTATTTTTTGGAAGGTGGTATTAAATCACATTTTATTGAATTAGATAAATGGTTCCATCTCCAAAGTGACACCAGAAACCCAAACAGCACCCCAAAACAAAAACAACACAATCAAGACACAAAATACAAGTTCTACCAAGAGGGTAGAACAGTCTACAGAATCCCGCCCCACAAAAAAGAAGAGATTACAATGTGCAATTTTTCCACCCCATTAATCTGAACAGGAGAGTTGATTGGTGACATGAAATCTCTTTCACTGTGAAGTGCCAATCCATCAAGCAGTTGATGCAGCTCTGGATGATGGTAGACCGGTGTTTGAACTCCTCTCTAAAAATTCTATTATTCTTTTCCCTCCATATAGACTAGAGCATGGCTGGGAAGCACATATCTCATAATTCCTTCTCTTCTTTAAGGGGGTTACCAATCTTTCAATTGACTCTTTTTCTGCCACTGTACTTTGGTAGTTCTGAAAAATTGCTCCCAGACTGTCCGAATGATCCCACAATTGAAGAAAAGGTGATCCAAGCTTTCTTTATAGCTGCCACAGAAAATACAGTAGGTCCTTATATCATGCTTGAATTTATAGACTCTATCAGTAGTAGAGAGTCTCCTCCAAGCCACTTTCCAGAAGAACATCTTTATTCTAATGGGTAGTTTGTTGTTCCACGCTTGTGGCAAGGAACTCTCCTACCTCCTTGCCTCAAAATAATAGTAGCAGACCTAACAGAAAATCTCCCTGCCCCCTCCCATCTTCACACAGTAGTATTTCTCAGTTCTGAAAATGGTTTCTGGTTGTCCAACAGGTTAGAGAACTTCAAATGCTCTTGCCATTCAGCATCATTAAGGTTCCTTTTGAACTGTATATTCCATCCCGGGCTGTCATGAAGTTCTGACCAGACTTCAGCCACCTTAACACCTGGCCTAGTAGTAATGGCATACAGGTTGGAGAATGAGTATGAGAGGATTATTCAACAGCCAGGGGTCTTCCCAAAACCTGGTCTTCCTACCATCCCCTAGACAAATGAGGGATGAGCATTTGTAGAAGTCCCTACACCTCATAATATTTTTCCAAATACTGGACATGTGGTGGCTGATGGGTGCTTCAGAAAACCATCCATCCTGATTGCCCAAATATTTGTTCTCAATGATAGTTCTCCATAGGGATGACCCATCCATGTCAACTTTCTGCAGCCATTTGAAGAGCAGTGTTTGGTTGATTGTCTCAATTGGTGTTAAACCAGCTCCACCTTCTTCCTTGGTCCTGCAAACATACTTCCAAGCAAATAGGATGCACTCCCTTCTCCTCCGGACCTTTTGCCTTTCCAAAAGAAAGATGCTCTCAACAATTCCAATCTGCTGCAGACAGTTTTGGGGGCCTTGAAAATAGACATAAAATAAATAGCAAGATTGAGAAGCACATTTTTGGACAGGACCCATCTACCTCCGGCTGAGAGTAGATTCTCTTTCCATGTTGCAATGTGATCACCCACTTTCTTAACAATAATATTCCTGTCCGAAGATTTCAAGCTGCCACAAGTAAGAGGCAGACCCAAGTATTTAATAGGAAAGTTGCCCCATTTGGCCTCTAAGATTTGAGCAATAACATGTTTCTTTTCATCCTGGATGTTGATCCCGACAATTTCACCTTTTGAAAATTAATTTTGAGCCCAGTCACAGTCTAACAATCTTAGCAAGATCCTCAAATCGATAAGCTTCTCAATATCAGCTGAGGCGATGAGGATTGTATCATCCGCGAACTGTAGGTGAGTGATATCTTCCTGAGCATTGCCTATAGTGTCCCCGGCTATCAACCCTGCAGCCCTTGCTTTCTTCCACATGCAGCTCAAGACTTGCCCTATAATGGCAAAGAGCAAAGGGGAGAGGGGGTCCCCTTGCCTAAGGCCTCTAGAGCACCCAAAGAATCCATGAGGAACCCCTTTCAGTAGGATAGAAAAATTGGCAGTCTGAATGTAGTATTTTATCCATTGTATCCACTGGTTTTTGAATCCCATGCAATGAAGGACATGAAACAAGCTTCCCAACTGATTCTATCATATGCCTTCTCAAAATCTAGCCTGTGCACCACACATCGTTTTCTTCTAGCCTTTTGTTCGTGCAAGCATTCATGGACAGCCATGAAATTGTCTAGAATATACCTGCCAGTAATGAAAGCTGATTGATTGGTGTCTACAAGGTTATTGATGACTGCCTTCAACCTGTTAGCAAGGACCTTGGTGATAATTTTGAAGGTTCCATTCAGCATGCTGATCGGGCGATAGTCGTTTATGGATTCAACATTTTTCTTCTTGGGAATTAAGACCACATGGGTGGAATTGAAGTACCTAATAGCTGTCGGGTTGGTCTGAAATTCCAGGATTGCATTCATAACATCCCCCTTCACCACTTCCCAGAAGTGTTGATAAAAGCCCATTGAAAATGCATCAAGGCCTGGTGATTTATTGGGATCCATGCTGAAATAGAATATCTGATTTTCTCCTTAGAAAAAGGCTTGATGAGATTCAAAGCTTCAGCTTCTGAGATCTTGGTGAGTCTCTCAGTAAACATCTGTGGCCTCCAGTGTTCTTCTTCTTTGAAAAGGCCCTCATAATGGCTCAAAAGAGCTTGCTGAATGTCTGCCTCACTATGTATGCTATTGTCCCTGCTCAAAAGCCGCCTCTTGACAGCGGCCATAGCATGGAAATAAGCTGTGTTATTGTCACCTTCCTTAAGCCACTTTTCCTTAGCTCTTTGCTTCCATTTCACTTCCTCTCTAAAAAACCATTCTTCATACTGTTTTTTAACCTGAGCCCACTGCACCCTATCCTTTTTGGATAGCAAACCTTGGTCATTTCTGATATCAAACTGCTCAATTTCTTGTAACATCCTTTGTCTAGTTAGTGATGCTTCTCCAAAGGTTGTTTTGCTCCATGCCCTCATCCTCTGCTTGACCCATTTGAGTTTGAAACTCAATGTGAGGCAAGCACAGGAGTTGGTGGGGGCTTCAGACCATCAAAAAGATACCAAAGTCTTGAAATCTCCATGTCTTTGCCATGCCCTTTCATACCTGAACAATCTGACCTGTCCCTTCATTCTTTAAGTGTTGATGATCATAGGAATGTGATCAGACATCACTCTAGGCAATCCTCTAACCTCGACATTGCTGAAATTCTGGTGCTACTCCGCATTAGCAAATACTCTATCAAGTCTTGACTTGGTTCTCTTATCTCCTTCCCCCATCCAAGTGTAGAAATGTGAGCCGGCCTGCAATTCCATCAACATGGCCTGCTGGACCTAATTGTCAAATAGATCAATTTCCTCTGTCCATCTATGTTGGTTGAACCTTTCTCCTGGCTGGCTCACAGCATCGAAGTCTCCTGCCACACGCCATGGCCCCGGCTCCATATCACACAAATTAGTCAGTCCAGAGAAAAAGCTCCTCTTGAGGTTGGGTTGCACCGGTCCATAGACACTAGTGAAACACCAATTGAGTCCTCTAGCCCTGAAATTAAATCTGACATAAATAGAAAATTGTTGTATAGATTCTCCCAGACTCTCCAGGAGATTAGTGTTCCACAAGATCAGCAATCCCCCTTTCATCCCCTCAGCCAGCTTGTAACCCCAGCCTTGTAATCTGGTCCCACCCAGTTTCTTGATGAACCAGCTATCAACCTTTTTCAATTTAGTCTCTTGTATGCACACAAGGTCCAGTTTGTATCTCTGAATCATGGACTTGACTTTCGTAATATTCCTTTCCCCATTTAAACCTCTTACATTCCATGTGAGGAGCTTCATTGGCACACTATTTTTTCCCCTTCTCCTCATTGTTCTTTAATCTAATTTCATCAAGCAATGTGTTTTTCTGGAGAAAAGGCACCTCCTCTTGCCTATCTTCAGACCACTTCCGGTCCCCTTTCTCTTAGCACTTAGCTGCAGAATTAGATCCCTCCCGATTTTTCTCCGTGCCTTCCTGACATAGTCCTCCTTGCCTTCAAAGGGAACTCCCACTATGAAACTGATCTCCTTGATGCACTGGTCAGACCAATCCACATTCACATCAGGCCCCAAACAGGCTAAAGGTTCTTTTGAGCTGCTGCTGTCCTGAACTAGTTGCCCCATATCTCTGTTGCCCCAAGGTACGGTGGTCGATGTCGGGTCCACCGGCTCTGGGCTGCAAAGAAGATACTCTCGTGGCTCTGCCTCTGCATGGAACTTCTGGTGAAGAGTTTTCTGAAGAGCATAGTAGCCAGTCCCCTTCACAGAGCACGGGTTAGGGTTACGGTCTAAAGAAGAGAAGATCTCCGCTTGTGACCGCCGCGGAGTCACATGACGATCACATGGAGGGAGGCTGTCGTGAAAGAGGTTAGAACCTCCACTGGTGTCGCCATCGAGATGCCCGTCGTCACCAAAAGCCCAATGAAAGCAGGAAGCTAGCACCGGGAGGTCGGTCCCCCGAGGAGGCGGCGAGTGTCCATCTGTTGCTGTAATGGGGCAGGGAAGACGACATGTGGATGGGCCATCGATCTTACTTGACAACTTACCCGTTACGTGATTAACATTGGCTGCCCGAACCACTCGACTCGCCAGCCCGCATGACTTACCCGATGGACGGGCAAAGGTTCTCTCGGGTGGTGTTCGGTCCCGCGGGACTTGGCACTGCTGATCTTCGTTACCCGAAATGTCCTTGCTCCTGCCATCTATGGACAGTCCTCGATCTTGAGGAAAAAGGTGGTTCATGCTCAGAGTCGCTGCAACCTCTTGCCATCTCCAGCTTTGATGGCGAATGCTTCACACGCTATCGATCTCCAATATGCTCAGATGGCTCTGGAAAAGTATCCCGAGCCACGAGAGAGAGGTTGGTGGAGATATGCGTATCTTCTATGTATGCCTGCTCTCGAGGACGGCTCTGTTCACCAACCCCAGAGGAGCCAGGGAGTGGTGAGTCAAGGATGTCACTCGGTCGAGTCAAGACCGAGCACACCCCTGCTGAAGCAGCTCCTCTCCTCTCTTGGCAGTGACTCCGATAAGCCGTCACCACTTCTGCGCAGGACCAGTCTTCTCTACCATTTTCTTGTTCCATACCCTCTGAAACAGAAATTTGATATTTGACCCCTCCAAGCCTGGCGAAGATCTTCGGAGGGAAGACCTATCCCTCATCGACTGCAACCAAGAGTCTTGCATAGGAGAGGACCTCCCGATCTGAGGTTCTTCCATCGATCCTCTTCAGGTCGCCAAGATTGGCAGCGATGCAATGCAGAGTATCCGGGTTCTAGACATGAAGAGGAGTCCCAACCACTCTACACCACACCGCCTTCCTTTCTGGCACTATGGTTGTGGCTGTGTCCTTCTGCCATGAGGACCAGGTGAAGGAGCAACCATCTCGGTGGATGGAGTCCAGGGAGATGAGATGTCTTCTTTGCAGTTCATCAAGGAGCCATACCAGGAAAGACCCATCCATCCGTTCTCTAATTCAGCATTTGACAGAGAGCCAGTAGTGTTTCAACAGTCCCTCAATATCCTTCTTAGCCGGACCCCATCCCCCTTCCACCTTCACAACAGCACGGTTCTCCAATCTTCTCTTGTCCTCAGCTATCACTAGAGACCATGGAATCTCCACCACCGGCGCACTTCTTGTCCTCTTGGAGCCTTCCAGCCGCTGACCAGCCCTTCTTATGAACAACTGCTCACCTTCATCTTCTCCCCTCCGACCTTCTCCTTCACCTGCAGACATGCTCGACTCCTATGGCCCAACTTCCCGCACGAGAGGCATGTGACTGCATTCCTGCACTGCCTAGCCCAGTGCCCTTTCCTCAAACATCTGAAGCAACGGTCAACAGAGATCACATTCTTACCTCTAAGGTCTTATGCCACCCGGCTTCTCTGCTTGGGTTGTTCTCCTCTCCTAGCAATCGCCACTCTTGGCTCTCACATTCCATGTTGATATCCTATCTGGCTGAAAATGGGCGAGCCTATCACACATCGACATACATCCATGTGAGATTCTCCAGATCAGAAACTTCACTTTGAGGGGACTCTTGGAAGACCAAATCTATTGGGTGAGACGATGGCTCCCTCCTCCATCTAAAATGAAGTTATAAGCTGACCTGACAGATAACATTTCATCTTTATCCCATCTCTACCACTGATCGACTTTGTCTAACTCTGGAGCATTATCTAGGAGGAAAAGAAGTAGACTCTCCAGCTGATTGATATTCTCTATCTTGAGATTCCTCTTAAAGGGTGCTATTCATGTTCCCCTTGATAGTTGCATGTTAAAGAATTGAGAGATTAGTGCTAGAGGAGCAGCTGAGATTGCATATAACTTGGGAAATGACACCTCTAGGGTGAAGTCATCACACTATCTATCCTTCCAGAATTGATAATTTTGTCCATTTCCCAGTCGGACACGGACACTTGAAGTAAGGATGTCCCTGCATTGCAAGATACTGCTCCAGATGGGTGAAATATTATGTTGGGAGGCTGATATCAAGTCTCAATCCCTTATTCTGCTATAGTGCCTCTGCCTTATTTTTGTAGCCATAATCTGTTGTCTTTAGCCCCAAGCTTCCACAACTACCTACTTAATATTCTCGACGTCCAGTCTTTTCAACTTCTTGATCTTACATACTCTGCCTCATGAAATATCATGCCATCCCTTGTATCTTTCACTATCATGCCAACAGAATCTAGATTGAATAGATTCCAACTTCTGTATGATCGTTTGCGGGATACGGAAGATGGACATATTATAGATCGGTAGACTATCAAGCACTGATTTGCAAAGCACCATCTTCGCCCCATAAGATAGGAGTCTCGCCTTCCATCTTGCCAGTCTAGACTTTACCTTTGAACCATATTTTGTCAATCACTGCAGTGTAGGGTCCCTAAAGACAGTGGAAGACCCAAACAAGAGAAATGGAATTCTCTTAAGCGACAACCTTGGATGAAAGTTGCTCTCTTGAGTGCCTTGTCTTCCATGTTCACTCCCACAATGTGACTTTTGCTGAAGTTGACTTTGAGTCCACCGACTTCCTTCAGCAGCTCCAACATCTGCCTAGCAACATAGAGCTCACTCTCATCGTTTGCTAGAAATAAGATGGTATTATCAGCATATTGCAAATGGGTGATGTAGACATTACTTCCCTATCCTCAGAAGAGAGTCGAGGAAGTAGGTCATCCACAACCATGCCTCCTAGTGTCATCCTTGGTAAAGAGTTTAGAGTAGAAATCTCTAGCCTGTCTCATTGTCTCTTTATCCCTAGTAATGACTTGCTCTATTTTGATGCAGGAAATGGAGTTGATTCTCCTTGTCTTTGAGGCAATTCGCTGAAAATACACAGTGCTCTTGTCCCCTTCTTTGAGCCACTTTTCTCTCGATCTCTGCTTCCAGTAAATCTCTTCCTTTGTGAGGATCTCTTCAAATTCTGATTTTAATTCGTCTCTGAGTAGCTCGTCCGATGCATCTAATAGGCTTGCCTCCTCTGAATAGTCCAGTGCCTCAATTTGTTGAATAATCTTGTCCTTAGCGGTTTTACCGGGAAGAGTTTTGTCTACACCCTATTCCTTAAATATCTGTGCTACATATTTCACTTTGCCCACCAATCTAGCCATAGGTGACTATTGATGTCTTTACACATTCCATGCCTGTCTGACTGTGTCCATAAAATCCCCTTCTCTAAACTAGCGTCTCTCAAGTCTGAAGGTCAGCCTCCCCTCATGCCTGTGACTTGTCTTCAACAAAATGGGTTTTTGGTCTAACTTAGATCTTGGTAAGTCAGATGCATGCACATGAGGATAGTGATCCTCTTAATGAATTCATCATCATCATCATCAGAGCCTTATCTCAATTATTTGAGGTCGGTTACATGAATTATGTTCTGTCAAAGATTTCTATCAAGTGCTATATTTATATTTAAACCCAAGAAACTAATGTCATTCCTAATAACATCGCACTATCTCATTTTAGGCCTTCCCCGGGCTCTTTTACTAGCATCCACTAAGATTCGGTCACATCTTTTAACTGGCGCTGAGTTAGGGCAACGAAGCATATGCCCAAACCACCTGAGTCTATTTTCTTTCATTTTACTATCAATTGGGGCTATCCCCAAGTCCTTACAGATGCATTCCTTCCTAATATTGTCTTTCTTAGTTTTGCCACACATCTATCTCAACATCCTCATCTCTGCTAGACACATTTTGTGAATGTGTTCTTTTCGTATTGCTCAACACTCGGTACCATATATCAAAGTAGGTATCACAGTCGTTCTATAAAATCTCTCTGAGTTTCACAGGCATACGACAATCACAGAGGACTCCTGATGTGTTTCTCCATCTTAACCAGCCTGTCTTAATCCTATGTGCAACGTCGTCATAAATCTCCCCATTCTCTTGTATGATAGACCCTAAGTACCGAAAGTTACTACTCTTCAGAATGTTATGTCTATTAATTAGAACCATGTCTTCCTGTACCACTCTCCCATTACTAAAATTACAATACATAAACTCTGACTTGCTACTACTAATTTTAAAACCTTTAGACTCCAAAGCAAGTCTCCAACGTTCTAACTTATCATTTAAAACATCAATACTCTCATCAATTAATACAATATCATTTGCAAATAACATACACCAAGGGATATCCTCATGTAATTGTTTTGTTACTTCATCCATAACTAAGACAGAGATACGGACTTAGTGCAAAACCTTGATGCAAACCTATAGAAATTAAAAATTTATCAGTTTCTCCGACAATAGTTCGAACACTAGTAATAGCACCGTCGTACATATCCTTAATCAAATCAACATATCCTTGAGAGACTCCTTTTTTTCTTAATGTCCATCAAATCAATTCTCTCGACACTCGATCATACGCCTTCTCCAAATCAAGAAAAATCATATACATTTTTTTTCATCTCTCTATACTTCTCCATTAGCTGTCGTAGTAAGAAAATAGTTTATGTAGTAGATCTATTCGGCATAAAACCAAACCGATTTTTCGATACAATAATCATACATCGGAGGCGTTTTCCGATTACTCTTTCCCAAAGTTTCATAGTATGACTCATAAGCTTAATTCTACGATAATTATTGCAGCTTTGAATATCTTCTTTATTTTTATAGAAAGGAACTACGACACTCCAAACTTTTGGCATTCTCCGTTCCTTTAAATTTTTATTGAAAAGTTTAGTTAGTCACTGAATACCAATGTCTCCTAGGTCTTTCCATACTTCAATAAGTATGCCATCTGGTCTTAAGGCCTTGCCCACTTTCATTTTCCTTAAAGCATCCTCCACTTCTCACATCTTAATACGCCTGGAATATAGATATTTATCAAATATTGTTGACTCTTGGGCACCTTCTAAAAAGAAATCTTTGACGCAATCTCTATTAAGTAACTTCTGAAAATAACTATACCACCTCTCTTTAATATCAAGATCCTTAGTTAAAACCCTTTGAACTTCACCTTTAATGCAACGAACATGATCTAAATCTCTAATTTTCCTTTCTCTTAATTTAGCAAGTTTAAATATGTCCTTTTCACCCTCTCGGGTTCCTAATTGATTATATAAATCTTCAAATGCCTTTGATTTAACTTCGCTAACTATTTTCTTAGCCGTCTTTTTAGCGATTTTATAAGCTTCTAGGGTTTGATTATTTTTGTTAGTTTGCCAAACTTTAAAACAATCATTTTTTACTCTAATGGTATTTTAGATTTCCTCACTCCACCACCAAGTCTCTTTTTTAAAAATATTTTCGCCTAAGAGTCGTTTTGTTACACTCGTTATACAATTTGTAACATTATTTCACGTTACATTAGTTTCTTGTTCTAAATTTTAAAGATTTTCTTTTAATAGAAGATTTTTAAATGTTTCTAAACTTTTACTTTTTAAATTCCACCATTTAATCTTTAGAATAATTATTTATAATGATATTTATTTTGAATTTAGGGATAATGACATCCATGACTAACAACCTATGTTGAGGGGATAGACTCTCTTCATGAATAACTTTGCAATATTTATATAAAACTCTATCGACCTTTCTAATAAGAAAATAGCATGGAAAGTAGAATCAGTTGGGATCGGATCGGATCGCCCGATCCGATCGGATTTCGGGCGAAACGACCCGATCCCGATCCGGCCTGAATCGATCCATGCTCGGGATCGGCCGGATCGGGCTGGATCAGCCTGGGATCGGCCGGATCGGCCCGGATCGGCCGATCCTAGGCGATCCTGGGTCGATACTGCATTCCTGCTCATTTGTGAAAACTAGCAAGAAATGGATATAAGTTGTCTGAACCAGGGTCACCTGATCCTGGTAAAGCTCAGATGGTCCATTCTCATTCAGACAATTTTCAAATCCACACAAGCTTGTTCATATACCATCACTATACAAATCAACAAAACAGATAAAGCTAGTTAATGTATCATCATATAAAACTGTGAGTAACATGGCCATTTTAATTTTTTTAACTTATGTTCCCTTAGATAAAAGTTTTACAGACCCTATGTGACTCACTTGAATTTCACACGAGCTTGTGCAGTGTTCCATCCGAATCAATGCATGACCCCAAGCATTCCAAACATGAAAAGCATCAATCTGAAAAATGATACATCTTACAGTATTAAAATATGCAACAAAAACCTATAAACAGGAAATGAAATAGATACATGCACGTGATCAATGTGCATCACAACCTTGTGTTTTTTACAAGTATACACAGTCATGCTATACTTGTAAAAAATGCAGAAGATTGATGCACATAGATACATGCACGTAATCAATGCATGCACCTATTTCACAAAATGATGAGCAAATGTCACCTATTTCACATTAAATTTGATATAGATCTATGTTAGAATAATTTTTCTATTTTTCAGATTTTTTAGACATTTGTATCCCTAGCCGAGTCAGTTGGTCTGACTTGGCCGGGATCGGTCCGGGATCGGCCAATCCCACTGACTCGGATCGGTTTGGGACCGGGCGACCCAATCCCGATCCCCGATTCCGCCTTCCTTGGAAAATAGTCAATTTGACTTACATGTGTTCCACTCTTATATGTTATTAAGTGTTCGTCCCTCTTTTTAAAGAAGGTATTAGCAATTGCTAGATCATAGGCCATAACAAAATCAAGAATAGTATATCCCATATCATTTCTATTGTCAAAATCAAGCTCTCCGTGAATCCTCTCATAACCTCTATTATCTTTACCCACATGACCATTAAGATCTCCTCCAACAAAGATACTCTCTTCACTAGGGATATTTTGGATCGAACTATCAATAGTCTCTTAAAATTGTCTTTTAATGCTCTCTTCTAATCCTACTTAAGGTGCATATGCACTAATTATATTCAAAATATCATCACCTAAGATAAGTTTAATTAACATCAGTCTATCCCCCAATCTATTAACTTCTACAACTCTATCTTTTAAGTTTTTATCTATACCAACACCATTTATAGAGTTATTATTACCCGTATACCAAATTTTATATTCATCAATATCTTTAGCTTTACGTCCTTTCCACCTAGTTTCTTATAGGCAAGTTATGCTAACTCTACTGTCCTTCGTTAACTTAACCAATTCTAAACCCTTACTCGTTAAAGTTCTTATATTCAGTAGTTAGACGGATCTTATATTTTTGGACTAATTTCTTTACCCGTGAACGTCCAACTCCACACGGGAACTCGTCTATGTGACACATCATATCGGGCACCATTGCGGCGCGTCGCTTACGGAGAACGCCCTAGCTAGCCCTTGCTCACTTATCATTCCATCCGGGTTCCCGATGTAACGCGTTGCTTCCGGGGGACGCCCTAGCTAATGTACAAAATGTATTTAGATCAGAATTCATGTGGGAGATGTGACAAAATTTTATTGTTGGCTGTTAACCTAACACAAACCCTCCTCCTTTCTCATTCGGGCTTGGGACCGACCATGGCAGAGTTGATCCTCTTAATGAATTGAAACAAGAAATTTGTCTACCCTGGAGCAAGTGGGGTTAGTCCTCATCTTTGACCAAGTAAATCGAGCATTTGGCAATCTGATGTCGATCGGTGCAGCCCCCTTAATGAAGTTAATGAAATCTTCCATCTCCCCTGAAGGATGGTGATCACTTGTCCTCTTACATAGTGTAGCAACTACATTGAAGTCTCCACCCATACGTCAAGGCTGGCTTGAGTTAAAGTGGTACAAGAGCAATTGCTCCTTTTCCTCTTCTTTTCGCTGTTTTGAGGGCCATACACCCCTGAGTAAGTCCTATAAGAAATAATCTCTTACATGCTGGAAGTGTAGGGAGATGGCTCCTCTACTGACCTGACTATCCTCCTCCACCTCTTCTACCTGAAAGTGATTCCAATGGATCATTATGCCACCAACCCTCCCCTCCGCCTGTGAGGCCACCTCTTTGGATAATCTAGATCCCCCTATTTATCTTTTGATAGACTCTCTATCTCTCTTACATTTGATTTCTTGCACACATAGAATGTCAATCTTACATCTTCTGACTAACTCCTTCACCACCATCCTCTTCTCCCTTCCACAGATCCTCCTCACATTTCTCAGCACAATGCTCATATGGACTCAATATTGTTCCTGCCCTCCTCATCCAACTCACCCCTTTCTCTCCACCCTCCTCTCACTCCTCTTATGTGATTTTCCTCTTTTGGCATCCCTTTTCATGCTGATCACCCACCTTTTATAGCACCTTGATGAACACCCCTCTAAGGTCCCTGTTCACGCTTGCAAAGGATATTCCCACCCTATCTGCAAGCTCTCTAACTTGCACTTCTGTCAATCTCTCCACCACCACAATCAACTCTTTCATCTCCCGTCCCAGACTACACCTCTCTTTCAAACCCTCCCCATCTAATTCCCCCTTTCCGGCTCCTTGTTCTCTCTCGGTGTCTCCAAGATGAACTCCACTTCCATGGCCGACACATCTTCCCCCTCAGCTTCCTTCGTCAAGCCCGTCTCTAGGACCTCCCTAGTTTGACGAGAGTCCCCCTCCTGCTGCTCTAAGTTCCCCAAATAACTTTCTGAAGTCTCTGCACACTTGAAGTTACCGGTTTTCATTGGCCTGGTAGAAGCTTCAGATTCCTTTGGCAGTCATCCGATCACCTCTGGCAAGGTGGCGCCTGGGGACCACTGTGACCTGTAGGGCCCTGTCACCGCTTGGCTTTGGCCACCATCCCCAGTGACCGTTTGTGGCTATCCACGACCATCTTCTGAAGTCAGTCATGGTGATGTCGGGCTCCTCTCTACATGCAATTGTGATAGCCGAGACGAGCTTGCCTGAAGATTGGCTCGAGTGCGGTGGCCCACTCGTGTTGTCTGCGGGTGAGGGTCGTCCATGAGCAATAGCACCATCCGCAGTTGACCATGGCTATCTTCCATGAAGAGTCATGGTGGCACTGGAGTCCTCTCCGCATGCAGCTGCAATGTCTAGAGAGAGTTCTCCAGAGGGATTGGCCCTGGGGCGATGGTCGACGCTTACCATTCGTCGGAGTGGGGGTCTTCCTCGTGCAGCATCACCCCTGGCACTGTAGTTGGGCATGAGTGGGAGAGATGGGGGTTAATCCTTGAGAACCGAAAGTCCCTTGACTCTTAGATTTGGGTAAGTCATGGGCATTTCAGTTCGGGTTCGGGTTATGGTCCAATTCCATTGCCCCAAGGCTCGGACCATTCACACTATGCAGCCCACCTCTGACTCTAGTTAGGTACGATCCACCTCCGCCCGATCCACCACCATCCAACCCACAAGGGGGGCCCGAATATCTGCCCGACAACATCGGCTGACCCACTCGGCCCAGCGTGGAAGGTGCCCTAATCCAAATTTGAATCGGGTGCTGGGGGAGGGCATGTACCCCCTCCTGTTCATCATCCTCTACCTCCATCCCTGTGGGGTGTTGCCTTAAGTCCACCTGTTGCCACCACCACTGCACCTGAGAGTCTGGCCGAGCAGAAACCTGGACTGCAAAATCAACCTTCTCTACTGAGATGCAGAGCACTGGAGGTATCGCCATCGGGCTCGAGGTCTAGATGTTGGCCTCTACGTGTTGAGTGTTCCGGTTTGGACGAAGGAAAGGCTTCCTAGTTCCACCCTCCTTGTCAGGAAGGAGATCCCTTCATCATCAATCATCACAAAGAATGAGGGAGACCCTGCAAAGATGCGTGGAGGCCAGACTCGTTTGGGTGGGGAACATCCCATGCGTCAACTCCCAGCGCTGGACTGGGAGGATGGCTTCATCAACCACCGAGGAGCCAACTTCTGCCACCGATTCCGCCTCTACCACCTCTGCAGATCGGCCAATGGCTAGCAAGTCCCTTTCGTGAATTCGAAGGACCTTCCATTGAGCCTTCTTGTGCCACCGAGCATTGAGAATACCTTTGACCACCTCCAAGTCCAACCCTCCCTCTAAGGGTGCCGGCCAAAGGTAGCGCCGGAGCCACTGCATTTGTCCCAGGAGGAGCTCGGGGGAGACTTGGCCCACATTTGGACAGTCCCCCCTTCCCCTCTGGATGATTGGAGCTGGCATCCTACTACGGACTACATCTGCGAAGGATTGCTTGAATGGAGGCTCCCTCACCCCCCTACTGTCTCCCAGGAGAAAGCTTTTTAGGTGGCCCCTTCTCCAACAACGGAAACACACGTCCCTTCCCCAGGAAGCCCATGTGTCCTCTTTGGCCTAATGGAGCTTTGTTCCTTGTCGACCGTCTATCACTACCTACCTCCTACGCTGCTCCCTTGTTCACGCCTGAGAAGGCCGGTTTCTGACTGCGGTTCGCCCTGGAGGTGAATGCTGGAGCACCGCCAACCAACCTGCCTAGCCCGCCATCACTCCCTCCCCAAAGCTTCTCTATCTAGAAATTCCTAGAGAGAGAAAAATGCGTATCCTTGCTTTTTTGGAAATTGAGTTACACTGGTTGTTATTATCACATTCCGTGGACTATTATGAAGAAACGTGACTACTCAAAAGTGCGCAACCAAAAAGGAGGAAATATGATCATTTGATTTCCAGAAGTCATAGTCATGAGTTGGTTTCTAGTGGCTTGTCAATATGCTATCTGATCATTGCATTCCATCTATTGTTTATTTGTCTCTCTTGCTATTATATGCCTGAAGAGGTTCTTTCTCCAGTATCTTGAGGATTTAACGTCTGTTGGTGTGTATTGTTTACATGCTTTTGAACTCCTGTTGTACGAAGGGGGTTATATTATTTCAAAAACATTGTATCGTTAATTATTTTCTTTTGAAAGTGGATTGTACAAGATATTCATGAAAGAAAAGACCGATGTGGGCTATACAAATGCAGATATCTATATGCTGCCAAAAAGAAACTCTCGAGATAGAAATTCCTTCAGAATACCCCTATTGAACTAATTTATTTTTCCCTCAAAGCAATTAAGGGAAAATGAAATTTAAATCCAGTGGCGGACGTGAAAAGACACGAGTTCGCCGTCGTCTCAATGTCGGGTGACACGTATGCATCTCGAGAAAATTTCGTCGGGTACGCAGAATGACCAAAGTACCCATAAAACAAATAAATTCCGCAAGGGATTAGTATTTTGCAACTCACATAGTGAGTAAAATTGACGAGGATAGCACAAATTTAAGAAAGGGGAGACACAAACATGACACAAAAGCACAAAACACACGTGGGAAACACCGTTTTCCCTTCTTCCACGTGGATTAAATGAACATTGGGGGCTATTTATAGGGACCTCCCCCCATTCTCTCCATAGGGGGGTTTGGACCGGATCAAACCCCTACTTGGGGGTTTGGACTGGATCCAACTCCCAAGTAGGGGATTTGGACCGGATCCAACCTCTTTTAGGGGCGTTTGGACCATATCCATTCCTCTTTGGGGAGTTTTGACTAGTCAATGCCTTGGGTTAGGTTCATTGGATCGGATGGAGCACTGGGTTATGGGGTTTTGCCCTGATTAAATTCCCACAAGGGGTCTCCTACCCTAATTAAAACTCTCAAAAGGGGCATGTTACCCCCAATTAAACCCCACTCGAGGGATGAAGGTCGGCCGGTTATATCATGGATTGGTTTTCCGATGAGAGTGCTAAGATAAAATTCTTGGCGAATACGACCCAGATGGGGCGACAGAAAGCTCATGGCGGCGCAAAGACGTGGAAATATAATATCTTCTTCAAGGTCGTGAAGGTAACATCTAGGACGGCTGTTCGGATGCTTCCCAGTCAAATGAGTTCATTTTGAGTGAGAGATATCCCATCAACGATGCGGCCGACTCTGATGGAGCTCAACCTAAAGGTCCGGTCGTGCCAAAGGAAGATGAAGATAGCGACAACCGTCATTGAAGTTGCAACGACAACCGTTAATGCAACATTGACAACAATTATAATGAAAGTCGCTTAGCAGTGGACTTTCACGTCCAAGAATTCCCTCGTGGCAGGGGGTCAAATTTGAATAAATCCCCTTCTCACTTATACTAAGTACCCAAATGATGGGTTGGGTGAGCAGTGAGAAGGTCATCTACAAGGGTTGACTTTCCTTCTTTCCCTCATTGAGGGATTTTTGGACTGGATACACCCCCAATCTGGGGGTTTAGACTGGATCCAAACCCCAATTGGGGGGGGGGTTTGGACTGGATCCACCCTCAGTTGGGGGGGGGGAAGGGTTGGGATCGGATCAATCTCCCCATATGAATGGTTTGGACTCGATCAATTGTCAATCGCCCGAGGACTCTATAAATACCCACCTAGTGGGACCCAGGGGGACATACACTGAACGCAGGAGAGAGGAAGATTACTTGTGTTTGTGCTAGTGCTTCTGAAGGCCCATCGTTGGGGTTTGCTCGTGCTTGTGTTGTGTTGTGCTTGTGTCGTGAGGGTATAACATAAAAAAAGATCCCTCTCTTGGCCCGTGTACATCACAAATTCCTATGTGATTTATGTAATTCATGTATTCCTTTCGGGAGATGATGTCATACCCCTCAAACTTCTAATTTTGTACAAAGGCCCTTGTGAGCCTCGTGATTGTGTAAATGCCCGGTGTATGTCTCGGAAATGTGTATAAGCCATGATCATCCATATAAAAAATGGTCTTGCACACCCTAAAACTTGTCGAGAAAACTCTGTGATTACAGATGAAACTGCAATGCCATGTACTTTCTCCAATGGTTTATAAAAATGTGTTTGCGACTATGTGAGCCCGCGGTTCTTCGAAATTGCGTGAATGCTCCCGTCACGGGATACAATATCTTGTATCACGATCAAATGACGATGGATGTTCGAGACCGAGTTGACCTTGAGGGGTCAAATGGCAAACAAACAATAGGCTTTAACCTTGAAAATACGTGTGTATGCTCGATAGGCACATAGGTCATTAAGCACCTCAATGCACATAACAACATCGGATGGGCTTGCAAAGCTTTTTAAAATTCCCAACACTTCCGACCGTTGGCATAACGTCGTATGGCACCACGCTTGTGGTTATGTCTTCACCATCATGACTAATGTTGTATACGTTGACGATTTTCTTTGACAGTTAATCAAAGGTATCCGAGCTCGTATTGATGTAAATAAACACCGACGGTTGGTGGGGAATTGTCCAGTACCGGAACCCTAATCGTCTGATAAACCCAATCCACGGAATAAATAACGCACATGCCATGGCTGCTTCTTGCGTACATATGTTTAGTAAACGAACGTTTCCCTTCTTTTATTTTGAACACCAATTTTATTCTTTACTTTTTATTTAAATTCTGTGAGTTAAACAGATTGGTACGTCCGGCGGGACATTTCTTACCTTTCATCTTTGTTAAGAATACTCTAACCTTTGCAAAGGTTGTGACATGTTTCATATTCTTGTAGGAGAAACAACCATAACTTTTTGGCGATAATGGTTGTTGTGACTTACGACCAGCTCGTCGTTGCCAATTATGCCAGGCATGGCTATCTGGCAACTCTAATTGTTTTTGGTGATTTTTCCAGCAGTTGTCGGCTCACCCTATTTCTTGGGCATAGTCCCTGTGGCCAAAGATAAGGCGGCCATGCCCACGACTGCATCTATCGAGGGCATTAAAGCCTTCGGTCCCAACTACTAGCAGAGCTTTCTCGGTCAACCAAATCGCCAAGAAATGCCGCTTCTACTCAACGGGGGCATCGTCATAGTCTCAAGGGCACAAAGCCTGTAGCGGTCACTATCAACGCCACTCTTGTTCAACGGGGACAACATCGTAGCCGCAAGGGCATAAAGCCTACAACGGCCACATCTCGATCCGGCAAGACGATAATTGTCGGAATTTCATGTGACTCGATGGAGGCGAGCCGATCATGCCTCGGGACAGGCACGCCCCAACTATCCCCGTCTCCAATCACTTCGAGCTTCTTCGGCGAGCTTGCGAAGACAAAATAGAACTGAAGAAATCCGACGCTCTGGTTGCAAATCGGGGGCAAATGCGCCGGCCCAAGCCTGTAGCTCCCAGACCAAAATCAGGGGGCAACCTAACAGAGGAGCGTAAGCTCCATATGAAGAAAATTTCGGTCACCAAAGAGGAGGCCCGAGCCATTAGGAGTGTCAGGGCAGGTCACCTTGTCTTAATACTGGACCATGGGCAGACCAAAGTCCCAACTGCTCTAGAAAGCCAAGTCTCGCCCTCAAGGGCTGAAGAGGAAAGGGGTTTATAAAAAGCCCAACAATGCCAGACAATCTTTGGGAGCAACCCAACAAGACAAGATTTATAAGGTGGATACTTCACCACCTGAGGTGGTAATTTTCGACCGACTGGGGGCATCCAATCACTCCGGTTCTAAGCTCCAAAAGTGGAGGAGGGTGTTGCAAGTTGTTTCTCGCTCCGGAAAAGTGTTTACATGCTACACCTCCTCTGTCAACGAGCAGTCGACTGAACTATCCGAAGAGATGATCGAAACGACTCAAATTTAGAGCCTAAATCCTTCACTAAACTTGTTGGAAGAAGCATCAGATGACAATCTAAATTCGGCGGAAGACAACTCGCCACCGGAAAGTCCACTTCGCAACATCTCTGAAGAGTCAATTGAAACAAAGCACTTGGTCCTTGGGGATGATCCCCCAATTGAATTTGAGACCAAAATAAACTCGGACGAAGAGTATAATCCCTGTCGAATGTCAGTTTTTGACCGACTGGGGACACTTGCCCGTTCAAATGCATATCCCCACAAGAAAAGAATGGTGCAGATTCCAAAAGGCACTATAGAGGTTCACGGTGGCAACTCTACTGCAATTGATGAACTATGTAGTCAAAGGCGCGCCTAGGCGTTTGAGGCGGTGAGGTAGTCCCAAACCGCCTCACTTTCAACTCAAACGTCGCATTCTCAGTCTTCTTCTTTTTTTGGTCCAATCTTGGTTTAAACCTCCTTTATTCAAATCTTATCTTATTTGTATGTATGTATTTTTGCCTCAAATATTAATTATTGTTAATTTTATTGAAAATCTTGATTGTATGCATGTATTTTATTTGATATTTAGACATATCTTTATATTTTTTGAATTGTATATATATATATTTAATAAAACACCTTAAACGTCTAGGCCATTGCCTAGGCGTTTGAGGCATGAGGCGACCCCTTGGTCGCCTCGGTCGCCTCACGCCTCGGACTACATAGTTGATGAATCCACAATGCCGGAGAGTCTAGCTCAATGGGCTCACTTGGTCAATAAGGATGGTCCCACGACACGTCTTAAGGCTGAGGGTCCTTTGACCCAAAAGAACCACCCTATTGGGACATCATCGCGACAAGAGTTATCTCAACAGGATGACACAATGGATAACCCTCACGATATTCATAGGGAAAGCAACATGAGCGTCGGGAATGTTTTCCGAGATAATGCCGAATGCATCACTCCGGAGGGTCTGCAGCGGGAGAATCAAGCATTGAAGACCCTTTTACAAGAGTGGTTGCGAGAGCGGGATATCCTGTTCATGCATCTCACATCGTCATCAATTAATCAAACCAATTACAGGATGTCAGTAAATGCCGATTCTTCGACGATAATGGATAAGGCACCAGCTGTTGAGGCCACACCCTTTAGGGACCGCTATGTCAATAAGAAGAAGGCAAATGCTGTTGACTTCTCTCCTTCAAATAGCCAGTCTCGGGAAAATGTTGGCTCGAGTAAGGCCCACAAAGATGCCAAGGGTAAATCGCCCGCGGTACCTCTAGCGCAGCGGATGAAAACACCATACTCTTTCATCAAAGAGCATACTAGAGAACTGTTTGAGCTGTGCATGGCACGAGAGCTCATAACTCTACTAGATCCCCGAAAGTCGACCAAGGGAGGTAGAATCAAAGGGCCTAGCTACTGCTTATATCACCGCTTTGCAGGTCACGCCGTTGAGGACTGCTATGTCTTTAAAGATGAAGTGGAAGGATTAATACAATCATGGGTGATCTAGATTAAGAGTTATCGAGTTGATCCCCCACAGCCCCATCCATGGACTCCACCAAAGCCTTCAGTCAAAGTAACTCGTGCTTCGGCCGCATCGACACTTCCCGAACTTGAAGCAACAAAGACAGGGTTAAGCCAAAGCAGACCCTTCCACAGGACCCTGGTCGGCAAACGTCCGGTGAATATTTCTTCCGTCGAGAGGATACAGAAGGGATTTTTGACATATTGGTAAGGGAAGGACACATAATACCACATTCTACTCCAAAACCACTCACAAAAGCGCATAGGGGGCATGATCTCTTCTGTGAATACCATGCTAGGGTATGTCACCCTATCCATGAGTGCAAAGTGGTCCGAGAGCGTATCAAAGCACTTATTGAACAAAGACAAACTAATGTCAGGGGCCATTCCACGACAAGGCCCCGCTCGAGGGAAATCACAAATCGAGGATGACGTCCGAGCGGTACCAGCTCGGATTTTCCAGGCACTGAATGCTGGAGGTGCTAAGTTGAATAGGCTGCAAAAAAGGAAAAAAAGAGAAAAAGAAAGAAGAAGAAGAAGAAAAAAAGAAGAAAATTGTGGGGCATGTCTGCTACTGTAGACATCATGCCAAGATATGTCACCTCACACGGGAGAAAATGCATTAAGCAAGAGAGGACCGCTGATCAAAAAATGTAGTAAGCCAGTCCCGACAAAGAAAATGCCAAAGAAAGTCAATGGCAAATTAATGAAGCAACTTAGATTGTGCAAGTATTTCACATCCTTGGTATACATGTAGTTGAACACTAGGGAATGCCTAATGAAATAATCAAGTAGGAAATTAGCGTCGCATCCCAAGTGCAGTGACAAGAGGCCGATTAGGTTAAGGTGACCTCAAAGAATCTTCATTAGTCTAACTAAGCCTTCTAAGGCAAGAATTCAAGGTAGGAACTTCGACTTCGGGGGCATGATCTAATCATCTCCAAACTAACCATTCCTTTCCCTCAAAACATGGCACGAGGGGATAAAAGAGAGAACTAAAAAAAAAGAGACCAAAAAAATTGGGGTTGAAGAAGCATATTGCCAGCCCAGAAAGTCAAAAGGGCGTATCTGGTGAAGAAAACTCCGAGGGAAAGTTAATGGCAAAGCATCAAGCAAAGCTCGAAGCGAAGTCTCGGACGAATCCTCAAGCAAGATAGCCCTGATGAGCAAGATCACAAGTAAAGATCTGACAAAGGCTTCAAGCAAAATTCTAGGCAAAGTTAGAAAGGCAAGTCAAAAGAGGGAAGTCCTAAACAAAACTTATGCAAGGTTAAGAAGGCAAATCTAACGAGGACCTATGCACTTCACTTTTAAATTTCAACACTCCCTTAGTAGAGTTCGCTCCAAACCCTTAAGGTTTTATACCTTTCATGACTCCAAACATGCTTTTGCGGTGTCAATTTATTTATATATGGGTTTCGACCGGTTATTTCGTGCCAAACTTTCTTTGAGCACCAACTTAACCTTTCACCAACCAAGTCTGGGCTTTGATCCCCATTTGCGTTCCAACCATAGTTGTTAAGGCGCCCGCCTAGGCGCCGCTAGGCGGGCGCCGCTTAAGCGGCGCCTAGGCGGGCAGGCGTTTTTTTGAGTACAAGGCGCCTCCACGCCTTGTTGAGGGGGAAAAAGGCGCCGCTTGGGCGGCCTAGGCGCCCAAAGCAGCGCCTAGGCGGCCCCCTGCTAGCTTCATCTCCCTCTTCTCCCCTGTTTTAAATAGAAATTTTGTTCCGGGGGCGCAGGTCGATTCGCGTGCGAGGGTGCACGATGGCGAGTTCGGGCCCCACACTCTAACACACTCTCTCTATTTCTCTCTCACTCACACACAGTGAGACCCACCCTCTCTCTCTCCTGCCCCCTCTCTCTGTCTGTCTATCTCTTCTCTCCCTTTGCCCCCTTCTCTCTCTTTCCCCCACCCTTCCTCCTCTCTCTCTCTTTCACACACACACACACAGTTCACATCTATCTCTCTCAGCCCCTCTCTCTCTATCTGTCTTCTCCCCTTTTCAATTTCTTGATGGGGTTAATTTGTTAATACAATATTTTAAATTTTAATTTGAATTTTGTATGTCTTATTTTTTTAGAGTGGTCATCTATGGTACTTCCCTAGTTACGTGCTTGTTTACTTTATTATTGATTGTATGTGATAATAGGAGATGTCTTTTTCTTTTCGTATCTGCTTTATATTATATGTATGCTATTTCGAGTATGATTTGCATATTTTTGGAAGAAATTGGCAAACATTAGGTTAGTATTTTATTTATTCTGAAAGTCCAATTTTTATTGTTAATTTTATCTCAAAATATATTTTGATATTTTATTGCAATGTCATTTCTATTAATTTTTATTTCTATGTTCATACTAGTGTTGTTTCCCATATTTGTAATAATCATGATTAGTTTATATATAAAAAATTACGTATATATTAATGATGATATTTTTATAAACTTGACGCCTAAGCGTCGCTTAGGCAGGCGCCTAAGCGCTTAGGCACTCGAGGACCCCAAGCTCGCCTTGGTCGCCTTGTCGCCTTGACAACTATGGTTCCAACCCACCCTTTGGTATCAAACCAACTTCACGCATCAACCTATAGTCCTATGCTCCCATATTTCTCACCATGGATCCTGAAAAGGAAAAACAAACTAGTCCCTCGGCATCAAAACCACCAAGGTTAGCCAACAAGCGATAGATCCTGAACCACAAAAGATCAATCACCCCAAAACCCAAATCTCCGACTTTTAAAGCGAAAAGGCTCGTCAACTCAAGACTCACACCGCAAATCTCTACTTGTCCCACCGCGGCAAGCATCTTCATGAGATTTGTGTAAACTCAAGAAGTGTTCAACCCAAAAAAAATCTCTGTGCCTTTGATATCAAAGCCAAGGCCAGCCAATCTAAACCCCTAACATTGGCGCCAATACCACAAAGTTTGGCCCATCCGTCTCGCAAACACTATAGGTTAAAAAAAAAGAAAAAGGGGCTAGAAATAGAGGTGTCTCGACATACTTAGTCATTCCCATTAGGGGGATGTCTAAGGGTAAAAATGTCTCAAACCCGACTGAGTTGAAAACCCGAAAGGACGTCTCAAGCAACAATGGGTAACCCCTCGGTGTGAAAAATCCGCTAGGGTGCACCGGAAAAAGCTGAAGGGGACCAGCTTTGGCACAAATCAGAAAGGGCGGTGAAGCTGATAATGTAAAAAATAAAGAAGAAAGAGAGAGGACAACATTAAGTTTCATGGCCCCATGCCTTTCTAGGGGTCCACAAAAATCACTCTTTGTTACCACCACATCTCAAAGAGGCCATACCTTCGCTGCATTCCTTTCACGGTCAATAGCTGCCTAAACCCGTACCATTGACCTCATGCCCTCTAAGGCACGCGACCACAAGAAATCAAACCTGGGTTCAAAATCCCTTCTGGCTTCGTAACCATGAAAATTCAATCCATTGGTCTCATGCCCTCCAAGGCTCGCGACCGCAAAAATCAAACCTGAGCTCAAAACCCTTTCCGAGTTCGCAACCATGAGAATCGAATCATTTGGTTCCATACCCTCAAAGGCTCGCAACCACAAAAAAACTTTGGTTTTAAACCCTTTCCGGGTTCACAACTATGAAAATTCAGTCATCTGGGTTCCATGCCCACAAAGGCTCGCAACGACAAAAATCAAACCTTGGTCTCAAACAGCTTCCTGGTTAGTGACCACAAAATATTCAATCCCTTGGTCTCATATCTCCCAGGGTCAGAAACCATGCATGAACACACCCGCCTTTGATTCCATGGCTTTCAATCCCCATACATCCACAATCCAACGCCGCCTTCATGGCCAAACAAAAGCAACAACAACTCGGGTTATCATACTCTACCCATAGTGACAAGTTCACCTTTATCAAAGCTTGTTGATCTTCAAAAAAAAGAAAAAAGAAAAAGTGGGGCATAAAATTGAGGTGCCCAAGCGGACTTAGCCATTCCCATCAAAGAGAGGGCTAAGGGTAAAAATGTCTAAAATCCGACTGAGGTGAAAATCTGAAAGGACATCTTCGGCAAATATGGGTAACCCCTCGGTGTGAAAACTCGTAAGGGTGCATCAGAAAAAGTTAAAGGGGGCCAGCTTCGACGAAAATCTGAAAGGGCGTTGGGGTTGGTAAGGTGAAGAAAAAATATAAATAAAAAAGGAGGAGGTCGTTAGCAACTAGTGGTGTGGTACTCTCTATTCCAAGGTCCCACCACAGTGTAAAAGGAGAATTGACCACTCACTCAAAAAGGAAGAAGAGTAGGGAAGTTCAAATTCTCGCTTCAAAACCCCGTCCGTGTCAATAACTATCAAAATAAAATCCAAATCCTTGGTTCAAAACCCCCTCCAGGTTAGCAACCATCAACACCAACTCTTTGATTGCCCAAACCTTTCTTGCATCACCAAAATAAAATAAAAGAATACAAAAAAACCCAAATCCTCAGTTTAAGACCCCTCTGGGTCAGCAACCAACAAAACTAAATCTTTGTTGCCCAAGCTCTTTTTGAGTTAGCAACCACGAAAATCCAAATTCATGGTGACGAAACCCCTTTCGGGTCAGTTACCATTCCAAAAACCTAAACTTTATCTTTTAAGTCTTTTTTCAAGTCAGAAGGGTACATGCTTACAAGCCATTGGCCTCACATCATCCTTATGATGAAGGGTCAACAGAAATCCAAACACTCTGTCCCAACAAAAAGCAGCTACAATAACAAACAACAAATAACCAGCAACTTGTAACAAGTAGTGGGCAACAAATAGCAAACAATAGCAAAAAAAAAAGAAAAAAAAAGAAAAAAAAGAGGGACTTAAAATGGAGGTGCTCCGGCGGACTCGGTCATTCCTATCGAAGGAATGTCTGAAGGCAAAAACGTCGAATGTCCGGTTGAAGGGAAAACTTGAAAGGGTGTCTCAGGCAAAAATGGGTAATCCCTCGTGTAAAAATTTGAAAAGGCGCATTGGAAAAAGCTAAAGGGGGTTGGCTTAGACGAAAACCTAAAAGGGTGGTGAGGTTAGTAAAGCGATAAAAAAAACCCTCCACTTGCAGGATGTTCATGCAAGCAAGTCGGTGCAATGGCTTTGCCCTGTGCGGACAGCTACGTTTTAGCCGAGTCACAACTGCAAGTTTGACGCAAATTTACAACACTCAGGTCTCCCGCGACCGCCTGAGTCTACAACCAACACATCATCTTAGGCCAGCACACCCCGAGAGTCGGCCAATACGCCCCCAAGGGTTGGTCAAATTAACTCTGTCCAATACACCCTCTGAGGGTTCGTCAACACCATCTTAGGCCAGCACACCCCCGAGGGTCTGTCAATATCAACTCTGGCCAATACACCCTCAAGGGTCGGCCAACACCAACTTAGGCCAACAAACCCCTAAGGGTCGGTCAACACCATATTAGGCCAACATACTCCCAAGGGTCGGTCTGCACCAACTTTGGCAACACACCCTCAAGGGTCGGCCTGTGCCAACTTAGGCCAACACACCCCTAAGGGTCGGCCAACACACCCCTAAGGGTCGGCCAACACCATATCAGGCCAACATATCCCCAAGGGTCGGCCAACACCAACTTAAGTCAACACACCCCCAAGAGGTGGCCAATATCCACTCAGCCAACATACCCAAAAGATTTTCCAACGGTATCAAACCATCAAAGTCAGCCCGGAAAATCATTGGTGTCAAACCTCCAAGTCAATCAACCAACTCAACGACATTAAACCATCTAGGTAAGTTGTAAACCCATTAGCGTTAACCAAAAGGGTGGTTAACCAGCCCAAAATAAAAAAAAGAAGAAGGGACTTAAAATAAAGGTGTCCCGACGGACTCAGTCATTTTTATCAAAGGAATGACTGAGGGCAAAAAGGTTAAATATCCGCTTGAGGTGAAAACTCGAAAGTGCGCTTCAGACAGAAATGGGTAACCCCTCAGTTTGAAAACCCGAAAGGGTGCAATGAAAAAAGTAAAAGGGGGCCAGCCTCGACGAAAACCTGAAAGGGCGGTGAGGTTGGTAAAAAAAAGATGAAAGAGAAATAGAGACAGTAAGTCAAAATTGATGTTATTTTCCTTTCATTCATCATGAAAAAAAGGGAGGTCCGAGACAAGCCCTCGGAGTAACTATTGTCGAATGCTAAACAAGATCAAAATTATTTCACGCTATGAAAGAAGGGCTAGAAAGTCAAAAGTCTCATTGACCATATACAAAGAGTTTTGAAGAAATCAAACAAATGACAACTATTTTACAAAGACCAGTCAACCACAGCTTGAACAATAGATCAATTGCCCCAAAGCTAGTACATTAGTCAAGATGAGCTCGCTCTTCCTTAGTTCAGTGACTCGGGCCCTTCTCGAAGCTAACTCACTCTGAAGGGCAGCAAGGTCCTCAGATAAAGCATTCGCCTCGGCCTGTGCTTGAAGCCCTTCGGCTTTGTCTTTTTGGGAAGTCGAAGACAGGTCTTGGGCCTTCGAATCAAAGCTTGTGCTCCAAGCTTTAACTTTTCTGCTTCAAGTGCAAGCGCTTCAGCGTTGGCCAACTTCTCTTGGCCACGAGCGCGGGTGCTCTCTTACTCTCGCTCCTTTTTAGCCGAAGCTGCATTTAATTCAGAGATCCTCGCCTCCACTTGCTGAATAATCACCAACGTCGTCTTCTTCTATTCTTGGATGGCATGTAGACGTGCAAATTGGCTCCAGAGGGCATTCAACGCGGGCATCCATCTCTCCTTGGGGAGACCAAATCCATGTTAGCTCCCGGTATACCTTTCCAAGCTACTTCTCATGGCTTCTATTGAGAGGAGGGGATCCAGGCGGAGCAATATTTGGAGATTCTGAACAAGTAGGAGAGCCATCTCAGGAGGCGCCAATGGAAGTATTGACTGCAGTGCATCAGGCCAATCAATATTTAGACTCGGAAAACTCGAGGAGCCTACTGGCGCGTTGCTTTCTAAAGCTGCAAATAAAGGCATGCATAACGCAAAGGTTAGGAGGCACTTAAGTGAAAGGACAAGACCTGTCTGTGTGCAGGGGTGTAACCCAAAATTTATAAGTTTATACCTGAAGTAGAGCTTTGCCCAGGATCAGTTACCGAGGGCCTCCCCTCCTCTAGCCCTGAAGGGATTGCATTGTCAATGGAAGTGGAGGTCGGAAGTAGACCGCCCTGTGCCTTGCTTGTGGTGACTTCTAAGAGGAGAACAACAACAACAAAATGAAATGATGATTCTAAAGAAATGTCTTTCGAGGTGAAATGGAGGGATGAGACTCTATAGACATGGTTCCGCAACAATACCTTCAACAGGGGTGACAGGAAGGGTAGTGTCTGGAATAGAGCCCTGGGCTCCCGTACCCTTCGACGCCTCTTGTAAGCCTCTTTCAAGGTGAGAGGCTATGGTGCGAGCAGCCAATGGAGATATCGATTCAATATCGATATCGGTGTTGTTGCCTTGACTCTCCAAGGGGGTCCGAGGAGTCGGATCTTCATTAGGGACTTCGGAGCTACTCGGATCCGGTTGCGTATCAATCTGCTCTTCAACTACATCAAGGCACCTCGATAACATCAAACACTCTGAATAATAAAAAAAGGAGCAGGAAGTGCAAATAGAAGATATGATCTCCCACCAGAATGGGCATCCGTCTCAAACTCCATTACACTGATAGTGCAGGCCTGGAATCATGTCGTGAAAGACGACGGAGTTGGAGCTGGAATATTGGTTTCTAAATGATCCTCTCCAATTGTAGCCCCGTCTTTGGGAAGGCCGCTAGTCTCAAATCTAGGGTCATCGTCATAGTTCGGCAGCCCTGCACTCGGACTTGATTTGATAAGTTCAGTAAATGCACCCATCGAGGCCGATTGACCCTCAGCTGTGTCATCTGCAAAAGAATAATAGGGACAATGAGACGATGGAGCAACAAAATAATATAAGAGGGAAACAAAGGAGGACGGGTGTTGTACTCACTTGCATTATCCCTCATTTCCCCACTCTGAAGAGAAGTCCCGGGGCTTGTTGTGGACTCTTTTTCTGAGGTGGAGTTGGAATATCCTCCGCTAGTGGAGGAACGTGAACCTTCTCTCCTTGAAGAACTAGAGCTCTCCTCACTAGAGGACAAGTAGGGATCCCCACGACCGGCAATAGGAAGGGGGTCACTTTGCTCAAGACTAAAATCAGGGCCCTTTGTACTAGGGGGAAAATTTGGGTTCCTAGCATCGTGACATGCAGGCGAAGTATGGTCTCCTGAATTTGTTGCAGAGTAAAGCAAATATTTAAAGAAAAGAGAGGAGAAAAAGAATCCATCGTCTTTTTATGTGGTGTACAAGTAAAAAGAAACACTTAAGCATACCTGGTGAGTGTCTCACGAAGTTCCCCTCGACTTCTGGTAAAGGAGATGCATCAGTAATCGGAGTATAGTCGTCAAGGAGACGCGTCAGTTCGTCAAAGGTCATCTCTTGCCCAGTCGTTTCCTGTTGTGCAGGGACATCCCCTGGAGTCGGGGAAAAGGTCATTTCTATCGCAGCTTCAAGAGGGCCTACATTAAAAAAAAAGTGAAGGGGTGAGGCGATTATGGTTGCTCGTTGGAGAGTAATAAAATTTTGAAGCCAGAAAAGGTCATATACTTACTTGCGGCTTGATTCCCGGCGGGCCTTGCCTCTTTAGTCCTAGGACGGGAGATGAGTCGGGTGTCCTCTCTGTTATCATATGCTCGTCTTTTCAAACCGACGAGGTGTTAGGCCTGGAGAGTCATTTGCAGGAGAGGTTGCCACGTCGCGCTCACTGTGAAGATCCTTTGTCCAAAAAGGAAGGGGAAGAGAGGAAGTATTGTCCAGTTAGGGCATAACATAAATTCTATTGACAAAGGATGTGTAAAGGACAACCCCATACCTGTAGACCCGAGCTGTCCTAATGGCTTCAAAACAATGGCATCAGGTTTCAACACAAGCACCCATGCCGCCTTCTTTACAGCCTCTAATGTGTCCTTGGCGTGCGGGCTACCTTAACATAAGAAATGTATTCCACTGGGCTAGCGGAACCGATGGCATTGATGTTGTGGGCCTTCCATTTACCCATGACTTTGTTGACAAAATTACCATCGGGCAGTAAGCCGTTGAACCAACCTTTCTTCCTCAAACCACATTTTGCCCAGAATTGCTCCCACCATGAATAAGTAGCCGGAGAGCCAGAAGTAGGAAGCTGCAATAGCCTAGACGCTGGTGCTTTTGAAAGGCTCGAAAGCCTCATTGTGTGGACGCCGATGCACTGGGATAACACGATTTCTTTCTTCCATATGGCCGCTATATGTTTTATGGCACTGACGACGCTAGAGAAGTGAGACCTCACGAAATGGGGGTCAAGAGATAGTGGTGGTAGCTCATTCTTCCTCGGGCGTTGTTCCTCTATTTCCCTCAAGGCATTGGCAGGTTGCCTGAATATACAACTATGCTTAAACCACCACCTGGGGAAATAAGTGTCAAAGCAGCCGCTGCGTGATTGTTCTGGGATGGGGCAGAAGTTCTTTGCTTCCCGGAAGAGCCTGGCAGCTGAAATTAGGTGCACGTCCTTCCCCCTATACTACCTCGAACTCACGGGAAAATCTGAGTTGGGAGGAATACTTTGATCATAGCCGAAATTCCTCGTGAACATGTGTGGGTAATAATGCTAAAAAATAGCTATGTTGTCGCAACGAAATATCAATACACTAGGCCGCGTGCTGCACACCCACTCAATGTAAGCATACGGTGAAAGTTCCGCGTTTGCGGACAACCGGCTGATAACGAGATCTCTCTCTTGAACAAGAAAAGGTCGAGAAAGATATGAGTAGTGATCAAATCCTAACCCTGTTCTGTCTTGAGTCGGCAAGAAAGATAAGGCCCGACGCACGTCGACTAGCTGTCTGAACATGTCTTGATCGGTAAGGCCAGAAAAAGCAAATATTAATGGCGTCGTGGGATTAGCCACTTCTGATCTGTATGAAAATTTTGGGAATAGTAGCCTCGCCCAACCTCGCAGATAATGAGAAGGCATCAAAATGTTATTGTCCCGAGGTGAGGAACATGTTGCCAAGGCTCCAAGGTTACGATACATGTTGGCTAGGGCGGCAGGAGCAAGTGCGACCCTCTGATCACAAGCCATCAAGCAAGTCGGGTAGATCACCTCTGCCCTAAGGATCCCCTCTTCACTGTGAGGAACAACAAAGGTTGCCAATCAATAGGCGAGATAAGCGGCCAGGTGGGATCTCTCGAGAATTTCAACCCTTCCAGAGCAGCATATGCATGCCGAGGGTGTTACTCGAAGCTGAGTTTTATTTCGGTGCATTCACTCCAAGGTTTGCTTTGGTCAGCGAATTCGTTATAATAACATTATAACATAAATGTCCGTTATAAAAGTGACGGACCCAAGCTTTCAAAGTCACCCTGGTGGTGTGAGCGGAATCTTTCTTGCCCGCTCGGGCTAGGTCCCTCCATGCCTTCATAAAAAATTTGTGACAATAAGCAAGATGATATTTGCCATCACCATAGGTGTGACTGCAATGCAAGTCATCCAAGCAAACTTTTTCATACGCCCGACCGCAAATCGGCAGACCAGAAATTTTGTGGAAGGCCCATAGGTCCAAGGCGGTCTCGCCCTGAGAAGTAGCAAATGTATTCCAACGAGGATTAAATCGCTTGACCAAACCTTACAAGAGGCCTATATTTTCGGGGTAACAATACAGAGTTGCTGTCACAACATGCCGAATCCCCACCAACTCAAGGACCTCGCCATAATAGTGAAGGACGTCGCTTAGCCATTTAGTGGCCCCTTGGCGGAAGCTATCTGAAGGAATCACGTACCATTTTTCATACCAGCTGGGGGCTTTAAACCCCAATATCCGGTCCAGTAAACATTCCTGGGCATAACCATCTTCGGCAAATTGTGTTCCGGAGGGCGGCAAACACCATTCCATCAACCGCAAAATCGCTGCGCTTGTGTTGGCCATACATATTCCAGACAACAAGGTGCAAAGGTGAAGTACGAATTTGGAACTTCTCAAAGTTGTTGAAAAAGCCCAAAAGCTTCTAGTCGGGGAAATGAGATTGCCGCGTGAAGTCCTCAGGATAGCTCGGCCAAGATAGAGTGCATGTCCCCTACATGTTGTCCCTTTCCAACAATATCACCCACTCAAGACGACATAGCTTAGCTAGAAGATCCGGGTCGTCGGCGTCCATATTGGATGGAATATAGCTCTGAATGAAGGAACATAGATGATAATCCAATGCATAGTGCGGAGGATATTCCCTATAACGGTCATACTTATAGATATCATTCTCTTTAGAAATCCTCGCCAAATCAACCATACTCTCAGTGGGGCTTACCTCGCCGGTCAATCCATCAACGATCCACGAAAATCCGCGGTCCGTTGAACCAAAATTCTTGGCTGTTATAGTGGGCAGCTCAAATGATGGCATTAGTTTGTTGGTCCGCTTGACATGGCGATCCTTAGAGCCTTGGGTCAGCTCCCGCAACTTTGGGTCTCCTCCGAAGCGTCCATGATGGAAGATTACTACAAGACAAATTGCAATTTGGGGTTGGTCAATAAAATCAATGCAAGGGCAAGAAAGAAAAAAAAGGGAAAGAAAAAAAATTATTATATCAAAAGAAGTCAACAGTGGAAGCAGAAAGACCTATATCCTCGATTAAGGTCTACGAATGACATCACAACCAACACAGAAGACCCCCGTTGTATCGAGAGAATTGAATGAGTGAATGTATTTGTTTTGTTGACAAGCAAAGTCAGAAGCAAATACAAAGGTCTCCTATCCCAACGTGTAAGTCGGAGGGGAAGAAAATAGAGATACATAAGCAACACGTGCCACCTGTCGATGCCGTTGGCTCTGACGGATGTATTTGCTTCAAGGCCGTGAAGGTAACATCTGGGTCGACAGAAAGCTCACGGCGGTGAGAAGACGTAGAAACATAATATCTTCTTCAAGGCCGTGAAGGTAACATCTGGGTCGGTTATCCGGATGTTTCCCATCAATGATGCGGCCGACTTTGATGGAGCTCAGTCTAAAGGTCCGGTCGTGCCAAAGGAAGATGAAGACAACGACAACCGCCACTGCAGTAGCAACGACATCCGTTACTGCAACAGTGACAACAACTACAATGAAAGTCGCTTAGCAGTGGACTCCTATGTCCAAGAATTCTCTCGTGGTAGGGGCACCAACTTTGAGTAAATCCCCTTCTCACTTATACTAAGTACCCAAGTGATGGGTTGGGTGAGCAGTGAGAAGGTCATCTACAGGGGTCGACTTCCTGTCTTTCTCTCATTGACGTGTTTTTGGACCGGATACACCCCAATTTGGGGGTTTGGCCGGATCCAACCCCCCAATTGGGGGGGGGGGGGGTTGGCCGGATCCACCCTCAATTGGGGGGTTTGGACCAGATCCAATCCTCAACTGGGGGGTTTGGACTGAATCCACCCCCAACTGGAGGGTTTGAGTTGGACCGGATCCAACCTCTCATGGGGGGTTTGGACTGGGGGTTTTGGACTGGGTCTAACACCACATGGGGGGTTTGGACCGGATCCAACCACCCGCATGGGGTTTTGGACCGGATCAATCCCCCCATATAAATGGTTTGGACCGGATCAATTGACAACCGCCTGAGAACTCTAAATACCCCCCTAGTGTGACCTAGGGGGACACACACTGAACGCAGGAGAGCGCAGGAGAGAGGAAGACTACTTGTGTTTATGCTAGTGCTTCTGAAGGCCCATCTTTGGGTTTTACCCGTGCTTGTGTTTGTGCTCGTGCCGTGAGAGTATGACATAAAAAAGATCTCTCTCTTGGCCCGTGTACATCACAAATTCTTATGTGATTTATGTAATTCATGTATTCCTTTGGGGAAATGATATCATGCCCTTGAAACTTCAAATTTTGTACAAAGGCCCTTGTGAGCCTTGTGATTGTGTAAATGGCCGAGGTATGTTTGGGAAGTGTGTACAAGTCCTGATCATGCATATAAAAAGGGGTCTTGTACAACCTAAAACTTGTCGAGAAAACTCTGTGATTACAAATGAAACTGCAATGCCGTGTACTTTCTCCAATGGTTCGTAAAAATGTGCTTGTGACCATGTGAGCCTGTGGTTCTTCGAAATTGCGTGAATGCTCCCGTCACGAGACACAACATGTCGTATCACGATCAAATGACAATGGATGTTCGAGATCGAGTTGACCTTGAGGGGTCAAATGCAAACAAACAATAGGCTTTAACCTTGAAATTATGTGCGTACCCTTGATAGGTATAGAGGTCACTAAGCACCTCAATCCACATAACAACATTGGATGGGTTTGCAAAGCTTTCTAAAATTCCCAACGCTTTCGACAGTTGGCATAGCGTCGTATGGCACGGTGCCTATGGTTATGCCTTCATCATCATGACTAATGTTGTATAGGTTGACGATTTTTTTTGACAGTTAATCAAGGGTATCCGGGCTCGTATCAATGTAAATCAACACTGACTGCGACCGGTGGAGAATTGTCCAGTACCCGAACCCTAATCGTCTGATAAACTCAATCCACAGAATCAATAACACACATGTCATGGCTAGTTCCTACATACATATGTTCAGTAAATGAACGTTTCCATTCTTTTATTTTGAACACCAATTTTATTCTTTATTTTTTATTTAAATTTCGTGAGTTAAACAACCCCCTTCCAGAGAAAAAATGAAAAAGGACTACACTCTAAGTTGGTGTGCACCCTACCTACTCAAGTTACACAGAAACCCAAGAGCTCATATCCTTTGTCCATGATTTCTCACAGCAAGTGAGGGTGCGTTTGGGAACTATGGAGAAAGTCCTAATTAACTTCTCCTTCCTAATGAATCACTTCCGTGAAAATTGAGCATGTTTGGAAACCGGCTAAATTTGAAAACCACTTCAGACTGAAGGAGAAATTTTGTCGTTCACCCAGAAGATGTTTTCCTCCTCCAGAAAAAATGGAAAGGCATCACTGCCCTTTCCCTGGATGCTCATGCAGCGAATGAATAGCTTCCTGGTGACGGAGCTTCCATATATTGAGCCACTTGATTGGTGGCAGCACAAATGATCCTTTCAATATGGAAGCCCTATTGGTTATGTGGGTTTCAACCTTCAGGATTATTTGTGATGCATTTCTTTGTGGTTTAATATGGCTTTATGGGTTAATGTTAGTTGGGGTTTGAAGTGGTTTATATCTTTGACATTATATACATGATAGTAATCTTTTTATAAGAAATTTAAACATTTAATATCTTATGTTCTATATTTAAATATTCTATATTTAGGAGAACGATGAACATTAATATTTTTATTCTATAATTTGATTTATTATATATTTATTATGTAAAATTTTTGCAGCCAGAAATTTTAAATAATTAGGATGAGGGTGTTGTCGGTCAAAGTTGTTCAAGATAGTCACAATAACGGTATTCTCGTGAAGATTTATTGAGAAGTACTAATAGTGGTATCTATTACCATCCACTTTCAAAAAATAGTAGTATCTATTTTATGCTTCTAAACTACTTTTACTTTTAAGGTAAGAAGTACTTCCTCTTGAAAGTACTTCTATTCGGAGGCACTTCTATATGAAGTACATTTAAGGTTACCAAATGCAGCCTACACCACTCATTTGCATAAATTCTTCAACCTATCCTTGGTTATTCTTTCAAGTATTCGACGAGTCCTTTTCCTCAAAATCACATATAAGTTGTATCCCTCTTACTTAAATTCAAAGTTACCAATTGGTTATCTCTTTTTCGATATTATTTTTGCTGTATGAGTTTTGAATGATTCTTTTATGCGCTTTCAACACAATCATTTCAATTAGCATTCTCAAATACTATGGCTTGCTCATAGTTGTCAAGATGACAAGGTGACCCAAGGCGTTCATGGGGAGCCTAAGCACCTAAGCGATAAGGTGTCCGCCTAGGCGACACCTTGGCACCTCTTTAAAAACCTTAAAAATATGGCACCTCTTTAAAAACCTAAAAAATATGATGTGTATCCCCAATACACAAACTAAGAACATGATACATGTATAATTTTTAATATTAAAAAATGAGAGAGAGAGGGAGGAGAGAGATAAATAGATAGAGAGAGGCACATAGAGAGAGGGGTGTTGGAGCGTGTGGAGCCTGATGTAGCTATGACCGACGTCACATCGTGGATTGACTTGTGCGGTCAGGTCGCCGGGGGGGGGTGTTGCTAGGGGGGCGGAGCTCCGCCACCTGACCCTTTCTTTTTGGGTCGGGGGGGGGGGGGGTTTAGGTATTAGGCTATGCCTAGGCCAGGCACCGCAAGACACCCTGTCTGGGTGTCTTGGCACGCTTGGCTTGCCTAGACGGGCGCCTTGGTCGCTTTTTTTTTTGGGGGGGGGGGGGTGGTGCAGAAAGGCAGGCTGGTGCCTGTTCGCCCAGGCCATTCACTGTCCCAAGGCCTTCCTCCTTTATTTGGATCACCAACCCATTAAGACGATCGTCTATCCTATGCCAGTGTCAAAGTTGGGTCTGCATAGAAAATGGTCTGCCACTTAGTCAAATGACTTGTTCTCTGCTGCATCTGCCTAGTGGGGCACCTCATATTTGGCTTCCATGGCCAGATCCCCTTTCACACTTTACAATGCACCTTTAGTACGATGGAATCACCAATCATTCCATTCCATATATTAGTTGTGCCATGAGGTGCCAACCTGTAACAACGTCATTTAAGAAAACTCTCTTGATCAATCATTTTTTTTTGAAAGTGGATGGTACCACGGAATATATTAATAAGAAAAGAGGGATTTACATGCATGGTATGTAAAATCTCAAAATATCCTCAAATTGCCTATACAAAAAAGGTCACATTAAGGAGGTGTGACTTCCCCCAGCCCCCCAACATAGTCAAAAGAAATGAATTTCCTGTCTCTACATTACATAGGAGTTTAGGCCACTCTCTTATCGTCCTCCCAACCAAATCCTCAACTCTCTCCGAAATGGTGGCCTCTATTTTGAAAATTCTGCCATTTCTCTCCCCCCTTAAGGTCCATAGGGTGGCATTGAGGATGAGCCACCATATTTGTCTGTCTTCCTTGCGAGGCGAATGCCTATACCACTCCCTTTTGAGTTGCTGGACATTTTTTGTGGGTTGCCAGTGGCAGTGAATTTTGTTCAAAAAATGACACCAAATTTCTATAGAGAATGAACATGTGGCGAACAGGTGGTCAATGTTCTCTTCCCCACACACGCACATGCACAAAGACAGCAACGACCTCCATGAAGGTGGCTAGTCTGTCACAAATTGGGAGTCTTCCGTGGGAGATTCTCCATATTAGCATCTTAACTTTGAGAGTACTCGGTTCCCATACTTGCCTACTCTGTGGGTACGGCAGACCTCCATCAGCAATAGCATGTATCCATCTTTATCCCATCTCCACTTCCATTCATCTGCCTTGGCTATATCCAGCACAATCTCATGCAGCATACCTAGCAATTCCCCAAGTTGGCTGATCTCGTCCTCCTGCAGATGTCTCCTAAAAATTGGGCTCCAGGTCCCTCCTGATTGCTGTCTCTTGAACAGCTGGTTGACCATTGCCAAAGGCTCCACTGCAATTGCAAACAGCTCCAAGTACACCTCACTCAGTGGATAATCAGTGCACCATCTGTCTCTCCAGAACTCACACTTTTGCCCATTTTCTAAGCTCCCTCTAACCCCTGTCTTGACCATGGTTGTCAAGGCGTCCAAGGCGACCAAGGCGGTGGCCCACCGCCTTACTGCTTAGGCGACAAGGCGAAGCGCTTAGGCGAAGCTTAGTTTACATAACTAAGTACATTGCAAGAGAACTACTACTATACATTTTCTACATATATGTTCTATCTTAGTTAATAAAAAATTTGATATTCACAAATCTTCAACATATACCTATGTTTTAAAATTCAAAAATATAATAAATGGCAAGTAAAAATAAATTAATTAGGATAAAACTAATACGAATTTGCGAATACATGTCAATCAATACACAAATTTTAATCTAAAATATGATATTCAAATAGTTATTCTTTATATTAAAAGGAAGCATAAATGACACATTTTTTGGTAAATTATAAGCACATCAACATAATAGTTTCATAATTTTCTACTTATGAATTATCAAAAAGAGACGAAAATAATACTAGCTTCAAAAAGTGCACCAAGCAAATATGAATCAATGTCCTTAAGAGGAGGGAAGAGGAATTGACATGGAGAAAAATCCGAGAGAAAGAGGAAAGAGAAATGGAAGTCTTATCTTCTCTTTCCAATCTTGACATAGCATTTGTCAATTTTTTCAAAATTATCTCTGAAATTTTGCCCAAATATTAAAACCTACCTCAAAAAAAGGAGTGGATGTCCTGCCAAGGCAGGCTAGGCAGGCCCAAGGTGGCTTATGTTCATCAAGGCATCCAGGTGAGTGCCTTAGTGGGCTGCTCGCCTAGGTGCCTGGTCGCCTTGGGCGCCTTGGAGCGCCTTGTCGCCTAGGCATCGCCTAGGCGACGCCTTGAAAACAATGGTCTTGACCATGCCAATGCTTTTTAAAATACCCTTCCAGATGTGCGAGATGTGGTGCTGAGGTGGGCCAATCAAGTCCCAAACTCTTGTTCTTTGTAGTACTTTTGATGGATGACTGTACTTCATAGCCCCTCTTCCTTTATGCCGAGTTTCCAAAGTCATTTGCTCAAAAGAGTGAGATTTGAAGTCCCTAATGTTCTTTAGTCAGACCCTTCCCCAAGTTATGTCATGCCAGCCTGTGATCCTCTCTCCACTGCCATGCCAACCGATTCCTACTTAGATGGACTGGAGCTTTTTTGCCAGAGGTAGGGTTCCGGAAAGTGGACAAAAAATAGATAGGGAGGTTGTCGAAAACAGATTTGCATAGCACCAGTCGGCCCCCGTATGAAAGCAATTTTCCTTCCCAACCTGTCAATTTGGATTCAAATGTCTGCTCTACAGTCTGCCATTCCATACACCCCCAAGTGTTGGGGAGTCAAAGGAAGCCCCAAATAAGTGATAGGGAACTGGCCGATGCGGCAGCCTAGAATGGTAGCCGCTTTCCTAATAGCTCTCTGCTCCATGTTAGTATCAATAACCTGGCTCTTGTCAAAATTCACCTTAAGGTCGCGGACCTCCCGTAGGAGCTCCAACATCACCCTGATGGTGTACAATTGTTCTTCACCCTGTGTCACAAATAAGATAGTGTCATCAGCATATTGCAAGTGGGTGATGGATTGTCCTTAGGGGACAACCTGGAATCCCCTGATCGGACCATGATTTTCAGTTCTCATCCACATCTTGCTCAAAATATGTGATACCAAAACAAGGAAGAGTGGAGACATTGGGTCCCCTTGCCTTAGACCTCTACCACTATGAAAATATGGAGAGGGTTCCCGATTAATGAGGATGGCAAACCTGGCTGATTGGATGTAACCCGGATCTATCCTACCCATCTGTCATCAAACGCCATCTTACTAAGGATATCAAGCAAACACTGCCAGCCAATCTGGTCATAGGCCTTCTTGAAGTCGAGCTTGAGAACTTGCCCTCTCTGCCTTTGTGTCTTCATAGCATGAATGCACTCATGGGTGACCAAGAAGTTGTCTTGAATGATACACCCCCTGATGAGGGCTCTCTGGTAGCAGCTGACCACTCTATCAATGATACTCTCAAGCCTCATAGTCATGTATTGCTCAAGCTGCCATGGTATGCACAATTGGCTGATCTGGATTGGGATTGGCTGATTTGGATCTGGATTGCTGGGTGGTGATCCGAGTCGGGGCCTTAATAAGCCTAAAAGTTAAAAATCCTGTGGGAATTGGCTGAATCAGACCTGGAATGGGGTCTGATCTGACCTGGAATGAGTGATCTGGGCAAGCTGCAGCTCTTCAGGCTGCTTGCTAGCCCTAGTTTCTTTCTGATATGATTGCATCATGAGATGTCCGAACTGCATCAGCCTTCACAATCATGGACTCCTTATATTCTTGCACAACTATCATTTTCTTCTATACTCTTGTACAACTATCATTTTCTTCTACTGGTAGCTATCTTTCTTTTGGATGACTGTTTTTATTACTTTACCCTATTGGTGATGCTGTCTACTTATTTTATAGGAGCTGTTGCTATTCTTCTTCTCCTGGCTGTGGCCCTCCTTTGTGCATATGAGCTTTGTGCAGTGTATGTCACAGCAGGATCAAGTGCATCCGAACGCTATTCTGCTTCTGGATTCTTCTTTGGTGTGTCTGCGATAGCCCTAGCTATCAACATGCTTTTTATTTGCAGAATGGTCTTCAATGGTAATAAATTTGGTTGTGTACCATCACTTATATAATTGATTTGTTCTCTAAATTGCTAGAGTTAAGTATTTCTATACTTTTTGCTTATGGTTGATCTGCAATGGTATTATTATTCATATCACAGGAACTGGCCTGGACATGGATGAGTATGTGCGTAGATCATATAAGTTTGCTTATTCTGACTGTATTGAAGTAGGTCCTGTTGCCTGCTTACCTGAGCCACCTGATCCTAATGAATTATATGTGCAAAAATCTAGCAGGCAAGTTGTTCTATTCAACTATGTTTATTGTTTTTTGAAATTTATTATGGTTATGTTGCTGCCCACATTTGGCAGAGGCACGGTTTATCTGGGCTACATGCATACAACCTGATTTCTTTGTTTCCTTGAATGGTTTCTACTTCTGTTGTTAAATTAGGCAAGGGATTTTACATTTGTTACATTTTTTTTACTTGAATAAATTTGTATTATTTCCCTTATCCTGATCCGGTGTTGTTGATATAGGGCTTCTCATCTTGGGCTTCTTTATGTTGGCTCATTGGCTGTACTTGCTTTGTACTCCATTTTATATGGTTTGACAGCTAAAGAGGCCCATTGGTTGGGTGCAATTACATCAGCTGCTGTTGTTGTCCTTGGTATATGTGTTTATAATTTTTATTGCTTACCTTTCTTTTTTTTCCTTTCAAGTTCTCATTCATTTGCTTAACAGACTGGAATATGGGGGCATGCTTGTTTGGGTTTGAGCTCCTCAAAAGCCGAGTTGGAGCATTGTTTGTTGCTGGGGCTTCCAGGGTCTTCCTTATCTGCTTTGGAGTTCATTACTGGTCTGCAACAGTTTTCTAATAATTTTATTACCTTTGTTTCTTTCTTGCATAGGTGAGCAGAAAGCAGTTTTCATTGTTGTTATTCTTATTAATGATGTACCATATTTTTCTTTCTTCAGGTACTTGGGACATTGCATTAGCTATGCAGTTGTAGCATCTGTGCTCTCAGGAGCTGCTGTTTCTCGTCATCTGTCTGTTGCAAACCCATTAGCTGAAAGGCAAGATGCTTTGAAGAGCACGGTCATTCGCTTAAGAGAAGGATTTCGGCGAAAGGACCAAAATAGTTCCTCTAGTTCTTCTGAAGGCTGTGGCTCGAGTGTGAAATGTAGTAGCAGCAGTGTTGAAGCTGGTCAACATGGACAAGCCATTGAAGCTATTTGTCAAAGCAATTCACAGTGTGTAGGCGATGGTAATAATTGGAGCAACATGCTTTATGGTCGTGCCAACAGCAGCCACGAGCAGGTGAACAGTGATAAAAGTGACAGTGGAAGGCCAAGTTTAGCCTTACGTAGCAGCTCTTGTCGTTCGGTTGTTCAGGACTCTGAAAATGCTGTGGCTTTTCTTGACAAGCATCCTGAGCACAACAGCTCACTTCTTGCTTGCACTAGTAGCGGCTTGGAAAGTCATGGCTGTGAATCAAGCACATCTGGTGCAACTTTAGCACATCAATCAATATTGGATTCAAATTTAGCTCTAGTTTTCCAGGAAAGGTTGAATGACCCAAGGATTGCTTCTATGTTGAGGAGAAAGGCAAGACATGGTGATCGTGAATTGACAAATCTACTACAAGATAAAGGTCTGGATCCTAATTTTGCTGTAATGCTGAAGGAGAAGGGTCTGGATCCTACTATTCTTGCTTTACTGCAGAGAAGTAGTCTAGATGCAGACAGAGATCATGGACAAGCTGAGGGTGATGCAGCTACAGAATCTGATAGGTTTGACATTATGTTTCCTAACCAAATTTCACTATCAGAGGAGCTGAGGCGGCAGGGTCTAGGAAAATGGCTAGATTTTTCTAGGATTGTCTTGCACTACATAGCTGGTACCCCAGAGCGAGCTTGGGTCCTTTTCAGCCTTATATTCATTCTTGAAACAGTGATAGTGGCTATTTTTCGTCCAAAGACTATTAAAGTGATAAATGCCACACATGAGCAGGTAATATGATGCACATATGCATCGAACTCTCTTTCTTATGGAATGCAGTGATTGTTCTCTTTTCCAAAATCATTCAAGATGTGTTTAAATTGTTAAGGCAACTTGTCCATAATGCTGGATTTGCAGTTTGAATTCGGCTTTTCGGTTCTGCTCTTATCACCTGTTGTCTGTTCAATTATGGCCTTTCTGTGGTCCCTACATTCTGAAGAAATGGTCATGGCAGCAAAACCTAGGAAGGTAAATCTCATAAATTCATATGGTTCTTGCATTATCACTTTTGGGGAACTAAATTTTTTTTGGACATGGGATGACTGCTTTCTTTTCTTTTATTGAAAACTTAGTGTTTTGCTGATTTCAACTGATTAGTCCTTTTTTACTGAAAACTGGCATACAGTAACTGTGTTCTCTTTTCATCTTCTTCTATGTGTAGATCAGAATTATCTTAAATGTAGCTTTATCACAACTTGGACTATATTTAGGAATCATCCACACATTGAACATTCTTTTGGTGTGTAAACAACGGATCCTCTCATTGAACATTCTTTTGACTCTGGCACATGGTATGCAATCTCGCGAGATCTCGGCGAGATCTCGCCGAGATCTCTGCCTCGGCGTGTCCGCGAGGCACGAAAACGTCCTGAGTCGGGACCGGCCGGCACGAACGGGGTGAACCGGTCCCGTTAGGCGAACCGGTCGGCCCTAAAAGCCTTAAACCCTGATCCCCCGACCCCCGTCGAGTCCTCACGAGTCACGCCTCACCCCAACCGCTCGGCGCACTCTCTCTCCCCGACACTCTCGCACAGTCGCACGAGGCCGCCGGAGCCGCACTAGGTGCCTCTCCTCACCCGCTGATTGTGTCAATCTCCGGTCTTGGGAAAATAGTGAATTCTTGAAGAATTTTTTAAATTTTATAAGGTATAATTTTAGATTTGTGTAACTTTTGATGCATATTGATATTAGTCCATGTGAATGGATTTCTTATCACTCTTTATTTGGTAAAATTGAGTTGTCAGTTACAAAAACATGTTTGTGAAATTGAGTGGTTAGTATAAAAGAATTAGGATTTTCTTAGAAATAGGTTATATATATGAAAAAATGTTCCGAAATCCCCGAACCCGATCTCCCGAGATTTTTTTCGAGATCTCTCCGAGATCTCTTCTCTCCAACCCCCCCGAGACGAAGCCGAGATCCGATATGGCAAACCATGTTCTGGCATTAACTTATTTTGCATATTTTTTGAAAGTCTTTTTTGCATATTAACAGTTCTGTTGATTTAAATTAATGTGGGATGGGGCCTGGTGGATTGGAGTAACTATGATTTTGGAGGATAAAGAAGGAAGTAGAAACAAAAGGGGAGAGATTGTGAATTAGAGAAAAGTGGATCTAACAGAAAATGGAAAAAAGAAAGCACGAGAGCAAAACTTTGGGATGTGTTGAGTGTGGGTTCATGTGGCATTCAACCACTACAGTTTAGGAATCATACTCCTCTAAATTTCAGGAGGGTGTGGAAGCTGGGGTTTCCATCTTGCAACAGATTGGCAGCTTTTATCCTGACTATACTTCCACTTTCAAAAAAAAAAACACAGATTGACAGCTTTTATCCTGGATATTCAGGCATCTTGTTGCCTATGTGACAAGAAGATAGAGTCATTTGAGTGCCTCCTTGTGTTATCCTTTTACTATGAAGATATGGGAGAAGTCCTGCTCTACTGTCTAGGTAACATCGGCATAGCTGTTTTATCTGGACGTTTTCTCATTGGAAGAGGGTATGCGATTTCATAGAGGACTTGAAATTGTGGGGATGATGTTACACGTGACACTATGGATTCTTTGGAAGCAAAACAGCAGGGCTTCCTGGAGGATCTGCAGAATTGAAGAGCAATGGGCACTTGCATCACAGGTACCGTGCAGAAGTGGCTGAGGTTATTGAGGGCTTCATACAGGGTGCAACTGTGTGAAGCTTTCATATTGGGATATTGTAGCATAAGGTAAGGTTTAGCTTATTGCTTCTTGTTTAAGGGTAAGGTGCCTTTGTGTGGGAATGTAGAGCCTTTTGGGAATTCTTGTTGAGGTATTCTTCTATCATTAGGGCATTTTAAGAGAAAAATCTTTTTCAGGAACCATAATGTACTCTCACATGTGGAAAGTCTTTTGGATACAAATTGTAGATTAAAAGGATCATTGATCTCGATAGTCATTTGGTAAGCCTTGGGAAGCACTTTCTTGAATTTTGTGCATTGGGAGTGGACAAACGGCAACTTTTTGATGACAATTTAGCAGGAATGAAGTTATTTGGGGACTGAAGTTTGAGAAAAGATCTTAAGAGGAAGAAATGGCATTATGGCAGTGGCTGCCAGATATTACAGATTGTCAGTTAATGAATGAGTTTATGTGAGGATGTCGGAGTCATCTAATCAGATATCCTCCTAGTGCCGTCATTATTCTGCCTGAAGGGGAAGAAAAAGGAGGGATACCACTGCCACTGGAGAAGAAGGGGGGAGGGTCTTTATATGCTCACCTGTCCGCCTGCTCCTAGGGTTGTGGAGAAGAAGAAAAAGGAGTGAGGGGTGTAGAAAAGGAATAGCGAAATGCATATATGCTTTTGGAAGGAACACTCACATTACTGGTACCTGGAGCAATATGACCTATAGATATGGATGTCAGTAGGTCATACTTCTACCTGGCCAGAAAAAGCTTAAATGCCCAGCTCCATTCTTTCAAGCATGCCAAATCCTGGCCTTTGTTTCATGCATTTTATCTTTCGCCTGCAAATGTATATGATATATAAACTTAGACATTTGTGTAGTGCATGTAACATCCTTGCTGATGAGGCCTGCTCAAGCCTGGACCTGGCTTATATATGCTGGATCAGGCTGATTCGTGACAGTGCTCTGACAATTTTTACACCCCAATACTTTTTAAGTGAAATGTATCTGTAGTCCACACTTGCATGCTAAGATGAGGTTTTCCAATCAACTCTTAGTCAGTTGCTTGTATATATTGCTACCGACCTCTGATATATAAATTTGACCACATGTGGAACAGAGTGTCGAATTTTTGGAAACTGGTTTTTGATTGCTGAGAACAATATGAGTATTACTTTAAAAAAATATACGTAGCTGCATCTTGTACCGAAGATGCAACTTTAGTTGAGACCTCCTATGTCATTGAAGAAAGTATGCAGGAGCCTACTTGATGTCACTGGGCGAAGGTAATAATTCTTGAAAGCATAAAGTATGAGGATAACTACTTGCAGCATTATAGTCAAATGTCTGAGAAACCAGTTGATATGATGAACAGTCTGTCAGATCTGATGTGTTTTGATATGCATTAGCTTTATATGCAAGTAGTAGTGTGACAATTCCAGGAAGAGAAACATCCTATCTTGTTTGATGGATATATTGATGTGAACCATTTGACTTTTTATGGATGCCGAAACATGGTCCTTTTGTGGTGCCAGCTTCTAAAAATGTTTTCAATATTATGATGTGAAGTTAGAAAGCATGCTTATGATGTAACTGCACTTTTTTGGTCTCTTCGGTTTACCCATCAATCCATCTTACATATTCCAAAATCAATAGCTTGGAAGATGGTCTTTATCTAGGGCAGCATATGGCTTTATTTCTGATGGAGGGATGCACCATGTATTTGCCCTGCAGATTTGGTCTCCCAAGAGTTTCCTTAAAGTGAAGCTTCTTGTTTGGACGATCTCACATTTAAGGATGCCGACGTGTGATAGGCTTGCCCCTTTTCTACAAGACATAAATGCCCTCTGTTGCTTGTGTGGAGAGGAGACCTTGAATCACTTTTTCATAGGCTGCTCCTTCTCCAAGGAGATATGGATGAAAATTGCCACAAGGATTTAATGCACTTTTGGCACACAGAAAAGTGTGCAGCAACTCTTTGAGGAATGGCACAGAAATTGGACCCTTAAGGGCGACATGAGGATATGGTGGCTGGTATTGCATGCTACCCTACGGGCCCTATGGGGAGAAAGGAGCAGCATAACCTTCAGAAGAGAAGCAAGAGCCTTGGATAGAATTGCTTCTTTCATTTGTGAGAGAGTGGGCTCAAGGATGGCAGTATCGGTTTCGGTACCGGTTTCGGACGGTACCGAAACCGATACGTACCGGTTTCGGTTTCGGCCGAAACCGGTTGAAACCATTCAAAAAATTAAAAAAAATAGTAATTCTCTCTGGTTTCTGCCGAAACTGGATTGTTTCGGTCCAGTTTCGGACCGAAACAGGTCAGTTTCGGCCGAAACCTTTAATGGTTTCGTCCGAAACCATTAAAAAACTATTATTTAATAGGTTTCGGACCTGCTACAGTGTTAGGGTCCGGTTTCGGATCGGTACCCGCCGAAACCGATACGTTTCGGTCGAAACGTATCGGTTTCGGCCGATACTGCCAACCATGAGTGGGCTGAACATCTCTGTAAAGTCGACTCACACAACTCTATTTTTGTTTTGTTGGGGGTCTAGTGTCTACCACAGCACCTTGGTATGAAGTTGCACATGGATCTTTTGGGAACACATTGCTTATACTTGCACATCCCTTTTTTTACATTTAATACAATTGTAGTACCTTCCACTTTCAAAAAAAGGAAAAAGAATCTAGAGCATATTTTTGTTTCTTGGAAGTGCTGGTAGATATGGGGATTGGCTCGACATCTAGGGCAGAAGAGCAAGGAGGAAGGAGGATCTAGCATCAGAAATGTCTGAGACTTGTCCCTTTTTTTGGTGCCTAAGTGGCTTTTGGAAATTGGGAACTGAGGGAAGGGGTTTATAGTTAGAAATCATTACTATGCAGTACTACAGGAGATCCAGAGTTCCCGGTACCACACCTCTGGAAGGTTGTCCTTAGAAGTTGAAACTATGGAGGTGGTTAGGGCAGGAGTATCTCATTGTTTTTTTTTTGAAAGTAGGAGTATTTCTCATTGTTGGTTAGGGACAGACAGTCGGATTTTCTTTTTGGCAAAATTAGATGGTGTGAATGTATACATTTGGCAAAGCTCCACCCTCAATTTTTATCATTGATAGAGCTCCTATACAGTCTTAGTAAAGCCCCTTGTTCATGGGGCCAGAAGAAGATTGCTTCTACCTGTAGAAGAAACTTGTATGAGGAAGAGATTGATCTGCCGAGTTACCTACTGTCTAGTGTCTATGCTTCGAGGCAGGACTCTTCAGCAACATGCAGTTGGCAGGTCACACTAGAAATTGCAAAATTTGGATCTTTCTCTGGAAAATGGGAAGTCCACTTATCCAGTGGTTGCAAATGGGGAGGCACGAGATTAGCTTGTTTTCATCATATTTGGAAGTTTATCACTTACTTTAAAGGCTAAGTTCTTGATGCAGGGAGTTGCCAGTGTGCGGCTTCCAACTGACACCTGGCATGGCTCTCTTGATGGAAAGTGTGAGGACTTCTTGCTATTTGTATGATGATGAGAACGAGAGCCTAGATCACTTGCTGGTGTAGTGTCCCTTCTCTTTTGTCAATGTGGAGGCCTTGTTTACAAGGATGAGACTTTGATGGATTCCCTTTCCTAACATGATCAACTAATGCATGGTTGTCATATAGCTAGCAAGTGGATTGTCTCTCTAGCTTTTCTAGAGAGAGAAGCTATGGGGAAATAGGATGTCTATCTGGGGAGGGTTCCCATCGGTGCCCGCGTCTAGCACGTTTCGTGAGCATATGGGCGTCTCAGGTCAGGGGCATGCCAAGAGGGCTCTAGGTCCTCGCAACCGTAGGTTGGCTTGCTTTCAGTGTGGGAGAGTAGGGCATCCGTAGGATACCTACAGGTAGAGGTTGCCGGAGGGGAAGAGAAGCTGTGCGGATGTGGTGGCGCAACAAGGTAGTGGTTGCCCCGGTGGTGGCTTGACGTGGGACGTGTCCTGTTTGACATGGTTGACGATGGGCTCTGTCGGCTTTGAAGGTGTCTCTGGGTTCACTTGGTGGAGGAAGGAGTAGTCTTTGACAAAGTCAAGGTGATTTAGACGAGTTGTGAGGAAGGAGGGCCTTGGATGGTCTGTCAGGTCTCCACGACGGGCTTTTTGACTGTGGGAAGCCGGGGGGAAGAGGTGGCGGCGGCGGTGGCAGAGGTGGAAGTTGGGTACTTGGTGGCGGATGGTGCCCTCCTCCGCCTTCAACGGTGGTCTGTGGGTAGGGGTACCTACCCCAGCCCGAGACAGGTCTGTCTCCGGATCAGGCATGGGCGGATCCCTCTACCCCTGCACGATGAGGTGTGTTGACTGGATTGTCTGAGGTTTCGGCATCGTGGAGTCGGGGAGCCTTAAGCTGGTTTTGGCAGGGTCGGTCACCGCGTTAGGTGGTGTTGTTCGGGTGAGTAGCGCTGCCTCGGTGCGTCCCGTGGGCATTGGAGATCAGTGGCGAAGCCTTCGTCATTAGAGCCTCTATTCTGTCGGTGGGACAGTGGCGGTGACCGATTGGCTTAGGGCACCCATGCCCTAGGCGGGGGGAGGAAGGCGATACAAGCGATGTGGTATGTGGCCGGTACTCAGCGCCCAGTTCAAATTCGAACTGGGTCGGGGAGCGGGAGTCCGATTCGGGTGGGGGAGCAAGTAAGCTAAAGGGCCTGACCGGACATTAGGCGACCCACCTAGGATTTGGACCATGCGGCTCCAGTTCTCAACTTCCGGGCTACTTGCTACCCGATGACATACCCATATCCGGCAGTGAGTTGCGTATCGGGTCCGTGGGACTCGATACTATGCTTCTTCTCCACCCAGCTTCATGGTCGCTTGTCTATGGACGGAGTGGCTCCATCAGGAACTCCCCTGGCCTTCGATCACCTGGGAAGGCTATGGTTGCCGGGCATAATATCGTCCCCGTTGTCATCCTTGCAGAGGAGTGGTGTAGGGACAACAACCGCTTCCTCTGGGAAGGGAGACTGCTTGACTGGTTAGCGGGAGTAGGGAGGTATTGCTCCAGTTGCCCACTGGTGGGGAAGACAACTTTGACAGTCGTGCCTCAAAAGGTGGGTCCGGCCATGGCGGCCGCTATCGACCTCTGCTCCACTGAATTTGTCTCTGCCGCTCCCTATCTCCAGGCTGTTTTAGGGTGTGGATGAGCAGGCGAGGCAGCTGTAGAGGGACTCCACCTACACCAGGACATGCCTGGGACGTCTGCCCCCCCAGGGATGTTCCTCCCTTCTGCTGAGGTGTCACCTGGCCAGTTGTTTCAGGCGGTCAAGCCCTCCCCGATTCCAGCTCCGATCTCGGGGGTAGAGGAGGGGAAGCACCAAGGGACCGATTCCCTGCGGATGGTTTCGCCGGCTTACCTCCTACCCCAAATGCTCTTGCTGGAGGCAGGTGGGGGCTCCAGTGAAGGACAGGAGAACAACAAGCAGCTCTTCTCCTCTTTGTTGGTGCCGACCTTGCTAGTCCCCATCTCCAGGCGACTTCAGGGGGTGAAAGGGCAGGACGTGGTTGGGGTAGTAGTCTTTCGGGGGGCATTCCCTCTACCTGCTGGCACGAGCCCTCTCTCCCAGTCGTGCAGGGTCATCAGCGGCCCCTGCATCGGCCGGCTGCGAGGTGTTGGTGCAATCGGTGCTTGGCTCGACAGCGGAAGGCCCAGTCGAGGTTGAGGTAGAAGTGGTGCAAGGCCGAGGCCCCCCCTCTCGATGGGTGTCCGGCAATCGGGCTCGGCTAGCCGAGTAGCCCCAGTGTTCTGTCTTCCAGCAAAGGCGTACTCGTCGCTTTTGGCGATCCCCAGAGGTTGGAAGCAGCGAGGTCCGACAGTGACGACTGTAGTGGTGGCCGGGAGGGGGAGGGAGCCCTCAGGGATTTGTCTATCCTCTCGCTTCTGAACGATGAGAAATCTGGGCAGGTTCTTCTCGGGATAGAAGTGGGGGATACGTCTGGACATTCAGAAGAGGCTTTCGATGGAGAGACCCCGAGAGACGAGGTATTGCTAGAGGGTCCACCAGGCTGGCATGAGATAGGTCAGCAGGAGGGCGGGGATTCGTCTAGTGGGGGTGGCGGCTAGCAACATTACCTCTATTCCAGAGGATCTCCCATTAGCGTAGCTTTCTTCTGCTCTGCTAGAGAGTGGCCTATTGACGAAGGTGGGGATTCTTGTGGAAGCACCTCAGGAGGAGGGGTGTTTTGATAGGAAGGAGAAGGGGTCTTGGCAAAGAGGAAGTGAAGGAAATCTTAGCTAGGAGTTTCATGGGGGAGCATGCCAAAGACGTGGCTAGCCCGATCGGAGTGTCCACTGTAGGTGTTGATATAGCTAGGAAGGCTAAGGTAGGAAGAACTAATAGAAGAGGGGATGTGGAGAGGGAAGAGGAAAGGAAAGAACTGGCAGAGAGCTAGAAGGTGAGAGGGGCTGAACTAATAGTTTGGGTGAATGGTGGTCTACTCTATTCATGGAGGGGGGTGAGGGTGATTATGTGGTGTTGACAGTTCGGGCCTGGTTTATGGTGTGTGGGCCTCTTGACAAGGCAGACCGGCAGAGTAGATAGTTCGGTTGTTTGTTCAGCCTTGACATACTTCCCCCCCTTTTTTTGGGTGGGGGTTCAGTTTTGGTGGCCAGGTTTTTTGTATTCTTTTCTTTTCCCTTTGCTCCAGGGCCAGTGTGCATCCTGGCACCTTATTGTAATTGGGAAATTTGTGGGAACACTCCCTCATTACTTGTAAATTCTTTCTTTTTTCTTTATAATACGTGGTACCATCCACTTTTAGAAAAAAAAAACTAATGCATGGTTGTCCCCAGAGTTTGGAGACTTAGGATGGGTAAGCATGTCTAGCAGATGTGTTGCATGTGGCTACATGGGCTAGTTGGGCCGAGAGGGACCTCCACATTTTCCATAGCAACAGTAGGAGATGAGAGCATCTGGTTTCATTTGTTTTTAACTCGCTTGGGGGATTGAGCAATTTTGTCGGAGTGGAATGTAACTTATCTCCTCTTTTGTTTCTTCTTTGTAAAGGCCACTAGTGTAACCAGTTTTCTGTTTCTGGGGAGTACCCTTTGTAAATGGAAGGTTATTTATTGGTGGAAGCTTTGTTGTGCATGTGGTGGTTGTTTTTTTGGGTTTCTTTGGGGGTACATTTCCATTTTTGTAGTTCCTCTCTCTCTCTCCCCCCCCAATGAACACATGGTGCTATTAACTTTTAGAAAAGTTCTAATTTGTTTTAACTTGTGACATTTGACAAATTGATTTTGTGAAGAAAGGCAATATGGGCTGGCCAAGAACCAAAAGTACTGAGAAATGACATACCATTGAAAATTCCAGACGATTATAGTGCTGGTTAGGTTGTTTAGGAGGGGAGAAGTGCAGCAGTCTTAAGGGGTGGCCACAATTTTGCGTAAATGTTGATATATTAGACCTGCTTTTCTCTTTCATTCTACTTTGAAATTCAATCAATTTGTGGTACTATCCACCTTCAGAAAAACGGTTGATCTGCTTTTCTATGTTTCGCTGAATGGTTACTAATCCAATCATGATCATTTCAGTTTCTTCTAAGAAAAGAAATTAGAAGACTGTGGACTTGTGAAATAGCCAGTGATGCCCCACTCTTATTCTATCTACCCGACTTCCATTATAACTGTGGGAACTGGGAACTCATCTTGTCAGTCAGAATACTGTTTCCTGGATTGGTCCTTTATCTAGAATAACTTTTATATTTTGTATCTTCTTTCATAGTCAGTCCCTCTTCTATATCTTTATTTTTTTAATCTCATGTGGTGGAACACTTTGTTTCTCACTTTTTTTTAAAAATTATTTCATCTTCAGTATGGTTTCATTGCTTGGTTGTCGAGCACATCTGTTGGTCTCCTCCTCTCATTCTTGAGGTATGGCTTTCATGTCTCTTATGCTTCATTTATTATCGTTAGTTATTTGTATGAAAGTATTATGACTAGCGCAGTTTGTTTTACTAGTCATTTTTTCTCTTTCATTTGGTTTCATATTTTGTTATCTATTTGATTTTTTTTGATTTGTTACTTATATTACAAACATTGTGGACATGAAGCAATTGCTTGTTTTACTTTTGTATAAACATGTGGTCTTATGAAGCCAAACCATGAGTTCGTTGGTTGATTTAGCTCACCATCCAAGATAGTTGACATCATATCTCATTCGTAGGCCTTCCTATTTTCATATGCACTTTTCATGTCATGAGATTTCAATGAACTGGGGAGCCTTGGTCATATTTGTAATCTACCTTTTCATTTTTCAAGTAATATTGATATAAAATCTGAATGCTCATAGATCTTTCTTTCATTGTTGAGAAGATGAGATTCTCGGCCTTTTCCGTGCCTATTTGGCTGCTGAGTGAAATATCGATTAAAGTAAACTCTGGGTGCTGATTGTCGATTTTTTAATAAAACAGTTGGCGGATTAATGGGCATATGGACCTCCAAGATGATTTTCTGCATAATGGCCAACTTGAAGAGTCAGATGGATAAGAAACCTATATTGGTGGTCAGGATATCCACAATTAGGAACCAGGTTTGTCCTGGTTGCTTCCAGCTCTTGTTCTTGCAGGAAACTGGCCTGCTTTGGCTGTGTATGCCGGCTTCAATATGGTGGCCACCAGTGGCTGCATGGGCTCTGGTTGATCCCCTCATTTCCGTCTGCCTTCTCTGCCTGTGTGATTTCCCTGATGGGCAGGAGAAACTTCTCTCTTTCCTTATGGGTTTCGCTAGAGAGTCTAGCAGCATTGATACGTGGTGGTGGAGATGGGATAAAGAGGGAAGGTTTTCAGCCAGCTCTGCTTACAACTTGATTTTAGATGGAGGCGTGAGGCATGGATTTGCATCACACATTCGGAGCTCCAAGATCCCTTCAAAATGAAGCTGTTTATATGGAGGATCTCACATGGCGACTATCGATTTGTGATAGGCTGGTTCCATTCCTGGAGGGAATGCCTACACTGTGTTGTCTCTGTGGAGAAGAGGAAACTCTGGACCATCTCTTTACAGGCTGCTCTTTCACTAAGGAGATTTGGACACAAGTTATAAGCAGATTCCCAGGTGCCACCATCGTACAAGACAATGTGCAGCAATTGATCGGAAACTGGCACAAGAGACAAATTCTCAAGGGCGATAGACTCATCTGGTGGCTCATCCTCCATACTACCCTTTGGGCCTTAATGGGGAGAACAAAATAATAGTCTTCAGGAGGGAAGCTAGAGTGTCAGATAGGGTTGCATCTTTTATTTTGGAGAGAGTGAGAGTGGACTTAGGTTTTTTGTAAAGTGGACTCACAGACTTCCCTTTTTTGGTTTAATTGGGAGGCTAGGTCATAGTTGTCAAGGCGCCACTTAGGCGCCGCCTAGGTGGGAAGGCGTTTTTCCCAGCCCAAGGTGTTCAAATGCCTTATTGGGCCTTAAAAAGGTGACCTAAGGCATCTGTTTGGCAATCTAGGAGGCCCAAGGTGGCCGCTTTGGCGTATTGGGTCCGCGGACCCAAGGTTGGCAGTACTGGTTTCGGTACCGGTTTCGGTTGGGATCGAAATTGAAACGTACCGGTTTCGGTTCCCAGTTGAAAACATTCAAAAAAAGCAAAAAATATAGAAAATTTTTGGAAAAAAAATCAGAAAAATATAAATAATTAGAAAAAAATCAGAAAAAAATTATTAGACATGTATTTGACCGTAAAGAAATAGGATTAAGTGCAATAAACATGAAGTATTCATTGGACATGTTAAAGTGATATTCTTGAGTACATATTAAGCATGAAGTAGGTTCAAACAGTACAATAAATTTAATTAGACACAGTAAATGTTAACAGAAATTAAATGATCCTTACCTAAATGATAATGCACTAATATGGATAATGGCTAGAAGAACCTTCTCCTTCTGGTTTCTGATGTTGATACCCATAAAAAGGTTGCATGTATTCTATATTTTTACAATAACCAAACAATGAGGTAGTCAAGTCCTGCATCCCCCTTTGGATCCCTCTTGGAGTGTAAGGTTGTTGGCTTGATTGGTATCCAAAATTAGCATAAGCACGTTGAGGATGAGAAGAGGATGTTGACCCATAACTGCTACTGGGTGGAACTGGATGAAATTGAAATTCTGGTTGATGACCCCACCCATAAATACCTGCTTCATGTTGCCCACCTCCATAACCTGATGGATGCCCATATTAGCTCTGTGAATCATATCCTCCTTCACTATGACTGTATCCTCTGCCTATGTCTGCGTGGAAGGAGGAAGTAAGTGCATATGTGCCACCACCAGTAGTAGCACCTGTAGTTGTACTGAGATCATCATCATCATCAGAACCATAAGAAACCAGTCGCCTTTTAGCCTTTGGGGATGTTTTTGTCATTTTTGGTGTGATCATTTCATTCATCTTTGAGGTGAGTCCTTTTCTCCTTGATGTGTGTCTCACATAAATTTGCTTCAATTGCTCAATTGTCGGGTCCTCTCGAGCAGCAGCACTAGTCCTCTAGGTTCATGGAAGGCAGTATCGGCCGAAATCGATACGTTTCGGCTGAAACGTATCGGTTTCGGCCGGTACCGATCCGAAACCGCACGTAAACACTGTAGCAGGTCCGAAACCATTAAAAAATATTTTTTTAATGGTTTCGGACGAAACCATTAAGGGTTCGGCCGAAACTTACCTGTTTCGGTCCGAAACCGGACGATTTCGGCCGAAACCAGACATGATCATATATTTTTTTAATTTTTTAAATGGTTTCAACCGGTTTGACCGAAACTGATACCGGTACCGAAACCGGTACGTATCGATTTCAGAACCGGCCGAAATCGGAACCGAAACCGAAACCGATACTGCCTTCCTTGTCTAGGTTAGCTCATGCACTGATGTACTTCTTCTTAAGGATGGAGGTGGCTTGATCATTCTAGGAGTGACGAGCCTACTATCTGATTTTGAGTGTCTAGCTGGCTCAAACTCAGGCTGTTGCTCAAGTGTCATGAACAAACAAAGCTGGGCCCCTTCTCTGGTGCGCATGAGTCTCTCTGGTCCTCTTTGTTGGTCTTCTGAATTTTGGATCTCTTGGCTCATCTTCATGTAGTATGCCCTCTGCTCATGTTCTATCATCAACATCAAAAATAGGCTCATCAACTTGCTCTCGTATCTCCACCCAAGACTGCAAGGGATTGTCATCATCAAATAAAGCGTCCACATCAATTTCTGGAGTTGCATCCTTTGCGACTCGTTTGTCCCTCAGCTGTTGTCTTACCTTCATGTTCCTTATTTTTAACCTCATATTGTAGTGGTAATAAACTAATTTTTCTAACCGTTCAACCTTTAGCTGATTGTGAACCTTTGAGTGTATAAGACAGAACGTGCTCCGATTTCTTTCACATTGGTTTGCTGATGTTTGACTGAGCACCCTAATTGTAATGAAAGCCAATACATTACTGTCCACATCTCGGTTGTTCACTATTGTCCACCAGTCAGCTGTTCTACCAACCATAAACAAATAAATGTAAGATGTAAATAAAGATCAATTCTCCATGGTGTACTAATACATATTGAGGTTAAGAAAGCATAAAGATAAAGTATATCTGGGCTCACTCTTCCTACAACGTATTGCAATTAGGAGTCAAAATATGTCCCAGTCTTCATTTTATAATAGTTCATCTACAAAGATAAAGTAATAGATTAACATAACTACTTAAGTAAATTCTATACGTCTTATTGATAAAATCAAAAAAGGTCAACCTCTACTTCGACCTGAAATCTCTTTTCTAGTGATCTCGATAAACGACCAATGACTTTTAAAGTGTCTTGAAGCACCTCACCATCAACATTTGCATTGGCATTGTACATAAATCTAGGGTTAGAGGAAATAACCTGCATTTGTGTATAGTTAACTAAATGTTAGATATATATTAACCTAAAGAACATTGTATCAATACAATTAATCACTCACCAGTTGCATGCAAGTCATGGTGTAATGTGTTGTCCCATTTATGGTCAATAATTTTTCCACCACTTTGCATATTCTCTAGGAAGGGAATTTTGCAACTCTAATTTGGCACGGTCCATGGCCTCGTATAGATATCCCATATCATTCTTCTCATCGTCATCCACCATTCTTAGGACCTTCACGAGGGGTGTGACTACTTTCATATACCGTGAGACCCTGCCCCAAAATTTGTTGTTTTCCACGATGTGGCAGACATCCAAATAATCCATCTGAGCATCAACATTAGATTTGTCTATGTATTCCCGCTGGGCATTGTGATACATGAAAGCTTTCAGCTCATTCTTGTACCTGTGCAGAGACTCTAAAGAAATGAAAATTGAATCAAATACGGATGATATCTATAAGGATAAAGTAGATTGAATTGAGCTTATTCTTATACCTGTGCAAAGACTCCAAAGAAATGAAATTCGAAGCAAATCTGGTTGGCCCTGCACGGATGATATCTCGCCCCCCACTTGCATGCTCTCTGAATAGGCTGCACATGGGAACCAATATAAATGCATGCGCTTCTGCATCAATTTCTTCCCCGCAGCCTTATAACTAACTTCATTATCGATCACTACTTGCACAATAGTGCCCTCTCCAATTTGGTCTACCATCTTATCCATCAAATGAAACAAATAATTGGCATTTTTTTTCATAATTTGATGCATCTACAAATTTAACAAATAGTGTACCTTCGATATAATTGACCAAAAAATTAATCATGGACTTCTTCGTGGTACAAGTCCAACCATCACACATGATGGTGCATCCTCTCTCCATCCATATATGCTTGAAGCTTTCAACCCACTCATGGAGTTCCTCAACCTCTCCGTCAAGGCCACGCCTGTATATGTCTTGACGTGACTGGGCCTTCAAGCCAGGGCTAGCATCTGTTATGGCATCTAGCATAGGTTGGAAATATTCGCTTTCAGCTGCATGTGCAGGGACACATGCATGGAAAAATCATTTGCAAATACTTTAAATGCATGCCCTGCAACTTCTGCTGATTTTTTTACCCCTCTCAATGCTTGCTTGATTTTAGGTTGTGTAGCACTTTGCCTTCTGTGCAGATAGCTATCCATGGGGCCTCCTCTCTGCAGGACTACACCAGTGTCAGGACGTCGTGCAACTCGTGCTACACCAGCTGTACTGGAGTATGTCCCTGCACCTATCGGTGCTTTTCATTTCCTTCGAGCGGCTTGTTCACGCTCTATTATTTCAATCAGCTCTGGATCTGAATCCTTAGTGCCTTCCTCATCATCATCATCATCTCTCATTCCCCTTCTGTCCGAAATCTCCTCAGCAGTTTCAGCCTCATCTTCAGCCCTTTATTGCATCCCCTCTTTTTTACCCAGAAGGCACTGGCGTATTTCTTATCGGACCTCTCGAGGACATCTGTCACATTGTTTCACCTCTCCTCTTATCCCTGCCAAATGTTGTTTTCCTCTAATAATTTCGCCATGTGAGAATTAGCATAATAATTGCATTTCACTTTTCTTCTCCCAGCATCAATTAAGGAGAGGCAGGCCCACCCCGGATCGTCCTGCCTTTGCTGCTCCTGACCTTGTTCACGTCTAGACATGATGCTGCATTAAGACAGTCAAAAATAAATGGTTGTAAGTACAATGAAGCATAATTGAACTTCAAATTATGCTGAATTGAGATAATTAGACAAAAGTCTCAAATTTAAACAGCTAATTAGGGTTTATTTTGGAGTTTTATCCTAATCATCCTTCATTAAATGTAATTAGCAGCATGTTTCCGTCTTAAATTATTCAATGAAGTTTAATTGAATTTCAATTGACCTTAACTAAACCTAATTAGATAAAAGTCTCAAATTTAAATAATTAATTAGAATTTAATTTAGAGTTTTATCCTAATCACTTTTCATTAAATGCAATTAGCAGCATGTTTCCACCTTAAATTATTCAATGACGCTTAATTGAGCTTCAATTGACCCTAACTAAACCTAGTTAGACAAAAGTTTCAAATTTAAATAGTTAATTAGGGTTTAATTATCTGTTTTATCCTATCACCATTCATTAAATATAATTAGCATCATGTTCCCATCTTAAATTATTCAATGAAGTTTAATTGAGCTTCAATTGACCATACTTAAACCTAATTAAATAAAAGCCTCAAATTTAAATAGTTAATTAGGGCTTAATTATCAATTTTATCTTAATCACACTTCATTAAATATAATTAGTAGCATGCTCCCATCCTAAATTCTTCAATGAAGTTTAATTGAGCTTCAATTGACCCTAATTAAACCTAATTAGACAAAAGTCTTAAATTTAAATAGCTAATTAGGGCTTAATTTGGAGTCTTAACATATTTCACTTATGAAAATTAATATATTTAAGAGAACCTTACCTAAAACAAAAAAAAACTATCAAACCAGCAGAAAAAAAAAAACTTATAGGATCTATTAGGAATGAGAGTCAAGAAAACGCGGCTACACGTTGCAAACTCCAAGAAACGGCGGCGGCGGCAGCAAATCCTCCCTTCTCCCTCACCTTGCAGCAGCAGCTCCCTGCCTCCCTTCTCCCTCAGATCTGAGAATCTGAGGGAGAACAGGCAGTGAACTCCCCTTAAGAATAAGGGGAGTTCACGTCCGGTTTCGGGCCGAAATGGGTAAGTTTCGGGTGAAATCGGTATCGGTTTCACCCGAAACCATTAGAACCGTTTTTTTTAAAGTTTCGGACCGCTATAGTGAGCAGGTCCGATTTCGTATCAGTATGGGCCGAAACCGATACGTTTCGGCTGATACTGTCATCTATGTGTGGACTTGCCTAGGGCCCAAACCGGATCCGGTTCTTTCTTGATCCCTTCATAAGACCGTCGATCCCCATTCCCCCCATCCTTCCGATCCTGATATCCGCCAGTGCTAGGGTTTCAAGCCTACGATGGCCGCCGATCTCCACCGCCGTCGCTACCGACTTGCAGCGGCCGTTGTCGCCACAGACTTGCAGCCTCCATCGCCACCAACGATGACTCCTGCCGCCCTTGTTTGTAGCTCTGTTGTCTCCCACCGCCGGTCGCCATCGTGGACAGGTTTCTCTCTCACACACACGCGCACACACACACGCACACACACACAAAGGGCTTCGGCACCCTCTCTCAGACACACATCACACCGCCCTCTCTCTCTCTCACGGACACACCTCTCTATCTCTGTCTCTCGCCTCTCTGTCTCACACCTCTCTCTATCTCCCCCTCTGTCTCTCTCTCTCGCCCCCTCTCTTTTTCTCTTTTTCTTGCCCGTCTCTGAGTCTCTCTCTTTCTCTCTGTTTGACACATCTCTCTATCTCCCACCCACCACCCTCTCTCTCTCTCTCATAGTGAGGTGGAGAGACTCATACTCATACCTCTAACTCTCTCTGTCCCTCTTTCACTTTCACACCTCTCACACTCTGTCTCTGCCTCCCCCCCATCTCTCTCCACCCCACCCCCTCTCTAGGTCACTGTGAGACAGACTCTCACGTCACCTGCAAACCTGAACCCTAGGGGGATTCTTCCTCCCTCTCTGTTTAACTAATTTATTAATTTAGTATTTCAAGTTTTAATTTGAACTTAGTATGTTCTGAATCTTCTGTTGTTCCAAACGGTATTTGTAGATGTTTGGAAGAAGTTGACAAACACCAAGTTAGTATTTTCTTTATTCTAAAAGTTTCATTTTATTATTTTTTTATCTCAAAATTAATTTTGATATTTCATTACAATGTCATGTTTATTAGTTTTCATTTCTATGTCATGCTAGTGTTGTTTCCCATATTTAAATTATCATGATAAATTTTTTGTATAGAAACTGGTTATATTTTTTTTTTATGAACTTAATGTCTAGGCGCCGCTTAGGCAAGTGCCTAAGCTCTTAGGCGCTCGTGGACTCCAAGCTTGTCTTGTCGCCTTGACAACTATGGGCTAGGGGATGCCACATCATCTTGGTGTGGAGAATTTTTTGTATAGGAATCTTTTGAGAACTATTTCATTGCACTTGCATGTCCCTCTCTTTTTGAATTTTAATACAATTTTGTGATACCAACTACTTTTTTTAAAAAACTATGCAATTGATACAAAAGAAGCAATAATGAAGGGAAAGAGGGAGAAAAGACCTTCCTGCTTCATTTCTCTCTCACTTCCTTACCAGATTATTTGGTTCCTTCGAAAGAGTTGAATTACATTGTTCTTTCAATGGGTAACGACCTGTTACTGCCCTTCCTGGTGGATCTAATGTGTGCGTGTGGCCTCTGAGAAAGACAGCGAGGAAGCTTCACTACCCACCTGCATGTTATTCACTAGTTTCAAAGTTTTATGCATCTCACATGATGGATGGAGTTGGAATGCAATGAAGTTGCCCAGATTGTAATATGGAAAACCTTTATCTGTTATAAAAAAAAAGATGTGGATTTGGTCTGGACTAGCACCATTGAATGAGATTTGTATTGGCCAGCACCTGCCTGGTCTTCCAGTTTTAGATTAAAATGCATTATGCTTTTTGCTATACCTTAGGGTTGGTTTTATCACATTAAGGTTTTATAAGGACTATAATTGGTTTCTGATTCTATTACCTCTCTTTTTCAATAATATTGGTATTACAATCTACCTTTTTGGGGAAAAAGGGACTATAATTGGTTTCTATTTCCAGGGTGGTTTTACAAAACTCCCATCAACTGAGATCATCCAACCTGGATCCCGTTTGGGCTGGTGATATGACGGTCTCTACCCAACCCCCTTTTATTGACCCCTAGCTTTGATCAAGCGGATCAGGCCAGGGGAGACTGAATCGACGATTAGGGCCCAGGATCAGTATAGCTCTTGTGAATGGGTCTTACCTGTCCTGTAGCATTCTTAATGCGTTGAATGGTCCATGGATTGGGTGGGGCTTGGGCAATGGTCAATGGATTGGGGGGCGGGGGTTGGGCAACCAGGTTGGCTTTGGTCGGCCAAGTGGCCACTGCAAACAGCTGCTATGCCACTTGCTGCCAGTTACTGCTTCACACCCTGTCAGGCACTATGTTTTTTTCATCATCACTCTTTGGAGGGCTTCTCTCTTATTCTTCTTATTCCTCCTCCTCCTTATTGCCTTCTGCCTCTTTCTTGTCCTACTCTTCCTCCAGATCTTACTCTTCTCATTGCCTTCTGGTTTCCTCCGGACCTCCACATGAATGCTGGCTGATTTCCAGCTAGATCTGGACCCAGAATCAGCCAAGGACTGGGCCAATTTGTGTTTTATATTCCTTGTGTGCTGTCTTATATGGTATAAGGGGCTTACTTTACTTCCAGAATTTTGGAGGGGAATTATGACAATGTTAAATAGATTAGTATTTCTCCTTGTACCATAATCTAAATCAAAATGTTGGTTGACTTTCAGGTGAGCGTCCATTCCATAATAATGATTCAAAACACTAATTCCCATGACATCATGCATTTTGATTCTTAAGAGTAGTTTTACATCACTTTGCGCCGCTTTGATAGAGGGTTAGATAAATGGAGAGATATCCTCCTTGGATTAGTCTGTTACTCCACTTACTCCTATGTACTTTGATAAGAGAGGTGGGTTAAACTGTTCCACCTATTTAGATGGGTCACACTATCCAGATTAGATGAGGGTTGTCCTTCAATATAACCCGAATATTTGTATCCCTCTGTCAAACCAGAAAAGGAACAAAATGGGGGTTATCCCCGGGACAAGTGGGGGATAACCCCCTAAAGCGGCGCTTTGGAATTAAAATGGGTGCTAAGAGAGAAGCGTGTGCTTGAAAATTGTTTGCTTGTTTTGGTTTTAACTACAAAGTCTGTGTGATGGTACTTGATCTGTTTTGGTTTTAACTACAACGTCCAAGTGTATGTGTGATGGTATTTGATCTTGTATTTTCTTATAAATCAGAGACAAGAAAAGGATTAGCCCATTGAGTCTGTTTCTGCTGTTATATCATGCTATTTAGGCTTACAATAGTCAATTTGGGTTATTTGCTCTGTGACACTTAATTGCTGCAAAATATTTCCATTGGCATTGTTGAACCCCACAAAATTCACAATATATTTTTTATATTTTCAGAAATTTCAAAAAAATAAGAATAAAAAATCAAATCAAATGTACTATGTGATGGCTAAAAATGATATAAAATCATCGCCGTTACATAAACACCCTCGAGGTTCCGTCAAACGGGACTATGTACAAAAGTTTTGTGTGCTTTCATGTACGGGAATTTTAGCAAACACTTGGTGGGCAGCACAAAGCTGTGGACTCGTGCAATGAACGAACAAAGGGTGAAGGTTCCCTGCACCCTTGGTGTGTTCCAAGTGAAATTAGGCCGAGATCCCTGCACCACAGGGCCTTGGAACAGCAAGAAGGCGTCAAATATGCACAAGGCAGCGTACAAAAAACACCTCCCGGGGTCAGCCACCTCCTCCGCCCCTCAATCCCTCTCTCAAATTCTACAACATCCCCGGGGGGGGGGGGGGGCTCCGGTCGTGCAGCACCGGAGGGGGGTCTCTCTGGTAACTGGTTGTGCAGACCGGAGGGACATCCCCTTTTGTTGCAATCAACTGGAGGGACTCTCCCTCCAGTGTGCTGCAGACCGGAGGGGGTTCTCCCTCTGGTTGTGCAGACCGGAGACAGACCCCCCCTCCGGTGTACTGCAGACCGGAGGGTGTCCCTCCTCTCATGCGAACAAAGAAAGAAAAAAGCAGCGGCAAGAGAAGAGGGGGAGGAGGAGCTTACCTCTTCACCTTCCACCGAAGGAGTAAACCACACCTGTGTTCCACTCCTCAACACCTGTAAATGGGAGGGAGCGGCCAAGAGAAAGAACGAAGAAGACGAGCGGAGAAAAGATGGAGGAAGAGGGGAAGAAGACCAACGAAGAGTAGAAGAAGTACCCAGTCATCGGGTGGTCAGCAAGTGCAAGAGGGTGTGGTCACCACCCTCAAAGAGAGAAGGCGAAGGAAGAGGAGAGGGAGACCAACGAAGAGCAGAAGAAGTGCCCAGTCCGCGGGTGGTCAGTAGGTGCAACAGGGTGTGGTCACCGTCCTTAAAGTGAGGGCGGGGGTTCCGGTCACCTCCCTTGGTAGTGGTGAGCCTAAGGAATCTCACCCCCTTAATGTTACGAGGATAAAAATGGCCTATGGAGGAAAATGACTGAAAGTGTGGAGGAAAATGACTGCAAGTCTGGAGAACTTACAAATGTGCACGTCTCATGGACATGTAGACAATTGAGAAATTGCAAAAAAAACCCTTAAAAGGTGAAAAACTGTAGAAAAGACTTTGGAAGGTCCATAAATTGTAGAAAAAAAATCCTTAGTGCTCAGAAAATTGTAGAAAAGACCTTGGAAGGTCCAAAAATTACAGAAAAATCCTTGAAATGTGAGAGATTGCAGAACAAAACCTGAAATATCTGAAATTACAGAAAACCTTTGAAATATGGGAAATGACAGAAATACCCCCGCTTGTGGGAAAATTGCTTGAAAGTCCTTGTTCAGTCTAGAAATTACATAAAACTGATGGCTTATCTAGAAATTATCAAAATGACCTTGTTCCGATTCGCGCCGTTTGCACGACTCGTTGGAGAGGGACCACGTCACTCCTCTTAAGCGGTGTGCGTTCTCCTGAGTTCGTCTTATGGTTAGCCATTTAAATCCATGTATCTTTTTCATGGCCAAGAGCTATCATGTTCGAAAACTCAAAAATGGGTGAAGTTGCAAATAAATCCCGACAATTCAAGAAATGGTAGATGAGTCTAGGGAAATCAAGAAAATTGCAAATATATATAAAAAAGGTCAAGAAATGACATGAATGCCTTGGAAGTCGGGAAATGATGGGACTATCTCCGAAAAGTCAAGAAATGACATGAATACTTGGGAAGCCAAAGTTAAGAAATGACAAATGTCTAGGAAGTCAAGACATGACGAGGCTATTTTTGAAAAGTCAAGAAATTGCCGGGCTACTTTGGAAGATTAAATGATAGAAACATTTCGGACAGTCAAGAAATGACAACAATGTTCAAGAAAATCAACTAAATGCCCCGGAAAGTCAAGAAATGACAAGATAAGTCCAGGAAAGTTCGAAAATTGTGAAAATATCAAAAAAGAGTCTAAAATTGCAAAAATATCCAAAAAGTTGTAGAAATACCCAAAAGGGTGAGAAATTACAGAAATACCTAGAAGGGATCCAAAACCACTAAAATTCTCACAAAGGGTTAGAAATTGTAGAAATATCTAAAAAGGGTCAGAAAAGGTAGAAATATTCAAAGTTCTTGTGAAATTGTAGAATACCCCGATGTTTGAGAAAATTGTAGAAATACTCTGATGGAGGAAAATATACAAATATACCCCGCCTTGTCTGGAAATATCCTTGGAGGAAAATTCAATGACCCGATCAGGACGAAAGCAAATTCAAAGGTTCAAATGCAGAATGAAGCAAATTCAAATGGTCAGAGTGCGACCGGATTTAAACTCGAAGACCCAATTACATAATTGGGACCATATGTAAAGGTCTTGAAAGATCGATCGTAATACAAATTATATTTGTGAAAGTCTTTAAATTTCTTTGCAAGAGTATATACCCGTAATGGGGGGATCATCAAGGTCATTAATGTCATATTGTATAGAGGCAAAATGTATCTTTTGACAGTTAATCAAAGGTGTTCGGACTTGTTCCGATGTAAATTAACACCGATTCAGTCGATGGGGAAAAGTCTAGTACACGAATACTAAATCGTCTGATAAACCTTAAAATGCGAGATAAATAAATGTAAATAAGCATGCTGATGATATCCGAACCCCCTCCCCTCTTAAATTTCAATTCATCATCAGCGTGTCCGCATTTTTCGCGTGTAAACAGACTAGCACGTCCGATGGGACTTTTCTTGCCTTTTATCTCTATGTCAAAGAATAGTCTCGTCTCTATAAAGGTTGTGACTCCTTCATACTCTTGCAAGAAATTCAAAGGATTCTCACTGTGGAAGCTGTCGCCTGGGGCATCAAAGTTAAGGCTACTGGGGGGCATCAAGGTTAAGGCTGCTGGGGGCATTAAGGTTAAGCGGTTCTTCTTGAAGTCTAATCTCGACATGAAGCACATCTAAAGCTACTCCCGCTAACAGGGGGCAACGCCATCTCGACCGTTACTGTTGCTGCTAGAAGCATCAAGGTTAAAGCTTCCTTTCGAAGGCCAAATGTCAACACAATACATGTCCAGAGCTACTCTTGTCAGTAGACCGTAACACCACTCCAACCATGGCTATCGCTGCTTGGGACATCAAAGTGAAGGCTTCCTTTTGAATACCAAGTGCCAACAAGTGCCATGTACTGTTCCTGCTAACTAAGGGCAATGCTATCGGTAAGATAGAAAAACTATTGTGGCTATGCCCAAGTCTGGCAAGATTAGTCCTTGTCGAAAAACAAACAAAAAAGAAGAAGAAGAATACGACTGGTTAGACGGAGGCAAGCCGATCTCACAACAATGTTTTGCCGAATACATCAAGATGGAAGCAGAGATAAAAGAAGCCACTGCCTAAGCTTCGTGTTCGAAGCCAGCGCACTGGTGGAAAGTCAAAGCCACTAAGCCTGAGCAAGAGGGAAATCCTATTACCGTCTACATCAAGTTAAGGCGGAAATGAAAGAAGTTGGCGTCCAAGCCTCACATGAAAAAGGGGGGGGGGTGTCGGCGGAAAGCCAAAGCTCTTAAGCCCAAGCGAGGCGGCGATTATGTGAAACAACTTTGTATTAAACAAATATGGGTCACCAAGGAGGAGGCGTGAGCAATCAAAAAGGTTAGGATAGTTCAATCTGCCTAATCGCCATCCCAACAACAAACCAAGAAGTTGACCATCCAAGATCCCTGAACCCTTCATCATTGGTGGTAGAAGGAAAAGGGGTCTAAGAAAGTCCTTCGGTCTTCAGAAGCAATCCGAACCAAGGAGACTGATAGCCTTGGGACTTCCTCGTCCTAGGTGTCGAGTCTAACTGGCTAGGGGCGCTCACTTGCTCGAGTTTAGAGCCTCAGAAGAAAAGGATAAAACATGCTCCAAAACCACTCACAAAAGCAGACATGAGGCATTCCTTGCTTTTTTAAACATCATGCTTGGGCATGTCATCCCACATCGATTGTTGATCTAAAGATACGAAAAGCCAATCCTGACAAAGAAATTGTCAAGAAAAGTTAACAGCAATGAAACAACACAAATTGTACAAATGCGGCAATAAGAGGCCAACTGGGTTAGAGAGGCCTCGAAGAATCTATGCCTTCTAAGGCAAGAACTCGAGGCAAGAATTTCAACTCTGGGGGCCTGTTCCAATCAACCCCAAAATAGATTCTCCTTTCCCTCGACATGACACGAGGCGAGAAAAGGAAGAAGAATAGAAAAGAAAAAGAAGAAGGAATAAAAAATCTCTAAAGAACTAGGCCGCTATCTCAGAAAGTCAAAAGGGCATATCTGGCAAAGAAAACTCCAAGAAAAGGTAGGGGCAAAGTACTAAATAATGCTCTGACAAAGTCTCAAGCGAAACCTCAAGCAAGGTAACTCCGACAAGCAAGAGCTAAGCGAAAGTCCAAAGTGGAAGGCTCCCAGGCAAAACGAAAAGGCAAGTCCAAGGAAGAAGACTCTAAGCCAGGTTTCATGCAAAGCTAGAAAGGCAAGTCCATGGAAGAAGGCTCCATGCAAAGCTCTAGGCGAAGCCAGAAAGGCAAGCCCGAAGGAGAAAAAGACTAAGTAAAATCACAGACAGCCAAGAGGACAAATCCAAGGAGGACCTCTATCCTTTCCCTTCCAATTTCAACACTCCCTCAGTGGAGTTTACCTCAAAACCTTGAGGTTTCAAAACCTCTTATGGCTCCAAACATGTCTTTCTGACATCAAGCCATCTATACATGGGATCCAACTCATGCTTTGGTACCAAACCGGTGTTGAACACCAACTTGTTCCTTGATCTGCCAATTTCGGGTCTTGACCCACTTCAGACTCTAAGCCAGCCTTTGCAATTAAACCCATTATCTGATACACAAAACTAGCTTTGAGCCTAAACTTGTGTCTATGGTATCAAACCAACTATGGACGTCAATTTTTGTCCCTACTGTCCATAGGGAAGCTGTAAAATTCCTTACCAAATGTTATCCGAAAGAAAGAAAGAAAGAGAGGAGCACTCTAGGCTCAAGCCCTTCAAGGCAAAATCTCAAAGCGAAAATTTCAACTTGGGGGGGCATGTTCCACCCAGCCCAATCGTCGAACATTTAGTCCTCTTGAAATGAAGCACGGGCTAAGAAGGAGAAGAACAACAAAAGAAGCGCTTGAAGAGAAAACTTAAGAACAAAATTAAACAGGCGGTTGCCATGGAAATACCCAGAAAGGGAATCCATCTATGAAGAATTGCAAAAGAGGGAGCAATCATTCTCCCCACTCAAGGAAAAACATGTGAAGTTGAAGCTGCACACGTGACATGATTAACCTCAACTGGATCATCACCCTCTTAGAGCTCATGTTTAGAGTTCAAAAAAAAAATGGGGCTTAAAATAGAGGTGCCCCGGTGGACTTGCCATTATCTCCATAGGCATGGTTGAGGGCAAAAAGGTCTTAAACCTGACTGAGGTGAAAATATGAAAGGGCTTCTCAGGCAAAAATGGGTTATCCCTTAGTGTGAAAATCCGAAAGGGCACATCGGAAAAAATTGAAGGGGGCCAGTTTCGACGAAAACCCGAAAGGGCGGTGAAGTTGGTATTGTGAAAAAAAAAGAAAGAAAAAAGAAGAAGAAGAAGAAAGGAAACAATCTCTACTTCTCTGACCCCACGTCCTTTCATGGAACCAAAAAAAACTCTTGTATGAAAAGCCATTCATTTCCACCTTTACACCTTAGAAGTCCACTTGCTCCATATTTCCTATGGTCAATGGCTACCCAAACCCATCCATTAGTCTCATGCCATCCAAGGCTCGTGACCCAACAAAAAAAAAAAATCAAAATCAAAATCAAACCTCAGTGCTAAACACCCTCCGGGTTGGTAGTTATAAACATTCAATCCTTTGGTTTCGTGCCTTCAAAGACATGCAACCACAAAAACCTTGGTTCCAAACTCCTTCCGGATTCCCAACCATTAAAATCCAATCCTTTTGTTCCATGCCCTTTAAACCTTGCAGCCATAAAAAACCCTTGGTTCCAAACTCCTCTCGGGTTAGTAACCTTAAAGCATTCAATCATTTGGTTATATGCTCTCCAAAACTCGCAATTGCAAACCACTAGTGACCACCAAACATTCAATCTCCGAGTCTCATACCTCCCAGGGTCAGAAACCATCTATGAACATTCCATCTTTAGTTCCATGGCATTCAACTCCTATACATATAATCCAATGTCACCTTCATGGCCGAACAAAAGAAACAACAACTCGGGTTGTCATACACTACTCGTTGTCGTTAACCTTTATGGAAGTCTGTTGGTCTTCAAAAAAAAATGAGGCTTAAAATAGGTGTCTCAGCAGACTTAGCCATTCCCTCTACAGGGGTGGTTGAGGGTAAAAAGACTAGAGAAACCTGGCTGAGATGAAAACTCGAAAGGGTGTCTCGAGCAAAATTGGGTAATCCCTCAGCGTGAAAACTCGAAAGGGTGTGCTGGAAAAAGTTAAAAGGGGCCAGTTTCGACGAAAATCCGAAAGGGCGTTGTAGTTGGTAAGGTGAAAAAAAGAGAGAATAAAAATATATATTTTTATCAATCATCATTAACCAGCATCTTGGTTATCCTTCACTCGAAAATCTTGCCCTACTATGGTTCGAAAGGGAAAAGTGACCACTCATGCAAAAGAAAAAAAAAGCACCAAGGCCAAATCCTCGGTTTGAAATCCCTTTCGGGTCAATAGCCACCCAAAATAGAACCCAAATCCTTAGTTCAAAATCCCCTCCGGGTCAGTCACCATCAAAACCAACTTTTTGATTACCCAAGCCTTCCTTGGATCACCAACAAAAATAAAACACAAAATCCAAATCATTGGTTCAAAACTCCTTTCGGGTCAGCAACCACAAAATAAAACCAAATGTTTGTTGCCCAAATTCTTTTTGAGTCCGCAACCAACCAAAAAAAAAAAAAACCCAAAGTCATGGTGCCTAAACCCCTTCCGGGTCGGCAACCACAAAATAAAACCAAATCTTTGTTGCCCAAACTCTTTTTGAGTCAGCACCCCCCCTCCAAAAAAAAAACCAAAGTCATGGTGTCAAAACCCCTTCCGGGTCAGTCATCATTCCGGAACCTAAACCGCATCTTCAAGCCCTTTTCAAGCTAAAGGCCACGGGCTTACAAGTCATTGGCCCCACATCTTCCATATGATGGAGGGTCAATGGAACTAAAGATGCTTTGTCCCAACAGCAATGAGTAGCTACAACATCAAGCAACCCACAACAAGCAATAGGCAAGTAGTGATGGGCAACAAGCAACACGTAGCAAGTAGCAAAGTAGCAAACAACATCTACTACACCACCACCATCAATAGCAACAGTAGCTACAAAAAAAATGGGGCTTAAAATTGAGATGCCTCGACAGATTTAGACATCCAACTTATTGGTTGCATAAGGGTAAAAAGGTCATAAAATTTGGCTGGAGTGAAAATCCGAAAGGACGTTTCAGATAAAAATGGGTAACTCCTCCGTGTGAAAATCCGAAAGGACGCATTGGAAAAAGCAAAAGGGTGCCAGTTTCGGCGAAACCTGAAAGGGCGGTGAAGTTGATAATGTGAAAAAAAGAGGGAAAAAATTAAAAAAGCAGAAGAAAGGAGGAACACATCGTCATTATGGAGCCATCTCAAACATCCTTTGTCCGATGGCTTTGCCCCACCGTGGCGAACATATCATCGAAACTATCAAATCACAAGTTCCATAATAACCCACTCAAATTTCAACCTTTGGCTACAAGCCATCAAGGTCGGCCACCGTAAATTCCAAATTCCAACCATTGGTTACAGGCTGTCAAAGTCAGCCACCACGAATTCTAAATTGCAATTTCAATCTTTGGCTTCCAAACCACATAGGTCAGCCAATTGCAATTCCAATCCCTGCCTCCAAATCATAAAGGTCGGCCGACTCAACTTCAACTCTAATCCTTGGCCCCTGAACTACGAAGGTCCGTCAAATTCAACCAGCTCCAACGCTTGGCTTTTATGCCACGAAGGTCACCCAATTCCTAATTTTTGGCTTCTCACTGCAAGTGATTACCCGCCTCTACACAGCCAGGGGTCCCCCATCTATCTCAAGAGGAAGGGTCCGAGGATCCACAAATTTCTTTGCATCACCAAGAATCAAGTACACAAAAAAATAGGAAAAAAGGAAGAAAAAAGAGCAAAAAAAAAAAGAAAAGTGAAAAGAAAGAAAGAAAGAAAAAATGAAAAAAAGAGAAAGAAAAGAAAGAAACGAAGGAAAAAAAAAGAAAGAGAGAAAAAAAGAGAAAAGAAGGGAAAATGAAGATTAAAAAACAATTATTATTCATCGCCATGAATCGTTAATATGGACGTCTCTTTTCTTATGGTTTTGTCCCATTCGGGGCAATCATGCCTCAATACTGAATTTCATCTATAGTGTTGACAACATGTCATTTGGGACGGTCAACCCTACCCATATTTTCACCTTTGGTTTTCACCTGCATGTCCCTTTTGGACTGTCAATTCCACTAAATTCATATGTAGTGTTGACCACATGTCATTTGGTACTGTCAACTCTACCCATATTTCTACGTTTGGTTTTGACATTCATGTCCCCTGTGGGTGTCAATTCCACTGAATTTCATCCGTAGTGTTAGCGTACATATCATTTGGGACTGTCAACCCTACTCATATTTCTTCCTTTGGTTTTGACCTGCATGTCCCGTTTGGACTGTCATGTCCCCTTTGGATTGTCAATTCCATCGAATTTCATCCGTACTGTTGACCACGTCATTTGGGACTGTCAACCCTACCCATATTTCTACCTTTGGTTCTGACATTAATGTCCCCTTTGGAGTGACAATTCCATTGAATTTCATCCGTAGTGTTGGCGTACATGTCATTTCGGACTGTCACCCCTACCTATATTGCTACCTCTGGTTTTGACTATTATGTTCTTTTTAGGCCGTCAATTCCGCTAAATTTCACTCGTAGTAGGACAGCCAACCTTACCCATGTTTCAACTTCTGGTTTTGACTACTATGTCCTTTTTAGGCCGTCAATTTTACTAAATTTCACTTGTAGCGTTGGCCTGCATGTCCTTTTGAGCAGCTAACTCTACCTATATTTTAACCTCTGGTTTTGACTACTATCTCCTCTTGGACCGGCAACCCTACTTATGTTTCAACTTTTGGGTTTGACATGCATGTTCTTTTTGGGCCGTCAACTCCACCAAAATCTCACTTGTAGTGTTGACCAACATGTCCTCTTGGGCTGTCAACCCTACTTATGTTTCAACTTCTGGTTTTGACATGCATGTTCTTTTTGGGCCGTCAACTCCACCAAAATCTCACTCGTAGTGTTGACCTACATGTCCTCTTGGCTGTCAACCCTACTTATGTTTCAACTTCTGATTTTGACATGCATGTCTTTTTTGGGCCGTCAACTCTACCAAAATCTCACTCGTAGTGTTCACCTACATGTCTTCTTGGGCTGTTAACCCTACTTATGTTTCAACTTCTGGTCTGGTTTTGACATGCATGTCTTTTTTGGGCCGTCAACTCTACCAAAATTTCACCCGTAGTGTTGGCCTACATGTCCTCTTGGGCTGTCAACCCTACTTATGTTTCAACTTCTGGTTTTGACATGCATGTCTTTTTTGGGCCGTCAACTCCACCAAAATCGCACTCGTAGTGTTGACCTACATGTCCTTCTTAGGCCGTCAACCCTACTTATGTTTCATGGTTTTGACCTATATTTTCTTTTTTGGCTGTCAATGCCACTAAATTTCACTTGTAATGTTGACCTATATGCCCTTTTTGGACTGTCAACTCGTTGACCTATATGCCCTTTTTGGACTGTCAACTCTACCTATCTTTCAACCATTGGTCTTGACCTACATGTCCTGTTGGACTGTCGATTCCACCAAAGTTCAGCTTTTGGTTTTGACTCATATATGTCCTTTTTCGGACTGTCAATTCAAAAGACCACCCAAAATTCTCAAAATCCTAAACCCTCAGTTTCAAATGACGAAGGTCAGACATCTCAAATTTCAAACCTCAAACCGTCGGCATTAAACCACAAAGGTCAGCCAATACAAATTCTAAACTTCTGGCTATCAAACCATTGCGGTCAGTCACTTCAAAATTCCAATCTTTGTCTTCCAAACTATCAAGGTCCGTGTTGTGCCTGTTTATTTTCTCGAGGTAATTGAGGCTTAAGCAAAGGGAATTACTCCCTAAACGTTGCAAGATGGCGTGAGACCGAGGACTCTCTGGCAGCCAAGCCGATCTCGCAAACCAGAACATTCCGCCATAACAAAAGGCACAATGCAAGCGAACGAGAATTAATTTCAAATGAACGGTACCACGCTTTCCGTCCCTCGACAACCGAACCCGACTCGAGACTCCAGAACAGCATGTCGTGTCCCACAGGACCCTACGGAGAAGCGGGGATCACCCCCGAACATTTGGCAAACGGCACTGCGTCGGCAATCTTGCAACATCCGGGCTCGGCCTAGGACTCGAGACCGATCATCGTGTCACGCCACATGACAGAAAGGCAGGGAATGACCCCTGAAGCATCTTCTACAAATGGCCCGACGCCCGCGACTCCAACAATCGAGTCAAACTCAAGCTCCGGAGTCACTAACAAGGTGTGGTATGGTCGCGGTCTCAATGTTGACCGCGTTCATGATAGAGCTCCCAACCGGGTTGTGTGAGGGCGGCCAGCTAGGGTTGTCAATGGGCCGGGCTTAGGTCGGCCCGGCCCGAGCCTGATTTATTAATATTAAAGCCCGAGCCCAGCCCGGGCTCGAGCTATGTCGGGTCGGGCCAGGCCCGATACTATTAAAAAAATGTAAAGCCAGACTAAGACTCGGCCCGGCCCGACAACTTAAATAAAAAATAAAAATAACGAAAACTAATACATTTAATAATATAAAATTTATAATCTCACTAAATTAACTAAAGTTTTGATATTAATTACATAATTTGTTTGAAAATATAGTTTTAAAATTTTTAATTAAGTAAAATAATATAATTTTAACTAAGTAGTTTTTAAAATTTGAAGGAAGGAAAAAAAAGAGAACGAGCCGCGCCGGCATGCGGGTCGAACTTAAAGCCCAAGCCCGGCCCGTGGGCCTGGTCGAGCCGGGCTTTTAGGGCTGGCTAAGAGCCCACGGGCCGATAAAGGCCTTGCCGCCCGGCCCGAAATCGGGTCAGGCTCGCGGGCCTGTCGGGCCGGCCCGGCCCATTGACAGTCCTACGACTAGCGACCTCACCTTGACAAGGTGAGGGCTGGGAGCGCTCCAAACTAGGTAAGGGTGGGGAGCGTCCTCACCTTGACCAGGTGAGGGCTATCAGCACCCCCACCTGGACCCAATGGGCCCTGCTAGCGCCTTCAAGATCGCAGTCGTACTGAAGATTGCATTCTTGAAGGCTGTTCTTGAGAAGACCGCGTTCAAGATGAAAACGCCAACCGGGCTGGGTGAGGGTTGGGAGCTCCCCCACCTGGACAAGGTGCCCCCTGCGAGCACCCAACCTCTCTTCTACTACCAGCGACCTCATTTGGCCAAGGTGAGGGCGCCCGGCACCCCCACCCCGACCAAAATGGGCTTTCCAGCGCCCAGAACTCTCTCCGTTGCAAATACCCCACCTGGTCAAGGTGAGGGCGGCCAGCACCCTCACCTTGACAAAATAGGGCTTTCCAGCGCCTAGCCTTTCCTTCGCCGTAGCCAGAAGTCCCACCTTGACAAAGTGAGGGCGGGGAGTGCCCCCACCTTTACAGGATACCTCCTTTCAGCGCTCCGTTCATTCTCGTTGCCAGAAGCCCACACTTTGACAAATTGAAGGTGGGGAGCGCCCCTGTCTTGACCAAATGAAGGTTGGGAGCGACCCTAATCGGACTAGGTGGCTCCTGCCAGCGCTCTCACCCTGACCAGATGCCCCCCTTTGGGCCAAGGATGGCAATATCGGTTTCGGTATCGGTTTCGGCCGGTCCCGAAACCGATACGTACCGGTTTCGGTTTCGGCCGAAACCGGTTGAAACCATTCAAGAAACTCAAAAAATTAGTAAACATGTCCGGTTTCGGCCGAAACCTTCTGGTTTCGGACCGAAACAGGTGAGTTTCGGCCGAAACCAATACGGTTTCGTCCGAAACTATTAAAAAGTATTTTTTAATAGGTTTCGGACCTGCTACAGTGTTAAGGGCCAGTTTCGGATCGGTACCGGCCGAAACCGATACGTTTCGGCCGAAACGTATCGGTTTCTTATCGGTTTCGGCCGATACTGCCTTCCATGCTTTGGGCGCATCAACAGGTACCCCTCTTTGGGCCAGTTTTGAGGGTACTCCGAGTAGTGGGTACCTCGTAGGACCTCGACCTGCCTACTCGGGTCTTGTATGGATATGCAGGAAGGGGTGCTTCGACTTAGTGAACTAAGCTTAAGTGAATGCAGTATATTATGCAGATTAAGCCATCATTGAAGCCATTGAAGTCAGAGTCCGGGTGTGGGCCAGCAACCAAATAGGGCCTTCCGCCTATAAATACCCCCCGGGGAAGCAAAAGAGGAGGTGAGACACATACCGATGGAGGCCCCCAATGGGTCCAAGGCAATTCGGCGCCCTGCGAGGAAGGCGATTTGACTTTGGCTTTAGCTATTTGAGTCTGATGCGACTGGGGCATGTCACGCTGACACCTCGATAAATGTGCCATACCTCGGGCCTCTGTCTCAAAGAACGTTCCCTACATAGACATCGCCTTTGTCTCGAAGGATGTGTCCCACCTAGGAGTTGCTTCTGCCTCGAAGAACGAGTCCCACATGGGAGTTGCTCATGTATTGATGAACACAGCTCACACAGAGGCCGCGACAAGGACACGGTCATGTAAATGATCGCATTCATCTATGAACGCGCCTTTGACCAAGACCGCGTTCAAGCCCAGAGTGCTCCAGTTACAATGGAGACATCACTCGGCTCTTCCAGTCTTAATGGCTCCCGAATGCCCTAGTCTCAACGGCGCCCAGTTCCTCCAGTCACAGTGATGTCCACCGCATCCGATCGCCCTAGACTCAGTGGTGTCTACGACATCCAACCCCCCCAGTCACAGCGGTGTCCATGACACCCGATTACTCATGCCACCGTGATGCCCACAACACCTGACATTCCAGCCCCAGCGGTGCTCACGCCGTCGAGACTCTTACAGTCTTAACAACATCCGGCTGCTCCAGCCACGACAGTTCCCAACGACACTCAGCTACCCCAATCTTAACGACACTAATCGTCCCAGCCTCAGCGGTGTCCACAACACTCGGATACTCCCTTCACAGCGGTGCCCAAACACCCGATTACTCCAGTCACAGCGGTGCCCACGACACCCGACTATTCCAGTCTTGGCAGTGACTTCGGTGCCCGACGGCTCATCCCGAGCCGGTGCTCGACAACTCATCTCGAGTCGATGCCCAACGGCTCATCTCGACGGCTCATCTCGAGTCGGTGCCCGACAACTCATCCCGAGCCGATGCCCGACGGCTCATCTCGAGCCGGTGCCCGACAGCTCATCTCGAGTCGATGCCCGACAGCTCACCCCGAGCCGATTTCCAACAGCTCATCCTGAGCCGATGCCCGACGGCTCATCTCGAGTCGGTCCCCGACAGCTCACCCCGAGCCGGTGCCCGACAGCTCATCCAGAGTCGGTGCCCGATAGCTCGCACCGAGTCAAGTTCGACTGCTCCGCACGAGCCGTGACTACTCTACACGAGCTGAGCCGATCAACTCCTCACTTGAGGAAGGCATGCGACGACACAAGACAACACCCAAGAGGCGAACGTCAAGGAACTTGCAAGCCCTCTCATGACTGGGTGACCCATTATTCTCGATTGGGAATATAATGTGACACCCTCGAGCGGCATCTTGCTGGGTCACAAGTCCTCCAATGGGCATTATGTATAAAAGCGGAAATACCCACGTAGCAACGCAATGACCTGGGGATCGTCATAAATGACGAATTGTCCCGTGGCTTGCACACAACTTGTAATCGGACTCCCAACGGCCCATATAATGTCCTTCACAGCATGAATCAATGAAGCCCAGTCAGGGAATTGATTCCCATCTTCATCGGCCGCCAGTCTCAACACCGTCCAGTAGACTGTCGTCAACCTCCCAGCTCGGTCTCTACCCCACTAACAGAACGAACCCTACACCCGATCCAACACCTGTCTGGTCCTTGCCGAGCCAGTGTCAGTCACTCCACCTTTCGAGCCAATGCCTCGCTTTCCCTAAACTCGGAGTCCACCTTTCAAACCTGCGCCAGCTACCTAAATAGCTACCACGTGCGCACACCCTTATCCACGTGTTGCCCACATGTTCAGGCACACGTGCCGTGCCCTGGGGGCACATCTCAGTTGAACTTCAATTCCGTGGCAATTGTCGAAACTCGGCTGGCACGCTCGCAGAACACACACCCAGTCTCAACAAGCAAATCACAAATCAACCACATTTTCACATTCACCACATTTTCACATTATTTTATTCTTCCGCCGATTCCACGTGTGCCGTAAACAGTCAGCCAAGACAAATTCCAAATTTCTGGTTACAAACTATCGAGGTCAGCCAACAATCCAAACTTTTGGCATCTAAACCATCAAGGTCAGTTTCAAAAATTCAAACTCTAAATTCAAACTTTAAATCCTTGACTATAAACCACAAAGGTTAGTCAAAACTATATTTTCTCATAGCTATAAACCACAATGGTCAGCTGACTCGGGTCTAACTCTCTGGTCATAAACCACAAAGGTCAACCAGTTGAAATTCTCACTCTTGACTCCCAAATCACAAAAGTCAATCAATTCTGGCTATCTAATCTTTGCAGATATGTCATTTGTCCCACCGCAGCAAACACTTTTCAAGGCACAACTCTCGAAATTTCAATTCCAAACTCCAAATCCTAAATTCCAAACTTTGGCTCCAAACTGCCAAGGTCGGCCGTTTCAAACCCAAACTTTAAATCATTGACTTCCAAACCATAAAGGTTACCCGTCCCTAAATTTCAAATCTTTGGTTTCCAAATTGCGAAGGCCAACCAACCTAAAACTTGTAATTCTTGACTACAAACTATGAAGGTCTGCCAACTCAGAGTTCAAAACTATAAACATCAATCGGGTTATCTTTGTAAAGTCTTAAAACTTTTTCCATCCCATCGACATCGACACCACGAGTGTTTCAAAAAAAAACTCCAATGAAACCACTTGCAAAATGGGTGAAAGGAGAACTTCATGAAGAACGTGCCTATAGAGTCAACCGCCGCACTTGGAGGTGACTCATGTACCGAAGAGGAGAGAAATTTCCAACAACTGAATTTTCATCAACTGGGACGAGCGCCAAGGAGCCTCCACACTTGGCATGCTTACAAGTGCATCAAGCTCCAACGATGAACCTGCCCTCTCAACTCCCTTCGGTGGTTCGAGGGACCACGTCGAGGAAGGTCTCTCATTAGTCGAGAGAGAGAGAGAGAGAGAGAGAGAGAGAGAGAGAGAGAGAGGAAGAAAGAAGAGAGACACTACAAATCCGATGAAGGAAGAGGATTCTTCTTCATTCATGAAAGAGAGATGCTAGGTACCCAAACGGGTAAGGGATTGACTCGCATGGGTGGGCGCAATGCACCCACCCCTTGTGGGCCAATCTCGTCCCGGACGGGTAACCATCCGGGACGGGTAATAAGCATTTCCCTTCATGAAATCATGTCAGGTGCCTGAGACAAGTCTTCAAGGTGGCCGCAAATAAATGAAAGAACACACAACAGGAGTCCTGAGACAAAGATGCCATGCGGAAATTCTGTGTAAAGAAGATCTTGTCTTCTACGACTTAGAATGGCCAACACTTCAAATTAAATCCTCGGCCGACCCAAAGGGTCAGGCCAACAATCATAAAGAGCAAAGCACTAAGCAGTGCTCGAGACGGGTTCCTGGGTAAAGTCAGAAAGACAGGTGCAAGGGGGAAGAGGCCAAGCCAAGCTATGAGCAAAGCCAAATAGGCAAGACTCGGAAAGATGATGTCAAATCAAAAGGGTAAACCTCAGTGGGAGAACCCCAAATTAAATTCAGGGCAAAACCAGAAAGACAAGACCCATGAAGAAATCTCAACTTAAACTTTGAGCAAAGCTTGAAAGGCAAGTCTCAGAAGAAAGAATTCCAAATCAAGCTCCGGGCAAAGCCAGGAAGGCAAGACCCAAGCAAGGAACTCCAACCAAATTGCGGTCAAAGTCAAAAAGGTAAGACCCAGGCAAAGAACTCCAAACCAAACTCTAGACAAAGCCAGAAAGACAAGTCCAAGGAAGAGAGCAACAAAAGACTTGGGTGTTCAAAATCCCATTGATGTACCGGGAAAATCCATGCAACAAATGCAACGAGAAAAGCGGGGATGAAGAAAAAAATAATTTTGGTCCCCAAAACAAGAAAAGGAAGGAAAAGAAAGAAAGAAAGAAAGAAAACCCCTGTGACAGCCCTTAATATTACCTCTACTGATGCACTTTACGATTATTCAACGAAACTCAGCCTTAGAGTCGACTTCGTGGAGCGGGTCCATGTCACTTCCATGAAGTAGTGTGCACTCCTCTGAGTGCTCTCCTAGGGATTACTGAGTTGATAAATATTTGGTTCAACCAAATAGGCAGCAGAAGTAAGATGGCTCGGTACAAAGTGCATGTTAGAACTAGACGTCGGCCTAAACCGCGATGACAAACGTTACCCAGAACTGGTGATAACACTGCACAATACTCAGATGCTGGAGCAATGTACAATGTCTTTCGGTCCCACTCCTAGACTATCGTCATATCCCTAGAAGAAGTCCATCCAAGGGAGAATTTAGACAAAAGTCACCGTCATGTCAACAAGACTCGAGGGGTGGAAATATCACATTGTTAAAAAGCATGGGCTGTTTGACATCGCCTTCAATCAAACTCTCTGCCATGTCATGAAGACTCAGGAGAGTAATGAAAGTGCCGAAATGCACGGGCCGTCCATCGTCATCTTCGGCTCCGAGGGACGTACCATGGAGGGTATTTATTGAACCTTAACAAATTCACAATATATTTTTTAAAATTTTTATGATTTTTTTAAAGAAAATAATAATAAAAAATCTAATCAAATATACTATGTGATAGCTAAAAAATGATATAAAATTGTCGTCATTACATAAACACCTTCGAGGTTCCGTCAAACGGGACTATGTACAAAAGTCTTGCGTACTTTCATGTACGAGAAGTTTAGTAAACACTTGGGGCGGCACAAAGTCGTGGACTCTCACAATGAACGAACAAAGGTTGAAGGTTCCCCGCACCCTTTGTGTGTTCCAAACGAAATTAGGTCGGGATCCCTGCACCACAGGGGCCTTGGAACAGCAAGAGGTGTCAAATACGCACAAGAAAACCAACAAAAAAACACCTCCTAGGGTCAGCTAGGGGGACATGTACCTCCTCCGCCTCTCAATCCCTCTCTCGAAGTGCACAACACCCCTGGAGGGGGCCCCCTCTGGTTGCACAGCACTGGAGGGACACCCCTTCTGATTGCAATCAACTGGAGGGACTCTCCCTCCGGTGTGCTGCAGACTAGAGGGGGTTCTCCCTCCGGTTGTGCAGACCGGAGGACGTTCTCCCTCCAGGTTGTGCAGACCGGAGGGGGTCCCCCTCTGGTCCCTCCTCTCATGTGAACAAAGAAGTAAAAAAAAAGAAGAAGAAGAGAAGAGGGGGAGGAGGAGGAGCTCACCTCTTCACCTTCCACCGGAGGAGCAACTTCCGGAGGCACTACACCTCCGTTCCAGTCCCTAACACCGATAAAAGGGAGGGAGGGGTCAAGAGAAAGAACAAAGAAAATGAAGGAAGAGGGGAAGAAGACCAACTCAGAGCAGCAGAAGGTTGGGCATTGTCCAATCCGTGCTTGGGGTTTCGATCACCTCCCTTGGCAGTGGTGGCTTAAGGAATGTCTCACCCCCTTAATATCACAAAAACCCTTGCTGGTTAGAAAAGTGTAGAAAAAAACTTTGGAAGGTCTAAAAATTGCAAAAAAAATCCTTGAAATGTGGGAGATTGCATAAACCCCCCCCAAAATATTAGAAACCGTAGAAAAACCCTTGAAATGTGAGACATTGCAGAAATATCTCTGATTGTGAGAAAATTATATGAAAACCCTTGTTCAGTCTAGAAAATACACAAAGCTCTTGGTTTGTCTAGAAATTACCAAAGTATCTTTTTTCTGATTCGCACCGTTTGCATGACTTGGTATAGTGGTTGTTTCGATTCGCACCGTTTGCACGACTCGATTGAGTGGGACCACGTCACTTCTTTGAAGCGATGTGCACTCTCCTGAGTTCGGCCTATGGCTAGTCATTCAAATATATGTATCTTTTTCATGACCAAGAGCTATCATGTCCGGAAACTCAGAAATGGGTGAAATTGTAAATAAATCCTGGCAAGTCAAGAAATGGCAGATGAGTCCAAGGAAGTCCAGAAAATTGCAAATATATCCCAAAAAGTCAAGAAATGATATGAATGTCCACGAAGTCAGGAAATGACTGGGCTATCTCCGAAAAGTCACGGAATGATAACAATACCCAGGAAGTTAAGAAATGACAGGGATATCTCCTAAAAGTCGAGAAATGATAAGAATGTCCATGAAGTCAAGAAATGACGTGGCTATCTCCGAAAAGTCAACAAATGACCGGGCTACTCTGGAAGATTAACAAATGATAGAAACATCTCGGAGAGTCAAGAAATGATAGCGATGTCTAAGAAAATCAACAAATTACATAAATGTCCTGAAAAGTTAAGAAATGACAGATAAGTCCAAGAGAACCAGAAAATTGTAAAAATACCTAAAAGGAGTCTAAAATTATAAAAAATACTTAGAAAGGGTCAGAAGTTGCAGAAATACCCAGAAAGGGTGAGAAACTATAGAAATATTCAAAAGGGATCCGAAACTGCTAAAATATCTAGAAAGGGTTAGAAATTGAAGAAATATTTAAAAAAAAGCTTGAAAAGGCATACACGTTCAAAGTTCTTCTGAACTGTAGGAATATTGATGTTCGAGAAAACTGTAGAAATACCTCGATGGAGGAGAAATTACAAATATATCCCGTCTTGTGTGGAAATGTTCTTTATGGGCATCAAGTCAACTTAAGAGTCCGATCACAATCAAGAGTGATCTGACTATGAAGTAAATCTAACGGATCGACAATGATCGTTTTGGCAATCCAATGGTCCGATCATGAGGGAATTCATCACAATCAAGAGTGATCTGACTATGAAGTAAATCTAACGGATCGACAATGATCGTTTTGGCAATCCCATGGTCCGATCATGAGGGAATTCAAATTTGATTGTCCGATTAGGGGACAGAAGCAAATTTGACCCGATCATGACGAAAGCAAATTCAAAGGTTCAAATGCAGATTGAAACAAATTCAAAGGGTTAGATTGTGATCGGATGTAAACTCGAAGACCCAATTACATAATTGGGGATATATGTAAAGGTCTTGAAGGACCGATCGTAATGCAAATTATATATGTTAAAGTCTTCAAATTTCTTTGCAAGGGTGTATACTCGTAATGGGGGATCATCAAGGTCATTAATGTCATAATGTATAGAGGCAAAGGGCGTCCTTTGACAGTTAATCAAAGGTGTTCGGACTTGTTCCGATATAAATTAACACCGATTCCGATTGGTGGGGAAAAGTTTAGTACACGAATCTTAAATCGTTTGATAAACCCAAAACGCGAGATAAATAAATGTAAATAAACAGGCTGATGATATCCAAACTACCCCCCCACCCCCCACCCCCCCCCCCCCCCACCCAAAAAAAAAAAAAAAAAATTAGCGCCAGCATGTAGGAATTTTTTGCGTGTAAACATGCATTGAATGCCTTTCTGTCCATAGAGGCAGTATCAGCCGAAACCGATACGTTTCGGCCGAAACGTATAGGTTTCGGCCTATACCTGAAACCGAAACGGGCCTTGTCACTGTAGCAAGTCCGATACACATAAAAATTAATTTCTTAATGGTTTCGGACCGAAACCATCCGGTTTTGGTCCAAAACCGACCGAAACCGTCCGGTTTCGGCCGAAACTGGACCTGCTCAATAATATTTTTGACTTTTCTGACTGTTTTGAACCTGTTTCGGCCGAAACTGAAACCGAAACCGATACGTATTGGTTTCGGTACCGGCTGAAACCGGTACCGAAACCGATATTGCCATCCTTGTTTCTGTCTGCCACATGAATGGAAAGTCCAAGAATAAATAACTCTTTTGGGGGAAGTGGCCGACTATAGACATAGATAAGGCTTTTTGGAAAGTGGCTAACTATATATAGTTTATTTAGTGACACTGGAAGTGGGCTGATATTGGAAGAGGAATGACTGTTACCGGAAGTGGGCAGATATTTCTAAGTCACTGACCTGTAATAGGATGTGCTCAAAGATGCTTAGTTTTGCCTTCACTATTGAGCTTGAGCATTGAGTGGTGACTTTTGCACTGTAACCTTTGGTGGATTTGAACATGATTCACCAGCTTGTTGTCCTTTCATTTTTTTCTGAAACTGCTATTGGCCTTTCATTTGATATGTAACTTTTATCTCATATGAATATATTGAAAGTTGCTTATGCTTAATCCTCTGCACATCTGCTGTTACCATTTGTCTGCTTCATGTTCAATTCTATGGTGCTTGGTTTTGCTTTCTTATATGTTTTTTGTTTCTCTACTTATTTATCATGTTACCTTTTGCCTCCGTAACTGACTCGGTTTCTATGTTTGTCCAGCAAATCGTCCATTTTACTTGGCTTGTCTTTGACTCTTCCCCTCATGGTAGCATGCCTTTCCTTTGCCATTCCAATATGGATACGGAATGGGTATCGGTTTTGGGCTCCACGAGAAGGTTCTGATGAGGGAGACAACCATCAGTGTTGCGTGGCTAAGGTCTTCTCTGCAGCCTGAAATCCTTTTATTTCCAAAAGCTACTCTACATGAAAAACATATGTTAGTGGCTAATATAATCATATACCTCTTCATGACACATATAATACGCAAAATATTTAATCATTGTGCAATTTTAAATACATTAAATGTGAAGTAGAAAATATGCTTCTCATAGAGGGAGAAACTAGTCTGGTTTCATGTTTGCATGTGACAGAATAGGAAGAATAGAGAAATAAGGAAAGGAAGGCCAGAATAATTAAGTTTCAAAAGTATTTTGGGGCCTATGTTCTTTCGGCCCCTTTTTTTCCCCTACAGAGTGCATGGAAACTTTCCCACCCCCTCATTGTTGGAAAAAGGTGAAAATGAAATCAAAGCAGTGATTTCTTAGACATTCTTGATTCCCAAATGTCCTATTGCCTCCATCCATATGGCTAGCCATTCTCACTCTCACGAACATTGAAGAGAATCCAAGGGAGAGGAGACTGAACAAATGAGCCACGTTGAGCAGCCAACTCTCTCGTATGGACATTATGTTTGGAGGAATTTTGGGAATATGTTTTCAGTCAACTTCAACTTTCTCAGAGTTCAACAGATGTGACAGTTCTTTAAAAGCTGCAAATGTTTTGTCACCAAGAAATCCAAGAGCAAAGATTCTTAGCATGATACCCCATGCTGCGTGCTGGGGCATTTGGTGGGACCATAACAAGTGCATTTTTGGGGAAGTGGAATTTACATCGAAAACATCTCAGAGTTGTTTCATTTCTGTATAATTGGAGTCAGTTTCTTTTGCATTTGTCTGTTGAGGAATGGAAGAGGGAGATGCATTTGCTGTATTTGAGAAGTCTGTTTTGCATTCTCTCTTTTTGTGAGGTAGAGAAACCTCTCCTCTTCTCTTCATTGTAGTACCTCTGTTTGTTTTACAAAATTGGTGGTACAGTCCACTTTTCCTTGAAAAAAAAAAGATATCTCTCATGTGACATTGTCAAATATTGAGATGTTGCTTCATTACAACCATCTGAACTGAGCCTGAATTTTAAGTGGTGATATGGGGATTCACTTTCCCAAAAAAAGCACTTTGAAAAAAAGTGGTGATACGGGGATTGGATGGTTCACTAGAGATATATTGGAATGCGACTATCCTGCGGGCTGAAGGATAGCCTCTTGTTTATCTGGTCTCTTCCTGACAATCTTTGAAGTTACATTAGAGCACGTGAATGGGTCTGTGCTGTTCCTTGAAAATGCTACTGAACTTTCATTCACCCACCTCATTGTAATGTCTTAATGTTATCATCCTGGTTTTGTTCTGTGCTGGTGTCAGAAGTCAGAACTGAAAGACTTGTCCCAGATCATGTCATATTGAATTTGATAGCCTCCCATCAGAATCATGCTTTGCCCAATTTATCTGTTTAGGCCTACTTGATCTGCAATGACCCTAAGGTTTGGACTTTGGCTAGTTATTAACCTGATATTCTGTGCCTGCACTTTGCACTGATTATGTGTTGGGCTGTAATAGAAACCCGATTTCTGATTATTCAATCCATTTCTGAAAGAATATGGATTCAGATTCTTAACTTTGCATCTGTAGTTTGTTGGAATTTGAAATCAGTTCACAGTAAAATTTCTAAGTTGAAAACATATGTTTCTGCATCCAATATTCCAATTTCGTATTTGATAATCAAATATTTTTATTAAGTGACGTAATTACATTATCAATTGAAATTTACCTGTTGCACTGCTGGCGGCAAAAAAATAAAAAAAGGAACAGACAGCCTTAATGGGCCAATTTTGGTCAGCCCATTTTTTTCGGGAAAATGCTGTCCGTCCTTCTTTGTATTTTTTTTAAACCCTAACCGTCTGATCTATGATCAAATAGTATGGGTGGATAGCTTGCACAAGGGCTACCTAAAAAAGCTTGTTTTTTTTTGCTTGCTTGCACTGCAAGTTGGCGCAGCATGCTGCTGCACTGGAAGTAGAACTCTTATCAATTTCAAGAGGTATAGTTACAAGGCCGACCATAGAGCTGGCCTAGGCTTGTGCCATTTAAGGATCTATGGCCCTAGCCCTCTTAGAATGCCAGGCTCAGGAGCAAGGCAAGTGCATTCAACCACTTAGTCTAGAAGCTGGCTCTCCATTTTTCTGTTCTGAAAACCACCTTTTATTTAGGCCCACATTGGGGCAGATAACAGGAAGGAGGGCTTTTGAAGCCAATATAAAGTCCTAAACCCCACTTCACTTTTTTCCTCCAAGGCTGAGCCTTCTTTGTCTTGGGCTGGCCTACTTGTCTGAGCACTGTCCCATGGCCCAGCCTTTACCCCTCTTTGGATTAGTCCACGAGGGTTGTTTTTTAAGGGAGGGAGAGCCTATCATTGTGTGTAGGGGCTAAACAGAGTTAGTACAATGGGTAAGATGAGGCAAGGATGAACCTAAGATTAAAAAAGAAACGGTTACAAGCACTGACTTCTCTATCAGAATGAAGTAGCCCTTCGCCACTTGTCAATGGACGACTGTAACTTATATCTAAACCACTTATTAATGAAGGACAGAGCTCGAAGGGTAAAATTCTCAATGTAAAATTTACTCCCCCAAAAAATGATGTCATTCCACTCTCGCCAAATGCTCCAGCAGATTACATGTGGTATGAGCCCAAGAAGAAGTTGTCTAGCTTTGACCCGAGAATGTGTCTTTAAGGTTTTGAAGTGTCGCCACATTTGCTGAACATTTGCAAATGGAGTTGGGAACTTGAATACCTGACTAATGGCTGCTCATACCTCCCAGCTTATAGGACAGGTTATCATCAGATGATCCACATCTTCAGCCTCAATGCCACAAAAAGAACATTTTTTTAAAGTGGTTGGTACCACAATATTGTATTAAAATAAAAACAGGAGGGATATACTAGTAGAATCGGAGTACAAAAAGAACATAAGATATCACAATTCGGACTCCATTTACGGTGGTTAACTTTGGCGACAATTCTTCACGCAGATAAAAACCACATGAATGCTTGCACCTTTGATGGAGACTTCACTCTCCACACTTGGGGCAAAAATAGGATAGCAGGCTGGTGATCTTCCAGCCCTTCATGGAAGCTTTTTACTGGAGAAGCCCTTGTTAGAGTTGTTTCAGATTAATCTATCTATGTGGTTGGTATGTATAACAGTCCCTTGTTGCAAGTGTAGCAGCTCCGCATACTTTGCTTCTTCTTCTTCCTTAAAATCGCTTCTCAGCTGCATTCCCAGTGTATTTGACCTGCCACATAATGACAAACTGGTGCACAGTATGCCACTTATTCCCGGCCTACAAAACTATTTGTGGGAAGACAAGCTTCAGTGGTTGATCACCACACCACATGTCCATCCAGAACAAGGTACTCGTACCATTGACCAGCTGAGTCCTGATACCCGGTTCCATAAGAGGTGCAGCCTTTAAAATACCTTTCCACGCTGGTGAAATATAAGAGTTCTTAATATCCACAATTTTTTTTGTGTCTCCTGTAGTGTTTATGTAACATCACAGTCTTCCACAGAAAGTGTTCATTCCCCAGCAATTCCCACAGCCATTGCCAAGCAGGGCTAAGTTCTGTTTTTGTAAACCTTTAACACTTAAGTCCCCCAAGTTTAGGTTTGCAGACCACCTCCCATTTCATGAGTGGGATGCCCACCGACTGCTCCTTATGTCTTCCCCTAAGGAATCTTTTCCTCATAGTTTCAATCCGTTTATGTACATTGGCAGGCATATATAAAACTGATAAATACTGCAGAGACATAGCTGACATACGGAGTTGAGCAAAGTCATACAGCCTTCTAGTAAAGGTGCTTACTTTTCCATACCGTCAGAAAGTGAGAAAAAGTTAAAGGCTTAGATCCATTACTTGTGAGGCATCTTTTAGTGACAAGATTTTGCAAACTTGGTCCATAGTGAATCATACCTCACGTCGCCATCCAATAAGCTCAAAGATTTTGAGGTTGACTTCTGCTTCATTTTGGAACTTCCTCTTAAATTTTTTTAAATTTCAAGTAGACAGATTTTTTAGAGATTACTATTTAGGTCATGGAAGATTACAGTGACTATTGGTTAAAATTTGTTTCCAATCTTCAGTGAATATTTTCAAATATTCTCTCATGGTTATCTGATTGTACCATATCATTTCAGGGTGCCATCCTTGCCTTCAGCATATTAATATTCACAGGGTCGGTTATTGCTCTTGCCGCAATAGTGTCTGCAAAGCCATTAGATGATCTGGAATACAAAGGATGGAATGGATATCAAAAGAATTTCAGATCTCCTTATGCATCATCTCTGTACCTTGGATGGGCAATGTCCTCAATGATTGCACTCTTAGTTACTTGTCTCTTGCCCATCGTGTCTTGGTTTGCAGCCTATCGCTTCTCCCTCTCTTCTGCTATATGTATTGGTATATTTGCAAGTAAGTAATGGAACCCGATTCTCTTTTTTTTACATAACAGTTCCATTTTGTTCTTTCCATATTGGTTGTTTTCTTTCTACACTTTGAAACATTTGAATGAAAGAGACTATCAACAGATGTAGTTACTTACACTTTTTTCATCATGTAGTTGTTCTCGTTGCATTTTGTGGTGCATCATATTTGGGTGTTGTAAACTCTCGAGAGGATGGAGTCCCAGTGAAGGCTGATTTCCTTGCTGCTTTGCTTCCATTGTTGTGTATCCCAGCGGTTGTGTCACTTTTTACCGGTCTATATAAATGGTGAGCATTGTTGATGTCATATCAGGTTTTGCGTACAATATATTATTTTATATTTTGTCTACAGTTTGATTTTATTGTTTTGGTTGGGCTGTGTCTTTGAACAATTGTTTGCTTTCAGGGGTTTTTGGGAGTCTTCTTTCTGTGAATTGCATTTTTTCTCATGCTCTGTTAATGTGATGCAGAATAGTTTAATCATTGGTATATGCAACTGATTTATGGAGTTTGACCTAAAACAATGCAGGAAAGATGACGATTGGAAAGTTTCTTGGGGTGCTTATGTTTTTGTGGGCATTGGTTTTTTTCTATTGCTTGGTGCAATATCTGCCGTTATAGTCATTATTAAACCCTGGACAGTAAGTGTCATTTGTCTATTTGGCATGTCATGTTTGGGAACTTAAGTTTGATATTTCTTGGTGCTGGAATTCTGACAGTGGCTGACTATGTCTTCCCCCCCTGGTTGCAGGTTGGTGTTGCATTTCTGTTGGTTGTTCTTCTTGTCATTCTGGCATTTGTTGTTATTCACTACTGGGCTTCAAACAATTTCTATCTGACAAGGATGCAGATGTTCCTAGTGTGTTTTCTTGCCTCTTTACTGGCATTGGCGGCATTTTTTGTTGGCTTATTTGAGGGTATGCCTGATATTTGCTACTTTACCTGCATCATCATTTATCAATTTTCTAACTTCCTCCCTGATGCTATCTTGTTGTTCATCATCATTTCTTGGCAGACAATCCATTTGTTGGTGCATCTGTTGGTTACTTCTCATTTTTGTTTCTTCTTGCGGGACGTGCATTGACGGTGAATGCTTTTTTTTTTTTTCAATTTTTTTCTGTTTTTTAAATGCATGAACGTTATTCACATTTTGTTCCTAGTTTTTTCACCTCATTTCTGTGACATAGCTAATTTTTTTTTTCTTCAGGTGCTTCTTTCACCACCTATTGTGGTTTATTCTCCCCGGGTATTACCAGTTTATGTTTATGATGCCCATGCTGATTCTGCAAAAAATGTCAGGTTTGTTTAATATCTGCTTGCACAATTGGGTTCAAACTAAGCTTTGTATTTCAACTTCTTTGCTTTCTCTTTCAGTGCAAAATCTTTGCTTTTTTACGACAATAACTAATTGCCTAATTACTACTTTTATTCTATATCAGCTATGCCATACTTGTTCTGTATGGAGCGGCTCTGGCAACTGAGGGATGGGGTGTTGTTGCGAGCTTGAAATTATACCCCCCCTTTGCTGGTGCTGCAGTGTCAGCAATTACTCTTGTTGTGTCTTTTGGGTTTGCTGTGTCTCGTCCATGCCTGACACTCAAGGTTAGTGTGTCCTTATTGTCATGTTGGAAATGTAAAATGGGCATTTACACCTATATGGTGAATCCTGTCTGTTTCCTAGTTTGTCATGTGGTGTGCCTTTTTTTGCAGATGATGGAAGATGCCATCCACTTTCTCAGTAAAGATACAGTTGTTCAGGCAATTGCAAGATCTGCAACTAAGGTGATTGGCTTTCTTCACAGTTCCTTCAATCAATTTGTTTTGTCGGACACCATTCTAACAAACTGTCTAACATTAATTGACTTATATTATTCTTATGAATAGAGAATGGATGCACTTTGTACACCACATTTTTTAATAAAAATAGTTGTGCCCTTTTGTTGCCAATTTTTTTATCATCTGCTATCGAATAGGTAAGTGGGCCCATCTGAGCTGGGCTTGGGCAGTCATTTTACAAATATTGGGGCTACGATCTGGCCTATGACTCAGGCCTGGCATTCATGGGCTGTGCTTGGGGTTTATTTACGAGGCCATTTACCTTTACTTGAATAGCATAAATCCCTTGCTGCACATCTAAGTATCCAACTAAGATCGAAATATATGGTTTCTATTTGGTCATGTATATATGTGCAAAAATCCTACTCTCATCTATCTCTTGTCTCTGCCCGATTCCCATCTCAGTTGTGAGCTTGCAGAAGCCTTTCAAGCCTGTGCTAGCTTGGGCTGGGCCTGTGGCAGGCTTGGCACGGGCCTTGGTCAGCCTGGCCCATTGACACACATACTTGAGGCTTTTATCTGATATTGGTAAATTTTATTTCGGTAACTTGTTCTGTGATGTCCCTCACCCCTTTCTCTAGCCTCATTTCAAGTTCACTGATTTTTTTTTCTATGAAATGTTACATTTGTGGAGGATTCCAATATGTGCATCTGGCATATTGTAACAAATCTTTTAAGGTTATGAAAATGCTTAGATTTGCCTTTTTGGACGAGGCACAGTCTCGATGATGCGTGTATTGGCTGGTTTTGCTGATTACATAAGTACAATTCTAATTTTGTATATGCTGAGACCTGTTGTCAACTAAGATTGGTTTGGTTGCTGAAGGTGTGATATTTCAAATATAACCTAGACTTAAGAGCAAGCCTTTTGTACTGATTTCATCACCAAACCTGTTTTTGGGGAATCAAAGAATAGACGGCATCAAGTTGGTACTTGGAATGACCTCCAAGTTGAAGCAACACCAGATTGATGGGACATGGTTTTTCGTTGATGATGTTGATGCTGATATAAAAGATGTAAAAACTATAACAAATGTGTAAATCATTCATCAAAAGCCTTTCATTAGTTATAAGATTATGTCAATAGATGGGCAAGGAGGGAAGGATGAGTAAATATGGGGAGTCATATATTTGGAAGCTGATCATATGTTATATGGTGGAATTGCTTCTAGAGATTGACTGCCTGGCATCTTTAGATACTTCTGGAGGAAGCTTTTTGATGTCCCAGGAATCACTTTTCTTAGTCATGCTGTGTTTGAAAATCATTATAAACAGATATCAGGGGAAACATGTGCCACCCCAATTCTCTCGATTTGTCTCTCTTTAACAAATTTTTTTCTTACGGATTTGAACTCAATAATGTATCTGGAGACAATTGCTTGAAGCCTGCTATATGGGATCTTTTTGCATGTTTATTCTGATATATAAACATGAGAAGTTTCAATTATCGAGGGCTGCATTGTCAATTAGGCCTCTACATGATGAATAAATCTCCCAGCCTTCTTTTTTAAAAAAATAATCATATTTAGCATTTCTAAGGCGGCCTTATATTTAATGTGAACACTGTATATGGTTTTTGCTACATTTATTCTTCATTTTAGCATAAATGTTGCTGAATGGTAGTTGAGAGTTATTTGCCCATGTTTGTATGTATTTTGTTTCCTATAGGAAGAATGTCCTCTTTCCTCGGGTATGTGATAGGTTATGTATATGATATTCTTTTGGCTTCATGACAAGATTTATTTATCATATGTGATAGGTTATGTATATGATATTCTTTTGGCTCCATGACAAGATTTCTTTATCATGTGTTCTTTCACTTGAAACATTTGCTAACTTCATAATTGTACAGACGAGAAATGCTCTATCTGGTACCTATTCAGCACCACAAAGGTCTGCAAGTTCAGCCGCTCTTCTGGTTGGAGATCCTGCTGTTGCACGTGACAGGGCAGGGAACTTTGTTCTTCCAAGAGCTGATGTCATGAAATTGAGGGATCGCCTAAGAAATGAAGAACTTGCTGCTGGTTTACTCCTTTGTAGAATTAAAACTGGCATGACTTTCCGGCATGAATCTTCACTTGACGTAGGATACAGGAGAAAAATGTGTGCACATGCACGCATTCTAGCTTTAGAAGAGGCAATTGACACTGAATGGGTATATATGTGGGATAAGTTTGGTGGCTATTTGCTTCTTTTGCTTGGTTTGACGGCTAAGGCTGAAAGAATACAGGTACTGAATACTTCCATGTCCTGAAATTTATTTTCTCACTAATGCGTTTTCAATATTTTGGTTTTCTGAAGCACTCTTTGTTAATTATTGTAGGATGAAGTCCGTTTGAGACTTTTTTTGGATAGCATTGGTCTCTCGGACTTAAGTGCCAAGAAAATCAAGAAATGGATGCCCGAGGATCGTATGCAGTTTGAAATGATTCAGGAAAGGTAAGTGATTTGCATTACAATTTTATATAAAATAAGTCCTTTTCTTCGATTATATTATAATATCGTCTCCATTTTCTTGTGATTTTATATTTGCTTTTACTTCAGCTACATAAGGGAAAAGGAAATGGAAGAAGAGATCTTGATGCAGAGACGTGGAGAGGAGGGGAAGGGGAAAGAGAGAAGAAAGGCACTTCTAGAAAAAGAGGAGCGCAAATGGAAGGAAATAGAATCTTCTCTCCTATCCTCTATCCCAAATGTTGGAAATAGGGAGGCAGCAGCTATGGCAGCAGCAGTACGTGCTGTTGGAGGCGATTCTGTATTGGATGATTCATTTGCTCGGGAACGTGTTTCTAGCATAGCCCACCATATTCGTACCGCTCAATTGGCTCGTCATGCACAACAGGTTTGCTTTCATTTTCTCTCTTTCTCCTGTACCAGTTCTTGAAATTATGGTTGCTTTTGTAAGTACCAGTAAGAATTGCCTACTCATTTATATCTGCTCATTTTTTTCTCTTCTTATGTTCATGTCTCTGAAAGTTAATGGTTATAGCAGTTTACACTATGAAGTATTGTGCTTTTGATGTTGATCTGTGGATTGAATTCCTGATTTGCAATTATTAAGTTTACATTTTTGCTCCAAGATTATTGACATTGTTTTTAACAGACTGGAGTTCCGGGTGCTATTTGCCTCCTTGATGATGAACCTCGTACTGCTGCTAGACATTGTGGACAGATTGATCCAAGTCTTTGTCAATGTCAAAAGATCAGCTTCTCAATTGCAGTATTGATCCAACCAGAATCTGGTCCCATATGCCTTCTAGGAACTGAGTTCGAGAAAAAAGTTTGCTGGGAAATCCTTGTGGCTGGTGCAGAACAAGGGTTTGAATCTGGCCAAGCTGGTCTAAGATTGGTTACAAAAGGTGATAGGTTAACTACAGTTGCTAAAGATTGGAGCGTAGGCAATACAAGCATTGCAGATGGAAGGTTTGTCTTCTGTTTCCCAAACTGTTATGTTAATGTTTGTGTGAAGGTATCACAATTCGTCATCCTCCTGTCATACTTCCATTTCAGTTCTGTTTCGGAAATCTGTTTGAGAAAACATGACATTTATGTTCTGTTTTCTTCTAGGACATTTGGCCATATAACTTTCCCTACCTGCAGTAACATAAAGTCCTTCCAATGTGCAGGTGGCATATTGTCACAATGACCATTGATGCCGAAATAGGTGAGGCTACTTGCTACCTAGATGGTGAGTTTGATGGGTATCAAGGTGGACTTCCGTTGCAAATGAGCACTGGAATTTGGGAGAATGGTACACATGTTTGGATTGGGACGAGACCACCAATGGACTTGGATGCATTTGGAAGATCTGACAGTGAAGGTGTTGACACAAAAATGCAAGTGATGGATGCATTTCTTTGGGGAAGGTGTTTGACAGAAGATGAGATAATTGCTTTCCATTCCACCATGAGTCCAGCCGAATACTATATGGCTGATCTCCCAGAATTTACCTGGCATTTTGATTCACCTTCAAGGGTATGTCAAACATACAGCATATAAACGGAGCTTTTATTGATTCATTTATTTATTCTGGGACACAGAATATCTTGAACCATGAGCAGATTGTTTTTTCACTGACGTGATTTAAAGGGTACAACTCACAAGAGAATGATAATAGTGCATTCTCACACTGGTCATACTTGACATTCACTTGTCGGGTTGTAAGCATATAATGTCTTCAAGTCTGTTTATCATATTCCCAATATTTTAAAAATGCCCATGCAGGGCAGGGTGATTGCCCCCCTTATTGCTTAAGAGGCAAGGTGTGTGCTGCCTCATTGCTAAGGCAGTTCCTTTTTCTGTCAAGTTTACATGTTTTTCTATCATATATGTGATTTGTGATTTGAAATATATTTTATTATCATAGGCATCTTAATATGAGCTTACCTGCACATAACAAAGAAGAGTTAAGATTTTTTGTCTATTTTCCAAACATAGTGCAGAAAATATGGTTGTTGTAATGTTGTAGCATGATGCCATTGCATTGCACTGTTGTGAGTACTGATGTGTATGTGTGCTGCTAGTTGTATTGGCACAACACTTGCTTCAATAATGATGTTAGATCATGGGAACAAACCTGATCTGATTTGGAGTGATTGAAAATGATGAATCCTAATTTTGAGTAAAGACAAAGGCATGGAAGTAAAGATGGAAATTTGAGGGAAAACAGCTGTTTGCCATGCTTGACAGAAGATGGAAAGAGGAAAATGAAGTTTGAGGCCTTACCCTCAAAACCTACAAACAATATGCAATTGCATTATGAACAAAGAAAAGCATACAATAATGGGAACAACATCAAGTTTCCCGACGAGAAAAGCATAGAATAATAGGAACAACATCAAGTTTCCCTGTGATCGCCAATGGCTTGAAGCCCAAGTTCATGCCAACATTAAGTTTGCCGACGAGAAAAGCATAGAATAATAGGAACGACATCAAGTTTCCCTGTGATCCCCAATGGCTTGAAGCCCAAGTTCATGCATGTTCTTAACTTCTTACAATAGAAAAGGGGGCGACCGGTAAGAGGCTTATGGCCACCATTTGAAACTCTGTTTTCTCCCATCTCAATTGACCAAGTTCTTACAATTATTCCTGTCCTGCATTGGGATTTAACTCTGTATATTCTTTGTTTAGTTTAATTATTCTCCTTGTCCTAAAACGTCCAACAATGAAGATATGAAATTTTGTATACAGAGCATCCATACTGTCAGTTATACTTTTATATTTGACTGACATATATATTGTTAATGGCCTCCATATAATGAGTATGTATATTTAGCAGTGTTCAACTTGATGCTGGATCTGTAACAATGTTTCTTCTTTACAAGTATGGGCTAAATGAGTACTTGGTATGCTGATCATCTAAAATAATACGGCTTGTCTGCACTTGCTGAAAGTTGTATTACTGCTGAGCATGGCTCAGTTGGTATGCGTTTGGGCTTTATGAGTGTTGGGTGGAAGTGCCTAGGTTCATACCTGGGTGGACATTGTTTTATTTTATATGAACTGCACCCTACCACCATACCAACGTCCTCAAGGAAAGAAGGAAATTCTGAAATGTGTATTGTGTTACAGCAAAGTGTAGAGTGAGTCAAGTGGACTGAAGCAAAGGATCCTTAGCTGTCAAGCTAGGCCTGTGGGTGACTTGACTAGGCAGTTGGTTCAGGCTCAAACATTGGTCAGCTTGGTTAGCAGAAGGCAGCAGCAATGTCAGGGGAATGGATGGCATGATCGTCGGTTCAGGAATCATGAGACAAATGCTACTGTGTCTCCTTCGTTACTGTCAGCAACCAGAGATAAGGCTGGCGGGCGGAAAAGAAATGAGGTTGATTCTGGCAGCTGCAGGTTCAGGATGCAGTATTCTGGCAATGATTGGTGTGGATATGGTGATTAAGCATGGGAAAGGGAGTGTGCTGTTTTAGTTTCCAAAGAGAAATCTATTCTTGTACATTAGATACCATTTTCATAGTGGGGGGGTGTTGTCTTAGTTTTGCCTTCTCCATTAGACTAGTAGGGGAATCTTATTATTCCATTTTGGGGAATTTTTTGGGAGCATACAGACACTATTCTTGTACAATCACCATTTTTGATAGTTGAATGCATGTGGTATCATCCATTTTCCAAAAAAAGCATGAGATGTAGGTGCATAGAACAGTCAGTATATATCATATTTGACTGTCTTGTTTGGGTTAGGTCTGACACTGTTGGCTGTAAGGGACTTAGATTGTGTGGAAGGAAAGGAAATAAGAAAGTAGTCTAGAGGAGGCATTCATGATGTGGACTATCTATGTTTGTAGCTCCTGAATGTTTCAGTTTATGTTCCTACCTATTATCAGGATATACCAAGAGAGATGCATGGTCTAGTGAGGTTACTACGAAATATTTATTGAGGCCTCATGGTGCTGCATGCGAGATCTCACTTCCTGAGCGAGATCCATGGGCAAACTTCTGTATGTGGGCAAGCTTCAAGTACACACAGACATTCTTTTTATTACTTCAGTGCCAAGTGATGATTTTATCCCTGTTAAATTAATCTAATAAATGTCAAACTCACTGCTATTTTCTTGTTCCCTCCATTTTGATCAAACATCTACACATCATGCTTGCAACTGACCATCGGAACCTTTCATTCCTTCGTTGTTTCTATCCCCTTGTTGCTTTTCCAGTGATTCCATAAAATTTTGCATCAAGCTTTTATGTGAAAACCAGAAGGATATTAGATATGTTTTTGCCATGGTTTCCAATAGATTGTCATGAAACCCAGACTTCTCTTGAAACTTGCTTTCTTCTGATTGTTAATTACAAATGATGTTTCTTTTGAGTTTTGGCTGCCATATTGTGAAATTTGTCTAGATCCCTTCACTTCTCCCCTTTTTATAGGCCAATGAGTGGGAATCTGAAGAAGCAGATATTGATATATATGATCGGGAGGATGTAGATTGGGATGGTCAATATTCAAGTGGTAGGAAAAGGAGGTCAGAGCGTGAAGGGGTGGTGCTTGATATGGATTCGTTTGGCAGAAAATCAAGGAAACCTAAGTTGGAGACGAAAGAGGAAATGCAACAACGCATGCTATCTATTGAATCAGCTGTTAAAGAAGCTCTCTCTTCCCGGGGGGGAGAACATTTCACAGATCAGGAATTCCCTCCCAGTGATCGTTCTTTGTATGTTGATCCAGATAATCCTCCGCTAAAATTGCAGGTAAAATTTTTGGCATTATACTATTGAAAATAAAATGCCAGTGCTTGCAGCTTACTATCTACGTCATACCAGGTTGTTTCTGAATGGATGAGACCAAGTGAAATAGTGAAAGAAAGTTGCAGGGATTCTCAACCCTGCTTATTTTCAGGTCCTGTGAACTCTTCAGATGTCTGTCAGGTGCGAACTATTTCTTTTCCTTCTCTGTTAATGGATTCTCCCTAGCTTTGCATAGTGTGGAAACTCTTTTAATGTACCAAAAGAACTTGGCCTCTCTAAGTTTCTACCCTTCATCTGTGGTCTTTTTTTTTTCAGGGACGTCTAGGTGACTGCTGGTTCTTGAGTGCTGTTGCTGTGCTGACTGAGGGATCCCAAATATCAGAAGTCATAATAACACCCGAGTTCAATGAGGAAGGAGTGTACACTGTCCGTTTCTGTATTCAGGTATGAAATATCACTTTCTTCCTTGCTAATGCAAAATGTGCACCCCAGCAAAAACCAGACCTCAAAGGGATCTGTCAGCCAAAACCAGGCCTCAAAGAGATCTGTCAATGTATACAGGTTATGGATTGTTTAGTATGATAAGAGTCGGGAAAACGATTTGAAATGTTCAGAGTTTTGTTCCCAGTTTTGGCAAGTAGGACTGTCTTGGCCTGTCCGGAATATAAAAACAGCTTTTTGGTACTTAAGCTGATACCAACTAAAATGGCTGAAGCCTTTCTGAGAATGTTTTTAGATTGCATGCGTAGTTTCATACTTCCAATTTCTTATTTTACTGTTTTTCATGGGGTTCTAAATCATATATTTCCTGAATCTTTGGAATTTTGGAGGGAAGCTAATTCTAGAGAGTGATGCCCATTGTCTGCTATCACATGTGTTGCATTAGTTAATCATATTCTTGAAATGCCTCATTTTGTGGCATGATGATGGGCATGGTTCATCAAAAATACAGAATTCCCCTATGTTCTTAGTATTCTTACATCCTGCCCCCCTTTCTCTGTGTCCTGCATGTGGTCAACGCAAGCCAAACTTGGACGTGGTGTAACAGCTTCTTCATTTAGAGTATGTAATTATGTTTATTACATGCATCGGCTTAATGATTTTATGCTGATAGGCCTAAGGCCTTGCTCTGCTGACTCCTTTAAGAATGCTTATGCTTGTTTCTGTATGTGTTCTGATTTTCTTAGCTGTGTTTAGCTGCTGCTGCTGTCTGGTAGGTATCAAAGTTTAGCTATATGATTGGGAGAGGTGGGAATCAGGGGATGAATGTTGATACCGTACTTAAAACATTTTTGTGTGACAATTTGTTAGTCTCCCATGCCTGTAAAGCACAATAGTTTTACTTGGACTTTGGATTTGTTATCTTTCCTGAACCCGGCATGCATGTAATGTACATGTTCTCTTGGATGACTTTTCTTTCTGCCCTGTAGGGTGAATGGGTCCCTGTTATTATTGATGACTGGATCCCTTGCGAGTCACCAGGCAAACCAGCATTTGCTACAAGTAGAAAGGGAAATGAACTCTGGGTTTCTATCTTGGAGAAAGCTTATGCAAAGCTGCATGGCTCATATGAGGCACTAGAGGGTGGTCTTGTCCAAGATGCTCTTGTAGACCTCACAGGAGGAGCTGGTGAAGAGATTGACATGAGGACTGGGCAGGCACAGATTGATCTGGCAAGTGGGAGGCTATGGTCTCAATTACTGCGCTTCAAACAAGAGGGCTTTTTGCTTGGTGCTGGGAGTCCATCAGGCTCTGATGTGCACGTATCTTCCAGTGGCATTGTTCAAGGCCATGCTTACTCTTTATTGCAGGTATTACATGATATTGATGCCAATCTAGTTTTTATATGATGCATGGACAGCTTTATTTCCATGGGGAAGATTGGTCGACTGAACTTAAATAACTTTGTTTCAGATAAGGGAGGTAGATGGCTACAAGCTTGTACAGATTCGAAATCCTTGGGCAAACGAAGTTGAGTGGAATGGTCCTTGGTCTGATTCATCGAATGAATGGACTGATAGGATGAAGCACAAGCTGAAGTACATCCCTCAGGTATCCCGACTCTGACCCATGAAAGAAAATCAGTTTTTTTGGTTTCTAAACTGTTGTGTGCTTTAGTGTTTTTTTTTTTAAAATCTGGATGCACTTTATGGCTAGCTGCAAATGGATTCACTGTATTTTATTGACTGTTCTTTCACGTCCTTTTGTGATCTTGATTTTAGTTGATTGTGATGCAAACAGCTTAGCTACTTGTTCTGTATTCTTTACCATGTTTGTATTCCTTGCTAAAGTCTATAAAATTTCTAAAAGGGATTTCCTTTATTCCTGATGCCTGCAGTCAAAGGATGGAATATTTTGGATGTCTTGGCAAGACTTCCAGATTCACTTCCGCTCAATATATGTCTGTCGGCTCTATCCACCAGAGATGCGTTATTCCGTTCATGGGCAGTGGCATGGTTATAGTGCAGGAGGCTGCCAAGATTATGATTCCTGGCATCAAAATCCTCAGTTCAGGCTTAGGGTAACTGGAGCAGAAGCATACTCCCCGGCACATGTGTTCATTACTTTGACACAGGTACACTGCAAACTGTTGGTTTGTTCTCATTTATAGTATTATTCCATACTGATTTTGATATTTGGCTTGCATTTCTGTTCAGGGTGTGAGTTTTTCAAGAAAGACAGCTGGTTTCAGGAATTTCCAGTCTAGTCATGATTCGTTGTTGTTTTACATTGGAATACGCATTCTGAAGACAAATGGTTGCCGCGCATACAACATTTATATGCATGACACAGTCGGTGGATCTGATTACGTTAACTCTAGAGAAATATCATATGAGTTGGTTCTGGAACCACATCGTAAGGGTTATACTATAGTTCCCTCGACGCTTCACCCTGGGGAAGAAGCACCATTCGTTTTATCTGTTTTCACTAAAGCCGCCATAACCCTTGAGCCATTATAGTAAATAGCAGTACACTTTTAGCTGGTTGTTTTTTATCTCAAAGGTTGGAATGTATACATGGTTTGAGTTGCTCAAGGTTGCTCTTGGACCATGGAAGCCTGGAAGGGGACGCAGGTCAAGTGCATCAAAGATGGACAATGCCTTGGGTTATGGTACGCTTCTTATCTAAAAGTGATATCTCAATGTTTAGTAATGAATCTTTGTGGAATAGGTGTTATTTATAATAAAGCATCTGAAATTGCTTGGAAATGCACCAGTTTGTCGGGGGCGACATCAATGTAGAAGGGGACGGACTTGACTGACATTCAGGGTAAGAAAATTTTATATTTGCATCCATTGAATGGAAATTCCTATTCCAGGGTTTGGCCTAGTTGTTGTCGGAAAACAAGTTATTTCGGAACAGCTGGGCTTCATCTTCTCTAGTTTACAATTTGCAAGCTTCACTTGGATCGACTCCTTGAGATTTCTAGAGTTAGATTGCGTCTAGTGGTGGGAGAATCGGCAGATTTTAACAGTGCCGAGTTTTTTTTTTTTTTTTACCGTGTTCCCAAGATACTGTCCTTTTTTTGATGAATAAAATTGCATGGTCTGGTTCTTGTGCAGGTTTCTGGAAGTGATACACCGCTGTGCCATCACCGATGCTGGAAAGCGTTGCATTGCAGCAGGCGATGTCTTGTCAACATTTTTGGATGTGATCCGAGCGAGCACATTCTCAGAATGGGGAATGATGCACGCCCTGATTTATTTGGCCGGCATAAGAGCGAGGATGAAAGTTCTAGGATCTCCCGGCGTCTCCAACTTGTCCGCAACCCATCATCCAGAAAAAAAAATTTTTTTTTTTTTTGGGTTGGTTGACTGTAAATAGCTCCAGTGGCCTGAAAAGCGGGCTTCTCGAGTATAGGTGCTGTAAAATGCCTTGTAAATGAAAGGAGTCTAAAAGCAAAGGGGGGGAAAGAAAAATGGAAGAGGAAGTATAGGAGAAAAATAAGGACACATTGAGAGCTGGTCATTTGTTTTGGCATAAAGAGGGCATCAATGCTGCAGCCAGTAGTTCTGGCTTCCAGCTGCAATTTTTGTAGTGACATGAACTATTTAGTTTTGGCAGGTCATTTTTTCTCTCTCCATTTCATGGTCGCATGTATCTCTGTCTTTTGTCACCGTTGTGAAGTTTGTTTTGGAAACGGAAAAAAAAATCGAATTTCATAGTTTGTGGCCGACTCGTGTAAGGCCAAAAAAAAAAAAAAAATCTGATTAAAGTCGTTAGAAGAGAGCGCAGAACCCCGGAGGGTTAAAAGTGCAAGAACATTTTCGGTGGGGAGGCATATCACCAAGTATATATATTGTGTGATTCCGAGAAAACAAGAGGCTTGCGCAGAGAAGTCATGGTTCGTGATCAGTAGCTGGGTCTGTTGTGAAGGTTTTTTGTAGGCTCACAGTCCCTAGCTAGAACCATTATTGGTCATATTCTGGTCTGGTATGGACATCTCGTTTGGTTTGTGTTAATGAAAGATGTTTATTTTTGCTCGTTACTGTCGGCGTATTTGCTGCTTTAATATAATATATTTTTACCATGAAGAACACGTTTGTATTTTATGGAAAATATAGTAATTAGCTCTACTAGTATAATATCACTGCTATGTAATTACATTAAATTAGTGTACGATCGGAAAACAATAATATGTTAATGTATATTGGACAAACATCGTGTTAATAACTTGATACCCTTTTTTTTTGGCATAGTATCATATGTTATGCTGTGGATGTTAGTAAAAGAACTCGAGGAAGACTTAAAATGAGATGGTGCGATATTATTAGGAAGGACATTAGTTTCTTGAGTTTAAATATGAATATTATACTTGATAGAAATCTTTGACGGAACAAGATTCACGTAGTCGACCTCAATTAATTAAGATAAAGTTCTGATGATGATCCTATGTTATGTTGCTATAGACAGTGGTTGTAAGATTTGTCATGTCATGCTGATTTTGGTCAAGAGAGAGTCTAGTAAGCCTATCAACAGGAAAAAGCAACACTTTTAAGAGGAATTTCAGATAATGCTCCAATGAGACATTGGATTAAGTTTTTTGTCAAATCTTCTGACACAGTGCCTGATTGTTTAGACGTTAGAACTTGTGAGGATGGTTATCAAAGCTACCCCAGCTGGGTGGGCCCAGCATTTCGAGAGACTGATGCAGCACCAATCAAAGCAGCACTAAAATTGACACGAACAAAAAGAAAAGAAGAGAATGGACATGGCTTGCCTGGCATGTCCAATATGAGAGCCATGAAACGAGAATGGATTTTAATTGGGCCAACCTCTTTGTTGTTTGTATAACGAACTGAGTTATTACCTCCGCTGGCTTGCTACTCAAGGAGTCACAAAGAGCTTGTATAAATGATTGTTAAACAAGTTTTAAGCCAGAACAAAGGCCAGTTTGGCTTGGTTTACTGCGGGGCGTGCCCACACAGTTGGGTCAAATAAAAATGTTGTTTCTGTACATAACAATTTTCTAGGATGAGTATGTTGACCAATAATCCATCTGACTCCGGCAATTTTCCAGGATGAAGGTAAACATATTTATTTCAGTTATACACAGAATGCCCACGCATGGATCTTTTCCACAAAGGTGCAAAGGTAGTCGAAGGTAGAAAGAGGATTTTCTGATGAAAAAAGAAAAGCATCCATTATGTTTCGTCTTTTACTTGAAACGACAAAAAGAATGGAGTACATGGACCAAATGATGTCCAAAATTTTCTCAAGCCATCCAAATGAAGACTCGTGATGCAATTTTATATTTCCAAAATCTGTACTTTCTTGAGATATGCCTGAATATATTTCTCATAATAATGCAATTGATTCATCTACCTTAGGTGAATCAATGCCCGTTCTTATTTTCGTGTTTCTCTCTCTCTTCAGCAGACGCCCCCTTCCCCCCCCCCCTCTTCTTTCGGCAGCAGCCACTTGGAACCGTCCCTGAAAGTTACAGCCTCAAAAATAATGTATGCAGAATCTGCAGTTTTTTTTTCAAGTGTCATCACTACGACGTAGGTACGAGCACCACAAAATGCAAGAGAGCATTAAACATACTATATGATTGTGCAAGCAAAACTGCTTGATGGGTAATTATTATCAACCGGTATTCCTCATGCCCGCAGCTATCCCATTGATTGTGATAAGCAATGCATCCCTCAGCTTGTTGTTATCATCATCCTGCCTCAATCGCTTCAGTATCTCCACCTGCAGCATGTTCATGGGGTTAAGGAATGGGAGTCTGCTGTCTATCAATTTTCTCAAACTCCGATTGCTCTCTAAGAGCTTTTCATGCCCACTAACCACCAAGACATACTCCTCTGTTGTCAAGAACTCCCCTCTGAGCTCTTCCCCGAGTTTCCTCCTGTTTTCCGAGACAAGCATTTCATCATAATGCTTTGCAATGGGAAGATCAGCCTTCCCTAGGACCATCTCGATGAGATCTATGGTTGACTGGAAGAAAGGCCACTCCTTATACATGGCTTGCAGGTCTCTTTTGTATCCCTTGTCACATGCATCCTTTAGGCCAGCTCCAATCCCAACCCACGATGGAAGCACAAATCGCGTTTGTGTCCATGCAAATATCCAGGGGATGGCTCGGAGGTGTCCAATTCCTGTAGAAACTTTCCTTCTGGTTGGCCGACTGCCAATGTTCAGAAAACCAAGCTCAGCCTGTGGTGTTGCTTCCTGGAAGTAGCCTAGGAAGTCGGGGTTCCCATAGACTGTGTTCCGATAGCTCTGGCAGCTAGTGTTAGAGATTTCCTCCATTATGTGACGCCATTTCTCCTCTCTTGGAAGAAGTGGGGGCCTTAGTGTAGCCAAAAGCACAGCCGTTGTGTAGATCTCAAGTTGTCGCACTGCAGTTTGAGGCAACCCAAATTTGGCCTGAACCATCTCCCCTTGCTCGGTAGACCGGAGTGTTCCCTGATTATGATGAACAGCCGAATTATTACGGACTGCACAATGGCATTAACAATTGCATGCGGCAATGATCTTTGAATTTTAAGAGGAAAATAAAGACATGACATGAGGTTGAACGGAAGAAAGGAAAAAAGAAAATAAGGTTATGAGCATCTTTAGACCAAAGACAATGACACTGGTGATCCGCAAACATACACATTAAAAGATAGCTTATAAGCTGATGCAGGTTCCTGGTGCAAAGAGATTTTCCATTTTTGCTTCCTACAGGGTTAAGGCTAGACCAAGATGCAGTTTGTAATTGGCAAATAGTCCTTATGACATGGTAAAAGGTGCTGAAAGTGCCTTAACAAGACTAATCACAGAAAGTGCCTTAACAAGACTACCACATACCATTACAGAACCGGGCGGTTGGGACTGAATGGCAAGATGTGTTGGTCCACCACCACGGCCAATGCTTCCCCCACGGCCATGGAACAATGTTACTTTTATTCCAAATTCATTGCAGGCAGCTACAACATCTTCTTGAGCTTTGAAGAGTTCCCAAGCAGCAGTGAAGCGTCCAGCATCCTTACCAGAATCAGAGTACCCCACCATGACCTGGCCATTGCCACAAGTTTCAGAAAGTGATTAAGTTGGAACTGGGATACGACCATGCAAGGGACAAGTACCTCTTGGTGTCCATCGTGGTTTTTTATGATGTGTTCCCGATACCAGTCAATGGATAACAACTTCCTGATCACTGAACCAGCTGCTCTCAAGTCTTGAACTGTTTCAAATAAAGGGACCACTCTTAATCTGTTACAACAAGTGAAGGGAAGAGGTCACAAGTTGGGCCCTTCTTTTTCTTTGCAAGCATCTTAAGTACAATCAGCTTATGCCATCATGCCCACTGAAAGTCTCCTTTTTTCCCATGAAAAGACACGACGAATACGATAATAATGTTACAGATATGCACCACCCCTGCTAAGACCACTCTATTCCGCCTCCTATATGATTTTTATTTTTTTTTGGTCCAGTTTCATTTGTTAAAAAAGCATGCTGAAAACGGTAATTTACTGTTTTCTACAGGAACAGGGATTAGTGACAAGTCAGTATCAGTTGTGATTCAACCAAAATTGCACAAAATGCAAGAAAATAAACAAGGGAAATAGCATCCTAGTGCAGGAGCTACTAAATTCTTCCAGAAAATGTTTTCCCATCACTAAAGATCTTAGGACACCCTGCTTGCTTCCTGAAAATTGAGAATCAGATATCTTACGTTCCACCAGGACATCGTCTTCCTAGCTCTCCACTAACAGAAAGTCTCGCATCCTTCTGTAGGAGCTCCACAGCAAGGACATCACTTGCCTGCAGATTAGCAAGTGAAAGATGACATTATGGGTAATGCAATCACAAAAGGAAACAGAAAAAGGGAGAGAAAAAAGGAACAGCAAACAGACTAAACTTGTTTTCTAGATAACTAATGATATGAATCAAGTATGAAGCATACATTGGAGGCCATAGAAATCACATAAGCACCAAGTGAATCACTCCCTAGTTCAGCAGCTACACGAAAAGTGTCAAGGACCTCCTTCACGTCAGCAGCTACCTGAAAATCTCCAAAAGAGCATTATTGATTCTAATTCACACTCACATTTGAGTGATTAATAAATGTTAACATTTCAAGTTGCACCAATTCCGAAGAAATTGCATTAGTCAACCATTTTGTCTCACTGGCTTGGCATTGGCTGGGATTTGCATATACATGAAGAGAACTTCCTTGAGGTTATACTTACTCCTTTAGGAGGCAAGGCATGGACTTGCTACTTCATTTGCCTGTCTATCTTTAGACTGACTATTATGATCGCTAGCCCAAATAAAACGTTTTACCATGCCTTTTTTCCTTCGTAAGAAAAAATATCCATTTTGTCATATAGTTTATTTTTTTAAGCTAAATAAAATCTTCTATTTGTATCAACATGAGACCTAGAGACCAAAGACTGGTTCACCTCTATAGATGGAGGCACCAAGGGCCTCTTTCCTTTGAGCTCTCTTGTTAAAAATTCCAGCTTTCTGTCTTCATCCCACTCACTGTATACACCCATGTCGAGGTACTTAGTAATTGCATCTATTGCTTCAGCATGTCGTGCAGATTCCTAAAATGATAGAACATAGACAATCAGCCATGTTGGCCAGATTCCCAGAATGATGGAACATAGACATTGAGCCATGTTCCCATCAGAAGTTTCGAAAGAGCTCAAACCTGACGTAAATCAAGTTTCACCAGTATCATCCCAAAGGTAGCTACTCTGCGTATTAAATCTGCAAGGCGACCATCGGCAAGGGCACCAGATCCACGGGATTGCTGCAAAGAGAGATGATCACATACCAGACAAACCAGACATTTGGATGAGCTGGAGGGTGGGGAAGATATTGTACCAGGGATTCATAGCATAGGAGGAGAGGTTCCAGAAGCTGGTCCGATGTTTCATAAAACTCAGAAGGGTCTTGCTCACAAGGAAGATCTTCGAGCAGAAGTTCCAGTCGTCTCCGTGTCTTCATAAGCTGAAGTCACAAAAAGAGAGAAATGCTGAAATAGTTTGTTGTGGTTGAAAATTCAAAATAAAGAAAATACATTCTTACTTCCTCAAAATGAGACATATTAAGAGAGTCAAGGTCACACGCATCCCATATAAACTATTTGGAATTCAACAGGATGAAATGGAATTAGCCAATCTAACCTTCTCCATTACATGCCCAAGAACAACACGATAAGGAGGGATTCCAGGGCGTTGAGGCAAGCTGGGTTCCAGAAGCTTCTGGAAGCTGAACCTGCCTATTTGTGATTCAGCATATAATTTTCTTTGAGCCAGCAATTGAGTAGAGTTGAAAGAACCAGTCCTTGACATCATCGGCTTTGAAATCCCTGGTGTGGATGGTTGGGAGCTTGGAGAAGAAACTGAATGGCCATCTGCAGAAACATTTCCATTTCCCAATCTACTTGAAGCACTCTGAGCGGTATCCGGAAATGAAGATGAACTTCTACCATCCTGCAACCAGGACATGATACAGGATGGGACTACAATTGCCATCGAGGTAGTTTATGGCAAGCAAAATCTAGAGAACCTTAACATGCCCATTCGAAAGATAAAGCTAGGTTATCTTAGAGAAAAAATATATTTATCAGACAACAGTTTCCTACCTGACGATTGATGTTGCCAGGAAACTCTAGTATCGGATATTGAGATTCTCCTGAATGGCAAATAAACATCATAAACATTATTACGCACATTCTCATTGATCAGTCAGGTGGCAGGTATACATTGAGATTGATGGCATAAGAGAAACTCTAGTTTGACAACTGCTAGCACTAAAGCCTTTTTCTTTCTTTTCTTTTTTTCCCCCTTTTACTTGCATCATGCAAAAACTTTTGCTGGTATATTGGATAAAGCCTCCTTTGAAACATTGCATGAAATATTACATATGCATGAAATTATTTCAACCTGTCAAAGATGTGTTGTTAACTGTTGTGTAACTCTGAAGTGGAAGCAAAAGAGTAAGAAGAAGAGACTGTACAACTGATTATAATAACACAAATCCTCTCACCAGAGAGGAATCCAGTCAGAATTAACTTTTAACTTCCTTGGCAAAATGTTCATTAATTTCTTGAACGTAAACAAATTACAAATGAGGCCATCCACAAGATACTACTAGAGAGCCATGAAGAAGAACTGAAGAAGATAGTTTGAAAATATTATTACTGCCTCCTTTTAGCTAGCATCCAAAAAATATGGCTCAAGGATTGATGAAGTTTGTGACTTGGCATGAGAAAATTACCTGTACAAGAAGGCAGATCTGCACCAGCAGGAAGTTTTGTCGGCAAAGCTGAAGTTGGTTGGCTATGATTTGGATGATTTCTGCTCAGTGACTGATTCCAATTCTCAGTGTGCCGATCCTCAGTTGCAGTTTCTGCATAAAATTTTGTGGTGATTAAAGAACTAAATGAACAGTTAAGTTGCGTGATTCCAACTCTCTATGAGTGATTTGAGTACTGAAAATACGAAGGTGAATCAGTTAACTTGGACTATTGCTTTTCCATGGTGATGTGATGAGAACCTCCACTATTTTATGCTATTTCCTTTAATATTAGCATGTTTGCTAGACCATTGCTTGCCACTTTTATCCTTCTATTACTTTCACTCTTCAAGATTAGATGATAAGGATCACAAAAGCAGAAAACACAGTCTTGGTTAAGCCCAAGCAACTATTAGCATGACACGGAGGCTATATGGCAGTGATCGCTCACAAATTGGCACCAAATTTGATGGTGATGATGACGAATACTCGCCATGTAGTCAGAGGCGTGAGGCGATTGAAGTGACCAAGGGGTTGACTGAGCCTCAAATGCCTAGGTGATGGCCTAGGTCTTCGAGACGACATTTATTAGAAATATATATAAAATCAAAAAAATCAGATGTTATCAAATATGACATATACATCTATATAGTTAAAAAAAAGCATCTAAGACAATGATAAGTTAGGCTTGGGGAAGCACTAATCATGTCCAATATATAAAGGCCAATTTGTATAAAGCATTCATATAAGTAGTCGATGGTAATATGAATCATCACAAATAAGACAAATATGGCAGCACGTAAGAGAGAAAGAGCATTAGACATTATTAACAGAGGCATTAACCACTTTGGAATAAGTAAGAATAAGGAAAAGCAATACCACATAATTAAACAAGCATTTGGCATAGATAATAAAGGCAGGCATCCAGATGAGTTGGACAAACATGAGGCAAGGTGAGGCATTTTTGTCTCGTCTTGATCTACTCCATTGCCTAGATGAGTGAGATGATCACCTTTCATAACATAGGATACTCCCCCCCCCCAAAAAAAAAAACACCCGCAAAAAAAAAAACTGAGTTGGCACATGAGACAACTATTTGAAAATTACTTCAGCATAAAAAAATCATGAAAACATTTTTGGTACTGTATGCCTTGTGTAGATCAAGTACCTGAAATTTGAAAATGCATGATGGCCTATAAAAGAGCAGTGAACAATCACTAAAACACTTATAGACTTCACATTGTCTTTCATGCTCATTGCAGGAAAATAGGACATGCTTAAATAAGGGAAACAAGAAAAAAAAGTAGTTTTGGTGAAAATTTCCTCATCTAAACTTAGAAGAAATCACCTTGAAGAATTTTATGTGCCAGCCTTTCCAGCTCAGGGCTGCACCTATTCATGGATAGTTCAAATCTCAAGCTGTCAACTTCTCGTATGTACAGATCAATGGCCATCCATCGTGACAGAAGAGCAACATCTCTTGTTACCTGAAACAAAGTATTGTGGATCTCTCAAGTCCAGAGATAACTTTTGGATTAATAATACTGGTAAGAAACAAGTGCAACTTAAGAAATGAACAAACTATTGTTACAGAGTGATGATAATATAGCCGCAAAGGAACTTTAACATGTGGAGGGAGATGCTGATGGTAATTATACAAATGAAGTTGTTGGATTACTAATGACGGATGCATTACGACTCTTGGTAGAACTCTTTCGTTGCGACCTTCCTTTTTGTTTGTTTTGACTATCTTTTGGTGCAATCTTCCTATTGTTGATGCACAAAGCTGGTATGGGGATGTAGAAACTGAAAAGACATTGGATTATGCAGTGATTCACCTACAAGAGGACATAATTTTCTATTCTATGTTGATAGGCAAGCTTGAAAGTTGCTCGTAAGAGCTGCGAATCTGTGGAATCAATTTAATGCCACATGTTACAGTTCTGTAGGAATGCCAGACTTGTATAATAAAGAAGTAAAATACGATTGGTGAGAGTTCATGCTTGCCACAGTCCCTATTTTACACTTGGTTAAATACACAACAGCAAAACATAATTTAGTATATGTTTGGGTACAATTTCATGTTCAACAAGGTGGTAAAAAATTTGGCAAATAAACAGAAACAGCAAATTAAGATTACATTTGGATGTTACCTTCAAGATCTGAAAATACCGAAACAAAGATAAGTGTTCATAAGATTAAATATTTTATCAAACTCCTTTCCCCAATAGAATAAGCACCTTCAGATTCTGTCTGTGGCATAGCTCTTCATATAATCATGATATCTAATGATAATCTACTTATAATATTATTTTGTTTTGTTACTTGATCCAAGGAAAAGGTAATGTATAGTGCCACTTTTATACATGGAGGTAAATAGAGGCGATGTAATGAGGGGTTCAAGCAGTGTGATAAATCTTTGATAACCCTGTCACCCAGAATATGCAAATATCTCCTCAAATTTATATCCCAATCACAGAATACAAATAACACTCCTAATAGAGTACAGCAAGGGACAGATTCACAGGCACCTCTAATGTTTACAGACGAATAAAATTCTACACTGGATAAAAGCCTAAAATGAAGGTAAATGGTTGATGCTGCCTCAATGTCCACAGGCTCAAGCATCCGTCAAAATTCCGCATTATAAGATAGTCTTTAGGCAACTGATAATGAAAGGTTACTTCTTCCACTGACCTCCATGTCAAGGAATATAGGATCGGACTGGGTATGCCCGATTTGGATTGGATCGGATTGGCCAGATTGGCAGATCCAATGGAACTGAGCCGATCCACTAAAAAAAGCAACAAAAAAGTTTTTACACAAATAAAAAGTGTTTTAAATTAAATGAATAAAAATATACTTATAAATTTAAAAAGTATTTACATAAATATAAAACTATGTAAAGACATTTTTATAACCATAATCACTCTTTTAATCAAAACCCTAATCAGAAAAGATCAGCCGATTCTTTTATAATCAAACCCTAATCAGCAAAGATTGGCTGATTCTTAAAAGAATTGGCTGATGCACATGTAATCTGGTCGATTTTAGTCCGACTTGGGCTGATTAGGACTGAGTCAAACCTTTATTATTATTATTATTACTATTATTATTATTATTATAGTTTTCTAATTGGGATTGGCCTTAAGGGCTGGCATCTGATTAGCCGCTACCGATCCTGAACTGAGTCAGACGATGCAGAAGAAATCATGAAGGATCATTAGCAACAAAATAGACAAAACTTGCATCAAGAGGTGGCAGCGGCAGATATAGACAGCAGACAACTCCGTGAATGACCCACACAGAAGGGGAAAATAAATATACCTTTGATGTTACATTTGGATTTCCATCTCGATCACCTCCCATCCAGGAACCAAATTTTATAGGCGTAGAAGTCAAAGGAAGTGGCCGGCCAGTATGCTGCAAAAACGACACTCAGAGGGTTTTTTTTCCTCAATAGGACTCAAAAGTCATCAACCAATTTTGGTCAGTCATGAGATCGGCATGACATACCTTCTTCAGAGCAGTGCTAACACGGCGTAAATAATGTGGTACTGCTTTCCAGAGGGACTGTTCCACAATGTGAAGACCTTTACGGTGAAGTCAACAAAATAAATAAACAGCAAGAATGTATAATCTATTAAATATGAGAGTGCAAAATGAACATGGAAGTTCTTGATAGTCATTTTACCAGCCCTAGCTTCATCAACTGGTGTGGGTTTGTGACGCCTAAGTTCATCTGTCTGCCAGAGAGCAGTTATCTCCCTCACCTAACAAAACAAAATAAGTTCAAAATTTTGCACTAAATAATGTTATCAATACCTAGAATTTAGTTGATGTACATACCAGGTCTTCAATCAGTAATTCTCTATCTTCATGAGTAAGATCAGGTCTCTCATTGAACTCCAGAAGGTGCTGTGGCAAATGGGATCTTACAATCAGTATTTTTTTTTAAAAAAAAGATTAAGTTTCAGAAAGTCTGTAAGTCAGCTGTTACAAAAAAATGACAGAAAAAATTATAACCCTTCAACTTGATAAGAAGTGCAACTAAATTGTCCAAGTTGAGGATCTTCATCAAGCAATCATTTGTCTTATTTCACTTTCAAAAAATCATTTGTCTTATTTGATTCATAGGAAGTGAGTGATGATATCTGAATGCCCCATCACACACGAGAAAACAAAAGGAAATTTACCATTTACCATTAGTATTAAATTCTAGACAAGACTTTACAAATGTGTACTTCCTCTGAAAAGAATTTGCAAATGTAAACTAGTATTTCCTTGAAAAGTCTTTGATGCCTAGTTTACACTTGTCTATTCCGATTGGATTGATGTGCATTATTAAAGATTTCATCCTAGAGCTCAAACCTATGTAACAGTATGCAGATAAGCATGGAGTGCATGGAACTGTGGACCTTCCTCACTACTCATACATAAAAGGAGTTAAAAGACATGGCAGGAAAAATAATGAAAGCTTCTCTATTGAAGGAGTTAAGAGACATGCAGGGAAAATAATGAAAGCTTCTCTATTGAACACGAGTAATAACCCGACACACATACACGTGTACAACAATTCCCAATATGAGTGGGAATCAAGGAAGGCAAAGTCGGGTATCGGGATCGGATCGGATCGGCCGGCCCAAACCTGATCTGGATCGGTGGAGTCAACCAATCCCACCTGATCCCGAAACAATCCTGGCGAGTCCAAATGTTGAGGTTAGTTGTATGTTCATAGTTTTACAGGGGGTTTTATATAAATGTATTTCTATTTACTCTTCTACCCGTTTACCTTTTCCTCTCCACTCCAAAGACTCGAGAGCCCCTTCTGCATTTCACATTTTTTAGGAGAACAAAGGCAGAGGAGGCAGGGGAGGAGGAGGAGGGGGAGGAGGAGGTCGACGGCGGCAGATGGTTGTGATGGTGGCATTGATGGTGGAGCTCCTCCCTCCTTCCAGAGCAGCAGTGGCAGCGGAGTCCGAAGCAGCCTCCCTTCTTCCAGCGGCAGCGACAGCAAGGCGTCGACGGTGGCAGGGCGACAGCGGAGGAGGAGGAGGAGGTCGACGACGGCGGCAAGTGGAGGCACCGGTGGTGTCATCAGCAGATAAGTACTTTTTTTTGGGGTTTTTTCTCTTCTTCCTCCTCCTCCACCGCTGATCCGCTTGTTCTTCTTCTCCCCTCTGTTTTTTTTTAAAAAACCCTGGGACCAGTCCAGATCGGTCGAGATCTGCCGATCCTGCATGAGGATGGGCCGATCCAGTCTGATCTCTGTCCAATCCTTCCACTTCCGTCGACTCCCAAGGAAGAATCAGGATCGGGTCGGTTGGGCCTAAAACCGATCGGATCGGCTGATCCCGACTGATCTGATCCGATTCTTCCTTCCTTGGTGGGAATTAGACTCCTCCCTACTACTAATGTCAATAAGGAAATATATAAACCAATCTAACTGATAACAAAACTCCTCTTTAATACTAATAAGAATAGGAAACAGAGTAAGTTAAGTGGAACTAGTGTCTACAATCTTAATCTGCGTAGAATACTAATCTAAATAGTACTAGGATAGGTCTCTACTAATCCTAATTTAAGTAGGAATAGATATTATATATAAAATATAATAATCTCTTTCTAAAAGGATTCCTATAAATGACACTGCAGATAAGGCCTAATTGGAAGGAAAGAAAGGGGAATTGGTATTGTAGCGGCCTAGAAATGGGCTCTAAATTTAATCCCACATTTGTTGTTGAGAAAGTTATCATGTGCTTATAAGGCCGGTCTTACCCCTTAAGTCAAGAGGGTCCTTTTAAAAAACAAAACCCAACCCCCACTTTGGGGAAAATAACTCTTGAGGCCCGGTTTTACCCCTTCAGTCAAGAGGGCCCTTTTCTCACCTCCACTCTGGGGATAATAACTCTTGAGGGCTGCAAAAATTTTCTTACAACATTGGCACCATCTGTGGAGGTGAGAAAAGGGTCTGTGTTTATAAGACACGTCTTCACTCCTTAACCCAAAAGGGCCTCTTTGAAGGGTAAAACCCCACCTCTGCTTTGGAAATAATCTCTCTTGGGGGCCGTGAAAATTTTCTCGCAATAGGTATCGAGAATTCCATGACCTCGAGGTGTATCCCCTATTTGTCATACAAGAACTCTAGGAAACATGACCCTTGCAAAAGCATTTCCCAAGCCTCAGCTTTGAATTTCATTTCTCTTTAATCATTTTTTATGCTTATGGTCAAAGCATCAAAATTTGGAGATCTTGTCCGAATGAACCTTCTTTCCTTTTTGGAAATCCGAGAGTAAATCACCCGCCCGGGATCAACCCTCAAATCACCAATAGCCCAAGCCGGGACAGGTCTAACTGCTGTCAGACAATGGGACTCCCCCAGCCCGGAATGATGTTCATGGTGTAAATACCCACTGTACGTGTCCACAAGTGGGAATCAATCTCACAACCTCAGCATTTGCCCAGGGGACAGCCGTGAGACTTGACCAACTCTCCCAACTTTGAGGGACAAATGAACCGTGTTTTTTCCTTGCAACAGTGAATCAAAAGATTGTGACAGACGTTAGCAGAACCATCCCTCTAGGAGGAGGAGAGGGAGCCAATACTGAAAGGAGGATTGAGAGCTTGGAGGAGAGGGTCTCAATAAGAAGGGACTTTCTGTAAGTGGTTAAAGGCCCTTACAAGAAGCAGAGACATGGGAAAGAGGGCTACAATCAGGGGTGGAAGAGGAATTTGGTTGAAGTCTTGGCAGGAACAGGAAAGTAGTGAAAGTGGGTGCGTGAACCAGGTAGGTCATTCATCACGGCAAATAAAAGAGGGAGAAATGAACATCAGAACTATGTGAAGATTTTATGACAAAATGACAAAAGAACCGTCAAGTTTATTATGTTTGATAATTAACGTTGTGGAAAGAGGGAGCAATTCCTGTTGGATTCCACTCATGTTTTCATCTTACAGAGAATTACAGAAAACAAACAAAGAAATAGATGTGATTGCTTTAAACATTGGGGGGAAGGTGTAAAAGACTCACTGCTATTCTGATATGCTTGTATTGCAATGTACGTCTGTTTATTTGTGTAGGATGTGCAGTTAAAACAATTTCAACGACCTGTGACATGATCAGTTAAGTAGAGCATTAAGGACAGTAAATTCCTCTACCTGCAATTCCACAAATGTAATATTTACGGAGGTTTAAGAGATCACACTTGTTTGCAGACAGTTTCATAAAGCTCATCTGGAGGGACTCCACTCTGTATCAACTTATTGAATATGTCATCACATGATTTCGATAAACCAGCAACATTCCGTGCTGTCCGCACACTGCATGAAAAATAGAAGTAAACCAGAATGATGTAGTTAAATCTAGCATTACGTCTAATGAAGCATTTACAGCAAGCTAGAGCAAGCAAACGGGATTATTTGGGGGGGGAGGGAAGTCCCTAAAAACTGTATGCTACATGATACATGCCTCATTAGCATGAGGTTAAGCTGATCACTTTGGTTCAGCACTATACCACGGCAATATAACTGAAGCTAGATTTGAGGCAACAATAAGCACAAGGACTGCCATGGATCTGCCTATAAACATATCTCCATTGATGATAAGAGGAGCTGCAAACTAAAAATGCCTAGGACTTTTTGTCCGGACTAGTCTTGCATTGAAGATAAGGCACCATCAGATCCTATGGTAATACAGTCACCCTTTTGCAAGAAGATTGGTGAAAGCTGTTTAGTCCTCCACTGGATATTCATGAGCCACTTTGTGCCTATGCTAGTTCTAGGCCTCTCCACCTGCTAACTCGAGCTTTGGGTTGGTAGTTCATTTTAGTAACATGATATTGGGCCACGTTCGCTCATTGGGTTTCCCCCTTCTGTTTGGACTTTGGCCATTGTGGTTTCAAAGAGTGTTGCTGCTATTTGTCGTATGACTTCACCTGGGTCGTCATAAGAGGGGGTTGTTGGCAAAAGCCACTTAGTTCCACACTAAGTATTCACAAGTCACTTTGTGCCAACATTAGTTCTAGGCCTCTCCACCCACTAACTTGACTTTTGCATTAGCAGTTCAATTTAGTAACATTATCAAATAAGAAGAATATAGTAATACAGGTAATGACCTACAGGCTTATCATCACCGCAGCATATGGTTTATCTAGCGAAGTAAGTTATATATCCACGATGTTCAAATCCTTCATTTAACTTCTCATAATGAGAGCAAGGCCACAATATGGGAAGAATGGTGTACAAAATATTTGGAGGCAGTGGAGATAGAAAATTGTCCGAAATGTCATCTTGGAATTTTCATTCTCTCTTCCAGTGGAACAAATAAAGCGGAAAACCTGCTTCTCCTCTTGTTCCTTCTCTATAGAAGAGATTCAGACAAGGATAAGTAAGAAGAAATAACAAGACAAAGGAGAAAACCTAGAACCTGTCGCAAACTAGCGCACCTGTGATGAGTTTCAGCAATACCCATGAGGTTGAGGTAATGACTGAAAGCACGAGCCAGTGTTAAGGCCTCCTCAAGAGTCATCTTTGATATATCTGATGCCAACTGTTTGTCAAGCAATTCTGCCACGTCCTCAAGGCCCGCCATTCTCATGTTAACAGCACTCTGCCATCAAAATTAAACACGACAATCACATCCCAGGTGAGGAGCATTAAGGTTCAAAGAATCCGATAGATGACTAGGAGACAAACATCCGTACAGAAACAAAGATCACACCCACCCTCAGAAAATGATTTTTCGCGTGTATGAACACAATTTCAAGAAGGCGGCACGATGATCACTTGGAAACAAGAGGACACATCTGTACATAAATGTGAAGAGCGACACACTAAGAAAGAACACTAGCAAGATCACATGGAACCAAGTCTCGGGGCTTCCAAGAAGAAACCACCGGAGCTCAATCACAGAAAAACGACAGACCCGTCACACGATTCTCAGAACCAAATTACTAAACTGATAAAAGTAAAAGAACAATGAAAGAGATAGACTGATCATGCCAAAACGACAAATGCGCCGCCTCTTCAGAAAGGAGCCATACGACTCCAGAACAAACGAGTCACACAAGCACCTTATACAGCAAGACCAGCATATCAGAGCGAAAAAATGGCGGATCAAACGCATACGTGAACACGTTCGAGAAACAGACTTGCCAAACCGTAGTGAACCAGCGTAAAACTCCCGATTCCCAAGATAAAAGAGCCAGTCATCAAAGAACGCACATGCTCAAGGAACCACTACCCTTCCTGCGAGGACCGACAAGAAAAACGAAACGATCGAGGAACAAAACCAGCCAAAAAGGGGGGGGGGAGGAAAAACCCCTCGCACCACAACAACTCGCACGAAACCCGACCCCCCGAAACAACAACAACAACAACAACAACAGCGGGAGCCAGCCGGCCACCACAGACGAACACGACCGGAGGAAGGGCAGAATGGGGGGGCACCTACCTGAGCGAGTACGCGCTTCCGCTCGATGGCGTCCATGAAGTAGGGGCTGACCTCCCGGTGGAGCACGTCGTTGAGGAGGCTCCCCAGCAGGCGGCAGTCATCCTCGAACGCCTGGAAGGAGATCTCCTCCGCGATGTCGTCCGTCGTATCCGTCATCTCTCACCCCCCAACAGCAGCAGCAGCAGCAGCAGCAGAGGCAGAGGCAGAGAGAGAGAGAGAGATGGCGAGAGGTGGGACGGGGAGGTGGGCGAGTTATAAGAGGATCGCGGTGCAGGGAACGAGCGGACGAGCTGACGGGACCCAACGGGGATTTCGGGATTTCTTTCCGTGGCATCTTCTGGCGATTCCGGGTTGACCTAATCGAACGTGTCTCCCGCCTAATTACAGGAACGGCTCGGTATGTGCGCCACCGTGAGCCCACCCATTAACAAGTCGCCACGTATCGATTCAGGGGCTCTGGCCCAGCCACCCGAGAGCACAGCAGATAAGATAGTCTGTTTGTTGTAGCACCGGTTTACGATGCCACGTGGAGTTGGGGGTCCCGTTGTCGTTTTTTGTCGCGTTCCCGTCGGAGGGAGAATCCCCACCCCCCCTGAGAGTGGCGGAGCGGGTCCGGCCAAGTGTCTTCCGTTGGTTGAGCATTTATTATCATTTTAAGCTTTCACTCATAACATGAGAAATAGATTATGTATGATAATTAGTTGATATATCATATTCACTAATTTTATTTATTTTATAAAAGAAATTTTAGTTAGAGTTTTCAAGCTTAAGAAAACTATATAAAAAAACGGCTTTCAAAGTCTAACGATCTCTTCTAAATTTAGTTGCTTGGCCTATGGGATATACACTCTCTCATATGTTAAAATAACATATATATATATCCTAAAGTGATTGTGGTAACATCGTATTATGGAGCCAGATAGATAATGATGTAGACGGGAAAAAAACTTAAAAGGTGTTCCTGTCCTGTCGGGCTTGGCCCGCATTTCTGTACGATGGGTTGGGTTGGATTGGATTGACGACGATGGAACTCACTGCCATCGAGGAGTTTTATTATGGTTTTTTCACATATCTATTTACTTTAATTTTTTCATTCATTCAAATATTTGCAGTCGTACATTTTCAAATTCTTAAATTAGAGTAATATTTCGTGTACCGAATATGGTGCACAGAGTCACGTCACGTCACAATGTAACATTTATTCTCATTAATCTTAAAAAAAATGAAAGGAAAAATGCATTCCATGTTTTTTCGCATATTAAAGATGGAGCCCGCTCTATAAAAAAATACAGGATTAAAATAATTTGATAAATTAAAAAATATATTTTATATATAAATAAAATATTTTATTATAAAAATAAAATATTTTATTTTACTTCAAAAATAAATTATTAAAATATTTTATACAAATAAAATATTTTATTACGTGTGAACCTAACATTTGTTATAAAGATAAAATATTATAAAAATAAAATATTTTATTATAATAACAAAATCTAATAAAATATTTCAATTCTATATCAAATATTTTAATAACAAAATATTTCATTCCTCCACAAATTATTTTAGTCCTACATTTTTAGTAGAGTTGATTCTATTTTTAATACGTAAAAAAACGTGCCATACGAGTACCATGCTTTTTTACATAGAAAAGATCGTTTCACCTTTTTAGAGAGTTAACGAGAATAAATATTATATTAAGACGTCAACCTTATGTATGTGCATAAAACATTACTTCTTTAAACTATCAACTTAAGTTGAAGGAACATTCCTAAATGGATAAGACACAAACTATTAATATATAGATAGCCAGACGAATCGTTAATAGATGATGATACCCTCACTCAATTCTACCCGATCTCATCAAATTCTTATAAAATTTGAAGATAGACTCCTCACCTGAACATTTAAATTGCACCCACGTTAAAGCAATGGTACAACTGTAATTATTTAGATATGTCCATGCACACCATTGTCGGGAAGGAGAATGTCTCAAACTTGCGTGGCAGCCTTTCATTGGCTGAGTTTGGTGCGTAGGTTGTAAGGTGTGGAGAGAATGGTCACTTTCCCCGCCGCACCGACCTTCTTTTTGGTGGAGCAATCCATGAGAAGACTCCTCGGTGGAACGTCCGGTGAAGGGAGTTCCTGTCGGAAACTCTACACCCCCCCTCCTCCTCCTCTCACAGGAGGCCCTTGTCAGGCGAATTTCTTCGGGACTCTACTGAATTTTTGTCAGGTGAGTTTTTTCGAACTCATCTGGAATCTGTTAGAGAAGTTCTCCGAGTCTCCCCTGGAAATCATCTCCTTTTGTCTTCTCTCTTGTTCAGTGTTCATCGTTTTTCATTAGTATTTTGGTGCTAGATTTCTTTGAAGACCACTATCTCTTTGTTCTTAACCCCTGTTACAAACCCCCGTTCAAGCATATCGTCTCTCCCTCCATCTTCGTCTTACTCCCCCGTTCAATTTCTTCTCACGGTGTTGGTCATTTTTCTGGGCATTCGATGAAGTATGGGCCAATATCTCCGTGGTGTAGATAGTGAATTTCTGCCCTCGATCTCAAGGGAGCTCAGAGATCTAGCGCATATGCCCTTTGCATCCAACTGGATGTTTGCTACCCGAGCGTCCCTCTCACACTGTCTCTCGCATGAGCGGTTCGGCAACCTCGTGCTCCTCGAGGAAGGAACCCGTCACCTTTGGATGCGACTGTCTTATCTCCGATATTTCCAGGAGCTCCCAGCTAGTTTGGGCGTCATCAATCTCTACCGTGCTCGTTTTATTTTTTCTTATTACGATGGGATAGCTGACGATATGGGTCAAGAAATGACTCGAGTTTGGTGTGGTCCCATGACTTTTATATGTACGGGGACTTTAGTTTGATATGAAATGAAAAGAGTGTTTTATGTCACAAAGAAAAAGTTGCAGTAGAATATGCCAGGCCACTAACATTCTTCCTGTTCCATGACAATAAGTTGCTTGTGGGCTCCAATTTGGATGCAACGTATGTAGTGACGTGTTTACCGCAGACATACTCATTATGAGTCTATTTTCTATCAACTTAGGGTTGGTTACCTTGTGTAAATTCAATCCAATTTGTGATAAACTCTATCTACGAGAGATGTCATTGATCAGTATAAACCTGGTGAAATTATGATAAATCTACTACGAATTACTGAAATTAAGATTATGACAAAGGACTGAGGTTATGATAAATTTAAACGTACGTGTTTATCTCTTGCATCCAAACATAACTCAGAAGAAGAAGAAAAAATGAGAAAAGAAATTAGCTGACCAAGTTACTATTGTGTTAGTGAACAGATAGAACTATTTTTGTCGGCCACTTTTTTTTTTTTACCGGTTCATCCAGTGAGACTTGAAAAATTCAAGGTACTGCGTCATCTTATTTTTGACAAAGAAAAGGATTTCCGAACTCATCTAATCGACCGTCATCTGTGCATCGCTACTACGTACAGTTCAAACTATGATATATCAGGTTTCGCCGTACATGGCTGTCAACTCATCGCCAATTACACAACGGACAGACCACCTACTACTAATCTATACATGTACTTTTGTGTGCGTAGGTAATGAAGCTCATAAAAAAATTCTCACCCCTGTTCCCAAATCACTAGCAAATAATTAATAAAGTTTAGTTATTCCATGATAGTTTAGTACTACAATAAAAAGTGATATTAGAGATGAAATTTTTTGACGAATATATTTCTTTTATTAGCGATGAGATGCCAAAAGTAGTTGATGTTTACGTCAATCCACATAATTGTTTATGTTGGTGTACATGCATCTATTCTATATATATATATATATCTATTATATATATATGATGTGACGTTGTCTCCTAAAATATATCCCTATGAACAGGTAGTATATATATATATATATATATATATATATATGTAATCACTGATCACCGGTGCTAGTGCATGTTCGCCCCGTGAAAGAGGAAGGTGGGTATATAAATATATATGTGCGTACTTCGTCATGCCTTAGCTAATTTCCTGTGTATCTTTTAATTAGTGTTTTATTTCATTCGACTACGTTAAGGATATCCTAACTGTTTCCTATATAGAGAGGAATATATATATATAGGTGTAGTGTTTACCATCATATTGTTTATCTCGTTCGTTAAGAACTGTTTTATATATTCCATAATATATAAGTTGGTGATTACGGGGCACAAGCCAATTATGGCCACTTAAGACCGGGTACACGTGCGTGCATACTCACATGCATTAGCTACATTATAGTTTCTCGTGTAGGTATTAGCTTGCATTAAGGTAGACACTTGCAGATGAGTGACGTCTTGCTTGTTTTTAATATCATGCAGATTTGGGAGCAGCGAGCTTGTCCACATCAGCTTTTCCGCGGCATCAAACGACTTTATGTCGAGTGGCCGGTACCTAGATTAGTGGGGGAGCTGAAATGCTTATCGGAGGAGATGGTGCCAAATAGCTTTTAATGTGGGGATTATACAATACATATAAAAGTCGTGGGTTCGCATGATGTACACTCAATTCGTTCGAGTATAATAAACAGGAGCATATTAAAGGAAGGCCCTTCGATCAACGTTTAAAATATTTTTAACTATTAGAGATTACTCCTCCAATATCGTACGTACAATGGGTATCGTTAATTGATGTTGGGTAATGAAGGATTAAGCATCCGATCACGTAGTACTTTTCTCAGTTGCGATGCAAATTAATGGGCATTTGATGGAGCAAACTTACAGTTTTGCATCTGAATCTAATGAGGAAGTGCTACGACACGCGTAGTTACATGCTTATCTATAATCATAACCTAATCTGATGTAGTATTATTTTGTTATATTTATTTTATTATTTATTATTTAATATTAATCATTGTTGATAAAACTCGAGTAATCCACACGATTAATATGGGCCGAGTTTAGGACATACTTATGCACAACGGAAGCGATAATTAGCCCACATATAATGGCGTGAAGATGAATAGTAGACTACCAGAGTTTACGCTTCAAAATCCACACTCCAAGATCCAACGATAACAGTAGTATCTTCCTCAGTTAAATAACCGTGGGATGACGTCTCTGCCAAGGAGTAGATGTCCAGTAGCTCCTGATCCAAGAGATAAGGGCGCAACACATAGTGTGCAGCACCCCTCTTGTAGTGAAGGATAGAGGAGGTGATGTGAAGAGTAGGGAGAGGGGGACGATTGTGGGGGCGGCAGCAGCCGGCAAGTCGCTACGCTTTCCTTCGCTTCTCACAGACAAAGTAGGACCAGCGATTTGCTCTCCCTCTTCTCCCTTATGCACATATCACACACAAACATAGTCAACGAAGTAGGGAGAACGACCTACTCCGCTTCAAAATCACTCTAAAAAATTTTCAAAAAAAATTAAAGATATGCACCTTGTACACCAAGTGTGTGCAGCAAGCCTTTCTCTTAAAATAAAGATGTAGAGTCATTATTACATTGGCCACCCCCTCGCCTTTTGGGCCTGGTCGATCACGGGTCAAGTTGCAAGCCTACCTATGTATTGGTGGGGTATAGCATAATATTCCTAATATTTTTAAGGGTTTTTTGCATGAAAATTATTGTTAAAAGTAAATTAAAAAAAAAATCATTCCTAAAAATATATTAGCAGATATATCACTGAGTTAATTCAAATAATGCATAAATGCCATTTAAACGTGATTTTCTTGTAAGTTGTTATTAAAAAGAAGTGATATGCATGCAAATAAATATGGTATTTTTGCACAATTCAGATTACACAGTGATATACCTGCTAATGCATTTTTAGGAATGATTTTTTTACAAATTCACTTTTAACAATTGTTTCTATGCAAAAAAATCTATTTTTAATGGTAGATAAGAAAGGATAGTATCAATAATACTAATAGCATTCTTAATAATATCAGCCCTTGGATCGATAATATTACTAATAAAAATATGAAGGGACGGTACAAAAACTATTCTTAATAATATCTACCGATTCTTCTACTTGCTCTTACTAAAGCTAACAAAATGGTCAAGTAACAGATTATCTGTTGCTATAATTGGCATCCCTGCTGCACAAACATTTAATTATTGAGCATTATTAAACCTAATTAAGGCTGAAGGTGGATTAAGATGGAAAATGGAAATCTTCTCATCAAAGATAACGATTTTGAGAATCTTTTGAAATTGGGAAAATATCGTGAGCGGAGGTGTATGAAAAGCATTTGTTTCCATATATATATATATATATATATTTATTTATTTATTTATAATTATGTGATGCCTTCTTTTGAATAATAGGTATGATCGATCAATGCATCTATATGTTGTTTAAATCACCCCTATATGGATTTTCTATCGATACGGTACGGTACGACACCGTACCGATCCATATCGTAATGTGCCAATATTAAAAAACTATTTAATATATATATATTATTATAAAATATAACAAAATATTATGTGGTTAATAGTTAGTGTTAATTACGTGTGAGATAAAGAGTTTAAATCTCACAAATGTCATGTGTTTTTTGACTTATTTTTTAAAGAATAATAAAAAAAATAAGAAAATAATGTCACTATGTTTAGAACTCAAATTCTAACCTTCTAAATGAAGAGTCTTAACTAAATTACCTATAAAATTATATTTAATATAAAATAATATATATAATATTTAAAAAATATACGGTACATATCAATTATATATCACAAATCGATCTTACCGACCTATGACTGATACGACGATTTGACAAACCTTGCCCCCACCCAGCCCTCGCCAAGAACAGACCTTCCTTTCTCTCTTCCCTTCTTTGCAAGTTAATTATTAAATACCATTTCTCAAATATTCCTTCTTTACGTATTTGGAATGAAATCTACGTGATACAATTGACAATGCCTATTTCATGCCAAGGTACTGCGCATTTATTCCTTCTTAACGTATATATTTTGATTTCTAATATTTATATTTTATTCCTAATATTTATATTTCATTTCAAATATGTATATATATTTCATTCATGTTATATATATTCCATTTTGAAAAGTTATTTTCATTCTAATTAACAGGTATATTAAATTCTCTAACAATATATTTCATTCCCATCATCTGTTTAATTAGGTGCATGCACATTGTATGCTTACTTGATCATTTTTTAATAGTCCTTTTATAGGTCTTGAGCTCAAGTCTTATTTAAGATATTCACGACATTTTCTAAAAAATACAAACTGAATAGGACTGGACTGAGTTAAAATAGTCATTTTATAATTGGCTCACCCGATTTTTTCTAAAAAATGTGATTTTTTTATGAATCTGACTAGAATGGCTGATCTTCTTCGAACCGACCAGCCGATCCGCTCCATTTTTAACATAATGATCAGTCCAACATCTTCTACTACTTCAGACCCTCTTTGAAAATAGGTTAGGGTGATATATTCACATCTATGGACGTGAATAGGGTGCGAATACGTCACTCGCCCCCGATTAGTGGCATGGCTTTGCGAGGAATTAGCACGTGAGTCTTATTTTCTCTCTCATCATGTAATTATTCACCTAAGGCGTGTTTGAGAACGGGTTAGACTAACTCGACAAATAAGAGAGAAAACAGTGGACCTCACTCTCTCCTCTCACACAAACGTCCTAATCAGGCTCGGTTAGCGCAAGGGACCGCCTGGTTAGCGCAAATGACCCTAGGCGGTCCCTTGCGCTAATTGAGCTCGGTTTTCAAATCCCCCCATGTATCCTATTGTGTGTTCAAAGAGGCGCTCAAAATTTTTGAGAGGCTTATTAAGGGTGGAGCATTGAAGGCTGTACTGTCAGATTTTCTTGCAACTCTGAAGATAGTGAGGTGAACAATTAATTGAGGCAGGGAGGGGATTGACCGAGGATGAGAAGCCAATGTAGACGTTATGATCAGGAATAACGGAGAGGAGCCGGCCCACAATTTAAGCTGACATCGTCTCACTTCTGCGAGTCTTCTTTTCTCATGATTCTGTTTCCAGCATTGTAAACAACTCAAACCTGGTAGTAGAAAAGATTAAATCTGAGTAAAGAATATGGTAGCTTGATTTTTTGTAGAACTAGTCAAATGAATTCGTCTCGTGCATGTGTGTTTTTTAAAATATTAATCTCATATTAATTTTATTTAAAAAATGAAAATTAAAAAAAATAATATTATATTGTTTTAAAAAATATATATGTGACCAAACTTTGTCGATATATTAGTCATATTAATTTTTAATGTTTAAAAATAAAATTATTTTTTAAAAATAAAAATATTTATTAAAGATGGTTACGTTGAAGGGAATGTGAACTTTATTTTTAAAGTCGGCAAATTCAAAAGAATTAAACTCTTAAATTAAGCAGATTCAGGAACTTGAAAATCTCGACAAATATAATTATAAAAATATTAGAAATAGCTCATCTACTTTGAATATTCTTTAACAATCTAACATCTAATGTCACCAAATGATGTATAATTCATGACGGTAAAATTTGCATTCCCATCACTGTCCTTAGAAATATATAAAAGCGTTCCCATCACCACTCTTAAAAATACATAAAATTTAATTCTAGTTAATATTTAAGGTCAATATTTTATAGATAAGATGGTTAAGTATCTTCATTGGTTCGAGACGGTTTGGGTTTGAAACTCACTAGTTACATGTATTTTTTTATTTCTTTTTAAGATTTTCGTATAAAAATTTTGATTTCTTTTTAAGATTTTTATATAAAAAACTCAAAATTTTAAGGAAGCAAGATTCAAACTCAAGACGTCTTAAACGGAGCACACAAATCACTTAACCAATTGAGCTAAAAAAATTGTTGTATTATTTTTAATATATTATATATATATATAGGGGATGAATTGAGACGGAGCGAAATGATATCGTATTGTATCGTCCGATAAAAAATCGAGACGATCGTCACGACCAAACCGATAAATCTTGAAAGTGTCCTTATTCTCTCTTAAAAATTTGTGACCCACGTGACCATCACATTGACATTACTATAGACAAACTCACTCGATGTTACTAGATTTTTATGGATTATCACATCCACATTATAACATAGCATAAATCAACCGTACAATGATGTGACATGATGGGTGTGACGTGTAAAGCAGGAAGGGAAACTCAAAAACCTCAATGTTTAGGTCACGGCGAGATCGTGGTGAGATACCAGCTAATGAAAGCTTAGGGGAGAATTAGGTACTAAGATCTACCCATACATATGTTCTTGATATTTGGATAGCATTTGAAAAATATTCAGCAGATTTAAAAAGGAAAGCTTAAATTATCCCTCTATACCCTTAGAAAAGTTTAAATATTATATCTATATTTATAAAATTTATCTTAATACCCTTCAAATCTTTATGACAAGTATATTGTGTCCTAATTTTTATGATGGTTAACCCCAAATGAATCACCAGAGACAAATAACTAACCTACCCTTGGTCACCTCTAGTGTATTCTCTTAGTCAATGTAGGGGCAGAGTTGTAGTGGAGGGGTGAGAAAATTCCTCTCATGTGGAGAGGTGGACCAACGTGGATGACGAAGAGGAGGGCAGGTGGGGAGTTGCAGTAGCCGACCACGGATGGATGGAAGGAACTCGCTTGCTCTCCCTTAGCCACCACATGTCGGAGCGGGTGCCTCCTCCCATGTCTTCCTTCTCCTAGATCCTACTTGACGTATGGATCCCACTTCAGATGACATCAAGGAAGCGTCGAGACAGTCGAGGGCCACAACACAGTCGTCGACAAGGTGGAGAGATAGCTCGACGTAGAGGTAGCGGATGGCAAAGGGGAGTAGGGCTTGGTGTGGGGTAGGGGGAGGGGCCTAGTGACCTCGAAGAAGGTGGCAAGGGGGGATCGGTGGAGGAGGGGCGGTGGAGCCTCTACAAAGGCAGCGACGGCTCCTCCCATGCGGAGAGGAGGGCAAGGTGGATGGGGGGAGAGGAGGGCAAGGTGGATAGGGGATCGGTAGGGCCTGAGTGGTGGAGAAGGGAGGAGAGCGAGGAGGAGGAAGAAGGAGAAGAGGAGAGGATGGAGAGTTGTAGTAGCCGACTCGAAGGTGGAGGGTGGGGGGTTTAGGGTTATGGTCAGAGGTGGTGGCTGTAAGATCCCAAATTATTTTATTGGATTTAATATATTTATTTAGCTCTTGTTAATTAAGAATTGAATTTCTATTGATTTAATAGTTGAATTTTGGATTTATTAATATTTAATTCCTTAGAATTAGAATAGTGATAATTTCGACCACCTTATAAAAATCCAGAAAAATGGTAAACAGATTAAGGTCGACGTAGATAACAACTTTTCCTTCTGGCATTAGGCCATTGTAAATCCGTGGGAAGATCTATTTAGAGTTTAAACCCAAAAGTGCACACTTTTGACCCATACCTAACCCTTAGATTAAAACATGAAATTCGACCTCAATACTCAACCAAATGATCTGAAATCAGTGGCAAATGGAAGGCCACAATGTAAGAAACATTTACCCTCAATCAATTTGAGGTAAACCTAGCCCCAACACGTGCTACCGACATAGTTTGGTCAAGTCAAAGATTTCGGCACCATTTCTAAACACGTAGCTTGCAGCAGCGAATACTCCCAACTCCGAAGGCTCCAGAAGCTCTATGAGCTATCAAAATGAAGCCCTACGAGTCTTCTTTCATTTGGCTGCTGTGGGGTTCACTGAAGTTTCAGATCTTGGGAGATCTAGCTCGAATTGTGGAGGTGGGTCAGCAGGCCGTTGGCTTCCCTTCATCCTTCTTTGATCCATCGATTGAGGTAGGAATTCTCAACCAAATTTTGATCATGAGTATAGCAAATTGTTCCTCTCATTGAGCTCTATCCATTGGTGGCAAAAGCCCCAATTTTTATTAGGTATCCGTGGAGAAATCGAGCTTTTTGTGAGGTGCTGTCCAAGTGTTCTTCATCCTAGGGTTTGAGTTTTCTCTCTCCGATTTGAGGTAGGTGTAACAGACCAAACTCTAATTAATTTATATGATGTAATAAGCATGATATTAGCTTTCATTTCACGTAGAAAGCCCTAAGTTTCATGAAGCATACTTATAGAATTTCTGTTTATAGTAACAGCATGTTTTAGACCTAGTTCGATGTGTTCATCCGAAGTGATTTATGATTTCGAAGTATTAATCTTAATCCTCATGAACCATATCTTATATGGTTGGATTCACCATCGAAGTAGCTTTCATTTGAGCCAAGAAGCCCCAAATTCCATTCTGTATGTAGAGAGAATTTAACGTTTTAGTCACAGCATGTCAGAATTAGGGTTTCATGTGTTCTTGACTTAATAGATCTCGATTCCAGTAATTGATCATGCAATTGACCTTGTAGACAAGTAGAGTTTTGTATTAACTTTCCATTGATACCAAAATCCCCTTATTTGGAGCTCAATCCTAGTAGTTATTAACGTTTTAGTGCAACCCTAGCAATCACCTTGTTCCCGGCGTTCACCGGACGCGGCAGGGATGACCGGAGACGACCCAGAGATGGGCGGTCTTACGATAGACCGTCCAACTCCAGCCCACCTTTTGACCAATTTTGACCCTAGCATGCCCCTAGTTGAACGGTTTTTCAGGAACCACTCATCTCAAGATGAACGGTTCTTCAGGAACCACATATCTGGATGAAAGGTCCAGAATGGACCACATATACATGAACGGCCCCTTACTGGGCCGCACATCCAGGGATGGGCGGCCATCTCTGGACCGCCCATACCCTTGGGCGGCCATGACAGGACCGCCCATACACTTGGGCGGCCCAGGGAGAACCGCCCAAGTGCCAGACCCCCGTTCAGCCCCCGTTCAGCCCCAGTTCAGCCCCCCTTAAGCCTAATAGTTGTGCGGTTCAAACCAAACCGTTTATCTACCCAGTAATTGACTTAGTAATTATTATGATGCATCCATTTTAGTGTCATAATGACCATTTATAATTAGAAACCTATGGACGGCCCCGTAGGAACCGTCCATCTCCCTGTGTCTCAGAGTGACCCCTGTTCGGCCCCGGAATGCCCAGTAAGATGTACGGTCCATATAGAACCGTTTATCCCCACAGAGAGTGACTTAATGTGTTCTAAGGCATTCATTTGCATGTCATTAAGGGTAACTAGTGAAATAGAAACCCATTTAATAACTGTTTAAATATGCAACTAAATTTCTGATTATTGCTTGTTATTCGTGCCTACGCGACTTACGCGAACTCGTTATCATCTTAAATACTTTTCTTGGCATCTTGGGTTAATATATAACCTAATCCCTGTTAAATTGGCTTGGCATTAGGATTAATATGTCTGTTAACTTACTGTTTAGCTGATGTGGTACAGTAGAACAGCATGTTTAACTTTCCCACTTTACGCGAAGCCGATTGGCCGCTTAGCGTACTAGTTTCGGTTCTACCCCCGTAAACTCTATCCGGCGGTCTTACCATCATCTTGGAACATCATTATAATCATGATTAGAATCTGTTTAACACCAGCATACCTTGTTTTATGAGTTTAAACCGCTGGGTTAAGTCTTGGATCAAATCGGACGACACGAGGCATGCGCGGTTAGTATTTGACCGCATAACCTCTTCGGCGGCCCGATCGTGACCGCATATCTTTATACGGCCCAGTATGGACCGTATATCTTGTTCTTGGGCCTCACTGTCTTTTAGACATGAGCGGCCCATATTGCACTGTTCTTACCTTAGGGCGGCCCACTGTCAGCCGTTCTTTTCTTGACTTCACGGGCTGAGTTTCAGTCCAGTTCCTGTACGTACGGTCCTGTATGAACCGTATATACCAATCGAGCGGCTCCGTTACGACCGCACATCTCTTGAAGATGAGTTTGACCGTGTTTTGTACTCTTGAATCCAAGGACAAGGTTAGTCCTTTAAATCTGAACTTATGGCAGAAATTCCTCTGATTAATTGGCCATTAAAATTGACTGAATGTTTGGACGGATGGGACGTTGGGCCCAGTAAATCAATGCCATCGCATCATAAGGGCCCGGTCTGGTCCTGGGGAGAGCGCCCGAAAGTTAGTGAGCCCATGGGATGTTAATGACAAGGTGGGGCATTACACCGAAGTACTTGCTTGAGTGTTGGCGTCTATGACAAAAGTATCTTGTTACTTGTTACTTGATCATACTTGGTTAAATGTTTAAAATACTTGCTTGTTGGCCAATTCCTTACTACTATCTCTTGTTATATCTCCTGTTGTAAATTCTTGTATTTGTTATTCTTGTTAATCATTATCAATTATATATTTCTTGACCTTGCAAGATCTTGTTATTAACGTTGTTTCATTATATCATCATTATCTTTTTATTGCATTATCGTTTGTAGCATGACATTTTGAAAATGTAATTAAACTGTTAATCACTTATACATGTCTGTTATTTCCTACTGAGCGTTAGCTCATAGTTGTGTTTTCCCCCCTTTCCAGGCTCTTCAGGTGACGCGCTTACCGACGGGGAAGGGCAGGAGTGATGTCTTAAGTGTTTCAGTTCTAGTGTGTTAGCAGTGTGTTTATTGTTAGTTGTGATTGGAGAGCATTTAGTTTCAGTTATGTTGTTGAGTCTTAGTGATTGTTATTCCACGTTGTATTAAGTTGCCTTTAAGATTATTGTATCAGTTTGGTTGTTAAATGATCATTTAGTATTTCCTTTCCATAGCACTTGTGTATATTTAGATTAGTTCTCTCTCTTTCCTGCTTGCCTCTGACTGTACGTCCCGATATTTCCGCCTTGTTCGGGGCGTGACAGTTTAGTTGGTATCAGAGCCTAGGTTTCACATTCCTAGGTTTTCTTAAGTTCTTAAGTTCTAGGTTTTCTAAGTTCTTGCATGGCATCCCAATAACCCGGTATATCAAAAGATGTTGTCCGAACGTTAGGCTACGCCTATCGGAAGGTCGCATACTTGCGCGAGTGGTCTTCGGACCGGTTATCTCCGCCAGGTACCGAGTTTTAGTTGTGTCTAGGTGCATTAGACCCCTAATCTTGTTAAAGTCTAGGACCTGACCTGGTGAGAATGGGTAGAAACTTGGGTTAAGTTCGTTCCTTAATCGTGCTTTATCTATCTTTTTGGACCTAAGTAATCTATTTCTCGTGTAGATGGCAGCTGATCGCGCCGAATGGAGGAACTTGCAGCGCACGGTTCAAGGCCTTACCCAGGCCCTTCAGCAAGTGGCTCAGGCAGGAGCGGCACCACATGGCACCGGTGATCTATACCGGAACTTCCGCGGGATGAATCCGCCTAGATTCGCGGGTTCGACCGACCCCGACCAAGCCGAGCACTGGCTAGATGAGATGGGGAGAATATTTGAAGTTATGCAATGCACCAACCAAGAGCGTGTCCTTCTCTCGACATTTCAATTGGAGCGTGATGCACGTACTTGGTGGGATTCTATCAAGGCGACTCTCGGTGATCATCAGGTTACGTGGGAAGAGTTCGAGGAATTTTTCAACGGCAAGTATTTTTCTGACCGAGTGCAAGAGAAGAAGGCGGCAGAGTTCGCGGCCTTGAAGCAACGAGGTTTGTCCGTGGCAGAGTATGAGGCTCAATTTGCACGGCTTTCTCGATATGCTACACACCTTATTTCCACCGAGAAAATGAAGGCGAAGCGTTTTCTCAACGGATTGAAGCTGCATTATATCAACTAACTGGCACCAATGGAGATTTCCACTTATTCCGAGATGGTGAGAAAGGCTCAAGTTCTAGAGGATGCCCTCGAAATGACGGAGAGAATCCGTGGAAGTGGTGCGAAGAAGGAACAACCTACGGGTTCCGGGAGTGTCAAACCCGGGTATACCAAGAAGAGGCCTGTTAGTGGACCTAGTTCGTGGAGCGGGTCCGGATCGTGGAAGGGCAAGATGCCGAGGCATGAAGACAAGAAGCCTGGCCCTATTGTTCCGTTTAAGGGCGTGTGCAAGTATTGTGATCGTCCAGGTCACAAGGTGTAACGACCCGAGAATCCGATTACCGGGAAGGCCCGATAACCCGAGACTCGCACCGCCACCCACGAGCCCGAAGACTCGGAAGGGTTAAAAGGATGGTGTGGAAACTACACAAGCATCACAAATAATTGCAGAAATTAAACAGTTATGATATTAAGCAGGAAATGAATTAACATTTTACATGGTCCACAATAAAATAACAACAACAGCAACAGTAGTCCACGACTAGTACAGTGACAAGAAAGAAAAGTACAGCTACACGGGGCATCCCCCGGCTCTGACCTCTGGCACTACCTCTGGGCACCCGCACCACGCTTCCGCTGCGTTCCTGACACGCTCCCCGAAGGTGGCGCCTCACCTGAAACACGGTGAAAACACGCAGGGAATGAGTCTCGGAACAAGACTCAGTAGGGATCACTCGAACCCTACCTCGTAAAACGAGAAACCACTACCCTAGCGGTAGGAAGGTACCTCGGAAAGGAAAGCCCTGTACTCTACAGAACTAGACCCTAACGGCACGCAAACCGACACACGTGCCACGGTACGAGAAGACCGAAACTCAACGGTCGAACCGTCAAAACCCGAAGGTCGGAAACACACGACTGACAGTCTGACACTCCGTACTCAACAGGAGTACCACCCACTAGAAGCACAGCCGGTAGCGTCCCCTGACGTCTTACACCGCACCGCAGGTGAACCGCCTGACATGGTAGGTCCTACCCGAGGCGCAAACACCGTACAAGTAACTACAACAAGTGACTAGCTGGGGTCACGCCCGTCGACGTGGGTCCAACCGCCCCCAACCACGTGTGCACACACAGACCGCGCGTCCCTGGTCTGGCCCTCTGACCGGTTTTCCCCTCAGCCGGACTCTGGCTGCAAGACGTGGGGCCCAACGGTAACCGGTCCACAAACCGTCTCTAAAGGTCAGCCCGTACACCACTCCCTGGTGCGACTAGCACACGCGTACTAGTAGGCTACGACTAGTGGAGGGTCACAGAAGGAGTAGACTCTCAAGTCTCGGAAAACAACGGTGCAACTGCAGGTACGAGGAACGCTCCTTGTACCAACACCGACGCACGGTGACCAGCTGACAACAACATCTCCCGGTACACTCTGTACGACGAGAGACACACCGACGCAACCCGTACCCTTGAACGGTCCACACTGGGCCGCCCACGGAAGTACGGTCACACAGGGACCGCACAAGGATTAGAACGGTCATATCAGGACCGTTCCACCCAGGGTCCAAACGACGGATAAACGGCCAACACAGGACCGTTCAAACAGATGTGCGGCCAACTCTTGACCGCACGTGGGTGAGGAACGGTCACCTCCTGGCCGCTCGTCTCCCAACGGTAAAAAGCCTGGACGGTTAGTCCTTAGCCGCACTTGGGGAAGGGCGGCTACGGCTTAGCCGTTCAGGTGTTGTGCGGTCAGGGCCAGACCGCACATCCAACCATAGCGCTAGGGGATGTACGGCCAGCACCTGGCCGTGCAAGGGGTTATGCGGTCAGCTCCTGGCCGCACATCCCAGAGCACTGCACAACGGTCACAACCAACGGTCAAAACCCTTGGGGTTGGGCGGTAGCTGTGGGGCCGCACATTAGGATATGCGGTCCCACGATAGACCGCCCAAGCCCACTGCGCGCCAAGCCTCACCCAAAGCGCGCCGAGCCGATGAACGGTCCGAACGGAACCGCATAGGGGTTGTGCGGCCACTGGTTCGACCGCACATCGCTCACCGGCGAGAAAATGGCGAACCTCACCGGAATCGCCCAATCGGCCTCAAAACAAACCCCACGGAGGGGGAAATGGCGAGAGAAGAACCCCCAAGCCCCCTAGCATGCTCCTACGCCCTTAAACCGTGAAATCGGGGCTCAAAACGATGGATCGGACGAACTCACCCCGCGGCATGATCGACCCTTCCCGGCTCAAAATAAACCCCTCTCGACCTCGTCTCGAGCTGAAACTCACGGGGAAGGAAGACATGAGGCTAAGGAACGTCACCCTACCTCCGGTCCGCGACGAAACGCTCCGATCCGAGCTCGAAGTCGCGAAGAACGCCGCTAGAATCTCGCCTCTCCACGCCTCCCACGCTCGCCGTATGCCCGCACGATCGCCTCGCCGCCGCCCACGTCACCGCGCCGTCGCCCCGCCGCCGTCTGCAGCCGGAGGGGAGCTCGCCGTGGCCAACCGGGAGGAAGAGAGGGAGAGGGAGGGAGACACGGTGGAGGAGGAAGGAGGAAGAAGAAGATGGTGGGGGAGAGAGAAAAGAAAAAGGGTTTTATAGAAAAACCCGGAAAATCCGTAAAATTCCAAAAATTAGGAAATCACACCCCCGCGATCCTCGGAACGCACCGATCGCAACGGTACCACTCGTGTCCGTGTGAACAGCCCGGTTCACCCGCAACGAGCGTCCGAAGAGAAAAGCCGAAACACACACCGGGAATCGGAAAACACACGCGGAAAAAGCCGCGGAACGCCTCCGGGCCTCCGAAACGACTCCGGATCGCGCCGATCCGAACACGAAAGATGTCCGAAACGAAATTTCGGACACAACGGAGCCGGACACTCCGAAAACCAGATCCGGGACCCATGAAGAAGGATCCGAAAGGTCCGGGATATTACAGCCCTCCCCCCTTAAGGAATTTCGTCCTCGAAATTGAGAACAACCCAAGGGGAAAGAAGAGGAAGACTCACTCAAACAGGTACGGGAACTGCTGACGCATCTCGTCCTCACGTTCCCACGAAGCCTCACCACCAGAGTGTCGTTGCCACACGACCTTTACCAAGGGAATGACCTTGTTCCGCAGGCGCTGCTCTCGCCTATCCTCCACGCGGATCGGAAACTCTGGGAGAGAAAGATCTGGAGTCACCTCAGGCCAAACGGAAAACTCGAGCACATGAGAGTCATCGGGCATATACTTCCGCAACATAGAGACGTGGAACACGTCATGCACCGACGCCAACTCAGAGGGTAACTGCAACCGGTAAGCAACCTCACCGATGCGCTCCACAATCTCGAAAGGACCAATATAGCGGGGACTCAGCTTCCCACGCCGTCCAAACCGCATCACCCCCTTCATCGGAGAAACTCTCAAGAACACATGATCGCCCACGGCGAACTCGAGGGGCTGCCGCCTACGGTCAGCATAGCTCTTCTGCCGACTCTGGGCCGCCAACATGTTCTGACGAACCAGGTGCACAACATCCACACATTGCTGCACCAATTCCGGTCCCGTCAAAACACGCTCACCCACCTCAAACCAATCAAGTGGAGTCCGACAAGGACGCCCATACAATGCCTCATAAGGAGCCATGCCGATGCTCGAATGAAAGCTGTTGTTATAGGCAAACTCCACTAACGGTAGGTGATGAATCCAACTCCCCTGCCACTCCAGGCAGCAGGATCTCAGCATGTCCTCCAAAGTCTGAATGGTCCTCTCAGACTGACCATCTGACTGTGGATGATACGCCGAGCTAAATGCCAACTCCGTGCCAAGAGCTCGCTGGAAACTCCTCCAGAATCCAGAAGTGAAGCGCGGATCCCGATCCGACACGATCGAAATGGGAACCCCATGCAACGGCACGATCCGCTCCACATAAAGACGAGCCAACTTAGGCACGCTCCAGCTGACTTTGACCGGTAGCAACCGCGTCACCTTCGTCAGCCGATCCACCAGCAACCAAATACTGTCCTGCCCAGTCGGGGTTCTGGGCAACCCCACCACAAAATCCGTGGTCACATGGTCCCACTTCCAAGCAGGAACATCCAAGGGCTGGAGAGTACCGCCTGGTCGCTGATGCTCTGCCTTCACCTACTGACAGATCAGGCACCTGGCCACAAACTCGGCCACATCTCTCTTCATGCCAGGCCACCAGAACTGCCTCCGCAAGTTCCGATACATCTTCGTCGCACCCGGGTGCACAGTGTACCTGCTCCCATGAGCCTCGCGTAACACCGCACGACGAACCTGCTCCTCCGCTGGGACGTACAGCCTGCCACGAAACCTCGCAGCACCGTCCTCGCCGAGCTCCACATCAGCCATCGCAAGAATCCGGGGCAACTCAGGGTCCGCATGCTGAGCCTCTGTCACCTGACGACGAATAGCAGGAGTGACAGTCAGACTCGCAAGCACTGCCAACCCTGGCTTCTGGGGAATCTTGAGCCTGAAAGATACTTCGGGCACCTGTTCCCAGAGCCTCCACTTCCTCAGCATCAAGGTACTGACCGCAACCTTCCGACTCAAGGCATCGGCGACGACATTCATCCTGCCCGGCTGATAAGACAGGGTGAAGTCATAGTCCTTCATGAACTCCATCCAACGCCTTTGTCTGAGGTTCAGATCTCTCTGCGAGAACACATACCTCAAACTCTGATGGTCAGTGAACACCTCGAACTTCTCACCGTACAGATAATGCCTCCAGATCTTCAGCGCGAAGATCACTGCCGCCAACTCAAGGTCATGGGTAGGGTAGTTCTCCTCATGGGGCTTTAGCTGCCGAGATGCATAAGCCACCACTCTACCATGCTGCATCAGAACAGCACCCAATCCGACGCCGGAAGCATCTGTACACACCACAAAACCTCCCGATCCAGAAGGCAAAACCAACACCGGAGCCGAGGTGAGCAATCTCTTCAGTTCCCTAAAGCTCTGCTCACACTCCTCGGACCAGACGAAAGGCACATCCTTCCGCGTGAGCCTCGTCATCGGGGTCGCAATGCGGGAAAAATCCTGGATAAACCGGCGATAATAACCCGCAAGCCCCAAGAAACTCCGGATCTCCGTCACCGACCTCGGCCTCGGCCATTGCATCACAGCCTCGACCTTGGCGGGATCCACGGAAATGCCATCACCAGAAATCACGTGCCCCAGAAAGTGCACCTCGCTGAGCCAAAACTCGCACTTGCTGAGCTTCGCAAACAACTGGTGATCTCGCAACGTCTGCAGCACCACACCCAAATGGTACGCATGCTCCTCAGCAGACCGCGAATAAACAAGGATGTCATCCACGAAAATGACCACGAACTGGTCCAAATACGGATGAAACACCCTCTGCATCAAGTCCATGAAGGCTGCTGGGGCATTGGTGAGCCCAAACGGCATCACCAAGAACTCATAATGCCCGTACCTCGTACTGAACGCAGTCTTCTCCACATCGGACTCGCGAATTCTCAGCTGATAGTAACCGGACCGCAAATCAATCCGCGAGAACACTCGCGCAGACTGAAGTTGGTCGAACAAATCATCAATCCGCGGCAACGGATACTTGTTCTTAATGGTCACTTCATTCAGCTGTCGATAGTCAATGCACAGCCGCAGACTACCGTCCTTCTTCTTCACGAACAACACGGGCGCACCCCAAGGGGAAAAGCTCGGACGAATATACCCCTTGGCCAACAGTTCCTGCAACTGCGCCCTCAACTCCCTCAACTCCGCGGGGGCCATACGGTAGGGAGCCTTCGCCAAAGGTCCCGTACCAGGTACAACCTCGATCACGAAATCGATCTCCCGCTGGGGAGGTAATCCAGGCAACTCCTCAGGAAAAACATCGGGAAACTCGCACACCACCGCAATGTCCTCGACATTCGGCTCCATCCGGTCAGACACAACCACAGACGCGAGAAAACCCTGACAACCTGAATCAAGCAATCGACGGGCTCGAATAGCAGAGATAAGAAATCGAGAAGAGGCGGAACGGATACCTTGGAAATAGAAGGTCCTCTTGCTCGGATGTTGGAAGTAGACCCTCTTCATCCCACAATCCACCACCACTCCATGAGTCTCGAGCCAATCCATGCCTAGAATCACGTCGTAATCCCAAAGCTGCAACGCATACAACCTGCCTGGCATACTCCGCCCATCGATCCACACCGGAACCTGGTCGAAGCAATACGGAGTGACCATAAAGTCACCCGAAGGCAACTCCACAGCCAAATCACAGGACAACTGGGTCACCGGCTCCTCGACGCTCGACGCGAAATCCTCCGAAATGAACGAATGAGACGCGCCAGAATCAAATAAAACCCGAGCCGCACAACCCAAAATCTGAACGGTACCTTCCACGAGCTGCGACGCTACTGCCTCTGCCCTGGTCAAGTGCGTGATCTGGCCACGAGCTCTCTGCCTGCCTCCCACACTAGCTGACCTGGGTAGCGGCGGATACTGTCCCTGCTGCTGCTGCTGCTGGGAAACCTGCTGCTGCGGCGGCCTCTGAGGACAGTCACGCGCCATGTGCCCTGGCTGGTCACACCGAAAACAGATGATCGGCGCCGTGCACTGCCTGCCTGGGTGGGTCCCACTACACCGTGGACAAGGTCCTCGCGATCCACCCACCGATCCCTGTCGCTGCAAAGGAAACGGCTGCTGCACACTGCCCGATGAAGCCTGCCCCTGATCCCTGGACTTCTTCTTGCCGAACCCTCTCTTGAAGAACTTTTTGACCTTCGTGCCAAAGGACGCAGATCCTGTCACCGAAGCTGCCGATGCCGGTACTCCTGAACCACCCGACGCAGACTGAAAGAAACCCTGCTGCTGAGTAGCCGACTGCTGGCTGCGACCTGACACAGACTGCCCCTGGCTGATCGGTCCTCGAGTCCTCTGCATATCCATCTCCAAGGAAATCGCAACACGAGACGCCGTCTCGAGATCAGTGGCCCCATTCGCGATCAGATGGTGCCTCAGCTCCAGCCTCAAGCCCTGCACAAACTGCGTCGTCCTCACCCTCTCATGCTCCATGATATGAGGTGCGTACCGACCCAGCTCGACAAATCGGGCCCTGTACTGCAACACGGACATGTCACCCTGCACCAGCTCCAGAAACTCCCGCATCCGCTGCGTAGCAACAGTATCTGGACAGTACGTACGCTCGAAAGCACTGACAAAGTCATCCCACTCGATCTGCTCAAGCGGACGAAGCTGAAAGGACGTCTTCCACTCGGAAGACCACCACCTCCGAGCCGTACCCTGCAACTGGTTGTAGGCCAACACCACTCTGTCCTCGACAGCACTCTTTGCAGAACTGAACACCCGCTCCATCTCATCAAGCCAATCACGAGCCGCATCAGGGTCTGCCTGGCCGCTAAAGTAAGGTGGATGAAACTGCATGAAATCCCTCACTGCTCGGCCTGGCCCACCCCTGACTGACGAGCCCTCACCGGCCTCTCCGCCAAACTGCTGAGACATGAGATGGTACATGCCACGGAGAAAACCCTCGGCCCCCGGAGCCCTCGCAGCATCCGCGGCCTCGGTAGCTCCCGGAACTCTGCTATGCTCCTCCTGGTCCCTCTGGACCCCCTGCTGGATCTCCTGACCTCCAGCCGACTGCCCCTGCTGAGAGCGAGAACTCCTCCTCGGCGCCATCCTCGCTCCTTAAGCACAAGACAGAAAACTCAGAAACGGAAGGTCAGAATAAAACACGCGGTGCCCCATGCCAGCGTCACATGTACATCATCGTTGTGGACTAGTGGACCACTACAATTACCTATGATTCTCATGTAATTCCACAACCGCGCTCTGATACCAGCTGTAACGACCCGAGAATCCGATTACCGGGAAGGCCCGATAACCCGAGACTCGCACCGCCACCCACGAGCCCGAAGACTCGGAAGGGTTAAAAGGATGGTGTGGAAACTACACAAGCATCACAAATAATTGCAGAAATTAAACAGTTATGATATTAAGCAGGAAATGAATTAACATTTTACATGGTCCACAATAAAATAACAACAACAGCAACAGTAGTCCACGACTAGTACAGTGACAAGAAAGAAAAGTACAGCTACACGGGGCATCCCCCGGCTCTGACCTCTGGCACTACCTCTGGGCACCCGCACCACGCTTCCGCTGCGTTCCTGACACGCTCCCCGAAGGTGGCGCCTCACCTGAAACACGGTGAAAACACGCAGGGAATGAGTCTCGGAACAAGACTCAGTAGGGATCACTCGAACCCTACCTCGTAAAACGAGAAACCACTACCCTAGCGGTAGGAAGGTACCTCGGAAAGGAAAGCCCTGTACTCTACAGAACTAGACCCTAACGGCACGCAAACCGACACACGTGCCACGGTACGAGAAGACCGAAACTCAACGGTCGAACCGTCAAAACCCGAAGGTCGGAAACACACGACTGACAGTCTGACACTCCGTACTCAACAGGAGTACCACCCACTAGAAGCACAGCCGGTAGCGTCCCCTGACGTCTTACACCGCACCGCAGGTGAACCGCCTGACATGGTAGGTCCTACCCGAGGCGCAAACACCGTACAAGTAACTACAACAAGTGACTAGCTGGGGTCACGCCCGTCGACGTGGGTCCAACCGCCCCCAACCACGTGTGCACACACAGACCGCGCGTCCCTGGTCTGGCCCTCTGACCGGTTTTCCCCTCAGCCGGACTCTGGCTGCAAGACGTGGGGCCCAACGGTAACCGGTCCACAAACCGTCTCTAAAGGTCAGCCCGTACACCACTCCCTGGTGCGACTAGCACACGCGTACTAGTAGGCTACGACTAGTGGAGGGTCACAGAAGGAGTAGACTCTCAAGTCTCGGAAAACAACGGTGCAACTGCAGGTACGAGGAACGCTCCTTGTACCAACACCGACGCACGGTGACCAGCTGACAACAACATCTCCCGGTACACTCTGTACGATGAGAGACACACCGACGCAACCCGTACCCTTGAACGGTCCACACTGGGCCGCCCACGGAAGTACGGTCACACAGGGACCGCACAAGGATTAGAACGGTCATATCAGGACCGTTCCACCCAGGGTCCAAACGACGGATAAACGGCCAACACAGGACCGTTCAAACAGATGTGCGGCCAACTCTTGACCGCACGTGGGTGAGGAACGGTCACCTCCTGGCCGCTCGTCTCCCAACGGTAAAAAGCCTGGACGGTTAGTCCTTAGCCGCACTTGGGGAAGGGCGGCTACGGCTTAGCCGTTCAGGTGTTGTGCGGTCAGGGCCAGACCGCACATCCAACCATAGCGCTAGGGGATGTACGGCCAGCACCTGGCCGTGCAAGGGGTTATGCGGTCAGCTCCTGGCCGCACATCCCAGAGCACTGCACAACGGTCACAACCAACGGTCAAAACCCTTGGGGTTGGGCGGTAGCTGTGGGGCCGCACATTAGGATATGCGGTCCCACGATAGACCGCCCAAGCCCACTGCGCGCCAAGCCTCACCCAAAGCGCGCCGAGCCGATGAACGGTCCGAACGGAACCGCATAGGGGTTGTGCGGCCACTGGTTCGACCGCACATCGCTCACCGGCGAGAAAATGGCGAACCTCACCGGAATCGCCCAATCGGCCTCAAAACAAACCCCACGGAGGGGGAAATGGCGAGAGAAGAACCCCCAAGCCCCCTAGCATGCTCCTACGCCCTTAAACCGTGAAATCGGGGCTCAAAACGATGGATCGGACGAACTCACCCCGCGGCATGATCGACCCTTCCCGGCTCAAAATAAACCCCTCTCGACCTCGTCTCGAGCTGAAACTCACGGGGAAGGAAGACATGAGGCTAAGGAACGTCACCCTACCTCCGGTCCGCGACGAAACGCTCCGATCCGAGCTCGAAGTCGCGAAGAACGCCGCTAGAATCTCGCCTCTCCACGCCTCCCACGCTCGCCGTATGCCCGCACGATCGCCTCACCGCCGCCCACGTCACCGCGCCGTCGCCCCGCCGCCGTCTGCAGCCGGAGGGGAGCTCGCCGTGGCCAACCGGGAGGAAGAGAGGGAGAGGGAGGGAGACACGGTGGAGGAGGAAGGAGGAAGAAGAAGATGGTGGGGGAGAGAGAAAAGAAAAAGGGTTTTATAGAAAAACCCGGAAAATCCGTAAAATTCCAAAAATTAGGAAATCACACCCCCGCGATCCTCGGAACGCACCGATCGCAACGGTACCACTCGTGTCCGTGTGAACAGCCCGGTTCACCCGCAACGAGCGTCCGAAGAGAAAAGCCGAAACACACACCGGGAATCGGAAAACACACGCGGAAAAAGCCGCGGAACGCCTCCGGGCCTCCGAAACGACTCCGGATCGCGCCGATCCGAACACGAAAGATGTCCGAAACGAAATTTCGGACACAACGGAGCCGGACACTCCGAAAACCAGATCCGGGACCCATGAAGAAGGATCCGAAAGGTCCGGGATATTACACAAGGTGGAGGAATGCTGGCGCAAGCTGGGCTCCTGTTTGCGATGTGGAAGCAAAGAGCACCGTATCCCCAACTGTCCTTTGATAGCGGAGCAAGCAACACCGGAAAAACCGCAAGTCTTCAAGAAACCGCAAGGGAAGCTCCAAGCTCTGTATGTAGAAGAAGCGGAAACAGCCGAAGATGGTGGACTCGTCGAAGGTACTCTTATTATACTCGACAAGCCAGCATTTGTTCTTTTTGATACTGGTGCAACACATTCCTTTATTTCTCGGAGTTTTGCTAAGTCATTAGCTATGGAACCGGTTATGATGGATACTCCGTTAGAGATTTCAACCCCTATTGGTACTAGATCGGCAATCCAGCATTTCTATCCTTCTAGTAAGGTTTTGATTGGTGAGCAGAACTTTCCAGCTGATTTGATTTGCATGGACATGAAGGGTTATGACGTAATTCTAGGAGCATATTGGTTGGCCAGATATGAGGCCAATGTTCATTGTAGTTCTGGCTCGGTGTCTTTTACTAGGCACCCGAGGCTTTCTTTTGTGGGTGTTAAGCACCATAACTCTGTATCGCTTATTTCGGCTCTTCGAGCTGATAAGCTGATGAGGCGAGGATGTGAGGCTTTTCTAGCCTTTATCTATGCAACCCCTGAGCAGCAGATTGAGATCAAGGACATTCCTATTGTCCGAGATTTTTCTGATGTCTTTCCAGAGGAATTACCAGGACTTCCTCCTGAGTGGGAAGTTATCTTCTCTATTGACCTCTTTCCGGGCACATCTCCTATTTCCAAGGCTCCTTACCGTATGTCTCCTGCAGAACTGAGGGAGTTGAAGCAACAGTTGATGGAGTTACTCGAGAAGGGCTTTATTCGTCCTAGTACGTCTCCGTGGGGAGCCCCTGTATTGTTTGTTCGGAAGAAAGATGGTTCGATGAGATTATGCATCGATTATCGGCAGTTAAACCAGTTGACTGTCAAGAACAAATATCCACTGCCGAGGATTGATGAGTTATTTGACCAGATAGCGGGAGCTCAATATTTCTCTAAGATCGACCTTCGATTTGGATATCACCAGTTGCGGATTAAGGAGGAGGATATCTATAAATCGGCTTTTCGCAGCAGGTATGGTCATTTTGAATTTGTCGTTATGCCTTTTGGTCTAACGAATGCTCCGACAGCCTTCATGCAGTTGATGAACAATGTATTTCGGCCCTATCTTGATCAATGGGTCGTGGTATTTATTGATGACATCTTGATCTATTCCAAGAGTGAAGTGGAGCATGCTGAACATCTGATGATGGCATTACAATTATTGAGAGATCATCAACTTTATGCCAAGTTTAGTAAGTGTGAATTCTGGCTGCAAGAAGTGTCCTTTCTCGGACATATTATCACCCAGGAAGGTTTTTCTGTGGATCCTTCGAAGGTTGAGGCAGTGAAGAATTGGGAGCAGCCTACCAGTGTGACGGAAGTTAGAAGTTTTCTTGGCCTGGCAGGTTATTATCGAAGGTTTATCCAGGATTTCTCTAAGATTGCGGTACCTATGACAATGTTAACCCGCAAGGAAAATAAGTTTGATTGGTCAGATGATTGTCAACGAAGCTTTCAGACTCTAAAGGATTGTTTGACTACTGCACCTATATTGGCTTTACCTTCTGGTGAAGGAGGATTTGTCGTTTATACTGATGCTTCAGGAATTGGCTTAGGCTGTGTACTCATGCAGCATGGGAAGGTGATTGCCTATTCTTCTAGGCAGTTGAGGAAGCACGAGGAGAATTATCCTATTCATGATTTGGAACTTGCAGCAGTCGTTTTTGCTTTGAAAATTTGGAGGCATTACCTGTATGGAGAATCTTTCACGGTATTTTCAGACCACAAGAGCTTGAAGTATTTATTCTCTCAGAAGGAACTCAATATGCGGCAGTGCAGATGGTTGGAGTATTTGAAGGACTTCGACTTTTCTATTGAGTATCATCCTGGCAAGGGCAATGTTGTGGCAGACGCATTGAGCCGGAGGCCAGTAGCTAGATTGGCAAGTCTCATGTTGCAAGAGTGGAAGTTACTGGAACAGTTATCTAGTCTGGATCTTAATATTGACAATGATCGGGTTTTGATTGCTCAGATTCGACTTAAACCTGAATTATTGATGGAGATCAAGTCCTTGCAAGATAATGATCCCGAGCTGGTACAGATCAAGGGAAGCTTGAGCAGCAGACCTGATTTCGGGTTGGCTGATGATGGTAGATTATTATTTAAAGGCAGAACTTGTGTACCTGATGAAGCTACAGTAAAGAACAAGATTCTTGAGGAAGCTCATAGATCCAGATACACCATTCATCCCGGAGGCACTAAGATGTACAGAGATTTAAAGCGATCCTTTTGGTGGATGAATATGAAGAGGGAAATCGCTGACTTCGTAAGTAAATGCTTGGTTTGCCAACAAGTTAAAGCTGAGCACTTCAGACCGACAGGGAAATTGAAACCACTCGACATACCCCAATGGAAGTGGGAGAGTATTGGCATGGATTTTATTATGGGTTTGCCTAGAACTCGTGGTGGATTTGATGCAATTTGGGTGATTGTTGACCGATTGACAAAATCAGCTCATTTCTTATCCATTAAGTCTAAGTGGACAGTCGATGTATTGGCTGCTTTGTATTTGAAGGAAGTGGTGAGATTACATGGTATTCCAGTGAATATAGTATCTGATCGAGACCCTAGATTCACTTCTCATTTCTGGAAGGGACTGCAAGAGTCTCTTGGTACTCGTCTGAATTTCAGTACTGCTTTTCATCCACAGACAGATGGACAGACGGAGAGAACCAATCAGATAGTGGAAGATATGCTGCGGGCATGTATGATTGACTTTGGTGGTACTTGGAATGAGCATTTGGCACTAATTGAATTCGCCTACAATAACAGCTATCAGTCTAGTATTCAGATGGCTCCATTTGAAGCCTTGTATGGGAGAAACTGTCGATCTCCGTTGTGTTGGGATGAGGTAGGTGAGAAACAGTGGCTTGGACCGGATCTTGTCTCGGAATCTTCACAGAACATCCGTGTTATCCGAGACCGATTACAAGTAGCCCAGTCAAGACAGAAGAGTTATGCCGACAACAGGAGAAGAGCATTGGAATTTCAGGTTGGCGAGCATGTGTTCTTAAAGGTCTCTCCGACGAGAGGGATCCAAAGATTTGGCATTCATGGCAAGCTGAGTCCGAGGTACATTGGTCCATTCGAGATTCTAGATAGAGTGGGAGAGGTGGCATACAGGCTGGCCTTACCGCCTCAATTGTCTGGCGTGCACAACGTCTTCCATATTTCTATGTTACGGAAGTATGTGTACGACCCCACTCATGTTATACAGCATGTGGATTTCGAGCTGAAGGAGGATCTGACCTATGAGGAAAGACCGATAAAGGTTCTGGACCGGAAGCAACAGCAACTCCGGAATCGTTCAATACCGATGGTCAAGATTCAGTGGAGTCGGCGTGGGACCGAAGAAGCCACGTGGGAGTCTGAAGAGACTATGCGGAAGCGGTATCCCGACTTATTCTAGGTGAGCGATCTCTTTCCCTACTCTCAGTCTTAGTGCAGTGAATTTGGAGGACCAAATTCCTTTAAGTAGGGGAGGGTGTAAGACCCCGAATTATTTTATTAGATTTAATATATTTATTTAGCTCTTGTTAATTAAGAATTGAATTTCTATTGATTTAATAATTGAATTTCAGATTTATTAATATTTAATTCCTTAGAATTAGAATAGTGATAATTTCGACCACCTTATAAAAATCCATAAAAATGGTAAACAGATTAAGGTCGACGTAGATAACAACTTTTCCTTCTGGCATTAGGCCATTGTAAATCCGTGGGAAGATCTATTTAGAGTTTAAACCCAAAAGTGCACACTTTTGACCCATACCTAACCCTTAGATTAAAACACGAAATTCTACCTCAATACTCAACCAAATGATCTAAAATCAGTGGCAAATGGAAGGCCACAATGTAAGGAACATTTACCCTCAATTAATTTGAGGTAAACCTAGCCCCAACACGTGCTGCCGACATAGTTTGGTCAAGTCAAAGATTTCGGCGCCGTTTCTAAACACGTAGCTTGCAGCAGCGAATACTCCCAACTCCGAAGGCTCCAGAAGCTCTATGAGCTATCAAAATGAAGCCCTACGAGTCTTCTTTCATTTGGCTGCTGTGGGGTTCACTGAAGTTTCAGATCTTGGGAGATCTAGCTCGAATTGTGGAGGTGGGTCAGCAGGCCGTTGGCTTCCCTTCATCCTTCTTTGATCCATCGATTGAGGTAGGAATTCTCAACCAAATTTTGATCATGAGTATAGCAAATTGTTCCTCTCATTGAGCTCTATCCATTGGTGGCAAAAGCCCCAATTTTTATTAGGAATCCGTGGAGAAATCGAGCTTTTTGTGAGGTGCTGTCCAAGTGTTCTTCATCCTAGGGTTTGAGTTTTCTCTCTCCGATTTGAGGTAGGTGTAACAGACCAAACTCTAATTAATTTATATGATGTAATAAGCATGATATTAGCTTTCATTTCACGTAGAAAGCCCTAAGTTTCATGAAGCATACTTATAGAATTTCTGTTTATAGTAACAGCATGTTTTAGACCTAGTTCGATGTGTTCATCCGAAGTGATTTATGATTTCGAAGTATTAATCTTAATCCTCATGAACCATATCTTATATGGTTGGATTCACCATCGAAGTAGCTTTCATTTGAGCCAAGAAGCCCCAAATTCCATTCTGTATGTAGAGAGAATTTAACGTTTTAGTCACAGCATGTCAGAATTAGGGTTTCATGTGTTCTTGACTTAATAGATCTCGATTCCAGTAATTGATCATGCAATTGACCTTGTAGACAGGTAGAGTTTTGTATTAGCTTTCCATTGATACCAAAATCCCCTTATTTGGAGCTCAATCCTAGTAGTTATTAACGTTTTAGTGCAACCCTAGCAATCACCTTGTTCCCGGCGTTCACCGGACGCGGCAGGGATGACCGGAGACGACCCAGAGATGGGCGGTCTTACGATAGACCGTCCAACTCCAGCCCACCTTTTGACCAATTTTGACCCTAGCATGCCCCTAGTTGAACGGTTTTTCAGGAACCACTCATCTCAGGATGAACGGTTCTTCAGGAACCACATATCTGGATGAAAGGTCCAGAATGGACCACATATACATGAACGGCCCCTTACTGGGCCGCACATCCAGGGATGGGCGGCCATCTCTGGACCGCCCATACCCTTGGGCGGCCATGACAGGACCGCCCATACACTTGGGCGGCCCAGGGAGAACCGCCCAAGTGCCAGACCCCCGTTCAGCCCCAGTTCAGCCCCCGTTAAGCCTGATAGTTGTGCGGTTCAAACCGAACCGTTTATCTACCCAGTAATTGACTTAGTAATTATTATGATGCATCCATTTTAGTGTCATAATGACCATTTATAATTAGAAACCTATGGACGGCCCCGTAGGAACCGTCCATCTCCCTGTGTCTCAGAGTGACCCCTGTTCGGCCCCGGAATGCCTAGTAAGATGTACGGTCCATATAGAACCGTTTATCCCCACAGAGAGTGACTTAATATGTGTTCTAAGGCATTCATTTGCATGTCATTAAGGGTAATTAGTGAAATAGAAACCCATTTAATAACTGTTTAAATATGCAACTAAATTTCTGATTATTGCTTGTTATTCGTGCCTACGCGACTTACGCGAACTCGTTATCATCTTAAATACTTTTCTTGGCATCTTGGGTTAATATATAACCTAATCCCTGTTAAATTGGCTTGGCATTAGGATTAATATGTCTGTTAACTTGCTGTTTAGCTGCTGTAGTACAGTAGAACAGCATGTTTAACTTTCCCACTTTACGCGAAGCCGATTGGCCGCTTAGCGTACTAGTTTCGGTTCTACCCCCGGAAACTCTATCCGGCGGTCTTACTGTCATCTTGGAACATCATTATAATCATGATTAGAATCTGTTTAACACCAGCATACCTTGTTTTATGAGTTTAAACCGCTGGGTTAAGTCTTGGATCAAATCGGACGACCCGAGGCATGCACGGTTAGTATTTGACCGCATAACCTCTTCGGCGGCCCGATCGTGACCGCATATCTTTATACGGCCCAGTATGGACCGTATATCTTGTTCTTGGGCCTCACTGTCTTTTAGACATGAGCGGCCCATATTACACTGTTCTTACCTTAGGGCGGCCCACTGTCAGCCGTTCTTTTCTTGACTTCACGGGCTGAGTTTCAGTCCAGTTCCTGTACGTACGGTCCTGTATGAACCGTATATACCAATCGAGCGGCTCCGTTACGACCGCACATCTCTTGAAGATGAGTTTGACCGTGTTTTGTACTCTTGAATCCAAGGACAAGGTTAGTCCTTTAAATCTGAACTTATGGCAGAAATTCCTCTGATTAATTGGCCATTAAAATTGACTGAATGTCTGGACGGATGGGACGTTGGGCCCAGTAAATCAATGCCATCGCATCATAAGGGCCCGGTCTGGTCCTGGGGAGAGCACCCGAAAGTTAGTGAGCCCATGGGATGTTAATGACAAGGTGGGGCATTACACCGAAGTACTTGCTTGAGTGTTGGCGTCTATGACAAAAGTATCTTGTTACTTGTTACTTGATCATACTTGGTTAAATGTTTAAAATACTTGCTTGTTGGCCAATTCCTTACTACTATCTCTTGTTATATCTCTTGTTATATCTCCTGTTGTAAATTCTTGTATTTGTTATTCTTGTTAATCATTATCAATTATATATTTCTTGACCTTGCAAGATCTTGTTATTACCGTTGTTTCATTATATCATCATTATCTTTTTATTGCATTATCGTTTGTAGCATGACATTTTGAAAATGTAATTAAACTGTTAATCACTTATACATGTCTGTTATTTCCTACTGAGCGTTAGCTCATAGTTGTGTTTTCCCCCCTTTCCAGGCTCTTCAGGTGACGCGCTTACCGACGGGGAAGGGCAGGAGTGATGTCTTAAGTGTTTCAGTTCTAGTGTGTTAGCAGTGTGTTTATTGTTAGTTGTGATTGGAGAGCATTTAGTTTCATTTATGTTGTTGAGTCTTAGTGATTGTTATTCCACGTTGTATTAAGTTGCCTTTAAGATTATTGTATCAGTTTGGTTGTTAAATGATCATTTAGTATTTTCTTTCCATAGCACTTGTGTATATTTAGATTAGTTCTCTCTCTTTCCTACTTGCCTCTGACTGTACGTCCCGATATTTCCGCCTTGTTCGGGGCGTGACAGTGGCGGCGGCGGCACCACCACTAGTGGGGGAGGGAGCGGACAAGGAGGAGGAGGAGAGAGAGAGGGTGAGGGATTACACTCTCTCTCGTGTTGTTTGCTTCCAACAAGGTTGGGGCTAAAAATGTTATTTCGCATGAACGAGTTACCATCGTTAGATATGTAACTCGTGGGTTGTATCCTCGTAGACACGAAAACTCTGGTTAAAAGATTTGGGGGATATTGAGATACATTTTATAAAAATATGAATATAGAGATAATATTTAAAGTTTCTAGTGATATAGGGGTAATTTACCCAAAAAAGAAAAAAAAATGCTATGTGGACGATTTTAATGCTTGAAAATGTGGAAAGAGTCACTATCATGTCTTTATATCCGTTTTGAGCATTGGAAACACAAGGAGAACATAGCATTGATACCCATGAATGAATTAATTCCTATTTCCTTGTGTTGGACTATCTACATCGTCAAGAAAGCCTTTCCAAAGGAAGGCTAATTAGCAGGATGTTCAATCTCAACCCAGCCAACCCCTCCAGCTCTGATGTAGGGTTTAGACTTGTGACCAATTATGGCAAGCTCACACACACACAATCTCAACCCAGCCAGCCCCTCCAGCTCGATCGAGAGAGAGAGAGAGAGAGAGAGAGAGAGAGAGAGAGAGAGAGAGAGAGAGAGAGAGAGAGAGCTGAACTCAACCCAACTGAGCATATAGCAACATCCTTTTACGTATAGATAATAAACATCTATACCTATCTATTTACATGTATGCAAGGAAATTAACATTTGGTATGCTGAACTCAAACTATAATTTGGTTAAACCTCATCTTGAGAGAAAATTATCGAAATATCTCCTTCTCTCCTATGTTCTCCCCCTCCCTCATGTGTAAATTTCCCTCTTGGTATCTTCCTCCTTAATTCCCCCCCCCCCTCAATGGAGTCCTTATGCCTGCTTTTCACCGGACTTGGCATTAATGTGTTGTAGGATAAAAAATAATGGAGAGAGCAGTGAGGATTCTGAAAAATTTTCAAATCTAGACAACTCTTATGATCCTGCATATTTCACCAGACAATTCAAAAAGTTCCTAAAGACCAGAGGTAAGAATTTCAGGAAGCGAAGGCCACATCCAACAGGTAAAGATTCTAATTCCAAGTCTAATAGGAATAAAAGATCTGATAAGATTGTTTGTTACCAATGTAATAAACCAGGTCACATATAAAGAGTGATTGTCCTGTATTGTTGAAGAAAACTGTGTTATACCCTCTTAAGAGGGCATACGTAAAGATCCATGTAATTTCATCCAACGAGTCCTCAATGACTGGCATGGGGTATTCATCCTTAATGGTATGCTCTCTGTAGTCTACACACGTGTGCCAAGAGTCATCCTTCTTCTGAATCAAGAGGACAGGTGAAACAAAAGCACTGTTGCTAGGCCGAATAATGCTAGAACTCAATGACTCAAACAGGGTCGGTTCAATCACTGTCTTATAATAAGGTGAATAGCGATATGGGGTGAGAGTGCAATAATTTTGGTCTCATCAATGAAGTTAATAGTATGATCATAAGATCGATGGAGAGGCAGACCCATTGGCAAAATAAACACTTTCTGAAATTGAAGAAGTAGGACAACCAGTTCTGGTGATGCAATATCATAGAATTGCATATGAGTACGAGTGGGAACCGGGGAATTAGCAGAAGAAGATATATGAATCTGGCATAGATAGACAGTACGAGCAAAGAGAATGGCAAAACCAATATCTTGAGCAGAAGAAATGTGGACATCCAAATGAGTCATTCCTTGTAGATGGTAAGGGATATTGTTCAACTGAAATTACACAGAGAGATTAGCAAAATCTCAGGATCACATCAAATGGTGAAATATACATGACAAAGAAATCCAAAATCAACTGCAACTACCCAGCGTTAATGGAACTTGGGGACAAAAACCCCACGATGGTGCTTTGAATGCCATCCACCACTTTGGTAGACAATCCTTCAACCACATGAATTGGAAGGTGAAGTTGTTGAACCACAGTGATATGTAACAAGTTATGTGTAGCTCCAGTGTCAATAAGAGTAAGAACAGGAAGAGAAGATGACATGCCCTATAATTGCATTGTAGATTCTGACTGCCGTAAGTTACTATGCATGACAGTTGTATCAGTGGACAGTGACATAGAGATGGAGCTGAGGCTTGCATCATAATTTAAAGAGGCCAGCTACATAGAAGTGCCAATTTTTGAAATAGCAGGTGCGAGAAAAAAAACATAATCATCTTCAATACCCTTAGGGATACAACAAATTTGGATGGCAAAAGTATGTTGGGGATTGCACTTATGGCTCTTTTCTAATTTTCGTCGCACATATAGCACAATCCTCTCTGACATCTATCATCCAGTTGCTCCTGGGAATATTGACGAACAGGTGGCCGGTGGATTGGACCTGACTGTCTGAGGGGAACAAAGAGTGGCTGGTGTGGCTCCGGTGGGGGACAAGATCTTAGTTCAGATCCTCTACTAAATGTAGTGTAATTCGGATTGGTGGCTACCAGACGGGATGCTGTCATAGCCTCATCTAAGGTACGAGGCTTTTGCAATAAGACCTCATATCTTAATTCTTCCGATAAATCACCCAAGAATGAGTAAGTAAATGCTCATAAGAAACGCCATCGATGCCGTCACAGATTCTCTCAAATTGAAGCTCATACTCCTCAACTGATCCCAATTGTTTCAATTGCCTTAACTCCATGTGTGGATTATGTCAATCTTTACGTCCAAACTTGGTCTCCATAACATTCAAGAACTGACTCCATGTTTTAAACTAGTGGAGCTTATAAATGCGACAGAACCATCGCATAACACGATCCAGGAAAAAATACTAGACGTGAAGGAGCATTTGCTCCTGAGTTAACTGATAATATTTGAAATATTGCTCTACCTTAAACCGCCACTCCTCAAATTCAGATCCACCAAACATTGGCAAATCAAGAGATTTCGGACGGGATAACTGTGGCACAAGTAAAGGGACAAGGACGACCTCCTGATGGCCACCTGATGGCCAAGCTTCTTCACATCAAACGGAGGTTGCTGTGATTTAGAAGTCTCCAAGGCGGCCAATCTATGTGTGATTGATTCCATCGACTGAGAGACCGCCTGCTACACAACATATCGAAGGAAGATTTCTTTTCTTATAAACCGATCCAACTCTTTGTAGAATCTAATGTGAGACTAAAGTCATTAACGAGTCTAGTTGGCTGAGGGACTCACACTCCCTCCGAGTGGTCACACCTCCCACTCGTAACAATACCTCTCACTTTATAAGACCAAAGCCCTCGTCAACTAAGTGCCGATCTAAGTTACACCCGTTCATACGCAGCAAGTAAAAGATGTATTGATACGCAACATTTGACGACAAAGGTTGGGCACAGATACGAATTTGATACGTCCTTCTGGTTCAGATCTTGGACTACCGTCAGATAGCGTGAACCAATTAGAAGCTAGAGCTGATAACACTGTCTTCTTCTTCTCGTGGTGATCTACAAAAACATGAACGAATGGTGGAGAGGAAATTGCAACAAGATCAAAAGAGTAGGAGTTGAAGAGGACAGAACAATCATGGGAGAATGAGGAAGGATTCAAATTAAATCTCATAAACCCGATCTTCCTTACAAAGCCCTCATCTCTCCTATTATTTAGACTCCTCGCCAGGACTCCACTACCAACAGGGCTCTCAACACAGTTGGTTACGCCAGCTCGACCGGGTTGGCACCATTGAACCAGACTACCAGTCACTAATAGCTGATAACCTTGACTCAAATGCCAACAAATTCTCTCTCTCTCTCTCTCTCTCTCCCACACGACACAATTCTTATGCCCATTTCTTCCCAGTTGCCGCTGATTAGAATTTCATTCAGCTGGTCACAAGATTATACCTGTATCACCAAATCTGCAATGTAATAGATGCGGCAATAGTGCATAGTGATGTCTGAACACAGCTCACCTGTTGGGGGACAAACCTTCTCTCCCCCCCCCCCTCTGGGGAGAAGGTCCCATGTTCGAGCCTCAAAGGCGCCCCTAGGTTTTCGGGGGCCCCAGTGGGAGTGGCCCAGCAAATTGCTCTACCTATCCGAGTATTAAGAGGGGGGGGGGGTATGCATATAGGCGCCTCCCGACGCCTCCAAGGAGGCGTTCTTCGAGGCAATGGGGGCGCATTTTCCTGAGCACCAACTCTTTCTCCCATCTCTTGTTCCCCTCCTTGATATCACCATTGGCCAAAAAAAATTCAATAAATAATCCTTCCCTCTTGTCTCTACACATAACTACGAATAACATTGAAAATGGAAAAGTGAAAAACAAAACTGAAATACCCCGGTTACAGGGCATTTTAATGATTACATAAATTTAAATTGCAAAGTAAATAATTTTCAGAGGCAAGAATCTTTCTGGATATTGGGCAACGTCGGGGCTTCCACAAAAAGAGGGAAAGGCCACCCATCAAAGAGGACGTACGCCCGCTTAATGGGACATCCACAGAGACGATGCAAACTGGAACCTCCAGAACTCCTCGAGCGATTACCTCAATGCTCTGGCCACTAAAACTACGGGCCACATTGTAAGACAAGACAAGACTACGTAGAGACATTATGGTGGACTAGAAACCAATCTCCTGGCAGCGTATGATTCCTGCAGCTCCCCCATAACAAAGCCACCTCTCACTTCCTTTGTTAATGTTCCATCTTACCCTGTGCATTGCCACAATTTTTGGAGGCAAAACTAAGAAATTTTGATTTGATGGTCCTGTATTCATCACTTCAATCTTTAAATCCTCCAGCTTTTCCTCCCCAACTGTATCCAAGGGGTCTACATTCAGATTCTCATCAAGCAGCTTATCTGACTTGCCTGTCCTGGATGTCCTTTTCCTGCTTGTAGACGGATCACTATCCTTGTACCTCGACTTTTCGGCGGGATACTCATCTGCACACAATTCCATGGAAGGAAGCAGTGGTTGGCTAAACATGAAGCTCAGGCTGGAAATTTCACTTAATACATTAAACCTGGAAGTTTTCTCAACTACAGGGTAGAAAAATATGCAATTTCCACCATTCACCTTGGACTTGAGGATCCTCTATCAGTGCATAATTTGAACGTGATGGCAAACCGCGAACAGGACGAGGGAGATCTTCCACACGAGTGTATGACATTGGGGTGTTTATTGTAAGAGAGTTCTCCATTTCCATGAGTGCTCCACACAGAAAGTGTGGCAGCTTGTGCTTTCCCTTGTCTTTATCCACAGATTTGGCTGTCAACTGATCATAAATAAGACATCACATAAAAGTGTCGCATATTATTTGAAATGCAACCACTCATTCAGAGAGAGAGAAATGAAGGAAACTAGATCACCTGAAAACAAAGAGTGGAACCATCTGCACAGCAATAAGCAGCCATACCTGAAAAGAAAAGAAAGATCACATCACCTGACAAGTAACAATATGATGCACTGTCCAAACATTAAACAATTCAGAAGCATGACAATCTTACCACATAGTCCCAGACAGATTGGTGCAAACTACAAGCAAAACTATACAAAAAGAAACAAAAAGGATTTCCTCAACATGTAATCATTGAAAATATGCACAAATCACAATCTACAGATTTTCCCTCCAGTTTAACTATGTAATGCAAAGAATGGGTAATCCGAAGAAAAGGTCATGAGGACTCAAGGTCCACTTCATCTTTTATTTCAGTTTTTTCTCCTATCCCAAGTCTTGTTTGCCTCTGTTTCTCCGTAGGCAATGTTTGTTTTTAGAAGAATGGACGGTACCATTCTTATAAAATCAGAAGGCAATTACAAAGTATGCAATCCTAATGTCCTATTAAACCTTCACCTATATAATAACCATATGTGGACCCTCTATTGCAAAAATCTGAAATCCCATGCCAAACATTTATGAAAATCCTAATCCCTTAAAATACAAGGCTGCAAGCCCGAACTTTCCTCATTACCAGATTCTCAAACAACCCCCCCCCCCCAAAAAAAAAAAACAAACAAACAAACAAACAAACCTATATCACAATGACATCAAGGCTGCCTGAAGCACCAGGCTGCCTACTGTGAACTTCTGAGCAGGCATGCATACCGCTACATGACATAATCTGAGGCAAATGGGCATTCTATTGACCATGACTACTGACTAGTGCCTCCAAATGCACCACCATCTCACGAGAAGGATGCACTGAATTGTTCAAATGTGAGGTAGGAAAATAATGAATCTTTTGCATCTGTGATGCCCAATATCTCCATGAACCTGAACTGACCTCATATTTCCTCTCCCACTTTTGAAATCAGCTACATACAGGAAGAAATATGGCACTTTATGGCTAATAGTCGCAAGAACTAATGGACATGGAACTTCAGGAAAGAAGTGAACCAAGAATATGAGGCATACATTGCACTGGCAAGGAGATCAGATAAAAAATCACTTAACATAAGAAGTTTTCCCACGATCTTTAAAGCTTTGGATTGCCATAATAATTCTACTATCCAGATTGTGCACGCAGAAATTCTATGCAAAACAAAGCATAATTGTATACAAAAATAAAGAATTACCAGTAATAGGTGACACTTGAACACTCCAGATTGCAAATTGTGAACGGTAGTAATTGTGCACAACTCCATGCTTTGAACCATCAAATGGTTTCCCAGTAACTGGAGTGTCATATGCTGCCTTTGACAAGCTGAGGGTCTTCATGGTGCCATTGTCTAACGAAAAGATCAGACAACTAGAAAAGCGAAACAAATCAATTAATAACAGGAACAAGAATTTATCAAGCTTGATGTCAAATGCTTCTACAACAAACTTGAAGGACATTGGCCAAAATAGGTTTTTAGCGTTAGTTGAGATATTGTTTTCTTGAGCAAAAGTAAGGCTTGCATAAAGACAGCTCCAACCCTGTTAAATTGCTCCAGTGTAAGTGGGAAATGTTGAGAATCTTTCACTTTGAACCTGATATCAGGAGACACCAGTTCAGGACACCTACATCTATCTGACATAATAAATGACTAAGCAAGCCTTTGGGAACCATGTTTCCAAATTGAGACTTTCACAAGGGGCCGACTCCAGGAATAGGTATTTCTGATAAAAGCAATTTCCTTTTTATTTCTTAATTTGAAAATTGTGTAACCTGAATCACCAGCATCTTCCAAAAACAATCTCAGAATTTTTCATGCTTCTTGGCATGTAACCATTGATAACATTAGCTGTTCGGTGCAATCATGATATATATAAATGGTAGTTTACCAGGTATAGCCACTGAAGTCAACATAGTATGTATGAAATTCAGATTTTTCTCATGGGAATGACCTTAATTTTGTTACCTGGGATGCTGCAGCCAGTCCAGACTCAATATAATTCTTGGTGTTGGATTGACGTCCCATAAAGGGCGGTAGGGATCACTGCAGCAGACATGCAGGAAGTTTGTCATGTCCTTGAATAATCCACAGATTTCAGTTATCTATAAGAAAAAATGTGAGAAATGCAAGGAAGCATATATAGAAACAGAAGTGGATTCAGATGCATTTCTAGTCAATTTATGTTTCATGCAACCAATGGGTAATTGATTTTCTCTCTTTTTTTTCTAAACCTATCAAATTATCAAAGAACCAATAAAATTAGAAAGAAAGACTGACTTGAATGGTATATCATGGCAGAATGGATACTGAAAATTTCAAACTTCAGCATTAATAGAGTGACTTCATATAGGTTCATAATCATTTAGACACGAAAAATAAATAAATAATGCGGACACTACTGACGATGAATTTAAAAATAGGGGGTTTCGGGTATCATCAGTATGTTTATTTGTATTTATTTATTTCGCGTTTTGAGTTTATCAGACAATTTAGGATTCGTGTACAAGACTTTTCCTCACCGACCGGAGTCGGTGTTAATTTACATCGGAACAAGTCCGAACACCTTTGATTAACTGTTAAAGAACGCATTGTGCCTCTATCTATTGTGACATTAATGATCTTGATGATGGCCCATTATGGGTACATACTCTTGCAAAGAAATTTGGAGACTCCAATTCTTTGAACATATGTAATTTAAATTTCAATCGGTCCTTCAAGACCTTTACATATAGTCCCGATTGTATAATCGGGTCTTCGAGATTACATCAGGTCACAACCATAGCCTTTGAATTTGCTTTTGTCTTGATCAGGTCATTGAATTTACTTTTGTCCCCTAATCGGACAGTTGAGTTTGAATTCCATCGCAAGGGCCGTCGGATTGCCAAGATGATCATTACCGGTCCCTCAGAGTTGCTTCATGGTCATAATCACTATTTTGATTGTGATTGGACCCTTAAGTTACCTTGGTGTCCATAAAGGACATTTTCGTACAAAGCGAAAGTATATTTGTAATTTTTCTTCTATCAGGATATTTCTACAGTTTTTTGATTTTTTCGAAAATAGTGCCGTCACTTCTTGACTTCCTAGGCATATCCGTCATTTCTCGATTTCTCGATGATCGCCCCGTCATTTGACTTCTTGGGCGCTCCTGACTTCCTTTCTTGACTTCTCGAAAATAACCCCGCCATTTGACTTTCTGGGCATTCCTCGTCTTAATTTCTTGATTTTTTCGGAAATAACCCCGTCATTCGACTTCTTAGATATTCCTCGTCTTTATTTCTTGACTTCCAGAGATAGTCCCGTCACTTCTTGACTTATTGAGCTTATCGGTCATTTCTTGATTTGTCAAAATTTATTTGCAATTTTACCCATTTCTGAGTTTCCAGACATGATAGCTCTTGGCCATGAAAAAGATACATGGGTTTGGATGGTTAGTCATAAGCCGAACCCATTAGAGCGCACAATGCTTCAGGGAAGGGGCGTGGTCCCGCTCCATCGAGTCGTGCAAATGACGTAAACTAGAACGAGGGCGTTTTGGTGATTTTGAGATAAGCCAGGAACTTACCCCGAAGGCATTTCTGCAATTTTCCCACCATCGGAGATATTTATGCAATTTTCTCATTATTAGGGGTCTTTATGCAATTTTCTCGCCATCAGGGATATTTCTGCAAGTTTTCCACCATCGGAGATATTTCTGCAATTTTTCCGCCATCAAGGATATTTCTACAATTTTCCCACCATTGGGGTTATTTCTACAATTTTTTCGCCATCATGGATATTTCTGCAATTTTTCCACCATCGAGATTGTTTCTGCAATTTTTCCGCCATCAGAGGTATTTCTGCATTTTTTTCACCATCGGAGTTATTTCTGCAATTTTCCCACCATCGGAGCTATTTCTACAATTTTTTCACCATCGGAGCTATTTCTGCAATTTTTCCACCATTGGGGTTATTTCTGCAACTTTCCCGCCATCAGGGATATTTCTGCAATTTTCCCGCCATCAGGGATATTTCTGCAATTTTCTCACCATCAGAGATATTTCTACAAGTTTTCCGCCATCGGGGATATTTCTACAATTTTTCTACCATCGGAGGTATTTCTGCAATTTTTCCTTCGACGGAGATATTTCGGCAATTTTCCCTTCATCGGGGACATTTCTGCAGCTTTTCCGTCATCAGGGACATTTCTGCAGCTTTTCCATCATCGGGGTCATTTTTGTAATTTTTCTGCAATCAAGGGTATTTCTGCAATTTTTCTTTCATTGGAGACATTTCTGAAATTTTTCCGTCATCGAGGATATTTCTACAATTTTTTCGCAATCAAGGGTATTTCTGTAATTTTCCCATCATCAAGGCCATTTCTGCAATTTGTGAACCTTCTAGGGTTTTTTTCTACAATTTTCTAACAATCAAGGGTTTTTCTGCAATTTTTCCCGCCATCGAAGGTATTTCTACAATTTCTGGACCTTCCAGGGTCTTTTCTACAATTTTCTGACCATCAAGGATTTTTCTACAATTTGTGGACCTTCTAGGGTCTTTTCTACAGTTTTACATCTTTCAAGGGTTTGTCTGCAATTCTGGATATAAGGTATTTCTGCAATTTCTGGATAGTAGAAGGTATTGCTGCAATTTTCCCTTGATTGGGGCATCCTTGTGTATCCTTTTATTTATTTTTTTGGATTTTTCTGTCTTTCACTGTATTTTTCCCAGATTTTGTGCAATTTCACAAAGTTTTGAGGTAAAACTATACTTTTGAATTTCTGCAAGGTTCTCCTCGTAATTTGTCATTGAGAATCCCAGAACTAGAAGTTCATGGGTTTATACTTTGATCTTTTCTTCATTCATGATGAACAAAACAACTTTACCTCATATGAAGGTATTTTTGAGAACATACCCTAGTGTAGGGACTTTTATGCAAATTTTCCAAACAGAACTTGGGTTGAATAGGGCCGCTCCTTATGCTTGCACAGGCTTCAACAACTTTAGGAGCTTCAAGGCTAGCTTCAAATCTTTACTCAAGGCCTCAAGGGAAGAAAAGAGAAAGAAAACAACTTCTTCTCATCAAAGACTTCCGACTTCCAAGTGTTCTTCGAGCAAACGTCCCTCTCCTCTTTGCTGGCCACCCTCTCCCCCTTTTATAGGTGCTGAGGAGGCCAGGAGGGAGGCATCACCCCCGGTGGATTGTGGTGGGGGTGAGCCTTCCCTTTGTCTTCTTTTTCTTCTCTTTTTCTTCTTTTCTTTCTTTTGTTTCATGTGCAAGAGAGAGCGGGGGGCACCCCCGGTGGGGATGACCGGGGGTCCTCCCTCCCCCGGTGGAGCAGCAGCATGGGGGGCAGGCACCCCCGGTGGGATGGATGGACCGGGGGTCCCCCCTCCCCCGGTTGAGCAGCGGGAGCAGCAGGAGGGGGGGGGGCACCACCAGTTGGTCTGACCGGGGGTGCACCCTCCCCCATGGTTGGCAGTTTCGGCCGAAACCGATACGTTTCGGCCGAAACGTATCGGTTTCGGCCATAACCGATCCGAAAAGCACCTTAAACACTGTAGCAATCCGAAACTAAAGGGGGGTATCGGTTTCGGGCGAAACCGATACTAGTTTCGCCCGAAACCGGTCGGTTTCAGCCCGAAACCGTTTGGTTTCGGCCGAAACACGTGAACTTATGGGTTGTGTTGGCCCCCGAAACCCCACTACCCACAGGTTTCGGCCGAAACCCTCCCCCCCCTGTTGTCTGTCGCGGGTGCTGTCTGCTGCTGCCGCTGCTGTGCTGCTGGCGAGCTGCTACTGCTGGCGAGCTGCTGCTACTGTGCTGCGGCTGCTGCTGCGTGCCTGCGGCTGCTCTTGCTGCCTGCGGCTGCTCCTGCTGCGGCTGCTCCTGCTGGCAGCGACTCCGACCAAGGGTGAAAGCAAGGTTGGCAGAGGTGGACAGGCCCGACCGCCCGAGTCCGACAGGGAGAGGCCGAGAGGGAGCCAACACAACTTCAAGGGTTTGATTGTTTTGTTTGAGGTTAATTTCATTGGGTTTTGTTTGATTGTTTTGTTGTGTTCTTTTGGTTGGGTTGAAAATTTGGGGTAAGCAAGCCTTGCTTATTAAGTGCCTTTTGGGGAAAAAGGAGAGGGTGTAACAAAGGGCTGAGGATGAGGAGGAAATTGCTGAGGAGATTTCTGGCAGAAGGGTTAGGAGGGATGATGATGAGGAAGGCACTGAAGATTCTGATCCGGAGCTGACTGAAGCAAGAGAGCGTGAAGAAGCCGCTCGAAGGAAAGGAAAGGCACACATGGGTTCAGGAGGGACCTACACCAGTACAGCTGCACGACGTCCTGATGTTGCTGCCCCGCCCCCGCAGACGCAGAGAGCAGGCCCTATAGACAGTTATCTCCACAGAAGGTCCCAGGCTACACAACCTAAGATCAAAAGTGCATTAAGAGGGGTCAAAAAATCTACAGAAGTTGCAGGGCATGCATTTAAAAGCATCTGTAAATGGTTTTTTCATGCAGGTGTCCCTGCACATGCTGCTGAAAGTGAATATTTTCAACCTATGTTGGATGCCATAGCAGATGCTGGCCCTGGCTTGAAGGCGCCGTCACGTCGGGACATATACGGGCGTGGCCTTGAGGGAGAGGTTGAGGAGCTCCATCAGTGGGTTGAAAGCTTCAAGCATATATGGATGGAGAGAGGATGCACTATTATGTGTGATGGTTGGACTGGTACCATGAAAAAGTCTATGATTAACTTTTTGGTGTATTGCATCGAAGGTACAGTATTTGTAAAATCTGTAGATGCATCAAATTTTGAAAAAAATGCCAATTATTTGTTTCATTTGATGGACAACATGGTAGACGAAATTGGTGAAGAAAATGTTGTACAAGTTGTGACAGATAATGAAGCCAGTTATAAGGCTGCAGGGAGGAAATTGATGCATAAGCGCGTGCATTTATATTGGATCCCATGCGCAGACATTGTCTTGATCTCATACTTGAAGACATAGGGAAGGACAAACATGTGAAGAAGACGGTTGAAAGGGCACAAAAGATTACCCAATATATTTATGGCCATCTTAGGATATTGAACATGTTCAGGAAGCATGCAAGTGGGGGGCGGGATATTATCCGTGCAGGGCCAACTAGATTTGCTTCAAATTTCATTTCTTTGGAGTCTCTGCATAGGTATACTATTGAACTCAATTATTACTTCTTTATCCTTGTAGTTATGATCCGTATTTGATTCAAATTTTATTTCTTTGCACAGATATAAGAATGAGTTGAAAGCTTTCATGTACCACAATGCCCTGCGGGAATACATCGAGAAGGGCAATGTTGATGCTCAGATGGATTATTTGGATGTCTGTCAAATCGTGGACAACAACAAATTCTGGGGCAGAGTAACACGATACATAAAAGTAGTCACCCCCCTCGTTAAGCTCCTAAGATTGGTGGATGGCGATGACAAGAATGATATGGGATATCTGTATGAGGCCATGGACCGTGCGAAATTGGAGTTGCAGGAGTCCCTTCCCAAAGAACATGCAAAGTGGTGGAAGATTATTGACCATAGATGGGACACCACATTACACCACGACTTGCATGCAGCTGGTGAGTGATTATTTGTATTCATATATTATTGACCATACATTAACTATAATACAAATGCAGGTTATTTTCTGAACCCTCGATTAATGTACAATGCCAATGCACATGTTGATGCCGAGGTGCTTCAAGGCACTTTAAAAGTCATTGGTCGTTTATCGAGGACACAAGATAAGAGGCTTCAGGCGGAAGTAGAGGTTGGCCTGTTTGATAACTTTGATTTCATGAATAAGAGGTATAGAATTTACTTACGTAGTAATGCTAATCTATTATGTAATTTTTGTAGATGACCTCCTATAGAATGAGAAGTGTGACGTATTCTGACTTCCAATTGCAATACGCAGTGGGAAGAGTGAGCCCAGGTATACTTCATCTTTGTGCTTTCTTTGCAATTACATCTTCCTTAATTAATTTTTATTTACATCTTATATTTATTTGTTTATGGTTGGTTGGTGTAACAGCTGACTGGTGGATCATGGTGAACAATAGAGAATTGGGCAATTCTGCATTGACTTTCATTGCAATCAGGGTGTTGAGTCAAACCACATCAGCAAGCCAATGTGAAAGGAATTGGAGCACATTCAGCCTTATACACTCAAAGGTTCGCAATCGGCTAAAGGCTGATCGGTTAGAGAAATTAGTGTACTGCCACTACAATATGAGGTTGAGAATAAATGATATGAGGTTGAGACAACAGCTGCGAGACAAACGCGTCGCCGAGGATGCCGCCGCAGAGATTGATGTGGATGCCTTATTTGATGATGATAATCCCTTGCAGTCTTGGGTGGAGACACGAGAGCAGGTTGATGAGTCCGTTTTTGATGTTGATGATAGAAGATGGGCAGAGGGCATACTTGATGAAGATGAGGCAAGAGATCCCGAATTAAGAAGCAAATCAAAGAGGGCCAGAGATACTCATGCGCACCAGTCTAGGGTGGTTGATGACACTGAGGAGCAGTTCGAGTTTGAGCCTGCTAGACACTCAGATACAGATAGCAGGCCAGTCACTCCTAGAATGTCCTCCTTAAGAAGAAGTACATCAGTGCATGGGCAAACTGAGAGGGCAAATGCTGCTGCTCGAGAGGACCCAGCAATTGAGGAGTTGAAGCAGATTTATGTGAGGCACACGCCAAGGGGAAAATGACTCGTGTCAAAGTTGATTGAAAAAAGCACTCCAAAAGAGAAAAAAGCATCCTCAAAGGTTAAAAGGCGACTGGTTTCTTATGATTCTGATGATGATGATGATGATCCCGGAGGTGCTGCAGGTGGTACAAGTGATGCAGGTGCTGCAGGTGGTACTACTGGATATAGTCAAGGTCAACACGGATATGGTTCACCAGGTTACGAAGGTGGCCAACAGGAAGCAGCTATTTATGGGGCCCAGAATTATGAACCATCATTTCAGTTCCATCCATATCCGACCAGTGACTCTTCTCTTCCTCAAGATTTCTATGTTGATACTGGATTCGAATCAAGCCAACCAAACACTCCAAGAGGGATCCAAAGAGGGATGCAGGACTTGGCTACCTCATTGTTTGGTTATAGTGAATATAGACCATACATGCAACCTGGTTATGGGTATCGACATCAAGGGCCAGACGATGAGGGAGAAGGTTCTTCTAGTAATTATTATCCATATTAGGTAAGAATCAATGAATTTTTGTAACATTTATTTTGTCTAAATTGGTTTATTGTACTGCTTCTATTAATGTACAATGGAATATGACTTTAACTTTCACATGTTCAATGTTTGAAGTTGAATTTTTGTAGTTGTCTACTTCAAGGTTATTGCATTAACTTATACAGTCAAATGCATGTGTAATGATTTTTATGATTTTAAGTGATTATTTATATTTTTTATGATTTTTTTTCAGATTTTTTAGAATTAAATTTAATTTTTTTAACCTATTATATGGGTTTCGGCCGGTTTCGGCCGAAACCGAAACCGAAACCGAGTAGACTCGGTTTCGGACCCGGGCGAAACCGAGTCCGAAACCGAGTTTGCCATCCTTGCCCTCCCCCGGTTAGCAGCAGGAGGGAGTGGGGCTGCCACCCCCGCTGGAATGGACAGGGGGTGCACACCCTCGGTGGTGCAGCAGGAACAGTAACAGGAGAGAGGGGAAGAGGCTACCCCTGGTGGCCCTAATGGGGGGTCCTCCCCCTCCTCCTTTGTTTAGGAAAAAAGCAGCAGCCACAGCAAGATTGAGGGGGAGAGGGGGTACCCCCGGTAGACACCACCGGGGGTCCTCTCCCTCCTCTGTTTGGCATAAGCAGCAGCAGCAACTGAGCAGCAACAACTGAGCAGCAGCAGCAACAACTGAGCAACAGCAACAGCAGCCGGGGTGAGGGGAAAGAGGGTGCCCCCGGTGAGTTTGACCGGGGGTCCTCCCCCTCCACCTGGTCTGTCCACACCAAGGAGGAAGGGACAAAGGTGGTCCCCTCCCCAATGTGCCCAGTCGAATGCCACTAATTCTGTGATTTCTTTTATCCTTTTTATGACCTTTTTCCAGCAAAGGACATCTGGAACTCTCCTTTTTTGTTTGTTGACTTTCCCTTAACACGTCTCACTGTCCTTGACTCTGGGGTGAGGGGTAGGTGCGAGACATTGAGGTCCGCTCCCGAGGGGTAAATATCTTGGACCTTGAGTTCATTTCATTGGGTGGATGTGACTTTATGCCGCCCACCCTATAGGTCATTAGAAGCTAAAAAGCTTCACTTTGTGTAGATTTTGTTGAGTGGGTGTGTGTGGCCTTATGCCGCCCACCGAGTGTTTGATGAAATGTCCATGGGTGCTTATGTGACGGCGACGATCTCGTGTCATTTCTTGCCATGACATAATACATTTCATTTCTAAAATTTGTTTGGAATATCAGAAAATATTTGTGACTTTTGTGGGTTTCAACAATAATGCATTTATCTTATAAGTGAGAAGGTTTGGAAAACCTCTTGAAGTGTTCTTGAATGCAAAAGGGCTTTATGAAATGGATATCTAGTGGCTTAAAAACAAGAGCTCGTCAGTGACTGAGCTGAAATTTAAACTAGTAAAGTGTATAGATGGCATTTAAGCAAAGAGAATACAAAACTGATGTCGAGGTAGAGTCTTCAGTGGAATGAGAAGCCAAAATAACAGCAGTTACATGAAGAGGAACATAGCATCTGTCATAAAGAGAGGCAAAATGAAATTGAACCTCTAAATGAAGGTGATAAAGTGTAAGATCAATGAAGATACCACTGAAGCAGGTTCTTGATCTCACCAACAATTTAAGGAACAGGGATTGCAGTGATGATTTGAGGTGGGTGTGTTTACCGGCATCCGGAAGGAAGCTAAGTTGTTTATCTTTATAAAGTTCTGGAAATATGAGTACCAAAGGAGCTTTATCAATGACTGAAAATTTTTTAAGGGGGCATATTTAACCTTTCCCAACGACATGATACCTTAAACCACTGTTTCACACATGAAAAATATGTTGGAAAAATATGCACATATATTTAGGCTAATTAGCATGCATATTATAATTTCCGCGCACGTGGTTTATCAGACGACTTAAGGTTCGTGTACGGGACCTTTCCCCACCGATTGGAGTCGGTGTTAATTTACATCGGACTGAGTCCGAACATCTTTGATCGACTGTCCAAGATCTCTTTTGTTATGGCACCGGCTATGATGAAGATCTCTCTTTTCTTCTTCTTCCTTCCTTTTTTTTGCCCCGGGGAAATCTCCTTACCTTCAACTATTATTGCAATTTTTCCTTCATGCGAGGGCTTATTTGTAATTTTTCCCCTTTGGAGGGGTTTATTTGCCATCTTCCCCTGATGAGGGGTTTATTTGTAATTTTCCCCATGATTAGTGCATTCTTGGACATCCCTTGATTTTCCTGTGCTTCTCTTTCATTTTTCTGTATTTTTCTGGGCCTTCGTGCAATTTTGTAACAATTTTGGGTAAAACCGTCATTTTGCACTCTTTGAGATGAAACAAGTACATATCTCCAATTTGGAGACCATCACCTTCCATTTGAATAATCTCTTTAATTTATGAATTTTCAGATTTTTTCCTAAATTTCATAGATATTTGAACAATTTCATGAAATTTAAGGGCAAAAATGCCATTTTCAAATTGTACAGGGACTTCTCCATAATTTTTATCAATGTTCCAAACTTTGATACATTTCTAACATTCCTTGATTTTTTCAGTAAGTCACATAACATAATTTAAACAATACAAAGCTTTCTCCCGTGACTGCAAGGCGCATTTTAGTCATACCCTAGTGTGAGCGTGTTTTTGTAACTTGCACTTTTTTTTCTTCAAACTTAGAGGGAAGGGGGGGGCAGCGCAGGCCTCCTGCCTGTCTCCCTTCTTCTTTTTCTCCCCAAGCTCTTTTCTTCTTCTTGTGGAAGTTCTCCAAGTGCTCCCATCTTCTTCTGTTCAAGTCTTCTTGTTCCTTTTCGAAGTCTCCTCTCCCCCCTTTTATAGGTGCTGGAAAGTGGAGTGGAGGGAGTGGTACTCCGGTGGAAAGCAGCTCCGGTAGAAGGTAAGAGGTCAAGGTATGGACCCCCTCCCCCCCTTGCACATTTTTTTTTCTGTCTTGCACAGGAAAGAAGGGACCGGACCCCTCCGGTTTGTGATGACCGGAGGGGGTCGCGGTGACAGGAGGGACCCCCCTCTGGTCGTACTGTAACGGAGGGGGTCCCCCTCCGGTTTTCGATGATCGAAGGGTCTCCCTCCGGTCTACAAGTCACCAGAGGGGGGGCTCCCTCCAGTCTGCAGAACAGGAGGGGCCTTCCTCCGGTCTGCAGGACTGAAGGGGGGTCCCCCTCCGGTCACGCTACTTCGGTACAGCGTGACCGGAGGGGGTCCCCCTACGGCTCAATGCCACCGGAGGGTCCCCCTTCAGTACTGTATGACCGGAGGGGGTCCCCCTCCGGCCTATGTGCAGCCCGAGAGAGAGAAGAGAGGGGCGGAGGGGGGGGCCTTGCACCCTTGGGCTATAAAAGGGACCTCCCATCCTTTTCAACCATTTTTTTATTTGTAGGATTTAGGCTATAGCACGTGGAGAGCTCTCCCTTGTCTATTTTTGGCCAACTCTGCTGCACGGGACTGTCGTCATGTGGGGAACACCACCCCGACGCGCCGAACTCGGTCTTAAACGACCATAAAAGTCCCTTTTGTAGCCGATTTATCGCGTGAGTAAGCAACTCCACTCTGCTCATCAACTATTTGATAAAAAATTTTGCGCATGGAAGCATGTATAAATTTGTGAATAGTCCCATTTAGCGGGACCCTTAAAAGGCACACAATGACGATTTCATACCGTTTTGTGGCCATCACATAGTGCATTTGATCCCTTTATTTCCGAAATTTTCTGAAAATATCAGAAATTCACTGTGAACTTTGTGGGGTTCAACAGCCACACAAGAGGTGAATCCATGGAACAAGAAAAAGGAGACATAATAAAAAATCTTTATTTAAGGAACAAATTTTTAGTTGTCAAAATTTGAGGAAGATACATTTGCTAACATCTTGTTTAACTCGCAGAAATAAATAAATAGATAAATAAATATTACTTCTTTGAAAAAGAAAATACACATTAGTGGTTATTTAAGCAGCAAGTGCACTATTATTTCCGCAAATTTAGGTTTATCAAATGATTTGAGTTCGGGTACAAGACATTTCCCCGTCAACCGTAGTCGATGCTTATTTACATCGGCATAAAGTCCGAATACTCTTAATTAACTGTTAAAGAAACGCCTTTCGACCTCCACAATATCCATTGTGATATTGGGGGTTTTATCTAACTGATTTGATCAAAGAGATCACCCGTTAGAGATACACATTTGCAAGAGAAAACTAAACATTTCATTCTTTATATTCATCTTTACAAAATACATGGAATCCCAATTACATAGTCAGATCATTTGATTTACATTTGACCTTCATTCCACCACCAGAATAGACTATTGAATTTGAGTTTCACAGAGATCAAACCCCCTTTTTGGGTATGTTTGTAATTTCTGACCCATCCTAGGTATCGCTGCAATTTTGGACCCTTTTTTGGGTATTTCTATAGTTTCTGACCCTTCAGGGGTATTTTTGCAGTTTCCAAGCCTTCTAGGATATTTTGACAGTTTTTTGACCCTATTAGGGTATTTTGGTAGTTTTGACCCTTCCAGGATATTTCGCAATTTTTGACCCTTCCAGGGCATTTTCATAATTTTTTCTCGTTTGCTGGTCTATCTATGATTTTCCCTCGATTGGGAATTTGTTTATGATTTTACCTCGACTGAGGATTTATCTATAATTTTTCCTTAATTGAGGGTTTATTTGTAATTTTCCCTCAATTGAGAGTTTGTGTGCAATGAGTTTGTCTGCACTTTTCCCTCAATTGGTGGTTTACTCGCATTTTTTTAAAAGAATTTTAAGGGTATTTGCATAATTTCGGATAGACCAGGGATATTTTTGTAATATCTCGACTGAACATAGATTTTTGTGTAATCTTGGCATGAGACGCAACTCCCTCCTTGACGAAGACGCGTTGGCCAAAGACTCTCGGGAGATTGCTTCTCCTTCTCAAGCTCCCATGGGTTGGGGTTCAGCTTCATGCGTTCAACGCAACACCGGGGATCTATGCATACCCTTTTTGTAAAGGTTGGGGGCATGTGTACGGACCCAAGGAGGGACAATTTTATAACATACCCTCATTGTGAGCACAAGCACAAGTACAACACAAACCCTCCCGAAGGATGGGCCTTCAAAAGCACAAACACAAGAGTCCTCTGCGCTCTCTCCTCTCTGTGCTCTGTCTATGTCCTGTCTGCGAAATGGGGCCCCACTAGAGGTATTTATAGAGCCCCTGGGTGGTTGAAGATGGATATGGTCCAAATCACTTACCCGGGGGGAGTGATCCGGTCCAAATCACTCACCTGGGGGAGTGATCCGGTCCAAAACCCCTATGTGGGGGTTGGATCCGGTCCAAACCCCCTTGTGAAGAGAATGGGAGGGCCGGCATCCATCCATCTCTCTCTCTCTCTCTCTCTCTCTCTCTCTCTCTCTCTCTCTCTCTCTCTATATATATATATATATATATATATATAAGATTTTTATCCATTTTTGGCTTCAACACATCTCAAGTGAGGAAACTCTTTAAAAAAAACACATCTCAAGCAAGGAAGTTAAGATCTTCATCTTGAAGGAGTTTTGAAATTCTATCAGATGGTGAGAGGAGCTTATCAATAATTCTAACATGACATGAAGATAACATAAACCACATAAGAGGAGGTACATCAGTAAAATAAGGAAACTGAAATGTATGTGATGAGGAAATATTTCTAGACTTTAAAACACATTTACGAATTTTTCAAAAATATTGAACTGATTAGAGCACCATATACAGTCTCAATATGAAGCATAAGACTAGAAAATGAGACAAACAGTTGGCCATTTCTAGCTGGGCAATGTCAAAAATAAGCAAAAGCACACAAACTTTTTCTGAATCATGAAAAGAGAAGGAAATTTCTCATCCTTACCGTATATCCCAAAACTTTACTCCTCCATGTCCACCAGTCACTATCAAATTTGCACTTTCAGTATTACTGCACAATTAACATTTTAGAACTTAGAAACCCAGCAAAATACATATTGCTTACATATTAGTGGCAATTTTATTACTGCCGATTGTACTATATTTCTTTAAATCAGTGGTTTCCTGTCAATCTAATTATATTGCATATCTGCTGCAGGAGTAAAAACAAGCATAGAATCAAACTTCTCTAGGAAAGTTATACCAATTTGCATCAAATTTGTTTATAATATTTCTAGTAAACAGCATAAATGCCACAGAAGAAGCAGGCAAAAAAGAATATGGCTAACAACAAAATTTTAGAGAAATTAAAACATATAGTTCTCATAGAGCAACCCCATATGGAGGAATCAGAAAAACTGCAGCATCCATGAGGTAGAATTTCAACATTTCCTGACAAAATTCATTGGGAACATGGGTGGATATCTGGAGAATCCAAGGTAAACTGGAGACCCACATGCGCAAAAAACTAAAGTAACAAAGACTAACAAAACATAAACTTATCCCCAAAAAGACATGATACGGAGTCTCTCAGCACACTTAACTGCATGCAGTGGACATCGAGTGCATTTTTCTGCAACAGACATCAAGTGCATGAAATGGTGAAACCGTTTGTTAACACTAGACCTTAATTCATTTCTTCATTGGATTGCTATCATTTTCTCATCAATATAATCAAAGGCCTCTTATCTTCATGCGCATTAATGCTTTAATCTTCAATTGCAGGAATAAACATGTAGAAGAAAGCAAAATAACAGATACTTGATGTGGACGCCCTTAACTCATCTCTTTTTGCTTTGTTGGGAGGGTAATTGGCCACACACCGCCTTGGTGTGTTTGTATTGGATCTCTTTTTTGGGAGCTTTCTTACACTTGTACACTCCTTTTTCATTTATACAATCAGTGGTATTATCCACTTAAAAAAAAAACAGATACTTAATGTCTTACAATAAAAAAAACAACTGATTTCGATGAGTTTGGCTGTGTTTGGCCTGAACTTTGCTTAACAATGCGTCTCAGTGCCTAGACTACAGACTTCTTGTGAATATTTCTTACATTTTAGACACTTTCATAAAATGTTAGTAGTTCACGTCCTATGATGTTTTTTATAGCGATTTTTACTTATATACCTTATAATTCGTCATATTTCAAATATACTTCTGACTATCACAAATCACTAAAAATACCCCCCTGAATACTTCCAAATGGTTGCGAGTATACACTTCCAGTTCTATGACATCAACTTCAAAGGAATATTCCTGAAAGATGCTATGAAAAATAAATGGCAAAAAAAAGAGCCTTTAAGAGTGAAGCCTGCCTTTAAGAGCGAAGCCATGTGATCTCATCACATCCCTATGAAATTAACCTGAGGATAGGTTCGTCATTTTGACATTTAAACTGCACTTAAGTCACAGGGAGGGTATCACCACAACTATTTGGATGTATTCAGGGGTATTTCTGAAAATTCATGAAAATCAGGAGTATATATACTCAAGTTTATTATAAGGTCATCAAACTTAAAACCTTAAGGTGTTGAGTGGAGAGGGATACAACATTATATTCTTGATTTATTTTGGTCTCCACTTGATGAGACTATTTTTAACAAACTTCCTTACATGAGGACCGACTTAGGCTCTACCATGTGGATCATGACAAAATGGGGTATGTGGCCTAGATCATAATACCATACTGAAGTTTCTTAATAGGCCATCCAACCCAAGGAGCACAGAAATTCATATCTAAATTCCATGAAAAATCTTACTTGCTTAAATCTATGATTAGGTAAGACCTAGGTGATGATTAGAAGGTCAAGCATAGCATAACTACTAGTGTATGAGATCTTGATAGCTGAACTTGTGGATGGAGATCATGATGGCATATTAGCATGGCAAATCACAAGATAATTGTAGTGGCATTCATGCTTAAGTGGTTAAGAGATAATGAAAACTACTGAAGATGTATGGATAGCATTGTGCCCAATTTCCTTAATATGATGATTATCAACTTCATTGTAAACAATTAAGTGGCTCACATTACGATCACCAGTCTTCCTGCATGGTTATTTGTGCATTAATTTGATAGAAACCTTTTTAATTAATTAAAGAAATTATGTAGAGTATGTAGGTGATATCTGTGTATAGTTAATGATGTGAGACAACCTAGGATGGTGGTGGCAACCCGGGCACCAAGTGGTACGAGGCGGAGGTTGAACCCGAAGGTCTCCTCGCACAAGAAAGGCCGCGTTCCGGACCGGCGTAACCGGACCTTCCCGCGACGTCTTTTGATATACCACTTGATGAGGGGGAACCACAATGGGTGGAGCACAACTAATGGGATGCAGCAACTAGCCCGATCCTTGGACCTAGCAAGCAAGCACAATTCGCAAGATTAACGGACCGACGTCGGCGGCCACTCACCTGATGCTCACCCAAAACCCGGGATAACTCGGTGATGCCGAGCCGAGGATGTGAGTGTTGGACCCTTGCTGGTGGAGGGCCAGCAAGGCCAAGGTTGCTTTCCCAAGGGTACGAATGCCCGAATCAAGGGGCAGACCGGGTGCCATGGAAGGCAATTTCGGCCGAAACGTTTCGATTTCGGACCGGAACGAAACAGTACCAAAAGCCCAGTTTCGGCCGAAACCAAATATACCCCTTTATAAAAAAAATATTATTTAATTAGTTTCGGCCAAAACCGGTACTGCCTTCCTTGCCGGGTGCCGAGGGCACGGGTCTCACTCTCTTCCCCACGGCGGTCTCTCGAAGGCAATGGTGCTGCCGGGACCGAGCGCTCACTCTCTCTAACCAGCGGAGCTATGAACAAATATTGAACAAACAAAACACTAAGTAGGAGCAGGAGTAGAGTGCTTACTCGACCGGTTTGAAGAAATCGGTCCCGGTCGGCAAGGAAGGCAGTACCGGTTTCGGTTTCGGTTTCGGCCGAAACTGGCCTTTCGGTACCGTTTCGTTCCGGTCCGAAACCGAAACGTTTCGGCGGTTTCGGTTTCGGTTTCGGCCGAAACTGGCCTTTCGGTACCGTTTCGTTCCGGTCCGAAACCGAAACGTTTCGGCCGAAACGTTTCGGTTTCGATCGAAACTGCCTTCCATGCCGGTCGGAGACGTGGGCGAGCGGGGAGCGTGGGATCGCCACCCGCACGCTGCGCCAATGAAGCTTCAACCTGAATTAACAAGTTACAATCACTACGCCCCTTGCAAGGGAGGGAGTTGGACTAGGGGTGGGGGACTGTAGGATTACAAGCAAACACTACCTCCCGCAGGGAGGGGCTTTAAGCCGGCCAGGCGGGGTGGGGGAACTTAAGAAAAAGTCGAATTGCCGAGCTACGCCGGTTCTGGCCGCTTCTGGAACAGCCGGACAGGAAGGTGATGACGGCGCCGCCACGGACTCCACCGACTTCAGATGATGATGGGACCAGCGCCAAAATGTCCAGGGTTGGCCCATGAAGACGCCCAAATTTCTGGAGATTATTCTGATGCCGACGATGGTCGAGGCGAGGTCGGGACCAGGGCTGGTCGGACCTGGCTCTGGATGTCCCAAAACTTCTACTGCTGGAAGAAGTGGCCGCCACGAACACTCCCGAGGTCCAATGAGGGCGGGACTAGAGCCGTTGCGATCGTGGACGAGTCCTCTTCGATCAGAGACCAACGGAGTCGCCGGAGTAGACCGCGAGAACCAGAATGGTGGGAAGGGTCGGATCTGGCTGAGGGGAAGCTGACCCTGCGCACTCCGGGCAGAAAATTTGGAAATCTGTGCTCCGGGATCCAAATGGCTCCCTTCTTGTTGGTACTGACAGAGGGCTTGGAAGAGAAGACCCCAACCAAAAATCACGTCCAAAGTCGTCCTGGAGCAGCCGTGGTCGCTTCTTCTCTTGGCCTCAGGTTCCCCGTCGGAGCAGTTTTGCGCAGTCGTGGGAGAATGGCTCTCCCGGGCAGCTCGGAGCTCGGACGGATGCGAGACCACCTCACCTGCGAAGCTGCTTCGAAGAGCTTTCCAGCAATGTATGATACACCACCAGAAGATGCGGGATGAAGATGTAGTAGACTCTGCAACTGGGCACCAGATCTGCAGCCTGCGACCTGGGAACTGCAAGTTGAGGATGGTAGATGTGGTGATGGGGGTGGGCGACCAGATGGCAGGGGGATGGGGGCTGGAGCTTGTGGGATGTTGCTGGAGGGGTCTAGGGGTGATGGAGGGGGTGTGGGGGCTGCTGGAGCAGAAGCTGGGTTGGGAGAGAGGGGGCTGCGGCCAGGGTAGAGAGGGAGAGAGGGTGGGGGCGCAGGTTGGCTTGGAGGGAGATTTCTCCCTTGGTTTGAATGGGTGGTTAATGGGGGGAATTAATTCTGGTCTTGGGGAGGGGAAAGGGTGTGTTGGGGAAGGGAAGGGGTGCTTGGGGAGATGGGATTCTCTCTTGGGAGGGGGAGAATGACTCTTAGGGTTGAGGAGGATTTAATGGGGAAGTTAATGTATCTAGGGAGGTGAAAGGGTGGGTGATGTGGCAAGTGGGGAGTGGATGAAGTGGAGGAGAGAAGGATGATGTGGCAGCAGAGGTGGACAGTGGGGAAGGTGAAAGGGCAGGTGCGCCCAAGAGAGAGAGGGAGGGGGATGAGAGACAGTGGGGGTCACCCCCTAGAGAGAGAGAGAGGGAGAGGGGGGATAGGAGGGACTTCTCACCCACTGTGAGACACGGAAAAAATCTAAATCGACTTTTTATCGTAGATAAAATATAGATTTTAGTTCTTTTTGAAAAGAAACATCCCCCTCTAAGTATAGAGGGTGATTCCGTGTGTGCGCATAGTATCAGACGATTTCGATTCGAGTGCTGGACCTCTCCCCACTGACCGGAGTCAGTGTTAATTTACATCGGCCTAACGTCCGAACACCTTTGTTTGACTGTCAAAGAAATCTCCAACTTCTTTTACAGGGTTCTAAGGTTGAGGGCAAACTCTCTTGAAGAGCTCATGATGTCCACTCACTTACCACCGACCAACAGAAACAATTGAATTAGGGCTAGGTCTGAGCAAAACCCTAGGATTTAAGAATGGAAATGCAAATATGTAGAAGCCATAGGCATTTTTGAAGTAGAGAAGTTTTCTGGACCCCGAGGGTATTTTGGTAATTTTACCACCCCAGGGGTATTCCAGTAATATTCCCAGGCCAAGGGTATTTCTGAAATTTCTGGGCTGGAATGAAGTAGGATCGGGTCCCTCACCCCAAGGCGTTGAGACTCTTTTTAGAGGGTTTTGGGAGGCTGTTGGGCCATTTTTAGGATGTAGGGGTATTTTGATAATTTTTACCATACCCTAGACCTAGGTTTATAATGATACCCGAGTGTTGGACTGAGCTGACAACACTCCCAGACCAAAGTAGTGACAAGGGGGCTTGATAGAAGACACATCTGTCAATTTGATCGAAGGAGGGGTATATATGCAATTTTTCGAAGTCGGGGGTTTTCTTATAATTTTCCCACCCGAGGGTACATATAAAACATGCTGAGTGCTTCTATAGTTCAAATGAGTACAAGGGTTGTCGGCGAGTTGTCGACTGTACAAGAGTCCGCGTAAGAGCGGGAGATAGGGACGTAGTCCCAATTACAAAAGTCGCGGTGTATAACTGCAAATTACAGGACTTGGGTCTTTTACGATCCCGGGGAGGACATTCTTGTAATTCTGCCATTATAAGGGCATAAAGACATGACTTAGTCATCCCGGGGCGTAAAGACTTACAAACATGGCCCGCTGAGGGGCATAATTACAAACATGGCCCGCTGAGGGGCATAAACGTAAATATACCCCGTAGGGGCATAAGTACAAGACCCGGGGACTTACCCCACACGGGTTCCTCCAACCCCGGACGGGTTCCTCCGACCCCGTACGGGTCTTCCATCTCCAAGTTGCCCCATTTCTGCTCCAACTACATAAAAGCAGAGGTGTTTTTGCAAAGTAAAATTTGCTTCCAACACCCACTCTAATGGCTTCTCACCAAAAGAAAGAGATTTAAATTGGATTCTAAAAATTTCAAATATTCATTAGGTTTCTCAAATGGGGGTGGGGTCCTATTTATAGGGACGCAACCTTTTACAAGATAGAACTACCTCTGGCTTTACTTGAAATGACCAAAGCTGTCCAATAAGCAAACCAAGGGGGTAAATGACTCAAACATAGGAAAATAACCTTCGGACCTAGGGATATGACTCAAATAAAAGAGAAATTACAATGATATGACTCAAATAAAAATAAGAAAATACAACATATGACTCAAAATAAATGACTAAATCATGTCGAATGCTTCCGGGGAAGGAGACGGGCCGTGAGTGCAGGGTCGGATGGTGATGACCCCATCATACTCCCGGGGTGCGGAGAACTCGACTCCGTCGAGTAAGAGTCCTCCCTCCTCGGAGAGTGCTGTAGCAGTGCCGCCCACAATTATTTCGAAGGAGGCCGATCCTTCCACCTGACGAGAGAGCGCTCGTACACCTTGCTCCTGGTGGCAGTGACCTGTTCATCCAATATCCGCTCAATCTGCTCACGCTGGGCTCTCCGGGCTGGTGGATGTCTCTCAAGGGTAGGTGCTCTCTCAAGGGAGGGGATGGGCTCAATATCCTCACTGGGTGCCACTGTGGGACCCTTATATGGCACCAGGTCTGCCACATTGAATGTGGGGCTCACTCCGTACTCCTCGGGAAGGTCTAACTCATAAACATTAATGCCAATGCGCCTCAGAATCTGGAAGGGATCAGCCCCACGATACCTCAATTTTGAGACAGCTCTCGGGGAGAGCCTCTCAGTGCTCACCATCATAGAATCACCTACGCGGAATTCTTGGTGGCGTCGATGAGAGTCGGCCTGCCTTTTGTAAATCTCATTTTTTCTTGCTGAGGTGCATGCGAAGGTTTTTATGCAATTTTGTGAATGCTGACCTTCTAGTGTTTATGGGTGAACCTGGGCACTCAAATGCGGACCTACCATGCATGAGGTGTTTATCGGGCTTGTGAGATGTGGGAGGTCCTAGGCATCCAAAAGTGGATCTAGCTTGCTTATGCTTCCTATCAAGGTAGGTGAAGATTGGGAGACCGGGGCATCCAAACTTGGCCCTATCATGCATAAGTTCTCTACTCAAGGTTGGAGGACCGGGGCATCCAAATATGATCCTATCATGTGTAAGACCAATGACGAATGGGGGAGGACGGTTACACCCAAATATGGACCACTCACGCTTCCGACTTGACATGTGGGTGTCATGAATGAAAGGACTCGACTTACTAATCATGCCAAGTGGTGTGGTACGCCAAGACATAGGCACTCCTACTCCAAAGATGACTTCCATGGGCGGGGTTGTGGGATGGTCTTTGAGCTTCCACTCAAAAGGGTCGAAGGAATCTAGGAAGGTGATCATCATAGAGAGAGGCTCTTCCTTGTTCCTAGGTGAAGATCTTCCATGGTTATGGTTTCCCATATGAGGCCCGAGTCTAGGAAGTGGTGGGTTAGATCAATCAGGGTGGGTTGTGGTAGGGATAAGTGGGAGTTGGGTAAGGTGGTTGGGTCACATGGGTATCCCGACTCCCATAAGAAGGGATCGAAGGGATCATGATAAGGGTCACCTAGAGAGAGGTACTCTATGTCCTCGAGGTCCTCAAAAGGTGATGAGTCATCCTCCTCCATAATGGTTAGGCTCGTGCCTTGGGTGGGACGGTCGGCCATGAGGGAATGGCTTGGCTTCATACCCGAGATAAGAAGCTCCAATTTGAGGATGGAGTCGGGCTCATCGGGTGTGGGGAGGAGTAAAAGGAGGTCGCTAGTGTAGCAACCCATGGTGCAAATTGAGGTGATAGACCCGACACATAGGTGTAGGAGGTCAAGGCTCCTAGATTGTTTGGCCATAGTGGTTAACGTGCCAGTCAACTCCATTTGCCAAGCTAGGCCCTTAAGAAGATCCCTTAATGTCTCCACTTGGTAAGATGATTGAATGGTGGTGTGATAGGAGAGGGGCACTATGAGGAGGTTTAGCTCCATGGGAGGGTAGACATAGGATGTGATGAGGTGAATCGGTCTCTCTTTTAGCCATCTAACTAAGGATCCACTTAAGTTGACCTCGCTCCCAACTAGAGGGGATGGCATAGAGTGAAGGTCAAAGTGCGAGGTTTCCTCTTCGTCTTGGGCATGTGTTTCCTTCAAAGTGGGGGTTGGATCCGAGGTGTTTACCACTATGCGGTCGGGTGTGGGGATTATGGGTTCCTCTACCAAGGAGGTGAGAGAGTCTTTTGTGGGTAGGGTGATGATGGTTTGCGTATGGTGCACCCGGGGTGGTGGGAAAAGGGAAACTTAGTTTGGGATTGGTAGGGGAAGTAGTGGACGTCTAGGTTGGGGTAGGATTGAAGTCGGGAGTGGTAGATGGGTTGGGTGAGGAGGCTTGGGTTGGTTGGTCTTGGGAGGTGTGTCCCTTATGGGGGGAGATGGAGAGGTTGAGGTCCCTTTGATTTGGGTGTGGGTTGAATAAGAGAGTTTGGGTTGGGGGGTGGTGGCCATTATGGGGGAAACCGTATCGGCTATGGGTCTCTTGCCCTTGGGATCGGCCGGTTGTGGAGGGGTGGAAGTGGGGGCCAATTGGGTTTGAATAGTGGAGGTAGTGTATAGGTGTTGGTCGGGGTAGGTAATGGTGGGCGTTGTGGAGGTTGGGCCTTTAAGGTGGCCTTGAACTGGCCGGGAGAGAAAGGAGGAGTGGTAGTGCTCCTCGGGTCATGGCTCTCCGAGTAGGAAGGGGGACGTTGGGGAGCGTAGATCTTCCTAAGTTCTACCTTCATCTCCTCCCATGAGCTTATGGGTTCTTGCCTCCTAACCGCCCTAAGACCCACTATGTGGTTCCACTCTTTCTTGGCCTGAGGCGAAAGTCGTCCTTTGGCAATGTTGATTCTCTTGGGTCCATATACCCAAGTCCTCTCAAAGTATTTTTCCATAGTAGCCTCCCACTTTAGATAGGCTCTAGGGCATAGTTGTCAGTTTCGGCCGAACCGATACGTTTCGGCCGAAACATATCGGTTTCGGCCGTGCCCGTAACCGTTTTAGCCTCTTTCACTGTAGCTAAAACGGTTTCGGGAAGGGGTATCGGTTTCGAGCGAAACCGATACCGGTTTCGCCCGAAACCGAATGGTTTCGTCCCGAAACTATTCGGTTTCGGGCGAAACACGTGAACTCTTCACGTGAAACCCCTACCCTCAGCCCCCTCGACCCCGAAACCCCTCCCCTCCCGCCGCGGAAACACCAGGAGCAACAGCAGCAGCAGCAGCCCGCCTCGTCGCGGAAACACCAGGAGCAGCAGCCGCGCGCAGTCGCCGAAGTCTGCGGGTGCGGACCGCCCGCGCGGCAGCAGCAGCTGCAGGCCAATAGGCCGGCCCCAGCCCCCCCTGCGCGCTGCACCCTCCGCCGGTCCGCCCGCCTGCAGCAGCAGCAGCGTGCGTGTGCTGCCTGCGCGCGCCCGCCAACCGGCCAGCCCAGGCCAGAGGCCGCCCCAGCCCGCGCTCCCGCCCGCCGTGCCCCTGCTATCGGCAACCCGCCAGTGCCCAGCCTAGCCCCATTCCACCCTAATTAGCTCTAATTAGAGCTAGGTAAGATTTCTTAGATGATTATTTTGTTAAATAATTCTTTTAATTTAGTGATTAGACTAAAAATGTTAGTTTAGCCCTAATTAGACTATGAAATTTAGGGCTTTCATCTAATTAGGTTTTTGTAAGGGTCAATTAAAGTTCAATTAAGTTCCATTTTAACCTCTATCATGTTGGTAATTAATTTTTGTCAAGGGTGATTAAGCTAAAATTATAAATTAAATCTTAATTAGACTATTAAATTTGGGACTTTCCTCTAATTAGGTTTAGTAAGGGTCAATTGAAACTCAAGTAAGCTTCATTAATTAATTTGGACCTCTATCATGTTGGTAGTTAATTTTTTTCAAGGGTGATTAGGCAAAAATTGTAAATTAAATCCTAATTAGGTTATCGAAATTGATACTTTTGTCTATTTTGATTTGTTTAGGCTCAATTGAAGTTAAATTATGCTTCATTGAACATTTTGGGGTGGGAGCATGCGGGTAATTATTTTTTCCCAAGGGTGATTAATGGTTAATTACTAATTAAGCCCTAATTAGGTCATAGAAATTGGGGCTTCTGTCTATTTTGATTTGCTTAGGCTCAATTGAAGTTACATTAAGCTTCATTGAACATTTTGGGGTGAGAGCATGCGGGTAATTATTTTTTTCCAAGGGTGATTGATAATTAAGCCGTAATTTTTTCAATGTACTGACAACTATTCTATTTTTCTTTGACTGTCTTAATGCAGCATCATGCCTAGACGTCAGCAAACACAGGAGCAGCAAGGGCAGGAGGATCCGGGGTGGGCCCACATGTCCTTAATTGATGCTAAGAGAAGAAAGGTAAAATGCAATTACTGTGGTAAGGAGATGTATGGCAGAATTACCAGAGGAAAGCAACATTTGGCAGGGGTAAGAGGAGAGGTGAGACAATGTGACAACTGTCCCCGAGAGGTGCGAGAAGAGATGCGCCAGTGCCTTCTGGGGAAAAGGGAGAGGGTGCAACAAAGGGCTGGGGATGAGGCTGAAATTGCTGAGGAGATTTCTGACAGAAGGGTTAGGAGGGATGATGATGAGGAAGGCACTGAGGATTCTGATCCAGAGCTGACTGAAACAAGGGAGCGTTAACAAGTCGCTCGAAGGAAAGGGAAGGGAGCCATGGGTTCAGGGACGTATGAGAGTACAGCTGCACGACGTCCTGACGTTGGTGCTGCCCCACATACGCAGGGAACATGTCCCATGGACAGCTATCTGCACAGAAGGCCCCAAGCTACACAACCTAAAATCAAGCAAGCATTGAGAGGGGTCAAAAAATCAGCAGAAGTTGCAGGACATGCATTTAAATCTATCTGCAAATGGTTTTTTCATGCAGGTGTCCCTGCACACGCAGCTTCAAGTGAATATTTCCAACCTATGTTGGATGCCATAGCAGATGCTGGCCCTGGCTTGAAGGCCCCCTCACGTCGAGACATATACGGGCGTGACCTTGAGGGAGAGGTTGAGGAGCCCCATGATTGGGTTGAAAGCTTCAAGCATATATGGGTGGAGAGAGGATGCACCATCATGTGTGATAGTTGGACTGGTACCACGAAGAAGTCCATGATAAAATTTTTGGTCTATTACATCGAAGGTACAATGTTTGTGAAATCAGTTGATGCATCAGATTATGAAAAAAATGTAAATTATTTGTTTCATTTGATGGATGGCATGGTAGAACAAATTGGAGAGGAGAATGTTGTGCAGGTGGTGACTGATAATAAAGCCAGTTACAAGGCTGCAGGGAAGAAATTGATGCAGAAGCGCAGTCATTTATATTGGCTCCCATGTGCAGCACATTGTCTGGATCTGATGCTTGAAGACATAGGGAAGGAAAAGCATGTGAAGAAGACAATTGACAAGGCACAAAAAGTCACACAGTATATCTATGGCCATCCTAGGATACTAAATATGTTCAGGGCGCATGCCAGTGGAGGGCGAGATATCATCCGTGCAGGCCCAACCAGATTTGCTTCCAATTTTATTTCTTTGGAGTATTTGCACAAGTATAAGATTGATCTCAATTCTTATTACTTTATCCTTACTGATATGTAACAGTTGATGCAGCTTCAAATTTCATTTATCTGCACAGGTACAAAAATGAGCTGAAAGCTTTCATGTACCACAATGCCCTGCGGGACTACATCGACAAGGGCACAGTTGATGCACAGATGGATTATCTGGATGTCTGCCACGTCGTGAACGACAACAAATTCTGGGACAGGGTGTCACGGTACTTGAAAGTAGTCACACCCCTCGTGAAGCAAGGATGGCAAACTCGGTTTCGGACTCGGTTTCGGCCGGGTCCGAAACCGATACGACTCGGCATCGGTTTCGGCCGAAACCCAGATAAAATGTTAAAAAAATCATATTAATTCTAAAAAATCTAAAAAAAATCATAAAAAATATAAATAATCACTTAAAATCACAAAAATCATTACACATGCATTTGACTGTATAAGTTAGTGCAATAACCTTGAAGTAGACAACTACATAAATTGAACTTCAAAGTTCAAACATTGAACATGTGAAAGTTAAAGTAATATTTCATTGTACATTAATACAAGCAGTACAATAAACCAAATTAGACAAAATAAATGTTACAAAAATTCATTGATTCTTACCTAATATGGATAATAATTACTAGAAGAACCTTCTCCCTCATCGTCTGGCCCTTGATGTTGATACCCATAACCTGGTTGCATGTATGGTCTATATTCACTATAACCAAACAATGAGGTAGCCAAGTCCTGCATCCCTCTTTGGATCCCTCTTGGAGTGTTTGGTTGGCTTGAGCCGAATCCAGTATCAGCATAATAATCTTGAGGAAGAGAAGAGGAACTGGCCGGATGGAAGTTGAATGATGGTTCATAACCCCACGACCCATAAATCACTGCCTCCTGTTGGCCACCTCCATAACCTGATGGATGCCCATATTGACACTGTGACTCATGTCCTCCCTCACCCTGACTGTATCCTCTGCCTGTGTCTGCGTGGAAGGAGAAAGGACCACCAGCATCCCCACCGCCAGTAGTAGCACCTGTAGCACCTGACACATACAAAAATATAGAATTTATCTCCTACCAAAACCTTTTCTGATTCGAACTGATAATAAGAATTTAAGTTACTTTCAAAAACAAAAAATCAAAGGATCACGAAACCTGCAGTCTCCAGTCGCCTTTTGACCTTTGGGGATACTTTTTCCTGTGCCGGTGTGCTTTCTTCTTGCACCCTTGACATGAATCATGTTCCCCTTGCGTGTGCCTCAAATAAATCTGCTTCAACTGCTCAATTGCCGGGTCCTCTCGAGCAGTAACATTTGTTCTCTCAGTTTGCCCATGCACTGATGTACTTCTTCTTAAGGATGTAGGTGCCTTGCCCACTCTAGGAGTGACTGGTCTGCTATCTGAGTCGGAGTGTCTAGCTGACTGAAAATCATGCTGCTCCTCAGTGTCCTCAGCAACCCTAGACATGTGGGCATGAGTATCTCTGGCCCTCTTTGATTTTCTTCTTAATTCGGGATCTCTTGGCTCATCTTCATCTAGTATGCCCTCTGCCCATCTTCTATCATCATCATCAAAAACAAGCTCATCAACCTGCTCTCGTGTCTCCACCCAAGACTGCAACGGATTCTCATCATCAAATAAGGCATCCACATCAATTTCTGCGGCGGCATCCCCGACGGCGCGTTTGTCTCGCAGCTGTTGTCTCAACCTCATATTGTAGTGGCAGTACACTAATTTCTCTAACCGTTCAGCCTTTAGCCGATTGCGAACCTTCGAGTGTATAAGGCTGAACGTGCTCCAATTTCTTTCACATTGGCTTGCCGATGTTGTTTGACTGAGCACCCTAACTGCAATGAAAGCCAATGCATTGCTGCCCACATCTCAGTTGTTCACCATTATCCACCAGTCAACTGTTCCACCAACCATAAACAAATGCATTTTAGTTGTAGAAATATATATTCATCAGGTTAAGAAATCCAAAAAATAAAATATACCTGGGCTCACTCTTCCCACAGCGTATTGCAATTGGGAGTCAGCATATGCCCCAGTCCTCATTCTGTAATGGTTCATCTACAAACATAAAGTAATACATTAACATAACTACTTAAATAAATTCTATACATGTTATTGAAAGTATCAAATAAAGGCGAACCTCTACTTCGGCCTCTAGTCTCTTTTTTGGATTCCTCGATAAACGATCAATGACTTTTAAAGTCCCTTGAAGCACCTCGCCATCAACATGTGCATCGGCACCGTACATAAATCGAGGGCTGAGGAAATAACTTGCATTTGTGTATAATTAACTAAATGAAATTTATAAAATAACATAAAGACATTACCCCAATTTCAGTATAATTAATCACTCACCAGCTGCATGCAAGTCGTGGTGTAATGTGTTGTCCCATCTCTGGTCAATAATTTTCCACCATTTTGCATAATGTCTGGGAAGGGAATGCTGCAACTCTAATTTGGCACGGTCCATGGCCTCGTACAGATAACCCATATCATTCTACTCATCGCCATCCACCATTCTTAGGACCTTCACGAGGGGTGTGACTACTTTCAAGTACCGTGACACCTTGTCCCAGAATTTGTTGTCGTCCACGACGTGGCAGACATCCAGATAATCTATCTGTGCATCAACTGTGCCCTTGTCGATGTAGTCCCGCAGGGCATTGTGGTACATGAAAGCTTTCATCTCATTTTTGTACCTGTGCAGATAAATGAAATTTGAAGCTGCATCAACTGTTACATATCAGTAATAATAAAGTATCAAGAATTGAGATCAATCTTATACCTGTACAAATACTCCAAAGAAATAAAATTTGAAGCAAATCTGGTTGGGCCTGCACGGATGATATCTCGTCCTCCACTGGCATGCGCCCTGAACATATTTAGTATCCTAGGATGGCCATAGATATACTGTGTGACTTTTTGTGCATTGTCAATTGTCTTCTTCACATGCTTTTCTTTCCCTATGTCTTCAAGCATCAGATCCAGACAATGTGCTGCACATGGGAGCCAATATAAATGACTGCGCTTCTGCATCAATTTCTTCCCTGCAGCCTTGTTTGGCTTCATTATCAGTCACCACATGCACAACATTCTCCTCTCCAATTTGTTCTACCATGTCATCCATCAAATGAAACAAATAATTTACATTTTTTTCATAATCTGATGCATCAACTGATTTCACAAACACTGTACCTTCGATGCAATAGACCAAAAATTTTATCATGGACTTCTTCGTGGTACCAGTCCAACCATCACACATGATGTGCATCCTCTCTCCACCCATATATGCTTGAAGCTTTTAACCCAATCATGGGGCTCCTCAACCTCTCCCTCAAGGCCACGCCCGTATATGTCTCGACGTGAGGGGGCCTTCAAGCCAGGGCCAGCATCTGCTATGGCATCCAACATAGGTTGGAAATATTCACTTGAAGCTACATGTGCAGGGACACCTGCATGAAAAAACCATTTGCAGATAGATTTAAATGCATGCCCTGCAACTTCTGCTGATTTTTTGACCCCTCTCAATGCTTGCTTGATTTTAGCTTGTGTAACTTGGGACCTTCTGTGCAGATAGCTGTCCATGGGACATGTTCCCTGCGTATGTGGGGCAGCACCAACGTCAGGACGTCGTGCAGCTGTACTCTCATACGTCCCTGAACCCACGGCTCCCTTCCCTTTCCTTCGAGCGGCTTGTTCACGCTCCCTTACTTCAGTCAGCTCTGGAATAGAATCCTCAGTGCCTTCCTCATCATCATCCCTCCTAACCCTTAAGGCAGAAATCTCCTCAGTAATTGCAGCCTCATCCTCAGCCCTTTGTTGCACCCTCCCCCTTTTCCCCAGAAGGCACTGGCGCATCTCTTCTCGCACCTCTCAGGGACAGTTGTCACATTGTCTCACCTCTCCTCTTACCCCTGCCAAATGTTGCTTTCCTCTGGTAATTCCGACATACATCTCCTTATCACAGTAATGTTGCTCTCCTCTTACCCCTGTCAAATGTTACTTTCCTCTGGTTGGAGGAGAAGACCCCAACCAAAAATCACGTCCAAAGTCGTCCTGGAGCAGCCGTGGTCGCTTCTTCTCTTGGCCTCAGGTTCCCCGCCGGAGCAGTTTTGCGCAGTCGTGGGAGAATGGCTCTCCCGGGCAGCTCGGAGCTCGGACGGATGCGAGACCACCTCGCCTGCGAAGCTGCTTCGAAGAGCTTTCCAGCAGTGTATGATACACCACCAGAAGCTGCAGGATGAAGATGTAGCAGACTCTGCAACTGGGCACCAGATCTGCTGCCTGCGACCTGGGAACTACAGGTTGAGGATGGTAGATGTGGTGATGGGGGTGGGCGACCAGATGGCAGGGGGGTGGGGGCTGGAGCTTGTGGGATGTTGCTGGAGGGGTCTAGGGGTGATGGAGGGGGTGTGGGGGCTGCTGGAGCAGAAGCTGGGGTGGGAGAGAGGGGGCTGCGGCCAGGGTAGAGAGGGAGAGAGAGTGGGGGCGCAAGTTGGCTTGGAGGGAGATTTCTCCCTTGGTTTGAATGGGTGGTTAATGGGGGGAATTAATTCTGGTCTTGGGGAGGGGAAAGGGTGTGTTGGGGAAGGGAAGGGGTGCTTGGGGAGATGGGATTCTCCCTTAGGAGGGGGAGAATGACTCATAGGGTTGAGGAGGATTTAATGGGGAAGTCAATGTATCTAGGGAGGTGAAAGGGTGGGTGATGTGGCAAGTGGGGAGTGGATGAAGTGGAGGAGAGAGGGATGATGTGACAGCTGAGGTGGACAGTGGACATAGTTGTCAAGGCGGGCGCCTAGGCATCGCCTAGGCGCTTAGGCGCTCTTGAAAGGGCAAGGCGCTGTAGCGCCTTATTCACACTGGAAAAGGCGACCTAGGCGGTCGCCTAGGCGGGCTAGGCGCCAAGGCGGACGCCAAGGCGGGGCCAACCTTGACATGTCCGAACCGGATCCGACCTTGTTATGTACATTTAACTCATTCTTTTTTATAATTTTCTTGATGTTATTATATTCTTTTGTAATTTTTCTGAACTTTTTACATTTACTTTTGAATCTTTTGCATTTACTTCTAATTTTTTTGTAATTTGTTGATACAACTTAGTTTTCTATAATTGTCACATAATTTAATTACAATAGTTTCTTCATGTAATTTATTTTTTTATATTTTTGACATTTTTTATTCTTGATTTATATATTGGAGGATATATATTTTTTATTTTTTAATTAGTGGCCGAAGTGTCGCCTAGGCGACGCCTAAGCGAACGCCTTGTCGCCTAAACGCTTAGGGACCCCGTGAACGCCTTGGGTCGCCTTGTCGCCTTGACAACTATGACAGTGGGGAAGGTGAAAGGACAGGTGCGCCCAAGAGAGAGAGAGGGAGGGGGAGGAGAGAGAGTGGGGGTCACCCCCTAGAGAGAGAGAGAGAGGGAGAGGGGGGAATAGGAGGGGCTTCTCACCCACTCTAATGGCTTCTCACCAAAAGAAAGTGATTTAAATTGGATTCTGAAAATTTCAAATATTCATTAGGTTTCTCAAAAGGGGGTGGGGTCCTATTTATAGGGATCCAACCTTTTACAAGACAGAACTACCCCTGGCTTTACTTGAAATGACCAAAGCTGTCCAATAAGCAAACCAAGGGGGTAAATGACTCAAACATAGGAAAATAACCTTAGGACCTAGGGATATGACTCAAATAAAAGGGAAATTACAATGATATGACTCAAATAAAAATGAGAAAATACAACATATGACTCAAAATAAATGACTAAATCATGCCGAATGCTTCCGGGGAAGGAGATGGGCCGTGAGTGCAGGGTCGGATGGTGATGACCCCATCAGTTAACCTTTGTAGATAATGAGAATTTATAAGATTGGTATGTGACATTCTTGCTAAATTCCATATCTCCATGGTTTTTCTGGAAAAAAAAATCCACATTTCCATGGAATGATATATCTAATTATATACCATGAATTTTCAGATGCGATGGCTCTGTGATTCTACTTGATATCCACCATAGAAAACACCCTCACGAGATTGATACTTAGGGATACAGAGTTGAGGGTTAGCCCCAATTAAGCAGGTTGCATGTTAATTCCCAGGGCGAACCCTACAGTTCCACTAGAGTCCAGATTTGGAGGGAAGGATGGAATTTGGTCAATTAGGACAACAGCATAGACCACTCGCATATTCACGTGGTTTTGGAGGGGGAGATACAGAATATAAAATCCCAGACCTAGCTGACCCAATCTGCAGCTACAGTCTGCATGGTGTCTGAAGGCCTTATAGGGGTCACTATGGCTACAGTCTAGGAAGGGCAAGTACGTCGGTAGATGCACCCAGTTGAAACATTGACTGTGGTGGTGTTGTGTGTTATCCATCCTAGTGTTGGGTTTGTCCCTGTCACCCTTTGGATGATGTTTACAATTCTCAATTTAACCCATCTTTTTCTTTTCACATATGATTTTTAAATGTTTTAAACACCTAAAATGGTAGTTGGGAAAATATGTTCCAGGCGCTCACAATATCTCCCTTTTCCCCAAATTCTACTTTCCGCATCTTCCTCCATGGGGAAATGTAACCCACGAAATATTCTTACCACCTACTCTCCACTACCACCATTATCCTTTTCTACCTACTCCGGCTTTTCACTTTTAGGAAAATATTTCCTCTGATTCTTGATTTCCTAGAAAAATCCTACAATGCAACCCCCCCCCCCCCCCGACCCATAATGGGATACACTCAATAGGTAGGGACGACTGGTCAAAAAATAACAAGACAATTAGCGACATTGTCACACCTGCCATCCTGGCCAAGGATTAATGCACTTGCACAAACACAATGTTGGAAAAAAAACTTGACATTCCATCACACACAATTTCATATCATTCTTGAAGATTCATAAAGATGGGACCTTGTATCAGAGTAGCACGATTCAACCATTTCAAAATGTGCACAAGTGATAGAGAATGGTCATTACATCCCAGGATTCAAAACTACATTCAGCTGATAGATATATACATAATGTTTGCTTTACACGAAAGCTCTGAAAACTCTTTTAACACCTACCAAGCTTCAAAAATCAGCTCCTAGAACTTGATAACCCCTTCTTGTACTCAGTTGATAGATACCCCCCTTCTTTCATGCTCAGTGTCCCTTGTTTGCTTTTTCAATGGATTAGGCATCCACTTGGTGTCTCTCGTAGTAGTTGGCAGCATGTGATGAGAGCTGACATTAATTTCTTGTTTCTTTTGTACATGCTTTTCTTATATTCTTCAGGTCAAGGAAGCTCTCCTGACCAATTCTGACTGTACTTCCTCTGTTTAATTAATCAAATTGGTGGTACAGTCCACTCTTCTTTCAGGGAGGTGGGGGTTAGGAATTGGACCTTCTTCCATGCGCAAATGAGACAACTACACCAGGGGAACTGGACCTACATAAGTGCTCAGCCCACTCTCTCACTCTCACAAATAAAGGAGACAACCACACCATGGCCTCCCTGAGTTGTGATGATACATCAACAGTTCCTCTCATAGAAGCCTCTTCTCTTCTCTCCCTTGAGGGCCATATACCCCCAAAAAGTCCCAAGAGAAGCCATCCCTCAAACTCCGAAAATGGAGGGAAATAGCTCCACAGTTAATCTCCCTGTCCTGCTCCACCTCTTCCACCTCAAAGTGATTCCATAGGACGACAATACCACCTGACCTCCCTCCAACGGAACAGCTATTCCCTTGGACAATCTAGCTCTCCCAATCTCCCTCACACTTGGATTCCTGCAAGCATAGGATATCTATCTTGCATCTCCTGACCATCTCCTTCACCACCCTCCTCTTATCGCCCCCACAAATTCCGCTCACGCTCTACGAACCAATCCTCATGGATACAAAGAAATACTCCCCCCCCCTTTACCTCCTTTAGTTCTCCCCACCCTCCTCTCCTTCCTCCCTCACCCTTCCCCTCCTGCCTTGTGACTTCCCCGCCTTAGCCAGTGTAGCCATGTGGATGTGCTACCTCTTCTGGATTCTGTTACACACCCCTTTCAAGTCTTTCTCCACCCCCAAAACGAGATGCCCACCTTCTCCGTCACCTCCCTCCCCCGTGTCACCATCATCCTCTCCATCTCACCCACCAGCTCCTTCACCTCCTCCTTCCCCTAACCACACTTCACACCCACCCCCTCCCCTTCAAACTGACTATCCAGCTTATCCCCGGTCTCCCCCAGTGTCTCCGGGACAGCCTCCTCCCCATCAGACATGAGCTCATCCTTTGCTGCTTCTCGGATGTTCACGTCCTACTGATGTTGACTGTCGAACAGAGAATCACTGAGCTTCTGAGAGGGAGAGCTCATAACAGATCCCTGTTGCACCCCTGTCCCCTCATCCGGTGGAAGTCAAAGCACCGGAGGCTTCCTGACCTTCAGAAAGAGCACGGTCTCCACTAGATGTCAGGGGAGCACTGCCGGGCTAAGGAGGTGGTCCCCGACTGGACCGTGAAGATCCGCCGGCAGAGAGGGGTGGCCCTCCTGGCTGTCAAGGACGCTAGGCATCTGCCCCAGGACAGGTGGAGAGATTGCATCCAGCCGTGGCCTGCTCTGCTGACGGGGACAGCGAATGGGACTGAGTCAGCTGGCTTCGAATCCTGCTGGCGAGACTGTGGCAGGATGCAGGAACCGCCTGGAGTCCGATGTCCCGGGCTTGTCCCCCAGTAAAAAGCTGGCAGGTAGTTGCACCTGTTTGAGGATACCCTCCGCTTCCACGTCCGATGTGCTGCAACTAGGTCTCTCGGCCTGAGCATGAAGTGGTGCTGCAGAAGGCCGATTGACAGGGTGTCCACCACAGGAACCTCTGGTGGGGCAGACTGCAGTCCTATCATCTCCCTGGAGCGCTGGCTGTTTGGCAGGGTGAGCACCTTAGAAGCCCCCGATGCAGACATTGGCCTCTTCCCCTCCTGCCAAGCGATGGCTGGCGGGCCGGAACTGCCCATTCCTGTGACAGTAGGGCAACCAAGTTGAGAGGCCGCTATCGAGTTGGGGAGAAGACCTTTAGTGGGTCCGCGATACCCTATAAGCCCGTACAACACATATTCGGGTAAGTTGCGGGCTACCGGATCTACGACTGGGTTTGACAACGGTAGCCCTAAGTAGGCCGAACTGGATGGCCCAATCACCTCCGGCCCATTCCCTATCTGTCCTGCCCCGCTCGAGCTGGCCCAGAAGGGGGTCCGGTTTGAATTAACACTGCTCGCCACAACTGTGTCTTCAACCACCGATATGGGCACTGGTTTCCCTAACTGAGCTTGTCATCGCCGCTCTGCCTCCGACACCGCGACCTTGACTGTGATCCTCACGATGAAGTTCACCCCACCGACGGCGAAGAGGATCGCCGGCAGTGCTCACAACTGGGCAGAGGTGGAGACAACGGCCTCCACGGTGGCAAGGAAGGCAATATCGGTTTCGGTATCGGTTTCGGCCGGTTCCGAAACCGATACGTACCGGTTTCGGTTTCGGCCGAAACCGGTTGAAACCATTTTAAAAACTAAAAAAAATAATGAACATGTCTAGTTTCGGCCGAAACCGTTCGGTTTCGGACCGAAACGGGTCAATTTCTGCCGAAACCCATAATAGATTCGTCCGAAACCATTAAAAAGGTATTTTTTTAATGGTTTCGGACCTGCTACAGTGACTTGGTCCGGTTTCGGATCGGTATCGGCCGAAACCGATATGTTTCGGCCGAAACGTATCGGTTTCGGCGATACTGCCAACCCTGCATGGTGGTCACCCTGCACCCCTAGACCACACGAATGGTGCCGGCCTCCATTACTCCGAACGATTTGCCTAAGAACCTCATGCCAGCATCATCATAAAGGCACAACAGCACCCCTACAAATCTGACCCAGATGGAGGACTTATCCGGGGTGGAGAAAGTCCCTCTCACCAGGTTCCAGGGCTTGATCTAGAGGATGGACCCTCCTACCACATGAACTCCGGCCTCCGTCGCTTCCTTTACAACTTCTACATGGACCGCGATGACTAAGAGGATATTTTTGTGCACACTCTTCATGTCCCAGGGTCCACCTGCTTTCCTTGGCACCTTCTACATGGGCCGCGATGGCTAAGAGGATATTTTTGTGCACCTCTTCACATCCCAGGGTCCACCTGCTCCCCGGGTCCAGCAGTGTCCTTGCCATTTCCACCTCCAACCCACCTTGCAGGGGGGGCAGCCACGTGCATCACTCAAGCCACTCCATGCGCTCAGCCATGCTCTCCAGGGAGAGCCCTCCCAGGTCCACCGGCTCCCCATACACCGGTTGGGGCTTGGGTACCGGCCTCTGCTTCACTGTTGAACCCCGCAAATTTGTGAGGCATCTCTGAAAGTTATTAAGAATTTTCAGATAATAAAGAGATTTTACAAGCAATTTTAGGAATTTTCTGATAATTTCCAGACTGGATAACTGATTTCAGAGAATTTCCAAGTAATTTCAGGAATTTTTTGATAATTTTCAGACTGGATAAACAATTTCAGAGAAATTCCAAACAATTTCAAGGAATTTCTGACAATTCTCAGAAATGATTAAATACATTTCAGAGAATATTTTTTAAATATTTTCTGAACTTCTTGAGAATTTTCAGGAATTATAAAACATTTTTTTGGAGTATGTTCATGTCATTTTCCAGGAATTTTTAGACGACTCATGATGGCGAAAAAATCACCAGTTCTAAGACAGCGTTAAAATTATTGTCGTTCAAAGGCATCCCGGGAATTAAACTTATAATTCTCTGATTTAATTCGGAGGGAAAAAATATTTTTTACAACGGCATGACATGATATAAAATCATCGCCGTTCAGTCACATATACATCCTGAGTATCCCTTGGACGAAGAAATATACAAAATCCGGGTATAGTTTATACGCCGTAATTGTATCGAACATATCACGGGCGGTATAAACTCATGCACACAGTCAACCAACAATGTCGCCTTTTATTTTGAGGACCTCGTTTGGTGTCTCAGAACGCGAGTCTTATGTAGTAAAAAGCTCAGCAAGAGGTTTGCATCGCTGCCGGGACAAATCTCACATTCAAAGGTCTCCGAGCAATATGTTGAAACTATAAGGCTGTTGTTGGAACTATGGCTACTGCACATAGAGAGAGAGAGAGAGAGAGAGAGAGAGAAGAAGATCAAAATAAAACAGAAATATTATAAAAAGGTGTGGGACTTGCTGAACAGGTATAAAGAAGGTCTCATGCGGGGTCTTCTTGGGTCGACGAGACAAGAAAGAAGTGACTAGACCTTTAATCTTGGTGGGTGTGCAGTATGCTGCATAAAGAGACGAAATGCCTTAAACTCTGTCAAACTCTGCCTCCCGCGTTACGTTCTGTCTATTATGCCGCACAAAGAGAAAAAAAACATTAAGCAGCTGTCTCACGTTCTGTCTGGTATGATGCAGAGAGAAAAAAAAAAAAGAAAAAACCTTAGGCCTCTCTCTCCCACGCTCTGTGATGCTACACAAAGGCCTTAAGCCTCTTCCTCCCACTCTCTGTTAACGCTGCAGAAAGACACAGAAGGCCTTAAACGCCTTTCTCCCACGCACTGGCCAAAAAAGAAAAACGGGAAGCAATAAAAGCCATTAAAAAACCCTTAAACCAGCCTACTAATCGAGGAAAGTCCCCTCGTCTCTGCCAGCCTGGCCCACTCAATCGGGGAAAAACCCCTGGTTATTTCTTCTTCCTTCCCCCAGCACTGTCAACCTGTACCGGGGGAGAATTCCCTCAGTTCCTCCTCTCTTCATTTGGGTTCCACCCTCCGCAAAAGCCCAAAACAGGAGGGACCCTTGATCTTCCCAAATACAGTAAATGCATGAGATGGGCTCCCCCAGTTCATACCCTATAAAAAGGCAGAGCTCACATACATAGAAGAAGAGAGAAGGACGGAGATCCAAGCTAAAACACAAGTAATCCCAAGGAGACTTCTTTCAAGAACGTGAAGAACGTTTGAAGATCGTGAAGACTTGGGATAAGGTTTGATTTGTCTAGCCCCCAAGATTTTGTCTGTTTGATCTGAAAAATTACTTGTGGAAGAATATGTTGATGTTTTACACCTAAATCTCTCCCTCGGCATTTTATTTGTAAATGAGAAAAAAATTGTGAAAATATAAAAAAATGTGCAAAAAATCAGAAAAATTATAAAAATGCATCTGGAACTTGTTTTCATGCAAGAAATTATGTCTGTGTGAAATTACAAGAAAGTTCCTACAAATGTGTGAGATTACGCAAATGTCTAAAAATTCAAGAAAAATCCTAAAAATATAGAAGTTGAATAATAAATGTTCAAAATTGCAGAAAAAACTCCCAATTGAGGAAAAATTATAGAAAAACCTCTCGATGGAAGAAAAATTGCAAATAAAACCCCAATTGACGGAAAATTACAGAAAAACCTCTCAATTGAGAAAAAATTACAAATAAACCCCTGATTTGTGAAAAATTACAAATAAACTCTAATTAAAGGGAACAATTGCAAATGAACCTCTCCAAAAAATTGCAAATAAGCTCTCATGAAAAGGGGAAGTCGTGCTCATGCCCCAACCTTAAGGTAAGGGAATTCTTCCCCGGGGCTAAAGTTTGCATCATAGGCGATACCGAAAAGGGTAAAAGAAATCTTTGACAGTTAATCAAAGGTGTTCGGACTTGTTCTGATGTAAATTAACACCGACTCCGGTCGGTGGAGAAAGGTCATGTACACAAACTCAAAATCGTCTGAGAAACTCAAAACGCGCGAAGTAAATAAATGCAAATAAGTATGCTGGTGATGCCTGAAGCCCTAAAAACCTTTAATTCATCATCAATGTGCACGCATTTATTTATCTATTTTATCCGCGTGTGAAACATTCACAACTTCCGCGTAAGTTCTTCCTCCTCCTGTCTTACGCCTTTTCAGCAATCGCTCCCCCATCGGAGCCCTGCAAAACCTCTGCAGGTGCCCCTTCTGTCGACAGCGAAAGCAAGTTGGGCCAAGCCTTTATCCCCTGCCCGTTTCCTTCCTCTGGTGAGGTCCACCGCCCCCCGTGGGGACACGGTTCGCCCAGATTGCTCTCTCCACTCCCAGAGCCTCTCTCTCTAAGAAAGTCTAGAAACATTAGAGAGCTCTATGTTAGTTGCCAAACTCTTGGCTTATAAACAGCCAAGAGTTTGAGGCAAGGTTGACAATTTCGGCCGAAACCGATACGTTTCGATCGAAACGTATCGGTTTCGAATCAAACCAATACGAAACAGGGCCTGCTCAATGTAGCAGGTCCAAAACTTAAAAAAACAATTAATTTTTTATTGTTTCAGGCAAAACTAAATCTGATTTCGCCCTATTTTGGGCATTTCGGATCGATACGCCTGAAACCGGAAGAAATCGGATGCGAACTCCCCTCTTAAGGGGAGTTCAGTTCCGCCACACCCCTCAGATATGAGATCTGAGTGGTGCTGCCACCAAGGGAGGTGGAGAAGGGGTAGGGGGAGCTTGGGAGGAGCTTTTGCTGCCGGAAGGAGATCTTGCTGCCGCCGTTTCTTGCTGTTTAGAGTGCGTAGCTACTGCCGCCGCTGCCGTCGTTCACATCATCCATGCAAAGATTCCTCAAGGATGATGTAAGTTTTTGTATTTTTTCTTTCTTTGATAGTTTTCTTGTTGTAGGTAAGGTTATGTTAGATTCCATTAGTTTTTATACGTAAATTATGGCAAATCTCCAAATTAAGATGTAATTAGCTATTTAAATTTGGGACTCTTGTCTAATTAAGCTCCATTGAATGATTTAGGGTGGGAGGATGCTGCGAATTGTATTACACGCCGGGTAATTAGGGTAAATCCCCAAAATTAGGCCTAATTAACGATTTATTTAGGACTTTTGTCTAATTAGGTAAGTTTAGCGTCAGTTGAAGCTTAATTAAGTTCCATTGAATGCTTTAGGGTGGAAGCATACTTTTAATTGTATTACACACCGGGTAATTAGGGTAAATCCCCAAATTAAGGTCTAATTAGCGATTTAAATTTGGAGTTTTATGTAATTAGATAAATTTAGTGTTAATTGAAATTCAATTAAGTTTCATTGAATGCTTTAGAGCCAGAGCATGCTGCTAATTGCATTTAATGATAGGGTAATTAGGTAAAATCTCAAAATGTGACCCTAATTAGCGATTAAAAATTGAGACTTTTGTCTAATTACCTCAATTCAGCATAATTTGAAGCTCAATTATACTTCATTGCATTTTTTCATTGTACTTACAACCATTTGTCTTTGACTGTCTTAATGCAGCATCATGACTAGACGTGAACAAAGTCAGGAGCATCAAGGGCATGACGATCCGGGGTGGGCCCACCTCACATTACTTGATGTTAGAAGAAGAAAAAGTCAAATGTAATTATTGTGGTAAGGAGATACATGACGAAGGAAAGTAGCATTTGATAGAGATAAGAGGAAAGGTCAAGCAATGCGATAGATGTCCCCGACATGTGGCAGAGGAAATACGTCAGTGCCTTCTGAGCACAAAAGACACAAAAGACAGGATGCAACAGAGGGCTGAAGATCAGGCTGAAATTGTTGAAGAGATTTCCGACAGAGTAAGCAGAAGGGGAAGGAGAAATGATGATGATGAGGAAGGCACTGAGGATTCAGATCCAAAGCCGACCGAAGCAGTAGAGCATAAACAAGTGGCTCAAAGGAAGGGAAAAGCATCAATGGGTTCAAGGACCTACTCCAGTACAACTAGTGTAGCACGGCGTCCTGACACTGGTGCAGCCCCGCAGAGAGTAGGTCACATGGACAATTATCTGCACATAAGGCAAAGTGCTACACAGCCAAAAATCAAGTATTGAGAGGGGTCAAAAAATCAGCTGAAACTGCAGGGCATGCATTTAAAAGTATTTGCAAATAGTTTTTCTATGCAGGTGTGCCTGCACATGCAACTGAATCTGAATATTGGCAGCCTATGCTTGATGCCATAACAGATGTTAGCCCTAACTTGAAGGTTCCATCATATCGAGACATATACGGGCGTGGCCTTGAGGGAGAGGTTGAGGAACTTCATCAGTGGGTTGAAAGCTTCAATGATATCTGGATGGAGAGAGGATGTACCATTATGTGTGATGACTAGACTGGTACCATGAAGAAGTCCATGATCAACTTTCTAGTTTATTGCATCGAAGGTACAACATTTTTTGTGAAATCAGTTGATGCATCAAATTATGAAAATAATGCAAATTATTTGTTTCATTTGATGGATGACATAGTAGAACAAATTGGAGAGGAACATGTTGTGCAAGTAGTCACCGATAATGAAGTAAGTTACAAGGCTACAGAGAGGAAGTTGATGCAAAAGCACAAGTATTTATATTGGCTCCCATGTGCAGCACATTGTCTGGACTTGATACTTGAAGACATTGGGAAGGAAACAAATGTGAAGAAGACAATTGAGAAGGCACAGAAAATCACTAAGTACATTTATCGCCATCCTAGGATCTTGAACATGTTCAGAGAGCATGCAAGTGGGAGTCGAGATATCATCCGTGCAGGGCCAACAAGATTTGCTTCGAATTTCATTTCTTTGGAGTCCTTGCACATGTATAACAATGAGCTCAAGTCTTTCATGTACCACAATTCCATGCGGGATTATATAGACAAATCCAATATTGATGCTCAGATAGATTATTTGGATGTATGCCACATCATAGAAGACAACAAATTTTGGAACAGGGTATCAACAACAGAAGCCAGACGATGAGGGAGAAAGTTCTTCCAGTTATTATCCATATTAGTGCATCATTATTTGGGTAGGGATCATTTAATTTCTGTAACATTTACTGTATTTGTAATGTTTATTGTACTGCTTGAACCTACTCCATGCTTAATATGTATTCAAGAATATTAGTTTGACATGTCCAATGTCTACTTCTAGCACTTAATCTAATCTATTCACACTCAAAAGCATGTCCAATTATTTTTTCTATTTTTTATAATTTTTCTGATTTTTTTAGATTTTTCTGAATTTTTTCAATGTTTTGAATTGGTTTCAACCAGTTTCGACCGAAACCGAAACCAAAATCGATACGTTTCGGTTTCGAACCCGGCAGAAACCGAAACCGACATTGCCAACGTAGGTTTGAGGGGCGTGTGAGAGAGATGCAGGGGTAGTATACATTGCACATATATCTTAATCCTGCCCAGACTAGGATTACGAATCCTACTTAGATTAGGACTGCAAGAACTGGTTCTACTTGGATCGGTGCCAATGCATCATAATTTTCACTAATATTATGCAGGCATCCTATTCCCACTTGGATAGGGAATCATCCTATAAACTTCTATGCATCGGGCTATGTCCTGGTGCTGAATGGAGAGTTTGTTTTATTTTCCGTTCTTAAAGAAGTTTTGATTATTTTCCCTACTCTTAACAACATATATTCATATACATATACCAAATATGCAAGAAAATATAAAACAGGTGATGCAGAAGCAGGATCGGCATCATCAAAAAAGGAGTTTTATCGACAGATTTTGTGACGACGACATAATGGAAGACGATAGTCGAGTCATTTTATTTTATTACGTATTTAATTTTTATTTGAGTCTTGTTTAAGAGTAAAAAAAGTCATTATCTTCATTTGGATATTTTTTTGTTTGGGTTTGAAGTCTAATGGGCCTCACATGTTTGGGCCAAGTCATTTTGTGTTGTCATGCATTTTTTTGGCTTTGTTCAGGGTTAATTTGTTCATTGGGGGATTTGGATCTCCTATATATAAGCCTACTATACCCTAATTTTGAAATGAAGAATGAAGCAAAGAGTTTTTTTGCTGGGGCCATCTGTGAGCTTCTCTGAGAGAGAGAGAGAGCACCCTGAGGTGTCCCTGCGAGGAGGGCACGAAGCCCACACCCCACCTCCATACCCCCCCCCGTCCCCATCCCCCTTCTGTCCGCCTCACCTCGTTTCTCATGTCTTCTTCCCCTCCATTTTCTAGCCACCACAAACCCTCTCCCTGTTCTCTACTCCCCTTCCTGCAACAGACTGCAAGCCAGGTGTGACCTGACAGCTCACCCCGTGCACCGCTGCCCACGGTGGGACGCAGCGACCATTGCCGGTCTTCCCCCAAACCATCGCACCACCACGGCTAGCCACCACCGCCACTCCGGACACCCGCAGCGCCTCTCCTCACCCCCCGGACTGCACTGGTCTGCCAGCCCCACCGGTCGCCTGTGCTGGTCTGCACAGCCCCGCCGGGCAGCCACAGTCCCCCTCTGCGTGCAGCCCACTGCCACCGAGGCCCCCCCCCCCTTTCCTGTGCAGCCGAACCGTCCGCCGTCGAACCCTCATCAACGCGCCCTAGTTCCCACGGTCAGACCATCCGACCCCGCCCGTCTGCAGCCCACGACCACCTACACAGCCTGAATCGAGACCTAACTCTTCATTGCAATTCCATTATTTTATTCACCAGCATTTAATGCTTTCACACCTCCCTCTTTAGTTACTGTCAGATCCAATCACCTCCCACATTTTCTTCCCCTTCTCTCTCTTCCCTATCAGCAAGACCACCCTGCCCCCCAGCCCCAGCTTCCTTCACGCACACATAGAACCCGAGGCAGCAGCGGCCTAATGGGCATTCTCCTGTCGGACGACGATCTCAGCCCGGCCTAATGGCAGGCCCAACAGCATCGGGGAGACACCCAGTACAGCTCACAACAGATCCATCGTTTCCGTTCCGCATCAACAAGCTTCTAGCCCAGGTCCAGTTAAGCTTAGACTTGGCATGCTTGTGCCAGCTCATTTACTCTCCAGGCTGATTTTATCAACTTCGGCCAGGTTTCAACTGGATCTGCCTGACCAATTGACACCAGTACCCTGGGCACTTACTGGATCTAGCTAAATCCAGATTTGTGAACTGGGGTTTTCAATTATGATTATAATATCAAGTGAGAGAATATAGTTACGAACTGTTCAGAAAGAATTTTGCCAGAAACAAACTTATGGAGAATGAATGAGGTCAATAATTAAGCTACAGTATATGAACTGTCAATTCAACATTTATAAACAAGTCAATATGAATGAGTTATTGCATGTTTAGTAGAAGTGCTTCCAACAAATGGACTGATACCTTTGACTAGGAGCCCAAGCAACAGCTCTTATAGGAACATCATCGGCAGTAAAGCATAACAAAGGTCTCGAGTCTGCAGTTAAATGGAAAAAAATAAGGTTGCTTAAGCTGGCAAGGATTAAGATGCACAAGATTCAACTAGCAATGGATCCAAAAGAAATTATTGCAAGAGTCCCAATTATGCAATGCAGAACATAGAAAAAACATACCAAAGCAGTTTACTCCAAGAACATATTATCTTCAAAAGTTACCCCTAGCACTATTAGAATGTGCAGAGCTAATACCTTGAGCGGAATCTTCTGCAGAGAACTTCCATAGGGCAACCTGAAGATATACACTAGGATAATCAAGTCCTCTTTCAAGAAGTAAGAGTTCTTTTGTCATTAAAAGTAAATACAAAATACAGGTTTAAAGGACGAGATTATAAGACCTCATCCGGGTAGCTATGTGGATTTAAAAAAAATTGCAATCATTGCATTACCAAAGTTAACAACCAATAATTTCATCATTTTTGTCTACATGTATTTTATATGATATATCATCTTTTATAATTAAAAGATACATGGATTTCTCAACATTCATTTTTCCTTTTTGAAGGTATCGGTTTATCTTCAACATAAAGAAATACAGCAGGAATTTATGTCTCTGAAATCATCCGAAATTTGAAGGTCTTTTTAAGTGTCATATTTGGTAAGTTTACGTGAAAGCCTAAACCATTTTTTAAGCCCCTAAATCAGAAAATAACCACCATGATTTATTCACTTAAATGCCCATCAATGTTGCATATGATGATCCTGGTTGTGAAGATTATTCCTTCACAACATTATTTGCTGTGATGACAGCCCTTTCCCCATCATCCAAATAACGCTGACAGTGGCGTGTTTCCATCCCTCACAGACAGCACAACATGATGAATCGTATTCATGGGGAAGTTTTCTCAATGCCAACAGTGCAATGATCCCAGATTTCAATTGATTGATTGGTTCTAGTTGTGGTGATCATAGCACCCTCATCTAATGAATTTGCAGGGAAGAGAAAAATAAGGAAGATGAAAGATGGAAGTGGAAGAGGCATCCAATAAATTCTCTATTTAAGGAGGTAATTTTTGTCAACATTCAATAGTTGCATAGACTATTTATTTACAATGCTGATCACAAAAAATGGTGTGCACTTCTTCATTGGCAAAATTTCCTGGATGCATGTCTATATACTCCCACAGGAAAGTGAGGGAATGATCTCCACCATTAGTAATAGTAAAGTAGATGTGCAAAATTGCAAATGCACATGAATAAAAATAGAAAAATGTGGGCGTACCATCTATAGAGTTTGATAGGCTAAATGGATTCCTATATTTATGCATGAACATATATTCTCAGGCTTTCTCCTCAGTCAAAGGCAGATCCTAAAAGTGTGGAGGTGGAATAATATTTCCATTGTTGTAGTAAATATTAAGAGTCAACACAAAAAATGAAAATCAAACCTCAAATTTTAGTACGTATCGATTGTTCGTAAATTACATAAAGATAATGACAAGTTATTAGTCTAGTACAAAGACCCTATGGTTTAGCTGCATGAAGTTTTTCTTTCCCTATCTTTACAGATAAAAGGGCGCATTGAGAGGTCACTCGGCGGACATATCCATGACAGTTGGCAAAGAAGGAAGTTGTATGACATATGTCAGTTTGAATGTTACATAGAAATAGAGAGCTCTAAGTAGATAACAATAGTGTTTAATGGAGCATTTTGCAGGTTGTGATATATAAGTAGAAAGATTTAATGCTTATCAGATGCTCTGTGGCCCAATTCAGACCATCATTATGAAAATAAATGTTGATATAGAATGAATGTGATTAATATGATAAATAAATTATTGAGATCTGTAGAGGTCGAAAAGTGGTCCTTGGAACTGCATTCTACATCTCTGAGATTTGTTTGTACTTTGTCGGGGAAAATGAGGAGCTTTCCGGGGGGAATACATGCGAGGAAAGGGAAGGACGTCAGAAGCAAGGTTTGTTTGTAGTACCGGTACTGGTGCGTACTGGCCGGAACCGGTACAGTACCACCCCACAGTTGGCCCCCCTATATTAGTGTATACATGGGTTTAAAATTTGGAGAAAATGTAAAAAAAATCATTAAAATAGGAAAAGTTAATAGAATGTAAAATACAACATGATTGAACACAATCTAACACATATTTTGAGAAATTGAGGTATTGATGTAGTAAAATTTGATACTTCGTAATTGAGAAATTGAATCAATCCTGTGCAGTTGTGGGAAGGGGGAAGGCTCGAGATCTCAACTCACGGGACTGCAAAGTGCAGCCCGTGAGTTGATGGAGGCCCTTAATCGGGCGGTCCCGATGGAACAAATCGGGCCAAACTGGCCCTGGTTTGTCTATTTTTTTTTAATTTTTTTAATAGGTATTGGTACCGATACCGGCCGGTATCGGACATGTCGGGTCCGATACCGAGACATACCGTCCGATACCAGTACATACTAGGCGGTATTGCAGACCATAGTCAGAAGGAGCCATAAGTGTGATCCTAGGGGACAACCCTCCGATACTTAAATCAGAGGAGTGCTCAAATAGGGAGAGGAGTGCTCAGAGAGATACGAGAGTGCTCGGAAGGAGAAATGGAGTAACAAGTATCGTGGAATTGGAGTGTGTAGCATGTTTACCCCCAGGCCGTCCGGCCAGGGCACTTCTTATAGGGTCTCTATCTTCGAGCGCGTTTCTGCTGTTCGCGTCTTCTAGCTTACTGGAGGAACGGTTGTCCAAGATCATGGGATCATAGGATGCTCGACCTTCTGTCTTGTAGAAGGCGAGGGGTTGCGGGTTGCCCCTTAATTCCCATTACTCTGCCATTATTGCGATCGTGCGCCACGTGGATCGTGAAGCAATTACGCGCGCAAGACATGGGCCTAGATCGTGGGCCAGTCACTGTTGAGCCTTAATGGACCTAGGCAGATTCTTCCCTCCTCAAAATCTAAAAGTTAATCTAAAGGTCCATATTCTTTTTGGACAATAGAATGTGTTGAGAGCAGTTTATTATTCTCAAATTACATAGTGTAGATCAAAATTGCCTTCAAGCTCTGGTGATGTGGAACAAAATAACATAAGATAGAGGGAAATGTTGGAAATTTCTTCCCTCTTAAAGAAGACAAAAAAAAGTCAAAATGCAGAATCAAAAGAAAAGTAAGTGGAATCCGACCTCCCTCATTTTCCCTCGCTCTCTTTATAGCACAAGCAGGACGTTAAGAATCGGCAATTTCACAAAGATGCAAAATTTTATGGCCTTTAAATTACATATCACAAAAAGATACATCCTTTGCTTTATGAGTATATAAACTATGCAAGCATGAATTTCAGAATATCATTTACCGTTCCATCATGGCACCCAACTAATATTAGATCACAAGGGGCTGACCTTGACCACTCCATCGTGAGAGGAATGCTGCACAATAATGTTGTCAAAAATAGAGAGGAAAAAGAGAGGAACAAGCAGACAATCTATCCATAAGCAGGGACATCAATTACAGCATGAACTGGGGAAATATTACACAACAAATGTGAAACGACATAAACCACTGGAAAAGTTTCATTTTTGCAACATGACTAGGAAAACCTAATATTTTGCACAACTATTGATTATCAAAAATTAGCACACCAAAATTAGTTGTTACAGCAGGCAAACATACTCTGGAATATCATACGCCATATCTAGCATTCACACATAAAACCTCCCCAGGAAGATCTGGCGGCACTTTAACATGGACCATGATCCTCATAAATGAATGAAATGATGTACATTATCTAGATTCCTATATGTAGAAGTTTAATGAATTGGGTCATCCAACTAAAAACCTTATGGTGTTGAGTGAAGAGGACTCCACTAATTTAAACACATTTGACTCCATCCATTTTTCAATACGGGAATATTCTAACACGCTCCCTCACGTGTGGCACCCGTTTTTCCAGATCACACTCACATTGCCTACATCACTTCGTTAAGAGTCTGGGAGATCTGCTACACTATTGGCCAAACCATCATGCAATCCGAACACAACACACATACCGTTACCATGAAATCTAAAGAGAGTATATACCATTCATTACAATAGATTCAGCATTATATCTCACTCAGATTTAGTATTGTTTACGTCTCACTCTGAGACACCAAAATATTACATCACAAAAATGAAAGAACTATCTTATATCACTAAGCTTTGTCGGCTTCCAAAGCGCTCCCAAGATCCCTCGCCTACAGAGACCACCCTACCGGCCGAAACCGTCCGGTTTCGGTTTCGATTTCGGCCGAAACCGGCCGAAACCCATTGAAAAGCTTCAAAAAAAATCAAAATAAGTCTACAAAATCAGAAATAATTAAAAAAATATGAATAATCACATAAAAATCAGAAAATTCATTAGACATGCATTTGATTGTAAAGAAATTAGATTAAGTGCAATAAACATGAAGTAGACATTGAAATTCAAACATTGAACATGTTAAACTAATATTCTTGAGTACATACTAAGCATAAAGTAGATTCAAGCATTACAATAAACCTAATTAGGCACAGTAAATGTTACGGAAATTAAATGATCTTTACCTAAATGAAGAGGCACTAACATGGGTAATAACTAGAACCTTCTCCCTCATCGTCTGGCTTTTCATGTTCATACCCATAAGAAGGATGCATGTATGGTCTATATTCACTATAACCGAACAATGAGGTAGTCAAGTCCTGCATCCCTCTTTGGATCCCTCTTGGAGTGTTTGGTTGGCTTGAGCCGAATCCAGTATCAGCATAAGAATCTTGAGGATGAGAAGAGGAACTGGTCGGATATGGATGGAACTGGAATGATGGTTTATAACCCCACGACCCATAAATCGCTGTCTCCTGTTGGCCACCTCCATAACCTGATGGATGTCCATATTGACTCTGTGACTCATGTCCTCCCTCACACTGACTATATCCTCTGCCTGTGTCTGCGTGGAAGGAGGAAGGACCACCGGCATCCCCACCACCAGTAGTAGCACCTGCAGCACCTGTTACACCTGCAGCCTCCAGTCGCCTTTTGGTCTCTGTTGCCCACATCTCGGTTGTTCACCATTATCCACCAGTCAGTTGTTCCACCAACCATAAAAAAATGCATTTTAGTTGTAGAAATATATATTCATCAGGTTAAGAAATCCAAAAAATAAAATATACATGGGCTCACTCTTCCCACAGCGTATTGCAATTGGGAGTCAGCATATGTCTCAGTCCTCATTCTGTAATGGTTCATCTACAAACATAAAGTAATACATTAACATAACTACTTAAATAAATTCTATACATGTTATTGAAAGTATCAAATAAAGGCGAACCTCTACTTCGGCCTCTAGTCTCTTTTCTGGATTCCTCGATAAACGATCAATGACTTTTAAAGTCCCTTGAAGCACCTCGCCATCAACATGTGCATCGGCACCGTACATAAATCGAGGGTTGAAGAAATAACCTGCATTTGTGTATAATTAACTAAATGAAATTTATAAAATAACATAAAGGCATTACCCCAATTTCAGTATAATTAATCACTCACCAGCTGCATGCAAGTCGTGGTGTAATGTGTTGTCCCATCTCTGGTCAATAATTTTCCACCATTTTGCATAATGTCTGGGAAGGGAATGCAGCAACTCCAATTTGGCACGGTTCATGGCCTCGTACAGATAGCCCATATCATTCTTCTCATCGCCATCCACCATTCTTAGGACCTTCACGAGGGGTGTGACTACTTTCAAGTACCGTGACACCCTGTCCCAGAATTTGTTGTCGTCCACGACGTGGCAGACATCCAAATAATCCATCTGTGCATCAACATTGCCCTTGTCGATGTATTCCCGTAGGACATTGTGGTACATGAAAACTTTCAGCTCATTCTTGTACCTGTGCAAATATATGAAATTTGAAGCTGCATCAACTGTTACATATCAGTAAGGATAAAGTATCAAGAATTGAGATCAATCTTATACATGTGCAAAGACTCCAAAGAAATAAAATTGGAAGCAAATCTGGTTGGACCTGCACGGATGATATCTCGTCCTCCACTGGCATGCGCCCTGAACATATTTAGTATCCTAGGATGGCCATAGATATACTGTGTGCCTTTTTGTGCCTTGTCAATTGTCTTCTTCGCATGCTTTTCCTTCCCTATGTCTTCAAGCATCAGATCCAGACAATGTGCTGCACATAGGAGCCAGTATAAATGACTGCGCTTTTGCATCAATTTCTTCCCTGCAGCCTTGTAACTGGCTTCATTATCAGTCACCACCTGCACAACATTCTCCTCTCCAATTTGTTCTACCATGCCATCCATCAAATGAAACAAATAATTTGCATTCTTTTCATAATCCGATGCATCAACTGATTTCACAAACACTGTACCTTCGATGCAATAGACCAAAAGGTTTATCATGGACTTCTTCGTGGTACCAGTCCAACCATCACACATGATGGTGCATCCTCTCTCCACCCATATATGCTTGAAGCTTTCAACCCAATCGTGGAGCTCCTTAACCTCTCCCTCAAGGCCACGCCCGTATATGTCTCGACGTGAGGGGGCCTTCAAGCCAGGGCCAACATCTGCTATGGCATCTATCATAGGTTGGAAATATTCACTTGAAGCTGCATGTGCAGGGACACCTGCATGAAAAAATCATTTGCAGATACTTTTAAATGCATGCCCTGCAACTTCTGCTGATTTTTTGACCCCTCTCAATGCAGACTTGATTTTAGGTTGTGCAGCTTGGGACCTTCTGTGGAGATAGCTGTCCATGGGACCTGTTCTCTGCGTATGTGGGGCAGCACCAATGTCAGGACGTCATGCAGCTGTACTCTCATACGTCCCTGAACCCATGGCTCCCTTCCCTTTCCTTCGAGTGGCTTCTTCACGCTCCCTTGCTTCAGTCAGCTCTGGATCAGAATCCTCAGTGCCTTCCTCATCATCATCCCTCCTAACCCTTCTGTCAGAAATCTCCTCAGCAATTTCAGCATCATCCTCAGCCCTTTGTTGCACCCTCTCCCTTTTCCCCAGAAGACACGGGCGCATCTCTTCTCGCACCTCTCGGGGACAGTTGTCACATTGTCTCACCTCTCCTCTTACCCCTGCCAAATGTTGCTTTCCTCTGGTAATTCCGCCATACATCTCCTTACCACAGTAATTGCATTTCACATTTCTTCTCTTAGCATCAATTAAGGACATGTAGGCCCACCCCGATCCTCCTGCCCTTGCTGCTCCTGTGTTTGCTGACGTCTAGGCATGATGCTGCATTAAGACAGTCAAAGAAAAATAGAATAGTTGTAAGTACATTGGAAAAATTACGGCTTAATTATCAATCACCCTTGGAAAAAATAATTACCCGCATGCTCCCACCCCAAAATGTTCAATGAAGCTTAATGTAACTTCAATTGAGCCTAAACAAATCAAAATAGACAAAAGCCCCAATTTCTATGACCTAATTAGAGCTTAATTAATAATTAACCCTTAATCACCCTCGGAAAAAATTAATTATCCACATACTCCGACCCCAAAATCTTCAATGAAGTTTAATTTAACTTCAATTGAGCCTAAGCAAATCAAAATAGACAAAAGTCCCAATTTCTATGACCTAATTAGGACTTAATTAGCAATTAACCCTTAATCACCCTTGGAAAAAATTAATTACCCGCATGCTCCCAACCCAAAATCTTCAATGAAGTTTAATTTAACTTCAATTGAGCCTAAGCAAATCAAAATAGACAAAAACCCCAATTTCTATGACCTAATTAGGGCTTAATTAGTAATTAACCTTTAATCATCCTTGGAAAAAAATTAATTACCCACATGATCCCACCCCAAAATCCTCAATGAAGCTTAATTTAAGTTCAATTGAGCTTAAGCAAATCAAAATAGACAAAATCCCCAATTTTTATAAACTGATTAGGGTTTAATTAGCAATTAACCCTTAAGGCCTTAATCATCCTTGGAAGAAACTTAATAAGCAAGGCTTGCTCACCCCAAATTTTTAACCCAACCAAAATAACACAACAAAATAATCAAACCCTAAATTAACCCAATAAAATTAACCTCAAACAAAACAATCAAACCCTTGATGTTGTGTTGGCCCCCGGTGTGCGCAGCAAGGCTCCCTCTCGGCCTCTCCCTGTCCACCTCCAGCAGGCGCAGCAGCCGACTCGCAGCAGCAGGCTCACAGCAGCCTTGGCCCTTGGTCGCACGGCAGCAGCAGCAGCTCGCAACAGCTCGCACTCGCAGCAGCAGCACGCCCCAGCTCGTAGCCTCGGTCGCAGCAGCAGCCAGCAGGTCGCAACAGCAACAGCAGGTCGCAGCAACCGTAGAGTTTCGGCCGTTTCAGCCGTTTCGGGGGAAGAACAATGGGTTTCGGCCGAAATCGGGGGGGTTCACGTGGGTTTCGGCCGAAACCGATATCTTCTTTAAGTTTCGGACCTGCACAGTAAACAGGTGGGTTTTCGTATCGGGTATGGCCGAAACCGAAACGTTTCGGCCGAAACGTTTCAGTTTCGGCCGAAACTGCCAACATTGGTTGAACCTGTTTATTTTCTCGAATTAATCGAGGAAAATAAAAATCAAATTAATCTGATGATGGTCACAGAATGACACAAAGTCTGTGATGTCAAGGCGCTAGGTCAAACACAAGTTCTGGGAACCCCCATCGAGCATTCGGAGCAACAAAAATACCCTCGCAGCAAGCAAATCATGCAAGAAAATAAAAATTCTTTGCAACTTAAGGAGTGTCCGAGTTCGGCTGAAAAGAAATCCTAGAAGACCGGAGCCTCCCCACCCAACAAGCAACACAAGAAACGACCAAACCAAAACACAAAGCACCAAGGAGAAGTTGTTTTCTCCTCTCCACGTGGCCAAAGCACACAAAAAAAGCCCAAATAATGGGCTTATATAAAGGGCGACCCCCTCCCTCATCCGGGTTATCCGGACCAGATAGGACCCCGCGGGGACCTATCCAGACCGGATGGGTCCCCCGCGAGACCTATCCGGTCTGGATAGGTCCGCGGAGGACCTATCCGGTCCAGGATGACCCTTCGCGGCCAATCTTGTCTCTGATGGCCCTCCATGGCTTATCCAAACCTAAGGTCCCCACTTGGGGGTGTATCCGGTCTCGATGGCCCTCCCAAGGGAGCCCATCCGGTCCGGGCAAGTCCCAAATGGTATAATTGCCTCGTAAAGTCTATAAATAATATGGTTGGCAGTTTCGGCCAAAACAGATACGTTTCGGCCGAAACGTATCGGTTTCGAACCTAACCGATCCGAAACCAACCAGACGAAATCGGACGTCAATTACAGGGCAAAAAAATAATATTTTATTTGATTTCGGGTCGAAACCGAAACCGAAACTGTCATTCTTGATAAATAGGCCCCATGGGCGGTGGGCCCCATTTGACACACACTTGAACACTTGGACTTGATTTGGACTGCGGAAAGTCTTGGGAGACTCGGAGTTCTCCACTTGTGCTTGTGTTTTTTAAAGACACGGATCGAGAGTACGTTACATATATGCCCCTACTTTTGCATATATGCCCTCGAGTGCATGTTTATGTAATTTTTGTGGTAAGAAATTGCGTAATTTCTGAATTAATCAGAAATTGTAAGAAAAACTCCTGAATTCTCGAGAAAACCCCTACAATGTTCTGTAATTGCAAAAATGTCATGTAATTCTTAGAAATTGTAGACATGTCCTGCATTTTTGCAAAAAAACATCCTATAAAATCTACACTTTGGCGAAAAGCCACGTATTTTATAGTCAAGTCTAGTAAAGTCATGTAATTGTAAAAATATATTCTATCCTTTTTATAAATGTTCAGGGATTACAAAAAATACCTTACATTTCTTGAAATTGTGTAACGTCCCTTCAAGGACTTGAGTCACTTCAAAGTGCATCTTCGCTCCATCAAGGCGAATTCTGGCAGCCATTATTAAAATACACCGGTGTTGTCCAGGAATTATCCATATACCCTAAATTTCCTAAATTTTGTTAGCAAGTCTAGTGAAGGGTCCAAAAACCCTATGCAGACCAATGCCTCCTTCTCTAAGACATATGTAGGGACCCTCCTCTCAGGGATGTTGGGTGTTGCAATTGTAAATGTGCTCTCAATATCATAACCAACATTGTCGTTGGTTCTCTCTAACAGTTAATCAAATGTGTTCGAACTTTAAGCCGATGTAAATAAACACCGACTACAGTCGGTGAAGAATTGTCCAACACCCGAACCGTAATTGTCTAATAAACAAATCTGCAGTATTTGTCTATAATTTTCTAATATAGATTTTACACCATGTATATTCCTACACATGTTTTTTATATTCTCCTAATTCCACGTGTGAAAATAGGCTAGCACGTCCGGTGGGACAATTCCTATCTTTCATATCTTTGCCAGAGAGTTTCCACACCTTTACTAAAGTTGTGATGCCCCTTTCCTTTTACAGAAGGGAAGAGGAAGGGAGATTACTCCATTGCACGACACAACAACAAAAGGATGGCAGCGATCACCTATGGACCCCAAGTTATCGCCAATCACATCAGGTTCGGATACCTGGCAACCCCACTGGTGTTCGGGGACTTCCCGGCTGTAGTCGGCTCGCCCTAGTTCGTGGGCATTATTCCTACGGCTAAGGAGGAATCGGCCGCGCCAGCATCAACAGGGGGCATCAAGCCCTCACCAACAACTGTCAACCGAGTCCTCTCGGCCAACCATATCACTTTCGGTTCTGCTTCTACTCAACGGAGTCAGCGCCACAGCTGCAAGAGCAGGAAGCCAGCAACGGCAACAACCAACTCCGACAAGACTATCCTTATCGGCAAACTCCGCGTTTGGCTCGATGGAGGAGAGCCGATCACGCCTTGGGTGGAATATGTCCCGACCATAACCATCTCCAACCGCTTTGGTCTCCTCCGTCATGTTCGGGAAGGTAAGGCTCCAGTATTAAACAGTAGGCAGATGCGCCGACCCAAAGCTTCCAAGCTTAGGCAAAGGAGCAATCCAGTGGAGGAGCAACACCTCTGTTTGAAACAAATATCGATCACTAAAGAAGAGGCTCATCCTCTCAAGAGAGCTAGGGCAGGCAAGCCCATCCGAATGTCAGATCTGCAACAAGCGGAGATTCCGACGGTCCTAAAAAAACAAGTTCCACACCCTCAGGGGCAAAAGCATAAATGGGTTTACAAAAAGCTCCAGCACGCTATCCGACACTCGGAATCAATCCAGGTAGAAGACAGCAAGCTGGCGGGAGAACCATCACCCTGGGTCTCAGTCCTTGATAAACTAGGGGCACCTACCCGATCGAGAGTATACTCGCCAAAGAAAAAGAGAATAGTACAGTGTTTTAGACGAGGTTGAACCCCTCCTTACCCGGGCGACTGTGCGAGAAGTCTAATATTTTTGTTTTGGGTTTGGGGGGGTTTCCTCTGATCATGGAATGAACACTCTCTGAGGAGGTAAGGGTGCACATGTGGGGCTACACGAGTGGCCAGTGCAGTGTCCATTTCATGGGGTGCGCATCGTATCAGACGATGAGAGTTTGAGTGCTGGACCTTTCCCCACTGACCGCAGTCAGTGTTGATTTACATCGACATAACGTCCAAACACCCTTGTTTAATTGTCAACAATAAGGCTTAAAATTTCTCTCCAATGTTCTAATCGATGACACATCAGCATAGGTAGCTTGCATCGCACTTTTGACTCCTAGTGGGTGAACATAAAATGTATGAGGGGTAGGGCTTGGCTAAGACCAGGTTGAACTGGGCAACACCCTACTGTATATGGGGATAAGAGTGAGCTAAAGGAGCCCAGGAGTGCACCAGGGTGCCCCGTTGATTGCCTGGATACTAGGGGCATTTTGGTAATTTACCATGTCCAGTGGCACTATGGTAATTTTACCTTCCTGGAAGTTTTATCACAATCTGGGATGGCCGCCAAGCAAGGATTGACTCTGGAAGGCTCAAGGGCTGTTTTCAAGAGTCGTTGAGAATTATCAAGGCATCCCAAGGTTGGAAGGGCGTTTTCGTAATTTGGACGTGACCCTATATGGAGTGGTCCGAGAAAGACACTGGGGTCGCGGGACCATTTGTAGGCATTTCTTGAGTATGGAGAGGTCGTGAGGTCCTTAAAGACGATGCGCACCTGATAAGTGTGTATTTTTACATGTTAATTTATGTTATAACACACTTTTATGAGCTTTAATATTTATCACTATGTATTTATCACACCTAATTATAATTTATATCAAAATGTTTAATTGTGAGATTTAATTAAATATTGATACTATTTTATACAATAAGTGAGCCAAATACCATTAAACATGAAAAGAAACAAAGAAATAAAAATAAATAAAATCAAAATCAAGTCAAATACCTCTATATAATATATATACATTCATATAATATTCATTATACATATATATATTCACTTATATATATTCATCTAATATATATATAGATTCATCTAATATATATATGCACTTATATAATATATATATATATATTCATAATATATACATATCTTCTAATATTCCTATATGCATAGTATCTACTGAATATGTATATCTTTAGTTGCAAGGCACTTGTTGATATATCATAGTATATACTCATATTGCTACACTTATAGCTATATACATATCTAATATCTAGATTTTCTTTCATGCAGCAGATGACCTTTGGTTACAATAACTACACTTATATGTAATATGCAGGTGGAGGCATCACGTGCCTGGCAGGTGGAGAGCTTCAAAAGCACTAAGGCAGATGTTAATGTTATGTACAAGTCTTCAATGCCTTCACATGGGTTCTCACGTTGGCAGCTTCAAATGGGGCGCACCACGTTGGGAGTGGCCAGGACGTGGGGCCATGCATGCCAAAGGCAGTTGGTGGCCACCTCTAAAGCAGCAAAGGGCGCACTACGGGTCAATGGGCATGGGCCAAGCACAGTAGCCCCTTCGCGTAGTTGTCTTCAGCGGTCAAAAGCAAAGCATCTCACGCATGGCCAACGTGAGCTCGGTTGGGATGGGCAGCAGCCTTCACACCAAGGCCAGCGCACCAGCGGGCTCCACACAAAGGAAGAAACCCGACAGCAGAGCAAAGAACATGCAGCTTCACACACGGGCCGACTTCGTTGGCAAAATAGCAGCTGCAACCTTCACACTACTTCACGCGGGGTTCACACAAACAGAGCAAGCAGAGAGCAATACACAAAGAGACAGATGCTTGTTTAAAGCCTATAAAAGGAGGGGTTGGGATGTGTTTTGAGGATATAACCTTTGTAATACGTTTTTAAGTTCTATTGTTGTCATTTGTTTTTGTGAAAGCTTGTGAGAAATTTGTGAGAGTTAATTTGGTGTTATTGAAGAATCAAGGAGAGAGAGGGGCAGGAGGCCCCTTCAGGTTTTAATTTCTTTCAATCTTATTATTCATTTAAATTATTAGAAGTTTTGGAATTTTGAGTGGTGGTTATTACAAGTTCTTAAGATTTTAGCCCTTTCATAGTCATTTACGTATTTTTCTAATCGTTATTTCAATTTCTTGTCTTCTTCAAAGTTGTTCATATTTTCGTTCTACACATTTTCTATTTTTACCATTTTTTCTAATTCTTCTTCGTTTTTAAGTTATTGCATATTTTTCTAAGTTCTGTCCTGATCGGTTACTATTCATCCGAGTTGATACCTTCTGTCATTTCTCATTTTGAAGCCCTTCCAATCCTCTTTTCATTCTGAGTTCTTCATTAAAGTTGTTCCTCTCTTATAGATCTAACTTTTATTCTTCTACCACTTCCTCCAATTCTTCTTTGTTTTTGAGTTATTTTAATTTTCCCACAGTTCTGTCTTTAACGTTTTTACTGTTCATCCACGCGCATAGGTTCCGTGTTTTCCCAATTTTCACCTCCTTCCTCTCATTTTCTGTCTCTACACTCTTCATGAAAGTTTTTCCTAACCCTCCGATCTTCAACTTTGTCTTCTATCACTTCTTCTAATTTTGTCTGGTTTAAAAGTTATTTCTTTTCCTAGTTCACCTTAGTTTCATTATAATTGTCTATTTGTTCTTCTATCGATTCCACCCTTCTAAATTACATCCCAATCTTTCTAAGGCGGTTTTAAATTCAATTCTCTTGATTTTTAAATCTTAAAAAACTCAAGGTTTTCAACTTTCAAATCTACTTCTCCCTGTGGATTCGACTCGGTCTCATCACTTAACTATTCCAGTTATTTAATTTATGGGCCGGATATTGTAATTTGATAGCGGGGCGTATTAACGACGTGCGTTTTCCCGCCATCAGCACCCTTGGCTCCCGAAGGACATATATGTAATTTTCCTTGTAGGAGGGGTTTATTCGCAATTTTCCTCGACTGACACGCGCCGGGGGCAGCATCACACACCCTTGTAAACTTTCATAAACTTCATTACAAAAGTTGTCGACGAGTTGCCAACTATACACGGTATCACCGCTCTGAGGCGGGAACATAATTACAAGGCCCACATGGGGGCTTAAATGTAAATCCCGCGTAGGGGCGTAACAACCACGCCCACGCAGGGGCATAATGACAAAGCCCACGTAGGGGTGTAACAACCATGCCTACGTAAAGGCATAAATACAAGACCCACGTAGGGGCACGAAGACGAAGCCCACGCAGGGGCATAAATACAAGACCCGCGTAGGGGCACAACAACAACGCCCACGTAGGGGCATAATGACAAAGCCCACGTAGAGGCCCAAATATAAGACCCACGTAGGGGCACGAAGACGAAGCCCACGCAGGGGCATAAATACAAGACCCACATAGGGGCATGAAGACAAAACCCACGTAGGGGCATAAATGCGGGCCCGGGATGTTACATACCCCAAGTGGGACAAGAAAACGAACACAAGCCTTCTTCCTTCTCTCCGGAAAAAAGGTCTTCCAAAGGGTCCTTAACAACCACGCCCACGTAGGGGCACAACAACAACGCTCACGTAGGGGCATAATGACAAAGCCCACGTAAGGGCATAATGACAAAGCCCGGGGTGTCACATACCCCAAATAGGCCAAGACAACGAACAAGAGATTTCTTCTCTTCATCAGTCTTCTTCTCCCTCCGGGAAAAAAAAAAGGTCCTCTCCAATGAGCCCCGTAGGGGGTATTTATAGAAGGTGAGGGACCAGGCCCGGGGTGGGCCGAACCCGGGCGGGTCTAAGCCACCCAGGGCGGGTCATTTTTTTTTCTTTCTTTTTTTTTATAATGGGCATACGGAGACCCGGGACCGGCTCAGGACTGTCCCGCCCCGGGCAGGTCCGCGCGGACCTGCCCGGGGTGGGGATGCCCCAGGCTGGTCGTCCCCAGGGCGGGCCACCCCGGGCAGGCCTGCCCAGGGTCGCGTGGCCCCGGGCGGGTCCATCCGGGGTGGGCCGACCCCAGGCAGGCCTCCCCTGCCCCGAGCAGACCTGCGCGGCCGCGAGGGGGGCTTGCCCGGGAGTGGTTGCCCTCGGGCGGGTCCCTGCTGTCCCAAGCAGACCTGCGCGGCCGCGGGGGACCTGCCCGGGGGTGGCCGGCCCCGGGCGGGTCCCTACTGTCCCAAGCAGACCTGCGCGGCCACGGGGGGACCTGCCCGGGGGTGGCCAGCCCCGGGCGGGTCCCTGCTGTCCCGAGCAGACCTGAGCGGCCACGAGGGGACCTGCTCGGGGGTGCCCGGCAGGTTTGCTCGGTCCGCCACGGGCAGGTCTAATGCTGCTGCAGTCCACCCCGGGCAGGTCTAATCCCTGCTGTATGTTCACCCCGTGGAGTTCTAGTCCACCCTTTCTTCAGTGGTGAACTTAAGTAATAGTTCATCTCCTATGTAGGTGGGCAAAAAAATGTTGCCAACAAATGCCCCCCACGGAGCGTTCGTCAAAGCCGGAGGCGGAGGCGGGCGGTCCGTGCCCTCCGTTGTCATTTTTTGCTCCTTTGTCTTCATGATATGGGGAGATCATTGTGGGACTGCACCTCACTGCTTCGTTGCTTTCCATAAAGCCGAGAGTTGATGCAGGTTTGTCTCAGTGAGACCCTCCAGTCTAGAAGTGATGTAGGCCAACCTCAGCGAGGCACTTTGACCTGGAGTTGATGTTGACCAACCCTTAGGGTATATTGGCCAAGGCTGATGTATACCACTCTCTGGGACGTGTTGGCCTAAAATCGGATGTTGGCCAACCTTTGGGGGTACATTAGCCAGGGTTGATGCGGACCGGCCCTTAGGGCAAAATGATCCAAAGTTGATACAGGCCTACCTCGTTGAGGCTTGCTGGCCTGTAGTTGATGTAGACCTGCCTCGGCGAGGCTGGTTGGCCTGAAGTTGTTGTAGGCCTGCTTCTGAGAGACTTGTTGGCCTAGAGTTGATGTGGACCAGCCCTTAGGGTATATTGATCCAAAGTTGATGCGGCCTGCCTCGGAGAGGCTTATTGGCCTGTAGTTGATGTAGCCCTGCCTCGGAGATGCGCATCCGTCGGAACCGTCGTTGATTGACGACTGACATTGGTCGTCCCTTGGGGGTACGTCGGCCGAAAGTTGTTGCGGCGACGGACTGATGAGGTGTCGTTGAAGACGTGTCGGCTGTGTGTAGCCAAATATGTTGATGTGCCGGCTGACCATTAGGATGTCGCCAAAGATGCGTCGGCCAACTGCTGAGGTGTGCAGCCGAAGGTTGAAGGTGGCTAACTGTTGGCTTATGACAGCTAGAGCTGATGTAGACTAGCCCTTAGGGCGTGTTGGCCGGAGTTGATGTCGGTGGTACAGAAGCTGAGGTAGATACCATCTAGCACAAACTTGAGCACAGCACCGCCCTAGGCAAGGGCGTCACAGCTTGTGCATCAAAAAATATGTACATTTCACTTTGCTTGAAATGGGCACCCATTGGATTCTGTCTCCTTTCTTTGTTTTAGCTTTAGCTAGTGAGGCTTCAAAGTTGCTTCGGAGTTTCCTGGCCCTTGGGATGGAGTGACAGAATGGTCCTCAATTTAGCGTAGCATTCCCAGATACATGCATTTGGTCTCCCTCGAGACGCCTGGATGACTGAGCTTGCGTCTTTATGGGAGGAGCTTGCTCGCCTCCACACTATTTAGGAGCGGAGGCGGAGGACTCAGTTGATGATTCAGCAGGAGGAGCAACAACTTTGCAAACTTCGGTCGGCTCAGGCTGAGGTGGGCGCCTAGGTCGAGGCCGCTTACGAGCGCGAGCGGGTGGCCTCCCACAGAGTGGAGGAGCTTTTGTGAGATGTCCGAGAGACTGAGGAGGAGCGCAGTCTTGCGCGTGTCGATGTAGACTCTCCATCGTAGGCTTGAGCACTCGGATGGAGACCATTCAGAGTGAGACCCGCCTTGCTGACTTGAGAGCTGAGCTTGACCTTTGATTTGGCTTTCAATTTTTTTCATGGGGCTATCTGCAAAGCCCGACTTTGTACAACTTCCCCGAGGGCTTGTCTCGGGGTTCTTCTGCTTGAGATTGAAAAATAAAGAACAGAGCTTATTGATTTAGCTTCCATTCTTTTGCATGTACGCTTTTTTTTCACTTTACCAGCCCTACCGCCCTTTCGGGTTGTCGCCAGGACTGGCCCCCTTTAGCTTTTTTCAGTGCGCCCTTGCGAATTTTCACACTGAGGGGTACCCATTTTTGCCTAAGACGCCCTTTCGGGTTTTCACCTTAGCCGGGTTAAAGCCCTTTTGCCCTTGGTTGCTCTCCTGACAGAAACAACCAAGTCCGCTGGGGCATCAATATTTTTAACCCCGTTTTTTTTTTTTGAGTACCTATGGTGCCAAGGCAGAGAGGGTGTGGCGTTCCCAGAGGGATATGTGTGCCGCACCGGTGAGACAAGTGGGTGGACTTGACAGCCCTAGTGGGACATGCTTAGTCAAATCCAAAGATTGATAGGTCGAATGGGATGGCAACCCGAGGAGGGTGTGCATAGGCCAAGCCCGGTTGGGACAACAAATAAGTAGGTTTAACCGTCCGAAAGAGACATGCGGGTTAAACCTGGAAGCCGATAGGCGAGGTGGATTGGCAACCCGGAAGGGACATACGTAGGCCAGAACCAAAAGGCTGAAAGGATGGATTCGACAGCCTCGGTGGGACATATGAATCAAATGTGGAGGCCAATAGGCAAATAGGGTTGGCAGCCTGAAAGAGGCATGCATAGGCCAAGCCCGTGGGGGACAAAAGAAATGGATTTGACGGCCTTAGAAGGACCGTGAGTCAAACCTAACAGCCAAAAGGCGAGGTGGGTCGGCAGCCCGAGAGGGCATACTGAGGCCAATCCCTAGACGGTAGAATAAGCTGAAAGGCATGACGGGTTGGCAGCCCGAGAGAGAATACTGAGGCCAATCCCTAGACGGTAAAATGTGTCGAAAGGCGATGGTGGGTTGGCAGCCCGAGAGGGCATACTGAAGCCAATCCCTAGAATGTTAAATGAGTCGAAAGGCGTTGCTGGTTGGCAGTCCGAGAGGGCATACTGAGGCCAATCCCTAGAAGGTAAAATGAGCCGAAAGACGTGGCGGGTTGGCAGCCCGAGAGGGCATACTGAGGCCAATCCCTAAAAGATAAAATGAGCCGAAAGACATGATGGGTTGACAGCCCGAGAGAACATACTGAGACCAATCCCTAGAAGATAGAATGTGCCGAGAGGCGAAGTGGGTCGGTAGCCCGAGAGAGCATACTGAGACCAATCCCTAGAAGGTGGAATGTGCCAAGAGGCAAAGTAGGTTGGTAGCCCGAGAGAGCATACTGAGACCAATCCCAGTGGGACAAAAATGAGTAGATTTGACTCAGAAAATATGAGTGAAGCTGCCATGCCAAAGGACGTATAGGTCAGCTTTTAAAAGAACAAGTGAGAGGAGCTAGATTCGGGAGCCCAAATGGGGCGTACAAATAAGCTCGTAAGGTTCCAAAAGCTGGGGGCCCAGTGGGACAGTGAATGATAATAGCGGTACGTCAGTCGTAACGCCCGAGGAGGACTGAGTATTACAGTTTGCCCTCATAGGGTGAGGCCACTGACCCAAAGACACCCAAAGAACACGAGGCCCAAGGAGTTTTCTTTTTTTACATTACCAGCCTCACCCGCCCTTTCGGATTTTCGCCGAGGCTGGCCCCCTTTAGCTTTTTCCGGTGCGCCCTTACGGGTTTTCACACCGAGGGGTTGCCCATTTTTGCCCGAGACGCCCTTTCGAGTTTTCACCTCGGCCGGGTCTATGGCCTTTTTGCCCTTAGCCAACCCTTGAAGGTCGACTAAGTCCGCCGGGGTATCAATATTTTAACCTCATTTTTTTTTTGAACCGGAAAGGTAATATCCTGTGAGGACTGCTGTAGAAACTCTTGCGGTGACGCATGGTAGAGCTTCATGTGTTTGCCGTTGAGGGGAGGGAAAGGGTTGTTTCCCTTGTGGTCGACAACCGTATAGGCTGCTCCTTCATAGACCTTCTGGATGATGTAGGGTCCACGCCAGTTGGGCTGGAGTTTGCCGCTGGATCTTCCCGCCAGGACCTCTTTTTCCTTGAGCATGACCAAGTCACCCTTCTTGAACGCCCTGTGCTTAACTAGCTTGTCGTAGGCACGCGTCATACGGGCTTGATAGACTTGTAAATGTTTGTAAGCCTGGAGTCTCTTACCCTCCAGGCAGGATAATTCACCAAGCCTCCTTTCAATCTCAGATTGATCTTGGCCTGGTAGCCCCGCATAAACCGCCACCCGATACGAAGCCAGTTCAATTTCTACAGGAACAACTGCTTCAGCCCCGTAAACCAAGGAGAATGGGGAGCATCCCGTAGGGGTTTTATAAATGGTCCGATAGGCCCAAAGAGCTTCGTGGACCTTCACTCCCTAATCTCGTTTGCGGCTATTTATTATTTTGGCCAGTAGTTTACATAGTGTCTTGTTGAAGGCCTCAGCCAACCCGTTGGCCTGAGGGTTATAAACCGAAGACGTCCTCCAATCAATATGAAATTTGGAAGCCAGTGCATATACTGTCTTGTTCCTGAAGGGCGTGCCGTAGTCAGAAATGATCCGACTAGGGGTGCCGAATCTATATATAATATGATATCTGACGAAGCGGGCGACCGTTTCGCCAGTGACTTCCCGTAGGGGGATAGCTTCAGCCCATCGGGAAAAATAGTCTGTGGCGGCCAAAATGAATTTATGCCCTTGGGATGAGGGAGGGAATGGTCCTATTATATCCATACCCCACTCCGCAAATGGCCAAGTTGGCGCCGTCGAGTGCAGGGGGTTAGGAGGCCTTCGAGGGACCGGACCGAATGCTTGGCACTGGTGACATGTGCGAGCGTACTGGTTGCAGTCTTCATACATGGTGGGCCAATAGAATCCCTTGAGCTTGATGTTTGTTTTCATCTTAGCTCCAGCTTGATGGGCCCCGCATAAGCCAGAGTGAACCTCCTGCATAACGGTTTTAGCTTCTTTAAGCGAGAGGCACTACAAGAGGACCGGATGGTCCCTTTCCTGGACAAGCCTGAAAAGAATGCCATCGGCCAGTTGATAGGATGTAGCCCTGCGTAGCAGTTGCACCCTTTGGGCTCACTCAGGGGGAAGCCACCCATTCTTGACTCGTATAATTGGCTCGCGCCAATCCTCCTCTTCGGGAGCATTCTCCTCTTGAACATTGTTGACCTCGTACACAGTGAGGCCAGATTCTTCGTCGAGCATGCTAGGCATGAGCCTCCTGTGCCTGACGGTTATATTCAGCTCTCCCTCTGGCGGGATCTTCAAGGTAGCTGCCAGTTTCGCCAGAGCGTCTGCCTGGGAGTTACTGCTTCTTGGCACATGATATATCACAAATAGATAGAACTTCTCTCTGAGCCTGATGACGGCTTCATGATAGGGGATCAGCTCCTTTTTCCGTACATCATAGTCGCCCAGCACTTGACGGATGACGAGTTGGGAATCCCCGTATACCTTGATACATCTGATCTCCATCTCCAGCGCGAGCTGAAGCCCGATGATCAGTGCCTCATATTCTGTCTCATTGTTGGTCAATGACTTCATGAGAGCACAGGAGCTGTGAAGTATGCCTCCCTGAGGAGACACGAAGACCATGCCAGCGCTTGACACAAAGTCTGTGAGGCCGCCGGGTCTCTTAATGGTTCTGGAGGCCCCGTCAAAATATAATTCCCATGAAGGAGAATTGAGGGATAGCACATCATGTTCGGTCTGGGATGGGGCATTTATAAGGACCCTTCCTCGCCGAGCGGTTGCAGCAACCTTTCTTCATCTGACAGCTCAATATTAAGAGGGGAGTCCTCCGGCACTCGGTGTGCGGCGAGAAACTCAACCATCCCTTGCCCCTTAATTGCCTTGCGCGGAACAAAGATGATGTCAAATTCCATGAGGATGAGTGCCCATTTTCCCAGCCTTCCAGAGAGATTAAAGATGAATCGCCTAATATAGGCGAGTCTTCCTTGGAGCGATCTGAGCTCCGTTATATTTCTAGGCGGGGGTAGCTCTCTGATGGCCTTGATCTTGTCAGGATCTATCTCTATCCCTCGATACCTGACGATGAAGCCCAAGAACTTGCCGCTTGAGACGCCGAAGGCACACTTCATCGGGTTCATCTTGAGCTGGTACTGTCGGAGCCTCTCAAAGACCCGACGTAAATCAGCTAGGTGGCTGTCTCGCTTCTTAGACTTGACGACCAAGTCATCGACGTAGCATTCAACGATGTCATGCAGCATCTCGTCGAAGACTTTGGTCATTGCCCTTTGATAAGTGGCGCCAGCATTCTTCAAGCCAAATGGCATCCTCTTATAGTTGAAGATCCCCTTAGGGGACCGGAAGGCCGTATGATCCTTATCCTTGATGGACATACGGATCTGGTTGTAGCCTGACGATCCGCCCATGAAGGACAAGGCTTCATGACCAGTGGTTACATCCACCATTGTCTCAATGATGGAGACAGGAAAGTCGTCCTTCGGGCACGCCTTGTTCAAATCCCGAAAGTCGATGAAGACCCGGACTTGGCCATTCTTCTTCTTGACCGGGACTATGTTAGCGAGCCACACAAGATACATACATGGCTCTATAAAGTCCACGTCGAGCATCTTGTCGACTTCGACGTTGACTTTAAGCTCCAGTTCATGGCGCATACGCCTCTGGACCTGTTTGACTGCTTAACTGTTGGAAGTATAGCCAGTTTATGTTCTGCCACAGAGGGATCAAGACCTGGCATCTCTTTGTATGTCCAGGCAAAACAATCTCTGAATTCATTCAAGAGCTGCCAGTACGCCTGCCTTTCTTCCCCGCTGAGAAGGGCACTTAAACAAGTGGGTCGATAGTCGTCCTTGCTGCCGAGATTAATCTCAATCAGCTCGTCAACTGTTGCCTGGCCACTATCTTCTAGTTCCAGGGGAGCCGGTCGGAGGTCGACGAAGTCTTCATCTTCATCGGTATCGGCCTCATAAACCTCGAACTCTGCAAGGCTTGCTCGCTGACAGGTTGAACTCGAAGGAGCTTCATTCGCTTGTTGCTCTCCAGCGGGCGTCGACCGAGGAGATGTTGGGGCATGCCCAGCCTCGCGATGGAGTTCGTCAACTATGGGCTCCTTCTAGGCCTCCACGGGAAAGGGAGGTAGGAGCCCTATAGTGTTGATTCCATAATGAACTTGAAAGTCTAGCTCCTAATCATAACCCAACCCTCGAGTGTCCTTGCGGAAAAAAGGCGATTGCCCCCTGACCTGCGAGGGATTCCAGAGGTGGGAAAAATATGCCCTCCGCGCAGGGTTCTGGATCTGAGGAATTCCCTGCTTCACACACATGCGCTTAAGCCGATCTGGCATATAATCCATTTCTTGAACTGGCTCTTGCGCTTCATCAGCAGGGTGTCCCACCCAACATCGTCCTCAAGGGGAACTGGTGGGACTAAATCTCCTTTGTAGAAGACAATCGGCCGGGTCTGTTTGCTATCCTTGCTTCGACCCTTGCGCCTATAAGAGACTATAAAAGTCTTCAACTCCTCTACGCTGTGCTCCTCCCTCAGCAAGGGGAGCTGAATGGATTTCGGAGGCAAGGGGACACTCTGGTCGATGGTTCTACTGATGAGATTGGCTTCGAAGTCCACATTGCGCCTCTCTGGTTGAGTTGGTTTTGAACCAGACTTGAGACTCAGTTGGTGAAGCTTTAACAACTCACAGTTGACTGTGAAGAGCTGGCCTTCTTCGGGCTCGGCCTCAACCTTTTGTTTCCCCTTGTCTTTGACTCTGTCGGGGATTGTTATGGTGGGCTCCCCGAAATACGAGGAAGCGTCTGCCAAGTGACATTCATTAGGGTGAAAAGGAGCTTGGTCCGCAAAAACGGTATGCTGCTCTCCCCCTTTAGCATGCTTGAGGCACTGGTGCAGAGTCGAAGGAACGACCCAATTTTCATGCAACCAGGGTCTTCCCAACAACACCTTATAAGACGTGTCGGCGTTGATAATATAAAATGTCACTTTGGTGGCAAAGTCACCCATGACCAGTTTCACCTCGACCCGACCGAGAACTTCTTTAGAGTCTTGGTTGAACCTCGAGATTTTGACGGCATTGACTTTTTGCAGATAAGGCGCCGAGTAGAGAGACTTGAAAGTCTTCAGGGGCATAAAGTTCACCGTCGCCCCTGCATCGACCAAGATTCCGTTCACCTCATGGCCATTGATCGTCCCTTTCATGTATAAGGGGCGATTATGGGAAGGAGAGGCCAGCAGCAAATCCTTGTCGGAGAAAATAATATTGGCCGCAAGAGCTTCATATGCTTGGGCCTGCAGTTCCGCTGCATGGGCCTCATAGGCCTCGGGTCCTGGAGGACTTTTACGAGAGCCTCTCTCAAGTCCTTGCTAGTCGGGAACCGCTTCATGTGTTGAATGATTTTGCGGTCCGCCCTAGCGCGGGTCTTGTCGAATGGGGGAATGATTTCCTCCAGAGTCTTCGAGGCTCCACGTGGTTTCTCCCGCTTGGAAGGACGCTCCCCTTCATCTTGCACGCCCGCTCCCTCTTGGAAAAGCGGTGCCAGAGACTCCTCCGCAGCAGGCTGAGACTCGTCCTGATCGGACTGACCCGAGGGGCCTTCTCTTTCACCAGCACTGGTTGAGGGGCCCGCCTGCCCCGAGGTTGGAGTTAGCGATGGGGCGCTGACTGGAGTTTCTTCCTCATCGGAAGAATGAATTATGAAAGGGATGCCTCCTGGTCTTCGAGCTCCCGAATCAAGGCCTGCATTCTCTGAAGATTCAGGTATGAAGAGAATGCCCCACACTTGAGGGTAGGGATGGGGCCCGGCTGCTCCCCTCTGAATATTATAACTCGGTCGAGGGTTAAGGGATTTTCTCGCCCTCGACCCCGGCCTCAGCTGCGACCTTGGCGATTCCTTGCCGATCGACGCTGGTATGTTGCCATAGGAGCATTGTCCTCCCCAACAGGGGCATTTATATTGTCAGGAGGCGGAATAGCCACCATGTTACATGACAGCTCCTGCAGAGCTTGTTCAAGGGCCTCCACGGTGAGCTCCTCGTCTTTGTAGAACAGCGAGAGCTCTTCTGGAATTGGAATTCTTTCACCCTCCTCGAGACGATGTAAGGTCTCCCGGAGCCAGCCTAGGAGCCAGGCTTTCTGTCCAAACTTTTCCCAGGGAATATATTTGTCGAGTGTGACCACCCTGATAGGGCAAGGAGGTACATATTCTTCTAGCTCGTTTATGAGCTTTTGTAGCCGATGCAAGGGAGTTAGCTCCTTAGGGGCTTCCATAACTGCCGCCTGCTCAGCTTGCTTTTTCATTCTCCTCTTGGAATTCTTCTTTCGATTCTTTTCCTGCTTCTTGAGACGAGCAGCCTCCTCTAAGGAAGGTGAAGGTGGCTTTGGAGGGTGAATCGACTTGCCCCCCGAGACTTGTCTTCCGCCTCGAGCTGGTCGTTTGACATTTTGGAGCCCGCGACCCTTTCTTGGAGCGACGCAAGTCCACTCCCCTTCAGCGGGCTGTGGTTGGAAAGTGGCATTAACTGCCTAAGCCACTATATCCGGCGGCAATTCTTGAAATTCCGGTTGACCGAAGTGGAACCCTAGGGGGTTTTGCGGTGTCACCACTTTTGTTTCAGCTGGCGGCTTGACCCTCGAGAGTCGTTGAGATCCCCTCGGGAGGGTGGACCCCGCTGGCCTATCGCAGGATTGGGCCATAGGCTCGAGCTCCTCGACCTTGATTTTGCCTTTGTCCTTCGGCTGCGGGTGCCTGGCGACAGCCACCTCGGGGTGGCTCGACTGGGTAGAGGACTTTGAGGGTCCCCCAGGGACCGGGCCTCGAAGACCTTGGGCTATGGGAGCCTTGCCTTTACGGCTTGGCTTAAGATCTCCCCCAGCGGGATTCTTCAAGCAAACCCGCGGAGAAGTATGCTTAGCTGGTAAGTGTTGGGGCTGATGTTGCTACTCTACATCAGCAGGCATCACTGAGGGTTGGACAGGGGCCTCCTTTTCACGTAGGAGTGCTTGCAGGAGGTTTTTGAGCTCCTAGTTCTCACGTCGGAGCTCCTCCATTGTGAAAGCTTGGGCCTCCCTGACAAGGCCCTCCTCATGTGCTGGGTCACCATCTCCGCTGACGCTGTGAACGTCCTCTTGACGCTCCTCTTGCCGCGTTGGATCGGGCGGAGATGCCCCGACAGTTAAGGTTGGCTCTAACTAAGCCACAACCCGGGAGACCTGCCTTGACCTTCTCATGGCTTGCAGAGGTTGGTTGAGGTCTTCCTGAGCACTCTTCGACTGCTTGTCAGTGGAAGAGACATAGCAAGTGAAGACCCTAACGGTGTTGTCTGCCGCCTGGGCCGCTCGCTTCTTTTTTGGGCGGGTACCACCCTAGCTTCGATGTCTCCCTAAGTCTGTCAAAAATAGACACTCGAGGTATAGACTCCTGCTCAGAGTGACCGTCGCCCGTGTGTACCGGGCTAGCCCAAGGGGAAGTCGGGTGTACTGGCCTGGCCGGTCCGCGGCGCTTCCACCGTTGTTGACGGTGAGCCCTCGACCCGTGGGAGGTTGAAGGCTCCCCTTGGTGTTGAGTAGCCGGGCTCCGCACTTGTTGTAATTCAGACTGGCGAAAGGCCTTTTGTAATCTGGCCCACTTGATGACTCGGGCCTCCTCCTTGGTGACCCAAATTTGTTTCATCCGGAGCTGTCGCTCCTCATTTGAGTTGCCCCCAGATCTGACTCTGGAGATTGCCGCCTTGGGCCGAAGCGCAGCAAAGTTCTTCACCTTCGCCCCTCCTTCCCGGACCTTCCAGAAGAGCTCGAATCGATTGGAGGTAGGAATGGTGGGAACCTGTCGATCCCGGGGCACGATCAGCTCGCCTCCATCGAGCCGGATGCGGAAGTATCCGACAAGTATGGCCTTGCCAGAGCGTGAGATGGCAGCTGTCGGGCGTGCTTTGTTGCGCGCACGGCGTTGCCCCCGTTGAGCAGGGGCGCCCGTCTCGGAACGGCTTCCATTACGGCGACAGTGGTGCTGTCCCAGTTGGGGAGGAGCGGCGTCGGCAATAATTTGGTTGACCGAGAATATCCGGCCAACTGGGAGAGCTGAAGGCCTGACACCTCCAGCTATGGGCTTCTTGATGGCCGACCTGACTCGGCCTAGAGTTGACGTCGAGGGCCTGGCACCCCCAGATGTAGTGTTGAAATTGGCCGACCTGGCTCGGCCTGTTGTAGAAATAGAGGGCCTGACACCCCCGGATGCAGACTTCCTCATGGCCGACCTGACTCGGCCGACGGCGGAAGTTGAGGGCCTGACACCCCTAGATGCAGTGTTGTAATTGGCCGACCTGGCTCGGCCTGTTGCAGAAATAGAGGGCCTGACACCCCCGGATGCAGACTTCCTCGTGGCCGACCTGACTCGGCCGACGGCGGAAGTTGAGGGCTTGACACCCCCAGATGCAGCGTTTTGGACCGGGCGGACCCGGCCAGTGGCAGGAGCAGAGGGCCTGACACCCTCATCAATTCTCTTCATTGTGGCTAATCTGACTCGGCCAGCTGCAGAAATTGAGGGCCTGACACCCCCAGACACTGTCTTCTAAACCGGGCGGACCCGACTGGCAGCAAGAGCCCCGCCTGGCACCCTCAGTAGATGTCTTCTCAGTCGGGGAGACCCGACCAATAGGAGCAGGGGCGACTGCGTTGCCCCCGACAACCGGCACTACCCCTAAGAAGAAGGGGGAGTCGACGACCGGAGGGAAGTCGCCAAAAATAATAGGAGTCGCCAGGTAGCCAAACCTGGCGTGGTTCGCGACGACTTGCGGGCCATAGGTCACAGCAGCCATCGTCCTGATTGCGAAGCAAGAGTTGCGCTTGAAACAACAAAGAGCAAGAAGCTGCTGCCCTCTTCTCCTTTCTCGTCCCGTAAGAGGAAGAGGGGTAATGAGAACCTCGGGGAGGTTTAAGGCCTTTTGTTGACAAGAAGAAGAAAGGCGGGAAAGGTCTCACGAGTGTGCCAGTCTGTTTTAGACGAGGTTGAATCCCTCCTTACCCGGCCGACTGTGCGAGAAGTCTTATATTTTTGTTTTGGGTTTGGGGGGGTTTCCTCTGATCATGGAATGAACTCTCTCTGAGGTGGTAAGGGTGCACATGTGGGGCTACACGAGTGGCCAGTGCAGTGTCCATTTCATGGGGTGCGCATCGTATCAGACGATGAGGGTTCGGGACCTTTCCCCACTGACCGCAGTCAGTGTTGATTTACATCGACATAACGTCCGAACACCCTTGTTTAATTGTCAACAATAAGGCCTAAAATTTCTCTCCAAGGTTCTAATCGAGGACACATCAGCATAGATAGCTTGCATCACACTTTTGACTCCCAGTGGGTGAACATAAAATGTATGAGGGGTAGGGCTTGGCTAAGACCAGGTTGAACTGGACAACACCCTACTGTATCTGGGGATAAGAGTGAGCTAAAGGAGCCCAGGAGTGCACCAGGGTGCCCCGTTGATTGCATGGATACTAGGGGTATTTTGGTAATTTACCATGTCCAGTGGCACTATGGTAATTTTACCTTCCTGGAAGTTTTATCACAATCTGGGGTGGCCGCCAAGCAAGGATTGACTCTGGAAGGCTTATTTTCAAGAGTCGTTGGGAATTATCAAGGCATCCCAAGGTTGGAAGGGCATTTTCGAAATTTGGATGTGACCCTATATGGAGTGGTCCGAGAAAGACACTGGGGTCGCGGGACCATTTGTAGGCATTTCTTGAGTATGGAGAGGTCGTGAGGTCCTTAAAGACGATGCGCACCCTTGGCTCCCGAAGGAAGGACATATATGTAATTTTCCTTGTAGGAGGGGTTTATTCACAATTTTCCTCAACTGACACGCGCCGAGGGCAGCATCACACACCCTTGTAAACTTTCATAAACTTCATTACAAAAGTTGTCGACGAGTTGCCAACTATACACGGTATCACCGCTCTGAGGCGGGAACATGATTACAAGGCCCACATGGGGGCTTAAATGTAAATCCCGCGTAGGGGCGTAACAACCACGCCCACGCAGGGGCATAATGACAAAGCCCACGTAGGGGTGTAACAACCATGCCTACGTAAAGGCATAAATACAAGACCCACGTAGGGGCACGAAGACGAAGCCCACGCAGGGGCATAAATACAAGACCCGCGTAGGGGCACAACAACAACGCCCACGTAGGGGCATAATGACAAAGCCTACGTAGGCGCCCAAATATAAGACCCACGTAGGGGCACGAAGACGAAGCCCACGCAGGGGCATAAATACAAGACTCACGTAGGGGCATGAAAACAAAACCCACGTAGGGGCATAAATGCGGGCCCGGGATGTTACATACCCCAAGTGGGCCAAGACAACGAACACAAGTCTTCTTCCTTCTCTCCGGAAAAAAGGTCCTCCAGAGGATCCTTAACAACCACGCCCACGTAGGGGCACAACAACAATGCCCACGTAGGGGCATAATGACAAAGCCCGGGCTGTCACATACCCCAAATAGGCCAAGACAACGAACAAGAGATGTCTTCTCTTCACCGGTCTTCTTCTCCCTCCGGGAAAAAAAAAAAGGTCCTCTCCAATGAGCCCCGTAGGGGGTATTTATAGAAGGTGAGGGACCGGCCCGGGGTGGGCCGAACCCGGGAGGGTCTAAGCCACCCCGGGCGGATCCTTTTTTTTTCTTTCTTTTTTTTTATAATGGGCATACAGAGACCCGGGACCGGCCCGGGACTACCCCGCCCCGGGCAGGTCCGCACGGACCTGCCCAGGGTGGGGAGGCCCCGGGCGGGTCCTCCCTGGGGCGAGCCACCCCGGGCAGGCCTGCCGGGGGTCGCGGGGCCCCGGGCGGTTCCATCCGGGGTGGGCCGACCCCGGGCAGGCCCCCCCTGCCCCGAGCAAACCTGCGCGGCCGCAGGGGGGACCTGTCCGGGGGTGGCCGGCCCCGGGCGGGTCCCTGCTGTCCCAAGCAGACTTGCACGGCCGCGGGGGACCTGCCCGGGGGTGGCCGGCCCCGGGCGGGTCCGTGCTGTCCCAAGCAAACCTGCGTGGCCACGGGGGGACCGGCCCGGGGGTGGCCGGCCCCGGGCGGGTCCCTGCTTTCCACCCCGGGCAGGTTTGCTGCGGTCCGCCCCGAGAAGGTCTAATGCTGCTGCAGTCCACCCCGAGCAGGTCTAATCCCTGCTGTATGTTCATCCCGTGGAGTTCTAGTCACCCCTTTCTTCAGTGGTGAACTTAAGTAATAGTTCATCTCCTATGTAGGTGGGCAAAAAAATGTTGCCAACATACAGGTAGACAATGATAAAGTCAAGGTGCTCACATGTTACACCTCCACTGCTGGCAAGCAGCTTGAAGAAGAGCCAGATGACCAAAACGAGCCAACGTCATCATTGAGAAAGGCTCGCACGGTCGTGGCACAATTAAATCGCGCTACTACTGCCTCGTCAACTCAGAAGGGGAAATCGCGGGATGAAAGGGCTCCGAAAGAAGTCCGTAGTGCCCATGAAAAATGAAGACTCAAGACAAAGGGATGAATTGGAGGAAGATGTCCAAGATATTAAATTGGCAGAATTGCAGCATGAAAACCAAAAGCTGAAAGCTATGTTGCAAGAAATCCTACGAGAGGGGGAAGCACCACAGCAGCCTTCAATGGCACCACAAGTGGTGGAGCCCCCTTCCTGAGGCACCTCGGCGGCTACCAATACTTCAGCAACGGTGGCAAAGGTCCCAACAATGGTGAAATTTGAAACCCCACCTATCAAGACTAATATGCGGTTGTCAAACATGCCTGCGACGGAAAATCTGATAACTCAGAGGCAGATGATTGAGCATATAAGCCAAGTTCGCTCAACATGGAGAGGGTACCGCCACTATAGACTTGTATAGTGCGCCATATCCTCTTCACCATTGATTTAAGAAGCTACCGCCAGACTGTCCAAAGGCTCCCAAACTACAGAAGTTTAATGGGCATAGTTCTTCGCAAGAACATTTGGCCTATTATGTAAAAGCCATAGGAGAGCTAGCATTGGATGAATCATCTCTTTCACTATTTCGCCACATCTCTCACGGGTACCGTCTTTCAACGGTACTCGAGATCGAAGCCTAATTCGGTGGTTGATTGAGCTGATATGCAAACAAAATTTCTTGACCGATTCTAGACAGTCGGGCGCAAAGTTTCTTTGACTGAATTATACTCTCTGAGGCAGAAGAAAGGGGAAACAGCCCTAGATTTCATCAAACACTAGAGAGATTTCAACATGCGGTGTGATAATCCTCCTAATCAGAAGGACGCTATTACTATATGCCGGAAAGGCTTGGCCGCGGAAATCAACGAGAAACTTCTCGGTACCAACATCAAAGAATTCGATCAATTGAATTCGATTGTCAACGAGATAGAAATGTTTTTCACTGACAACCCCAACTTCATCTCGACCAAAGGCAAATCGTCAAAAGACCGCAATGCTGGCAGGAAGGAGGCGAATGTAATGGATTTCTCTCCAACAAATGGCAAAAATGGAGGAAATCCGAATAATTCCGGCAAGAAGCATGTGGGCAAGGCACCGGTCATCGCTTTGCAGTAGCGTCTGAAAACGATGTATTCTTTCAAGAAAGAACATACAAAGGGGCTCTTTCGGCTTTGCATGAGAGAGCGAGTGATAGTCTTGCAAGAACCACGGAAGCCCGCAGATGTGGGAAAGTCAAACGAACCGAATTACTGCATGTACCACCGCATGTTGAGTCACATCATAGAAGATTGTTATGTCTTCAAAAACATGGCAAAAAAGTTGATCCAAGATAATACCATCAATATGCAAGATCATCAAGTGGAGCCACCAGAGCCCCACGTCAAACCAACACAGAACGTTATTGTTAATGTGCTTTATAGGAGCTCTGAAACAAAAAGAAGGAGATCAACAGCTAACGAATCTGTTACAGCTACCCATAGAAGCACCAAGGCATCAGAGGCTGGGCATTCACACCGGCGGCATGATACCATGTCAAGATACACCCTATCTCAAATGCCTGAATGTCTAGCAGTTCGAAGAAGCATCCATAGTATTGAAAGGAAGATTATGCAGTTAAAACAAGAGCAGCGGGAGCTGTTGCAATTCTTGAGACATGTAGATCAGCAGTTGACAATGTTTCCCTTCATGCCATGTACAAAGGAATCTACCCCGACATGTCCGAAACTGGAAGGAGCCAGCAGGCACCCACACCACACCAAGATTTGAAGGATGGTTGTCTGAAGAGTCATCGGACACATCTGATGATGAAGCGGATCAAAGATCATATTCCGTTCCTCGCCATAGGGCCCTAGAAATCTTCCATGTTCGCCTTCAAAAGGGGTTGATAACAAGGTAAGCCGAATCGGGGATCGGGATCGGATCGGTCGACCCAAAACCGATCCGGCTCAGTGGGATCGGCCGATCCGGGCCGATCCCGGACCGATCCCAGCCGAGTCAGGCTGGCTGACTCGGCTAGGGCTATTAGTGTATAAAAATGGAAATAAATTTAGATAAAATCTGAAAAAATATAAAAACCATTCTAACATAGATCTATATCATAATTAATGCCCTTTAAGTTGTCAAATAAGAATTTTCTTTTAATGTCTTTTAAGTTGTCTTTTAGATAAAATCTGAATTGTTGCTATTAGCCTATTAGTGTGTAACATAGAACTTCTGAGTAACTACAGTGCCAGGATGGGAACCCCTAAATGGATAATCAGACATACATAACCAACTTGTGTACATTTTGAAAATACAAAAGTTTCAAATGGAATTGACTTTGACTAATGAAATCATAAATGAGTTAACCTCATTAGGAATGAATCAGTGGATAAGCTTGAAAGGGTGTGTGTGTGTGTATGTGTGAGAGAGGGAATTCCCGGTCAAGAGGTCCCCATGACCAAAAAACCCAACTTGATTTCCCCCCCAAAACACTTTAATTTGAAATTCAAAGTTCTCCAACCCAGTTCGGCCGATCCAACCCAGAATCGCTCGGGATCGGGCGATCCGGCCCGATCTGGGCGATTCCGGGCCGATCCGACCGCGCCCAGCCGGGATCGGTGCAAGCGGGCTCGGGATCGGATCGGAGCGCCCAAAAACCGATCGGATCGGGCGATCCGATCCGATCCCGGGCGATTCTGCCTACCATGGTTGATAAACCTCCTAGCACCAAGAGATGATGAGACGATAAGCACAATGCACCAGCATGGCTATTACCTGTACCACCAGTCAATAGGTCATGTCATCCAGGATTGCCAGGTCTTTAAAGACATTGCGAAGAATTTGATCATTCAGGGAGTGGTAAAGGCAGATGAGCATTTGGCAAGCTCCCTGCAACATCATACATGGAATGAATCGAACTTCTCTACAAATGTGATACATACATCAACCTCCCTCCCATTCCCCGAGCCAGGAGCAGAAGATGCCGATCCCAGCCAGGCCAAACCCACACTGTGGTACCTAGGTTGGCAACCCTCTCACCAACGTTCCTTTCTCAAGGAAGACACTGAAAAAATATTTGGTGCTCTCCTAAAAGAGGGTCATACTACACCGCAATGGAGAAAAGACATCCTCTTTGTTGCGAGTTCTACATCAGGGTGTCTCACTCCAGGGGGGAATGTCAAGAAGTCCAAGATTGCATTGAGACCCTTATTCAGAAAGGGGAAATCGATGCTCAAAAGAACTTCATGATAAAGCAATGCCTCAAATAAGCTATCAAGAAGATTATTCGACACAGCCAAAAAGGCGAGGCTAGGCCAGGGAAGGAGGCTCCAAGCACACCTTTGAGAAAAGCCAACAAGGCGGAGCTAAGAAAAAGAGTTGCAAAGTCGATCTCAAAGCGAATGCTGAAACATGCAAGCAAAAAGGCGTTGAAGAACCTAGAATGGTCAGAATACCTCATGACCCCCGTCTCAGCATGGCAGAATATCAAGAATTGCCACCTAAAACAAGCAAACAAAAGGCCGACTTGTCCTCCACCACTAGGACCACCGCAGGAAGTAGGGCGATCCGACGACTACTGGAAAGTCGCTGACGACTATCGGGGTTGCCAAGTATCCAAACCTGGCATGATCTGTAATGACTTGAGGTTTGTATGTGTTGCACCCCTAACTTTCTCAAATAGTTCGAGATGCCTCCCCCATGTTAATTGACGGTCAAATTATAGCTTTAAGCTAGCACCGCCGTTCTGTGGAGTATCTCCACACCATCGGGCCCCAGAGACCAACCATGTTGGATAACAAACTGCGTCTCAGCAAATAATGATGGAGGGAATTCTTACGTGCACTCGTAGAAGAGACCAATCGCCATGTATCACGTGGTCTAGGAGGATGCAAGCTCCTTCCCCGTCGACGACAGCGCAAAACGGACACAAACAAACGACGGAGCAACCTCATTCTCCTCTCCTCACGTCTTACTGCTAGCACAAGCGGCAAAAAGGCTGGAGTAGGGTTTAAAGGGGGGCGCCCCTCTTCCCAAGACCCTGGAGAGGCCCGTCCGGGGCCAAAAGACCCACGCGGGGGTCAATTGACGAACCCCAGCGAGGTCGTTTGACCCTGGTGGGGTCAAACGGACCCCTGACAGAGTCGTTTGACCCATGCGCCCCCCCCCCCCTCCGAGGTCAAATGGTCCCCCGCGGGTCCATTTGACCCTAGTGGACCCCCCAGCGGGGTCCCGCGCAGAGTCAAGTGGACCCCGCCAGCCTCCTTTGCCCCCTCTAAGGTCTGTTTCTTCCTCCGCAAAAAAAAAGAAGTGGAGGACCCACCTTGACAACCTAAAGTTCAAAAATAGCCTTTTTTGTCAAGGGGAGGTCCAAAAACTCTCCTTTTTGTCAAAGTGGGCCCTGCTAACTTCTATAAATGCCCCATGGTGCTATTTGGTATCGGGATAAAAGTTGAGGAGAATAGGTGTAAGTCATTCTAGGATAATTTATGTCTAGTCTTATTCTCATGTACGTTTGATACACAACGGGTGAAATGGGATTAGAAAAATGGGGATAAGTCATTCCAACAACAGGTTGAAATGACTTATCCCTGTTTCCAACCCCAAAATCGGGGTTAACCCTGTTTCCCTTAACCCAGCTTATCCCCGCCCATTTTAGCTATACCAAATGTAGAATGGGATTAGAGCGAGGATATCCCCGCTCTAACCCGATACCAAACAGCCCCCCTGGGTTCAAGAAGGACACACACAGGCACAGAGAGAAACGGAGGCAGAAGGATATAAGGAGAGTCAGGAGACACACGGACGAGGCGCGCTTATTTGTTGGTGAAGGCCTATTAAAGGCATATTTCATAAATACCCTCGACCATGCATTTATGTCCTCTAGGTTATTGTTGTGTAATTTTCTATGCTCCTTGGGCGACAGATGTTTATAATTTTCTAAATTATTTAAAAATTATGAAAATGCCCTTCCCCTGGTGGCAAGAAAATATCCAAGTCCTGTAAATTACAGTTCTGCCCTGCAACTTTCTGTAATGCCAACTATGCCCCTACGTTCCGCGTCAGTGCGGAGACTTCTCTTGTACAGTCTACAACTCACCGACAATTCTTGTACTTGTATAAACGAGAATGAATGCACTTAGTTGTATTCTCTCATGTGTGCCAAGGAAAATTGTGAATGAACCTTGACTTTCAGGAAATTGTGTATACGCCCCCACCTCGTTAGGGATGATCATGTGTGCACTTCCTTCCAGCCACCAATTCGTTTCAACACCCGTGGGTACTATCTAACTATGTTCGCACCCGGGTGTTACTAAACCCTAGCCACTGGCCTTCGGAGAGCAAATTACCAAAATACTCTCGAAGTCCAATAAGGGCCAAATAGCCTCCAAACCTTCCAGAAATTGCCCGAGTGCCCCTGGAAGTCAGAGAGTGTGTCCAGCCACTCACCCAACCCAGAAATTGCACAATGTCCCCTAGCCTGGTAAAATTAATAAAATACCCTTGAAACCCACAAAATTATCAAAATACCCCTGGGATCCAGAAACCACCAAGATGCCCTAATGTCTCCGGCCTCCTATAAACCACACGAGCCTTTAAATCATAGGGTTTCGCCAAACTAAACACGGCCTTTGATAAAACCCTAAGTCCTTCAATAATTGTTGTTGCTGATGCATGGGGGGGTTCATTGTGACTCAGACAAGCGAGTACGCCCTTGACATTAGGACCTATGTAAGGGACTCTAGGACTTTCTTTGACAGTTAATCAAGGGTGTTCGGACGTTATACCGATGTAAATCAACACAGACTGTAGTTAGTGGGGAAAAGTCTCGCACCCGAACCTATATCATCTGATCAAACCAAACCCATGGAATGAACCATGCACGGGATATTTAAACAACCTCATGTGCAACAAGGTTTCACTTCTCTCCGAGAAGGTCGAGAAGTCTATGCCTATCTCTCATTGCATGAGGCCAAAAATAATGTTAAAGAAAAATTCCGTGACCCAATAGTATGTCATGGCTGCCATTGTTGATGAATTGTTATTGTTGCTTGTTGATTTCTGACTTGAAATTGTTTCCTTCCTTCTCCCTCCTACGAAAAGGAAAAGAAAAGATAATGACAATCTTAGTAAAGGTGTGAACATTCTTTGACAAAAAGATGAAAGGGAGGAAAAGTCTCACCGGACATCCCAGTCTATTTACAACAGACGGAATTAAATATAAATAAGATGAATATCTTTTTCGAGGTGTTCATTCATTGAACGAAGATGCACATTTCTTAGCTAATTAAATAGCATGTGCACTATTAATTCTGCAAGTTTGGTTTATCAGGCGATTAGGGTTCGTGTGCTAAGACTTTTCTCCACCGACCGTGATCAATGTTAATTTATATCAGCCTAAAATCCGAACACCTTTGATTAGCAGCCAAAGAATCCCTTAAACATTTAACAATATTAGTCGTGATATTGTGGGTCATGTCTAAATTCAATCATGGGATTTAGATTTGGTTTAAATAAGACCGTTGGATCACCAAATGATCACATTCGGACCGTTGGGTCATATGCATAAATGATATTTATGCACGAGATAGGGGCATATTTGTAATTGCCAACACCTTTTGAGAAGATGAGGGCATCTTTACAATTTCCATGAATTCAGGGTATCTTTGCAATAGCAAGGGCATTGTTGCAATTTTCAAAACCCATCGTGTATTTCTGCAATTACAGGGCATTTCTATATATCACAAGGGTTCTTGCACAATCCTTGAAACTTCAGGGTTTTTTGCAAACTTTGGACATTTTCACAGTTTCTGCAAGAGTACAAGCGTATGTCTGTAATTTCTGAACATTTCTGACAATTACATGATATTTCTGCAAAAAACAGAACTTTTCTGTAATTTTCTGAAAATTACAGGACATTTCTACAAATACATGACTTTTCTGTTTTTTTGTAAAATAGGTATTTCTGTAATTTCTGATTATTTCAGATAGTTACAATATTTTTCCCTGTTAAATTAGAAGAAATTGCATGAAAAATACATTGGACATAACCACAATTGCAAAAGCATATTTTCAAACATACCCTTGCTTGGGCTTTAAAGAACAAGTCTTCCGTTCCTTAGTGGATTCTCCGACTGTGTCTCCGTGTCCTTCACCCCTTGGGGGGGGGGGGGGATATGTATAGACCTTAGGCAGGGCTACCCTAAAACCCCTCAACGCTACCTGGTCCGGGTAGGGGCCAAAGAAGAGAGAGGAGAGTGGCGGGGCCCACTAGCCCCCACCCTACCCGGGCCGGGTAGAATCGGAGGAGAGAGGGAGGAGGCACGAGGCCCACTAGGGGTCCTACCCGGTCCAGGTAGGGACCTCCGACCACGGCCTACCCGGCCCGGGTAGGCCGTGGGGCCCACCGGGGACAACCCGGTCCTAGTAGGGCTCCCCCCCACCAAGTCTGGTTAAGGCTGTGAGGTTTTTTTTTTTCGGGTTCAACAACTAGGAAGGTGGAAATTTCTCATTTTGTAATTGCTTGTTTTTCCCTTGGATGTTGGATCTGTCAGGTTCTACCTCCCTGGTAAATGTCCTTTTATTGCTCTGAGGGTCTCAACCTTGTGGTTTCGTTTTAAATGAATTGTGGTTTTTTGGCCAACTTCAAAAAAAAACAGTATTAAGAATTTTAGTGAAGGTATGAAAATGAGGGATCACATATAACTCATGATCACTGTGCTGTGCACCACTAACAAAGCATTCCCCAACGGCCCAACCATGGCATGAAGTTAAACCAAAAGAGAGAGGAAATAGGATCCAACGCCAACATGCACAAACACAGGTCAAAAAGTGAAGCCACCAAGGGCTGGAAGAACCCAGGACTTCTTGCGACATCAAAGACCAGAATGAGAGAGCAGAACATGTGAGCTAAATTTTACCAACAGCTTCAATGTTTGGCAACATGAATGCAGAGTTGATAGTTGACTCTGAATTGTACATGACATTTTAGCAACAAAAACCTCTGGGCACTCAAATTTTATCAAGAAAATTTTTCACCGATACTTCTACATATCAAACACACAATGTACATGGACAAAACTCATTGGACTAAATACATACAAGGTTCTACATGTCTAAACCTCTTCAAATACATATGTATGAGGTTCTATGTTTCTAAACCAAACCAACGATTTTACACTTTAACAAGCAACTTATTGCATACTTACACGCGCAGCTAGTGGAGAGTATTTTTGGATGTTTATCTTACCTTTGCCTGTCTGCAAACTTCAGTTTTGAGCATCTGAATACTGGACGGAGTTTTAGAAAGCGAGGATCCGTGCTCTCTTTGAAAGAAGATTTGTACAAATTCTTGACTATGCTAGGACGTGGGACGTCCCACCTGAATTAGGTAAAAGTGGTGGACACCCAATTAAACATCAAGAAGGTAAATGTAAAAGCAACCATAAAGAGGAAAGCAAATACAGAACTGCAAAAATAAACAGGGACAACAAGTTAACACTACAAGTTAAGAAGCCAAATCAATATCTCAAAGGAACTCATGTTCGAGAAGAACAAAACCAACTAAACCATATTGCACCCAACGAACTTCTTGTTTGATAGTGCAGCTAACTAATCTAATCTTTGTGTGGAAAGGTTACGTGGAAAGTGATTTTAGGGCCGTTACTGTCTCATCCAAAAAGTAATTTTTCAACTCTTGATCTCCACTGCAAAGAGAAGCCTTTCGCACGTCAAAGAAGGAAGTTAGGCATGCAATTGTTCCAGTTGTATAGCAGCTGGCATACAGAGAACATGTATGTGGGAAATAAATACTTCTCATGTTTAAACTTCGCAGGTGAATTGTAAGTGCATTTCCAAACGGAGCTAGATTGTGTTCAAGCTCTCTTTGGCTTGCAAGTGCCTAAAAGAAAATAATAGTCAAACATCTTATCGTTTCTAGGATGTCTTCCTCAAGGTTGACAGTTTCGGCCGAAACCCCGAAACATATCGGTTTCGGACCGAACCGAAACAAGTTCGGACATGCTCACTGTAGCAGGTCTGAAATTTAAAAAAAAAAAATGGTTTCGAGCGAAACCGATATCGGTTTCACAAAAAATTTGCCCGTTTCGGCCGAAACTTGCCCGTTTCGGCCCAAAACCGCCAGGTTTCAGCCGAAACCGGACGCGAACTCCCCTCTTAAGGGGAGTTCACTTCTGTTCTCCCTCAGATTCCAAGATCTGAGGGATTTGTGTGTTGCACGGGAAGGAGTGTAGGTGGAGGAGGTTCCAGGTGGAGTGGTTTGCTACCGCCGTCGCTATCGCCGTTTCTTGCTGTTTACAGCGTGCAACCGCAGCCGTCGCCGTTTCTTGCTGTAGATTCCTCAAAGATCTTGTAAGTTATTATTTTTTTGTTGGTTTGATAGTTTTTTTTAATTGCAGGTAAGGTTCTCTTCATTATATTAATTTTCACATGTTAAATATGTTAAAACTCCTAATTAAACCCTAATTAGCTATTTAAATTTGAGAGTTTTGTCTTATTAGGTTTAGTTAGGGTCAATTGAAACTCAATTAAGCTTCATTGAATAATTTAGGGCGGGTGCATGCTGCTAATTGCATTTAATGAAGGGTGATTAGGGTAAAACTTAAAATTAAGTCCTAATTAGCTATTTAAATTAGGGACTTTTGTCTAATTAGGTTTAGTTAGGGTCAATTGAAGCTCAATTAAGCTTCATTGACTAATTTAGGGTGAGAGTATGCTGATAACTGCATTTAATGAAGGGTGATTAGAATAAAACTACAAATTAGGTCCTAATTAACTATTTAAATTTGAGACTTTTGTGTAATTAGGTTTAGTTAGGGTCAATTAAGCTTCACTGAATAATTTAGGGCGGGAGCATGCTGCTAATTATATTTAATGAAGGGTGATTAGGATAAAATTTTAAATTAAGCCCTAATTAACGATTAAAATTTAGATTTTTTGTCTAATTAGGTTAAGTTAGGATCAATTGAAGCTCAATTAAGCTTCATTGAATAACTTTGGGTGGGAGCATGCTGCTAATTACATTTAATGAAGAGTGATTAAGGCAAAACTCCAAATTAAGCCCTAATTAGCTATTTAAATTTGAGACTTTTGTCTAATTATCTCAATTCAACATAATTTGAAGCTCAATTATGCTTCATTGCATTTTTTTCATTGTACTTACAACCATTTATTTTTGACTGTCTTAATGCAGCATCATGTCTAGACGTAAACAAGGTCAGGAGTAGCAAGGGCAGGACGATCCGGGGTGGGCCCACCTCTCCTTAGTTGATGCTGGGAAAAGAAAAGTGAAATGCAATTATTATGCTAATTCTCACATGGCGAAATTATTAGAGGAAAGCAACATTTGGCAGGGATAAGAGGAGAGGTGAAACAATGTGACAAATGTCCTCGAGAGGTCCGATAAGAAATGCGCCAGTGCTTTCTGGGCAAAAAAGAGGGGATGCAATAAAGGGCTGAAGATGAGACTGAAACTGCTGAAGAGATTTCGGACAGAAGGAGAAGGAGAGATAATGATGATGAGGAAGGCACTAAGGATTCAGATCCAGAGCTGATTGAAATAATAGAGCGTGAACAAGCCGCTCGAAGGAAATGAAAAGCACCGATAGGTTCAGGGACATACTCCAGTACAGCTAGTGTAGCACGAGTTGCACGACGTCCTGACACTGGTGCAGTCCCGCAGAGAGAAGGCCCCATAGACAACTATCTGCATAGAAGGCAAAGTGCTACACAACCAAAAATCAAGCAAGTATTGAGAGGGGTCAAAAAATCAGCTGAAGTTGCAGAGCATGTCTTTAAAAGTATTTGCAAATGATTTTTCCATGCAGGTGCCCCTGCACATGCAGCTGAATCAGAATATTTCCAACATATGCTAGATGCCATAGCAGATGCTGGCCCTGGCTTGAAGGCCCAATCACGTCGAGACATATACGAGCGTGGCCTTGTGAGAGAGGCTGAGAAGCTCCATCAGTAGGTTGAAAGCTTCAAGTATATTTGGATGGAGAGAGGATGCACCATTATGTGTGATGACTGTATTAATACTACGAAGAAGTCCATGATTAACTTTTTGATCTATTGGATCAAAAGTACAGTATTTGTTAAATCAGTAGATGCATCAAATTATGAAAAGAATGCAAATTATTTGTTTCATTTGATGGATAAGATGATAGACCAAATTGGAGAGGATAATGTTGTGTAAATAGTCACTGATAATGAAGCCAGTTATAAGGCTGCAGGGAAGAAGTTGATGCAGAAGTGCGGGCATTTATATTGGCTCCCATGTGCAGCACATTGTCTAGATTTGATACTTGAAGACAGGGAAGAAAAATAATATAAAGAAAACAATTGAGAGGGCACAAAAAATCACCCAATATATTTATGGTCATCCTAGGATATTGAACATGTTCAGGGAGCATGCAAGTGGGGGGCAAGATATCATCCGTGTAGGGCCAACCAGATTTGTTTCGAATTTCATTTCTTTGGAGTCTTTACACAGGTATAAGAATGAGCTCCATTCTTTCTACTTTATCCTTATAGATATCATCCATATTTGATTCGAATTTCATTTATTTGGAGTCTTTGTACAGGTATAAGAATGAGTTCAAAACTTTCATGTACCACAATGCCCTGCGGAATATATAGACAAATCTAATATTGATGCTCAAATGGACTATTTGGATGTCTGCCACATCGTGGAAGACAACAAATTCTGGGCCAAGATCTCACGGTACATGAAAGTAATCACACCCCTCGTGAAGGTCCTAAGAATAGTGAATGGCGACGAGAAGAATGATATGGGATATCTGTACGAGGCCATGGATCGTGGCAAACTAGACTTGTAGAAATCCCTTCCTAAAGAATATGAAAAGTGATGGAAAATTATTGACCACAGATGGGACAACACATTACACCATGACATGCAGCTGGTGAGTGATTAATTGTATTGATACAAAGTTCATTGTTCTTTAAGTTAATTTATATCTAACATTTAGTTAACTATACACAAATGCAGGTTATTTTCTCAACTCTCGATTTATGTACAATGTCAATGTAAATGTTGATGGCGAGGTGCTTCAAGCCACTTTAAAAGTCATTGGTCGTTTATCGAGGATACCAGAAAAGAGACTTCAAGCCGAAATAGAGGTTGGCCTTTATTGATTTTATCAATAAGGTGTATAGAATTTACTTAAGTAGTTATGTTAATCTATTACTTTATCCTTATAGATGAACAATTATAGAATGAGGACTGGGACATATTCTGACTCCCAATTGCAATACGCTATGGGAAGAGTGAGCCCAGGTATACTAAATATTTGTGCTTAAATTGAGTCAATATGTATTAGTACATCATGGAGAATTGATTTTTATTTACATCTTACATTTATTTGTTTATGGTTGATGGAACAACTGACTAGTGGATAATGGTGAACAACCGAGATATGGGCAGTAATGCATTGGCTTTCATTACAATTAGGGTGTTTAGTCAAACAACATCAGTAAGCCAATGTGAAAGAAATTGGAGCACGTTTAGCCTTATACACTCAAAGGTTCGCAATCAGCTAAAGGCTGAACGGTTAGAAAAATTGGTTTACTGCCACTACAATATGAGACTGAGAATAAAGAACATGAAGTTGAGACAGCAGCTGCAGGACAAATGCGTCGCAGAGGATACAACTCCAGAAATTGATGTGGACACATTATTTGATGATGACAATCCCTTGCAGTCTTGGGTTGAGGTATGAGAGCAGGTTGATGAGCATGTTTTTTATGTTGATGATAGAACATGGGCAGAGGGCATATTAGATGAAGATGAGCCAACGGATCTAGAATTCAGAAGACCAACAAAAAGGGCCAGAGAGACTCATGCACACTAAAAAGAGGACCAAGCTTTGTTTGTTCACGACACTGAGTAACAGTCTGAGTTTGAGCCAGCTAGACACTCAGAATCAGATAACAGGCCAGTCACTCCTAGCATGGTCAAGCCACCTCCATCCTTAAGAAGAAGTACATCAGGGCATGAGATAACTAAGAGGACTAGTGCTGCTGCTCAAGAGGACCCGACAATTGAGCAGTTGAAGCAAATTTATGTGAGGCACACGCCAAGAGGAAAAGGACTCCTCTCAAAGATGAATAAAATTATCACACCAAAAGAGAAAAAACAGAGTCGAAGGCTAGAAGGCGATTGGTTTCTTATGGTTCTGATAATGACGATGATGATCCCAGTGCAGCTGCTGCAGGTGCTACTACTGGCGGTGGCACACATGCACCTACTTCCTCCTTCCACGTTGACACAAGCAGAGGATATAGTGATAGTGAAGGAGGATATGATTCACAAAGTCAATATGGACATCCATCAGGTAATGGAGGTGGCCAACAGGAAGCAGGCATGTATGGGTGGGGTCATCAACCATAATTTCAATTCCATCCAGTTCCACCCAGTAGCAGTTATGGGTCAACATCCTCTTCTCATCCTCAAAGTTCTGCTTCTTATGCTGATTCTGGATTCTAATCAAGCCAACAACCTTACACTCTAAGAGGGATCCAAAGAGGGATGCAGGACTTGACTACATCATTATTTGGTTATAGTGAATATACAGAATACATGCAACCTTTTTATGGGATCAACATCAGAAGCCAGACGATGAGGAAGAAAGTTTTTCTAGCTATTATCCATATTAGTGCATCATCATTTGGGTAAGGATCATTTAATTTTTATAACATTTACTGTGTTTGTAATGTTTATTGTACTGCTTAAACCTACTTCATGCTTAATATGTATTCAAGAATAATAGTTTAACATGTCCAATGCCTACTTCATGTTTATTGCACTTAATCCAATTACTCTATAGTCAAATACATGTCTAATGAATTTTGCTTATTTTTATCTGATTATTTAGATTTTCTGATTTTTTTTAAAATTTTCTGTATTTTTTTGATTTTTTTGAATGTTTTGAACCGGTTTCGGTCAAAACCGAAACCGAAATTGGTACGTTTCGGTTTCGGTCCCAGCCAAAATCAAGACCAAAACCAGTACTGCCATCCTTGGTCTTTCTTCCTTGGTGATAGAAAGAGGACTCTCTTCTAGCTGGATAGAGGGTGTCGTAGCTGCCCCGTTGCTGATATGTTTCCTGAATTTTTCAGCATTTCTAGTGCTCCATCACATAGCTGATAGAGGTCTTTGATGGGAGAGGCGGTGGAGGTTGGTTGGTTCTCGCCTTCAAAAGAAGTCTGCATGAGGCTGAAGTTGCACACCTAGCAGAGGCTTTTTCACTCTTATAGGGTTAAAAATGCAATCAACACCAAAAAGACACTTGGTTGTAGAGGTGGCTATGGAAGGAAGTTTCCAAAAGTTAAAGCATGCTTAAAAAACTGGCTGGTCTGGGCTAGAGCCGGGTGCTGGCCTGACCCTGTCTGGTTCACCTGGTTTCTGAACTGGACCGGATAAAAGTTAAAGAAAAATGATAGAGGGGCCAAAACTGGGGGGTTTAACAATGAGCCAGACAGCTGTCTAGAAACTAGCCAAAACCACCCGATTCATGGTGAACCAGCCTGTTCCTAACCTAATCTTATTTATCATATTTTTCTCATTTCTTTTAATTTAAGTAGTAATTATTATTTATTAAAGGGTCTTCTTTTAGTGGAACCGGGCCAAACCAGTTTTGTCTGACCAGGCTGTTTTGGACAGGAATTGGGGTGACCCGGATGCAAGCCGGCCAGGACCAGAATGGTTCTGATGGCCAATTTTGGCCAAAATGGACCTGGGAACCAGAACTGGCCTGGACTGGTCCGGTTCCTAAACCAGTTTTTTAAACCTTGGTACCAGAACTGGCCAGATCCAGTTTGGAACAGGAATAGGCCAACTCTAGCTCCACTTTCTAATCTGGTTTTTTTATAGTATGATTGAGGATGGTGCATAGAGATATCTTTTCATTCAAGGTTGTCTTCCAACTTGTCACTCTCTCTCTCTCTTTTATGGAGGTATTAGGACATCTTGCTAAATACGTGATGAGGATGACAAAGCTATTGAACATCGATGAGGAAGCTATTGAACATCTGTTTGTGCGGTGTCCCTCTTACAGACAGTCAGGAGAGTTTTTTTTTTGGTGACGAGGAACCTGGGGAACCAGAACTGGCCAGATCCAGTTTGGAACAGGAACAGGCCAACTCTAGCTCCACTTTCTAATCTGTTTTTTTTTAGTATGATTGAGGATGGTGCAGAGAGATATCTTTTCATTCAAGGTTGTCTTCCAACTTGTCACTCTCTCTCTCTTTTATGGAGGTATTAGGACATCTTGCTAAATACGTGATGAGGATGACAAAGCTATTGAACATCGATGAGGAAGCTATTGAACATCTGTTTGTGCGGTGTCCCTCTTACAGACAGTCAGGAGAGTTATCATTCAGGAAGCAGGCATGGTGTGGTCCCCTCCCACAACCACAGCAGCAGTGACAAAAGGCTGGGACTGTAAAATTGATGGTGCAATCCACTTTTACCTCAAAAAAAAAACACAAATACTAGACAATGCTATGGTGTCGTCTATTTAGAGGGAGAGGAACCTCCTGGTTATTCCACAGTAAGAGTAGAGCCCTGAAGCAGATCATCATTTTTGTTTTGTAATAGCATCCACAAATAAGCTTTGGCAGTGGGTGGGGTCCGCTTCTTCTGGTCTTTCCAATTTGCCTTGTGGGTAAGCCTTCACCAAACTATCTTGATGTGTCTTTTTTGCAGAGGCTTTTTTGGGGGCAGTTTTACTTGTGTTAGGGCTTATTGGCATTGGCTATTCTCTATATGGTAGGTGACTTTTGGGCTGTTTTTGTGCTCTTCATCTTGTACGGTTCTCCATTTCACCTAATGGATGCTTGGTACAATTCAAACTCAAAAAAAATAATAAATAAAACTCACTGCAATCCACTTCTCATTCTACATTCAATGTGGGGAAAGTTGGCCATGGATTCCACTCCCATCCAATAAGTCGATAATCAGCAGACAAATTTTAAAATAGTTGTGTGATCCCAAAAGTTTAGCCAATACGAAGCATTAAAAATCTTGCCATTTTTCTTTTTATTTGTCAAAGAATATTGTCATGATTGTACAATTTTCTATCATCTATCAGTTTTCTTTTCTATTTTCATTAGATCTATTGGCCAAGGATGGCAGTACCGGTTTCGATTTCGGTTTCGGCCAGGACCGAAACCGAAACGTACTGGTTTCAGTTTTGGTTTCGGTTTCGACCGAAACCGGTTCAAAACATTCAAAAAGGCAAAAATTACAGTGACCACGACCGGTTTCGGTCTGAAACCGGACGTCCGGTTTCGGACCGAAAAAACCAAAACCATTAAAAAATGTTTTTTAAGTTTTGGACATGCTACAGTGAGCAGGTCCGAAACGGTTTCGGTGTAGGCCGAAACGTATCGGTTTCGGCCGATACTGCCATCCCTGCTATTGACTATCATCCTTCATAAATCACACTATATTTACTTACCCATTGCTCATGGAATGAAAACAATCACGAATAATCCCAGGATTCTTTTTAAAATCATAACGTCGAAGAAATGTGTGCCCCTACCATCAACAGGGTACAATAGCAGACAATACAGAGAAATACACTATTTATTTAGCCTGTGAAAAACATGGTAGAGTTATATAGTTTACGAGCAAGAAAATTTGCACTTGACAGAAAAATGTAAAATTCAAAGCTAGTACAAATCACTAATCACGAATAATCCCAGGATTCTTTTTAAAATCATAACGTCGAAGAAATGTGTGCCCCTACCATCAACAGGGTACAATAGCAGACAATACAGAGAAATACACTATTTATTTAGCCTGTGAAAAACATGGTAGAGTTATATAGTTTACGAGCAAGAAAATTTGCACTTGACAGGAAAATGTAAAATTCAAAGCTAGTACAAATCACTACAGACACTTCCAAATTTCCCTAGCAAGTCTCAAGGCTGTTCATTCACAAAGTAGTTTTAAAAAAAAACATTTTAAGCATTATCACATCTCACTCGCCAAATGTTGTTATAATGTCTTTGAAATTCATATCAGTAAAACAGTTTTTTATTATTGACAGAAGATGAACCAAAAGAACAGATATGAAAATGGTACTCTCAGAGGAAGGTTTTGAAAGAAAAAATAGAAAAGTTTTTTATTCCCAGGTTCGTGGCAGACTGACCGTACAAAAATAAAAAAATCCAATGAATGAAAAAGAATAATAATCAGCTTCATTTGTTGTAAGCAGCAGAAAGTGAAAAAAAATCTGCTTCAGGAATTGAACAAAAACATCTACATGACAGGTAAATGAAATTGTATACCAAAAGAATTAGGATGTACGTAGGAAACAACTTACACTTCCAGAGAACCATTTCCTAGCAATACAGCAAGATAGCCCATTCGATGTTTAAACTTCAAATCGCTGATGCCTTGAGGCCTCCATTTTACATCCCACACAACTTTCCCATTGTGACCCAAACATAAAACAACTCTGGGCAAAGCAACAACTTTTTGGAGGCTCAAACTGGCATCGTTCTTATTTAACAACATTTGTTCTGCCACATCATGACTTGAGTTAACAGCATCTTGAATACAGCAGCCAACAGATTCCATATCTCTTGTAGACGAAATTGGACGCATATCACTATTGTCATTCACAGCTCTCGGCTTTGAACTTTGTCTGCATAAACTTGTACTGTTTGTAGTTGAACTTTGTTCTTCCATGTGACATCTTTGTATAACATCATTAGATGTATTAACAGTGCCATCCATCCTGGGCAAAGCATGAATGTCTTTTCTCGACTCCACTTGTTTCACAATACTTGAAACTACAATACCATTTACATCCTGTGATTCTTTTTGAAGTGGAGATTCAGGTTTCTGCCCATTTATATCAGGTAGTGTCTTGTCTGATCCTTTTTTCAGTCTCCCTTTACGCCTCTTTGGTGGAGATGATTTATCTCCAATGCCTGAGCCATTAATACACTGTGCAGGAACGCATGTAGTTGTGCACAGATCCTGAACCGTATGCAGATCATCTACATTTGTTATGTTTGCATCATTGATGGACTGAGCAGGAACAAGTTCTGTTGTGCTTAGATTTGGAATAATGTGCTGATCATTTGTACTGACTATCTTATCAGGTCTTTTTCTTGGTCTCCCTCTAGGTCGTCTTGATGGAGGTAATTTTGTTCCCAAATTAAAATTCTCAACAGCATGACCATGGGAGAACTCAGCTAACCTTACATCTTCCACAACTTTTACATCAGCATGCTCCAGTGTATCAGGCTTCTTCCTAGGCCTTCCTCTGCGTTTGCGTGGGACCAAAGGGCTTTTGGCATTTGCATCATCAATAGCAGTATAAGAAATTATCTCAGAATTGGTTAGACCTTTGACAGCATGTAAATCATTTACATTTCCTGTTTCATCAGGTGTCTTTCCAGCTCTTTCAATTGGATGCCTTCGAGGAGATTTACTTTTGACATGTGTATCATCACCAACAAGAGGAGAAATTAATTTCAATGTGCTCAATTCTTCACCAACGTCCATATCATGCTCTTTCTTGTCTGGATTCTTTCTAGGTCTTCCTCTAGACCGTTTTGGTGGAGGTATGTTATTTGTGACAGTTAAATTTTCAGATGCTATTGGTAGTTTTCTAGGTCTACCTCTTTTCTTTGGTGGAGGGGAGGTCAATACATCATTTGCATCCTGTAGAGGTTCTGTAATGAGTCGCCTCTTTCTAGGTCTTTCTTTGGGCCTTGGTGGACAAGATTTGGATTTCACATTTGAACCACCCAGGGATCCTTTGCTGCATGGTCCCTTTCTAGGCATCAACCTGGGGCATTCACTATATGGTTGATCTCTACCATTCATGTTTAGAAGGCACCATATCTGAACAATACCTCTTCCTGTCAATGGGGTTCCTATCTTGTGATATGAAGAATTGGGTGGGTGAGCAGCAACTGCAAGGTGCTGAACACAAGAAGAATATAGAAAGATGTTAGTAACAATAATAGGAAATATCAGAGGGAAGAAAAGAACTGACATATCAAACAGAGATTTTGCATATACTATATAGATTACCATTTTACTCTTGTATTAGAAAACTTTACAAGTACAATTTTACCCTCATATTAGAAAACTTTACAATTGTACTAACAATGATACAAAATTCTAGTATCACATACTTCGTTCCTTCACTTGACAGGTAGGGACAGCCAAAGCTAACTCTAAATTTTTTTTTTTGAAAGAGGGTAGTACCACAAATTGTATAAATGAAAAGGTGCAATTACAAGAATAGACAATGAGCTCCCAAAAAACACTGTACAAAGTGCCAAACCAAGGTAGTGTGGGGCAGGCTAACCCCCCAGCAAGACAAAAAGAGGGGAGTTGAGGGTATTTACATTACAAAACACCGCCGCCCATTCCCTCACCCTAGCACAAATGAAATATACAATAGAAATCTCAGTTCTACCCCCCCCCCAATAAAGATCCTATTATTTCTTTCACCCCATAGGGACCGTAGAGTGGCATGCAAAATCAACCACCAAACAATGTTATCTCCTCTGGCAAGCCACCTCCTGCCCCAAGACTCAATAAGCTGCTGCACGTCACCATAACAGCCAAGTGAACAGTGGGCTCTCGTAACTAACTCCTCCCATACCCCACACGCGAAGGAGCATCCTACAAACAGGTGGTCCAAGGTCTCATCCTCCTGACCGCAAAAAGAACAAGTCAGCTGCAAGCCTGGCATGAACCGAGTCAGTTATTAATGCAAATGTCCCCTTTCTGCAAATCACTGCTTAGTCAAATAACAATTGAACTGATAGGATTATCTCTAGCATGACCATCGAGAATGTTCCAGATGCTTGGATTTGGCAAGAAATTCTGACGATGTATTGAACAAACTCAATATACGACATCTTCTTGGCTATTTACCTACCGATTCCACATTGACATTGCAAGATCATGAAAATAAATGGGTCCCTCTGAAGTTAAGAAGGAAGATTTATAGAGTTTACTTATGTTTTCCTATGCTACCATGTAACCAGAAAACCTCTTTATATTTTGTGATATTTCTAGTATTCATGTGCTAAAATATTAAACCCAGTCTTAAAACAACCAATAAATGACAGAAAAAACAAGCATGGGGTGAGCAAAATCTAAATACTGGGAATGGCCTTGAGGGAAGAAAACAAGTTGAAACAGATGGCTAAGGAGCACTGGCACAAAAGACATGATACAAGCATAGTTATAATATCATATTAATGAGGAAAAAAAGATCAAGATTGGAGTTGAAAGTACCTCACGTTTAATAGGACAGTCTAACACTTCATGCATTTTAGGACACCAGTCCAATGCCCAAACAGATCCACCGGCATGCAACACAAAATCTTTACTGTGTCAAAGATTTTTTATGTAAATAAATTGCAATCTTACAATACAAGAAAGGAGTTGGAGGAGGGGGTAAATATCAAAGAATCCACATACGGACCTTGTCAACAGTACTAAGAACAGTTCAAAGCTATGCTGCCTTTTATAACAACACATATAACAAGTTATAACAAGCTAATAAGCAGACGTGCAATGCTACTCAATAGAAACTCACTTAAAATCTATGTATGAGAACAAGAAACAGGATAAAAGAAATCCTTGAAGCTAGATCATCTTCGACATTAATTAAAAAAAAGGATTTTTGCAAATAAACTATTGTTAAACATGAATTTGCAAAAAAGTCACTCCTGCAAATACATTAGCAGGCATATCATTGCGTAAAATCATATTGTGCAAATATGCCATTCTCATTTGCAGGTATATCGCTTTTTTTTGCCAAAAACTTGTAAAAAAATCACGCTTAGATGGCCTTACATGGCATTCATGCACTATTTAATTTTACGCAGTGGTATGCCTACTAATGTATTTTCATGAAATTTTTTTTACAAATTCACTCATAACAATGATTTATTTGCAAAAATCCCATTAAAAAAATGGCCTTACATGGCATTCCTGCACTATTCAATTATGCAGTGGCATGCCCGCTAATGCATTTTCATGAATTTTTTTTAACAAATTCACTCATAACAATGATTTATTTGCAAAAATCCCATTAAAAAAATGTATGTATATAGTATCATGTTTTCTCTTATGTGATTGGAAAATTCTAGCTTTTCCCTGTTCTGAATTTTCATTTCTCTTTTTTCCTCTTTTTCCTTTTCTTTCAATTAAGATGGGGTCCAAAAAGGTTTTTCTTAAATAGACAACAATTCGCAAACCCATTTTACCTAAGGTTGAAACAACAGCAATGCAGACGAACCAGCAAACCAATTGTCTCGGTCAATAATCAAGGAGCTGGTCCAAGAAGGTTTGGCATAAGTAAATAAAGGAATTCCTAAATACCATCTCACTAATTACCATGAGCAGGGGCAACAAACAGGGGTGTCAATGGGCCAGGCCTGAGGAGGCCCGGTCGTCAAAAGTGAGGCCCAGGACCGGCTGGGCAGAAAGCCCAGTTTATCACAATCTGACCCGGCCTGTGATGACTGAACATGGCCCTGTTAAAAACCATTCCTGCCCAGATGAACAGGCACACACATGCAGAGAGATGGAGAGATAGAACTCTCAAAAAAAACCCTACACAAAAACCAACACACCCAGAAGGTGTACCCCAATTAACTTCCCAACAACAAGAAAAGTGGGGAGTTATGTGCCTCCACTTTACATAAGTGTTTCGCCCAAAAAGCCACTATCTCACAAACAAAAGAAAATATCATGTCCTCCAGTCTCGCTTCCCTTTTGAAGATTCTATTGTTCCTTTCGCTCCACATGGCCCAGAGAGTGGCATGAAGGATAAGCCAACAAATAACTTTGTCGCCCTTGAGGTTCCACCTCCTATGCCACTTGAAGAAGAGATGATGCACCCCCTCAAAATGACCAAGAGGCTACTGGAATCTCTGGCTGATCCTCTCCTAAATGACCTTCGAAAAGGGGCAGCCTACGAACAAATGATCCATATCCTGCTTTGCATCCTCGCACAAGCAATATACAGTGCATATATGCCGAAGGAAAGGAGCCACCCTGTCACGCGTGGGAAGACGACCATGGGAGATCCTCCAAACTAACATCTTCACATTGAGTGGGCTCTTGGGGACCCACACTTGCGAAGCTAAGGAGTGACGCACTCCCCCATCTGAAATGAGGGAGTAAGCCGACCTTACTGAGAACCCTCCCTCCCTCTCCCATCTCTAAACCCATGTGTCTCCTCTGCTACCATCTAGTCTAAAGTCTAGGAGGAAAGTGAAGAGATTTTCTAACTGGTCCATCTCGCCATGAGTGACATTCCTGCTAAAATTAGGAGACCAGATGCCCCCAGCCAATTGCACATCAAAGGACTGAGCAACAGAAGTCCCCAGTGCACCCGCAATAGCATACAACGACGAAAAGGTCTCCGCTACTGTGAAATCTCCACATCACATGTCCTACCGGAACAAACACCCCTATCCATCTCCTAAGCTGAAACAAACACTAGCTCTGATGAAATCTACACATTGGAAGATGCCTCTCCAAATCGGGGAGGCATTATACATGTGAGACGGGATCAGATCCCACACTCTGGATGAACTACAGTACCTCTGTCTGATCAGCTGATCCCACAGCCCTCCACCCTCTGCCCCGAGCCTCCACAACCACTTACACAATAAGGCTAAATTGGAATCTCTAATGTTCTTGATATCCACACGTCCTGCTTCCTTGCTCTTGCAAACTCCATCCTATGAAATATCATGCCATCCCCTGACATTACTCCCACTGCCATGCCAAAAGAATCTAGTCTGAATAGACTCCAATTTCTTGGCCACCGTCTTCGGGACTCCGAAAATAAAGAAGAAGTAAATCGGCAAGTTTTCAAGCACAGATCTGCATGGTACCATGCGCCTTCCATAAGCGAGGAGCCTAGCCTTCCAACCTACAAGCCTGGACTCATATCTCTGTACCACCACCCGCCAATCCCTACAGTGAAGTGACCTTGGAGACAATGGGGGACCCAAATAAGATAATAGAAACTCCCTAATTTGACAACCAAGGATGAAAGTTTTCTGCCTAAGTGCTAACTCCTCCAAGTTGATCCCCACGATCTAGCTTTTGCTATAGTTCACCTTCAACCCACCGATGTCCTACACAATCTCTAACATCAATCTGGCATCAACCAACTAGTGCTCCTCATCAGCTAGGAAGAGGATAGTGTCATCAACACACTGCAGATGGGTTATGCTACTACTCGACTAACTGGCCTGGAAACCTCAAATCACACCTGTTGCCTCAGCTCTCGTCCATAACCTGCTCAAAATCTGAGCCACCAAAACAAACAAGAGTGGAGATAGAGGATCTCTCTGCTGAAGCCCTCTCCTACTAGGGAAATACTCAAATAAGCAGAGGACTGCCCATTAATGAGCACTGCAAAGAAAGACAGAGAGAGCTAAGGAAGGGACAAATGAAGATAGGACAGAGACAACACATGCATAGAAACAAAGAGAGAAGGGGATCCAGTAGAGATTTCTCTCAACAGCAACAGTCGTGAAGGGGATACGACCAAAAAGGTTGCACAGTTGCTGTGTGTGGGTGGGTTTGGGGGGGGGGGGGTGATCTTAGGGGTTGGTTTGTCAGCAGGAAGGGGAGCTGTTGAATCTCTGATTTGAGATTTTTTAGAGATCATTCTAAAACTTCATTTTAGATTCTTAACATTATGCACCTTTAGAACCTCCAATTGGCATGCATGTGCAACATCACCTTAAAATAGAGACCCTCAATTGTTTCAAATTTATGCGCTTGGAAACATTGTCACATATGCAGAGATAGAAGAGAAAAGAAAATAAGTGAATGTCTATGGGGCGTCAACATCGGTAGTAGTCGAGTAAAAATGTATCTCTGTGGAAAAATGGGCAAGCACTATTGTTTTGCTTTATCTCTCATTATCTGTGAATGGTGCCCATCATGGTTTGCCATCTCTTACGAGATCTCCAAGATCTTTGTCTCTCCAAAGGTTCCGAGAAGAATCTCTACCGAAATCAAGAACAAGAGGAAATAGAGGACTAGGATAAAGGAAAAGGAAGAGGGGAAAACCCAAAAAAAAAGGAAGAAGAGGAGGATGAAGATATGAAGATGATGGAGGAGGAGCTCTCTAATAGCTCTCTAATATGTTGAGATGGCATTGAGATCCGAAAAGGAAATTCTTGTTTGTATGAATACGATTTGTGTTGTTCTTATAATTTCGTGCTAATTTAACCATATTAAACGGCTAAAATGGCATTTTCTAAGGAGTATAAAATCATTACTATTTTTGGCCACTATTCCCCATCATCGCTATAAGATCCTTTCTCTGCAACCTTTCGAGAAAATGTCTTGTTCCTTGATTCTTATCATACATATACGTGTACATCTATTTTTGGATTGTCCCGATATCTTGAGATCTCTTCTCCCCGACCCCTCCGAGGCAAAGCCAAGATCCAATATGGCAAACCTTGGTGCCCATCTTTCAACCACCTTCCCGGAAAATTCTGGCTCTACTAGAATACAGGATACAAAAAAAACCAAGTTATTGGATCAATCATTCAGGAGGGAGGCTAGAGCTGAGTACATTGTTGTTTCATTTATTTGTGATAGAGTGAGGGAATGGGCAGAGCTTTTTATAATGTGAATTCCCAAAACTCTTCTCTTTTGTGTTGTAAGGGGGTTAGAGTGCTCCACACTGACTTGGTGTAGCTTTTTTGTATAGATAATTTTTTAGAAGTTATTCACCATACTTGTACATCCCTTTTTTCATTTAATACAATAGTGGTATCACCCACTTTCAAAAAAAAAAAACATAGTGAAGTTCACAAGCAGTGGAAGAGATTGATCAGGTAGAGATGAAGAATTCATGGAACAATCCATTCCAATTCCAATCCATCTCTCCTACCTTTGAAATCTTTAAGTCAAAGTAGTGGATATATATCTGATTGTTTGTATTTTGAAGAAACCATATAGAACAAATTGGGAGAACTTCACCCAAATATGAAATTCCATTTTCATAGCTGAATCTTGATCATTGTTTAAAAAGGCGGCGCCTCAAGACACTAAGGCTTAAGTCTCAAGGTGAGGCACTATAAAAACACTTTGAGGCATGCATCTCAAGCCTTTTCCTTGAGGCTTACGCCTTTTCTTGATTGAGATGGTACATCTCAAGACATTTACTTGAGACTTATACAGCAATTGAGATGGTGATATAGTGTCGTAAGGTGGACTCAAGGTTTATGCTTCTTCTATTGTTCTTAAAAAAACATGATTATGTGTTGTTGAGATAGCATAGATCTATCATTGAGTTGAGATAGCATTAACACATGAAAATTACTATTGTTTTTAGTTCTTTTGATAATTTTAAAAATATTTTCCTAAATTATTGAGGCTTATGCCTTATGAGACATACAAAAAACGCATCACAACCGCATCAAGACTTTTTAAACTATAATCTTGATGGTACCAAATTATCTGACCCACTTGACTGTAGGAGGTAGAAGTGCTTTAGAGGTACTGGGACAAATGCAGGCAGATGCTTGTCAAGATTGTCAAAGGTAATCTCACCAAATTGCTTGAGATTGACATGCCTGACCTGGTGTTTTGTTTTACGTTATTTTAGGTTCCAGACTTCCAGAATTCAGATATTCGTGTTGACGTCTAACAACTACATGAACAAATACCAAGAGACCTATCACTCAGATTCTAACCACATCAGACCAACATATGATCAAGACAAGGAGGCACCTGAAGGTTGAATCACATAATAAAAGAATACTAACATGGTGGTTGAACACAATTTCCAAGAAAGCATGAGTTTCCATTGATGATCATAATGAAACCAGTTTATGAAGACCAAGCTAGAAAGAACATGTATCCTTCCGATGAAACAGATTCGTATGTGCATACTATGAGGAATTTGTTCTTGATGCCTAACCTAGCTGGATGTGGCAAACTCAAAACGCTGGGCCTCCAACATATTTTGCGTTATAAATGTATATTTTTGACAAAACCCCCATTACCAGAGAGAACTCCAGATATAAACATGTACGTATCAGATATATTGCTACTAGAACATACAAGAATACATAAACCAACATACCTGTTCAGGGACCCCCTGGCACCACATGATTGTTCCCCCTGCATTAGGGTGGAAAATGCCATGAATTTCAGCTGAGTGGCAGCTAATGATCAAGTCGAATAGCTATCAAGGATATAAAAGGAAAAAGATACCTTGGGTACAGAAGCAGACGAAAATTGCGGCAAGTTTATTCCTTCAATTTCTTCTTTTCCTTGTGGTGATTCAGCTTGATTTGTGAAATTAACAAGTTTTGGTTCATAGCAGAAATACCTCCATTCTCTGCACATCAAGGTAGTTCGTACCATGTTTACAATGATCAACAACTAACGCGGTAGGACAAGAGGATAAATTTATTTGCAAAATATACAGTGACTACTTTTCAAACAGAAAACTACGCAATGAATATACAATATGATTACTAAAAAGGAAAAAAAATGCACAAAACGTTGGACCGGCACTCACTCTACAAATGCGACATAATTCCTAAAATTAGAACCTTTCAATGATAAAAGTCCCACAAAAAGCAATAACAACGAATATATAAAATATTTTTTCCTTTTTGAAAAAGGTTAGAGAAAACATTTGAAAGGGACTCACTTTAGAAATGTGACCATGGAGGACCATCTATGCATCTCGCTTTCATCCAATGCCTCGTCCTTCTCATGCAACCCGCAGAGCGACGAGATTGTCTCCATCGTGGAGATGAACTCCTCCGCCGAATCGTTGAACAAGGAGACGGCATCAGCACCGAATTCGGCCCCTCCGGGACCCTCCACCCCCGACACCACCTGTCCTCCGACATCCTCGCAACCTCTCTCCCCCTCCGTTCCCTCCCTCTGAACACCTTCTTCCATAGGACAACAGCACAAAGGAAGACTTTTCGGACTCTACAGCTCTGACTGCCCCGTCGGAAGAACCAGAATCGCCGGAGAAGGGGGGAAGGTACGGCCGAGAGGAGGACGCGACCTCGTAAAGCTCCAAAATCCTTCGAATCAACGTCCAGAGAGAGGAAGAGAGAGGAAGTGGAGGCACCGGCGGCGGCGTCCGGCGCTGCAACAGGGGCGTCTTCCCTGGCGACGGCCGCGGAACGACGTCGCGTAGCCCGGTGGGGTTTTAGGGAGGAGGTAAGTTCGAATCCTGCTGTGAGCCCGTGACCAGCAGTAATATGTTTTTTGGGGTGATGTACCCGTGCTTTTGTGTCACCCATCAGATGATGATCTGACGGCTGATTCTGATATTGAGCTTATGGGTCCGTGGACGCACGGGATGCTAGGGCACAATTGATTGGATCTGGAGAAAGATTGTGAGCTTTCGATTATTAGAAATCTGACATCTCTGTAATCTTAATCAAATGATTCATTAATTTTTATGCACAAATAATTTTTTTTAATAAAGAGATATATGAGAGTGGAGAGAAAAAAAATTCCATAGAAGGTGAATTCTGCGCGGATTTTCAAATTATGCTGCATCAAAAACTTTGTTTAATCCTGTTAAAAAAATTTTAAACCATGTTCAAACCTCCATCGACCATAAATGCTGCATTCATATCATATTAAAATCACATTTACACAGATTTGAGATGATCACAGACGACGAGGTGTCACTTAGCCAGACGAATTCTCCCATGCCATTCTGTGGGAGTCATTTAAAAAAAAAAACTCTGACAACAATGTCAATTATATATTTATGAATTTTCAAATAAGTTCTCTCCCTTAAATCCCAAACAAACGGGTAGGGTTGAACCTGAGTTAATTTGATTTGATTTGATTTGATGAAAAAAATTTTAAATCAAATCGAATCAAATTAAAGATTTAATTCAAATCAAATTAAATTAAACTATTTTAAAATCAAATTAAATTAAATTTGATTTGATTCGATTTGAAATATATTATTATCCCCTTTTAAAAATTAGATTGGATTCAAAAAAGAATAAAAAAGTAAGATAAAAATATTCTACCAAATAAAGTAAATATTAAAGAAATAATATCAAAATTTATAATTTGTAAGAGCAAGTTCCATGATATTTTTACATAAAAAAATAGGAACTTCAGTTACAGTAAAATAAAAGGTGATTTGAAACTTACTTCGCACATTCGTAAACCTCGTCGTGACGGTGGAGAATGAATTTTTAGAATTAGAGCTTATAGTCATATATACACTTTTATTAATTTGATAAAAATATCTTTAAATTTGAGTTATTCAGTTCGGTTCGATTTTTCAAACTTCAAGATCGAATTAAATCAAACTTTTTAATACAATTCGATTTGAATTCAAATTAAAAAATTTTAAATTTCAACCCAAACTAAATCAAATCAAATTTATCGATTCTATTTGATTTTCGGGTTAAACTTGAATAATATTCACCGTTACAAATGGACTCTTAATTGTGGTATGGGAAATCCAAGTGAGAATAAAAAATGATAGGGTGTCATTGTTTTTATCTTTTTAAGAACAGATTATTGAAGCGAGATTATCAGTGCACTCAAAGTTACTGCTCAGTTTTGTCATGCAGCATTTTTGTTAAGGAAAATGGTGAGACGGGGATACGTCTCAACTAGTTGTCCGCACGATCTTTTCTCTCATTGGATAATTTAAAAAATTAAAAAGATATATATATATATATATAATTTATTTTTTTTATTTATTTGAACGATGTAACGAGAAGACGAATCTTACGAATAAATAGATGAGATGAACTCTCATCTCACCATATTTAAAAATATATATTATACATATAAGATGTGCAATAATTTTATATGTGTAGCAAGTCAAACTTTTTAAAAATTAATTATTGATATTCTTAAATTGAGAGTATCAAAATTGTGTCCTATACTATTTTGTCGTCCAATTTTCAAATCAGATAGCATGAGGAAAAAAACAAGTGTAATAACTAGAGTGGTTAATAAGAAAAAGTAAATGGGGTCTCAAAAAATGCACAGCCTCGTTGTAACAGTCATCACCCTTCAATTTTTCTTCTACTTAAGCCTCCTCCGCACTGCAAGGTTTTATTTTAGACCGGTAGTTAAGGAAACTGATTTAATATTATTGACATTATAGAGACATTCAAAAATACATTAAATTACAGAGACTGATTTCTAAAGATTCTTATTTATAAAGCCCTACAATATTATGCTCTAATAAGATCCAGGGAATAATATTTCCATCCATAAAGATGATAAAATCAGCCAAATGCAAGTTTCTAACCAGTGATTGAAATATAAATTTGCATAATCGAATGTTAATCCCAATAGCAAGTGTGGAGCTTTATTATTGCTGGGTGTGGAGAGTTTTTACTAAATCTACCTACTGTAACGAGCTTTTATTGATTAGATTAAAAAGACTAAAATATGAAAAAAAAAATTTGATTAATATCACATAAAAGGTGCATAAAAAGTGGATTACCTTAGTTAAAGAATGTATAACGGGGGACTCTTTACTTGAAAGTACCCTTCACTTTGGATTCATTAGAAATAACGGAGAGAGAAAGATTCAGTGGCCCATCACTTCATAGCCAAAAGACCCATAACGACTTATGTGGCCCAGTAAGTGACAATCTCATCAGGGCCCGCTTGCTATAAGACCCGAGATAAAGGGTCCAACAAGTTCCACCGAACTTTGACCCGGTCGCCCGAGCAAAGGCTTCCCCAATGCTCGGGAAGAGCCCAGACACATTTTAGACCGCGCCAGTCAAAAGTGGATAAAATACTCCCTTAGAGATGCTCAAAACCAGAACTTCCTGCCTGGACGAGGGATATCTCTTATCTCTCGTGGATCAGCCCCTCGATGAGTGTAATGTCCCGAAATTTTCGGATTATTTATCGTATCAGGATCCGTGGGTTTCGGATCGCTTTTGTGGGTCCCGGATTGAGTTTTGCGGGTTACGCGTATTTTTGTCTATCAAACCTTCGGAATCCCGTGTAGGGTGAACCGTTACGTTCTCCGACACCGGGACATTACCACTGCGTTGTGCGTTTTTCGAGGATCGCGTGGAGTATTTTTCTCATTTTTGATATTTTCTGAAATTTTTGAATTTTCTATATAAACCCCCCTCACTTTTTCTCTCTCCCCATCTCCCATTTCACTCCCTTTCCCTCTCTCTCTTCTCTCTCGCGTTCTCTTCTCTCCCTCTCTTCTCCGGCGACCGACAGAGGTGGACGGGGGAGAGGCGGCGACGCTCGTGGGGCGAGGAGCGGTGGGCACGGGGCGAGGATCACGATGGTGGAGGTAGTTTGTGGGATCACGAGCCGACAGAGCTTTAACGGCATTTTCTTCATGGATCGGCGTCCGCGGCGCGTAAAATCTTCGGTGGAGGTAGGGAGATGGACCCCCAGCTCGTGTACTTCATATCCCGCGAGTTTTGTAGGCCGTGGTGAGCCGAGCGGGCTTATTTGAGTGTTTTGGGGAAAATGTATGATTTTGGGATGTGAGCAGGATCTACTGTTTTGATCACATTTTTGGGGTTTAAATAGGTCCTCTCGATGCTAGAGAGATTGGGGACTAGTTTTCCCTTATTTTCCCCTTCACATGGGTGTGAACGGGGCGTGGAATGGGGTTTCCCAACGGTTTCACCATTTTTGGGCTCGAGACGACCTAGCGGTCCTTCCAGGGACTGCTAGGGCTATAAGCGGTCTTGTGGAGACCGCTAGGGCCCCCCATATGTCGGTTCGAGCCTTGCGGTCTCGCGATGGACCGCCATGGTGCCTTAGCAGTCTGGTGAAGACCGCTAGGCTCTACTTTGCGGTCCAAGGGTGACCATTTGACGTTTTGGTCGTTTGAGGTTAGTGGGGTAGCGGCCTTGCGACTAACGGCTAGGCATTGCCTAGCGGTCAGGCCAAGGACAGCCACCCTGCTTGGCGGTCCGGGAGTGACCGCTTGGGGTTTTGGTTTGTCATCGGCCCTTGCAGTCCTGGCTGGACCGCTAGGCTGGGCCTTGCGGTCCAGAGGCGACCACTAGGCTCCCTGACGGTCCAGAGAGGACCGCCAGGCGGTTCTTCATGCTCGCCATGTCTGTTTCGCATTGTATTGGTCTCCGGTCGACCTGGTTGTGACCCAGTGGTTGACCTTCGACCTCGTGAACGTCCTGGACACCGTGGGACCTATGTTCGTGTTTTTGGGGGTGTCCGGAGGTGCCGTGTTGTCTCGGTTATCGTGCCCCCGTGTTTAGAGAGTCCGTGTAACGACCCGAGAATCCGATTACCGGGAAGGCCCGATAACCCGAGACTCGCACCGCCACCCACGAGCCCGAAGACTCGAAAGGGTTAAAAGAATGGTGTGGAGACTACACAAGTATCACAAATAATTACAGAAATTAAACAGATAATATATTTAAGCCGAAAATTAAATTAACATTTTGCATGATACTATTGACACCCATTTTTTGCCGATAAGTTGAGTCATTTCTCTTACTCCCATTTATTGATGCCTCGAGTTGTCCATCACTCGCTGGGCTATTTTCAGGCAACATCTTTGGGCTAATTTTATGGGTGGCCTCTCTCCCTGGCTAGGTCCGAGTTGATTCAGGACTTAATGGCCTTGGTTTTGGTTGATTGAGCTTTTCTATGAATTTCAAACGCCCATGTACATGTGCGGTCAACCTCCAGCCGCATAACCATATGTGCGGTTGATACTGGGCCGTTCATATATTTATGGGATATTTGGTTGATTTCCTGAATTATCACAGACAAGCATATATACGGCCTATATGTAGCCGCATAAGATCATTGTGCGGTCCATACTAAGCCGTCTATCTCTCAAGAGTCCTAACATCGCTGGTTTTCAGATAATTATCTAATTATCTAATCTATTTTGATTTATCACCGACAAGACATGGGCGGTTTCCTTTTGACCGCTCTTACGGTTGTACGGTCTACTTGTAGCCGTTCATCTTAAGAGAGTCCAACGGCGAGGTTCTCGGTCAGTTCGATGGGTATTCGGATAATATTTTCTATTTTATTAAATTTCCACCGACAGGGTTGGACGGCCTAGGAGATGGCCGCTCATCCCGTTGGGTGGTGTATCGTGAGACCGTTCATCGTCTCGATTCCTGAAGATTAACAGATTTTCTCTCTCTATCCGTGGTTTTATCCCTAACTTCTCCCGTCATTTTCTCCGCGGATATTGAGTCATTTTGAGTGCCGTTTCTTCTGGATGAGAGATAATTCGATTATCTACGACTTTCCTTTGATTATCTTGACATGAAAATACCTAAAAACCCTAATCTCGAGGCTAGCTTCTTAGGCTCTATAAATAGACCCTAGAGACTACCTTCGAAAGTGGGGAGATTTCAGGTCACGGTGAAGCCCTGCCGAATCTTTGAGCGACCGAGCACCAGGGAGGGAGGCCTTCTACGTCCATACAGGCCTCCGGTCCATGGAGTAGTCTTTGTTTTGAGTCTTTTTGCATCTGATAGTCCAGTCTCCTCTAGTTGCATGCTTATTTTCTTCACATCCATTCTCCACGTTTTTCTTCACTTGCACTGTCATTCACACATCCTCCCACGTTTTTGGTGCCCCTAGGGGTTTAAAACCTCCCAGGTATCCCCCCACTTCATTTAGTTATGCTTATTTCCTTCCGTTTGAGCATTTACTACATTCTATAGTTATGATATCAGATTTTTCTTTGTGTTCTACACTCTGTTTCGCAGGTCAGCAACACACTAACACGAGGCCCATCCTTTCTGGCCGGCCGGAAAGGGTGGAGGTTGGACCTTTGCATCTTAGGGCGTGGTGGTGTTGGGCGGTTCCAGACTGTAATATCTCAGACCTTTCGGATCCCTCTTCGTGGGTCCCGGATCTAGTTTTCGGAGTGTCCGGCTCCGTTGTGTCCGAAATTTCGTTTCGGATATCTTTCGTGTTCGGATCGATGCGATCCGGAGTTGTTTCGGAGACCCGGGAGTGTTCCGTGGCTTTTCCGCGTGTGTTTTCCGATTCCCGGTGTGTGTTTCGGCAATTCCTTCGGAACCTCGCTGCGGGTGAACTGGGTCGTTCACCTGGGCACGAGTGGTACCGTTGCGATCGATGCGTCCCGAGGATTCCGGAAATATAATTTTCTATTTTTTGGTATTTTTTCGTATTTTCCGGATTTTCTATAAATATCTCACTTTTCTCTCTCTCCCCACCCTCTTCTTCTTCATCATCTTCTTCCTTCTTCCTCCCCCACCGTGACCACCGTCTCTCTCTCTCTCTCTCTCTCTCTCTCTCTCTCTCTCTCTCTCGTTCGGCCGCGGCGACGTCCCCTTCCGGCTGCAGACGGCACGGGGCGACGGCGTGACTACGTGGGCGACGGCGAGGTGATCGTGGCGGCGTAAAGCTTGTGGGGAACCGGGAAAGAACGAGGGTTTTCAAAGCGTTCTTCGCGATTCACGGACGATCCGGCGGAGCATTCGCTCCATTGAGGTAGGGTGACGTTCCCTAGCTCCCCGCCGTTCATTTCCGTGGTTTATAGGCCGAGGGGAGGCCGAGAGGGGTGTGATTGAGCATGTTGGGGTTTTTCCATGATTTGGGGAGAGCTCGCCCGATCTATGGATTTGATGCATGATTTCACGTTTTGATGGCCTAGAATCATGCTAGGGGTCCCCAGGGGTCTTCCCCTTTGATTTCCCCCTCTCCGGTGGAGGCATGGGGGCGTGGTTGAAGTTTTAGGGCTTATCCGCCATTTTTGCCGTCGGGTGCGTGTGACGGTCCTTCCAGGGACCATCACATGATGTGACGCGCCTTGAGGGGGCCGTCACATGTCCTTTGTTAGACTTTGGGGGTCAGGGACTGTGACGGTCTCACGATAGACCGCCACTTGTAAGTGACGTGCCTGGGTTGGGCCGTCAGGGGCTTTCCGACCGTTGTCTTTTGACTGTTGGGGGTCAGCGTGTGTAATGCGCCTGGGCAAGCGCGTTACATCCGCGTGACGCGCTGGGGCGACCGCGTTACTTCCTGGGTTATCCCAGGAGTGAGGGGCGCGTAACGCGTTGGGCCAGGCGCGTTACATTCGTGTAACGCGCTGGGGCAAGCACGTTACATCCTGCTTTCACGCTGAGAGCGTGAGGCGCGTGTAACGCGCCAGGGAGGGCGCGTTACATTCGTGTAACGCGCTGGGCCAGGCGCGTTACATTCGTGTAACGCGCTGGACCAGGCGCGTTACTCCCTGCGTTCCTCAGGCCGTGTAACGGCCCGCGCTAGACTGCCAGGTGTGTGTGACGGTCTCGCCTAGACCGTTACAGCCATGTGACGGTCTTAGGGTGGACCGTCAGGCTTCAGGTTGCCCCGAGAGGGCTGCAACCCCATTTTTAGTCCGACTGTGGTCGCCGTGCGACGGGGCCGGTACGTGGGGTGGTCCCCGTACGTCGTCGGATACGGACGTTGTTTTTCGTTGTCTTGAGAGTCTACTCCTTCGGTGACCCTCCACTAGTCGTAGCCTGCTTACACGTGTGTGGTCCCACCAGGGAGTGGTGGAGAGGCTTACCCTGAGGACGATTTTTGGACTGGTTTTCGTCGGGCCCCTCGTCGTTAGCCAGAGTCCGGGTACAGGGGAAAACTGGTCAGAGGGCCAGACCTAGGACGCATGGTCTGTGTGTGCACACGTGGTTGGGGGCGGTTGGATCCACGTCGACGGGCCTGACCCCAGCTAGTCACTTGTTTATGGTTACTTGTGCGGTGTTCGTGCCTTGGGTAGGCGCTACCACGTCAGGCAGTTCACCTGCGGTGCGGTGTAAGTCGTCAGGGGACGCTCCCGGCTGTGCTTCTAGTGGGAGGTACTCCTGTCGAGTACGGAGCGTCAGACTATCAGTTTCGTGGCTTTGACCTTCGGGTTTGCCGGGTCGACCGTTGAGTTTCGGTTGTCTCATCGTGGCTCGTGTGCCGATTTGTGTGCCGTAGGACCTTTGTTTTGTAGAGTACATGGCTTTCCTTTCCGAGGTACTCTCCTACCGCTAGCGTAGTGGTTTCCCGTTTTACGAGGTAGGGTTCGAGTGATCCCTACTGAGTCTTGTTCCGAGACTCATTCCCTGCATATTTTCACCGTGTTTCAGGTGAGGCGCCGCCCCAGGGGAGCGCGTCTGGGGCGCAGCGTGGTGCGGGTGCCCAGAGGTAGTGCTAGAGGTCAGAGCCGGGGTATGCCCCGTGTAGCTGTACTTTCTTTTCTCGTCTCTGTACTAGTTGTGGAGTACTGTTGTTATCTTGTGGACCATGTATAAATTAAATTATTGTTTATTCTTCCTGCTTATTTATATAAACTGTTTAATTTCTGTAATTATTTGTGATACTTGTGTAGTTTCCACACCATCCTTCTAACCCTTCAGAGTCTTCGGACTCGTGGGTGGCGGTGCGAGTCTCGGGTTATCGGGCCTTCCCGGTAATCGGATTCTCGGGTCGTTACACAGACTGTCAGTTCTAAGGGAAGTGCGGCCAAGATTACACCGTTCATCTCCTTCCCGCGGCCGATCCTGAACCGTTCATCATCCCCCGTTCTTCATCCCGCGTCCTCTGCAACGCCATTAGACAGCCTGTCGTGCGGTCGCTCATCATAACATGAGGTCCTTCATAGACCGTACATCCTCTCAGCGTTGCTCATAAGGCGAGTACTTCTCCCTCTTTCTAAGGTACGGCGTGTCCATCACGTTTGGCACCTTGGTGGCGATCACACAACCCTTCTGTCCCCCTTCTATTTTCCATTTATTTCTCACATCGATTTAGTAGAAGGGATAGGAAGAGATCTTTTAAGTCCGGGTAAAGAGAATGAAGAGTAAAAAAAAATATATCAACACCCCATTTTTTGGCGATCACGGTGGGACACCTTTTGCCCATCGTGTTAGTGTTTGCTGACCCCCTGTTTGGTGTTTGTTTGCCTCTTTTACGTTGAGTTGTCACAGGTTGTTCGCCGGGTTTGCGTCCCTGGTTTCTAGTGGTGGTGCGGTTCTTTAAGAGCCGTGTGGAACGTAGTGCGGTTGAGGATCATCCACGTATCATCGCTTCCAGTCCTGTTCGTGCTGCGAGCCTGCTGGCTTCTGCGGTCAACTACTACCCGCTCTTCTTTCCTGCGGTCATCAATTGGCCGCTCATCTTCCTGGCACAGGTAAGCCCACCTGTCTGCGCTGTTGGTTTTGCTGACGTCCTGCGGTTGATGTAGGTCCGTTCAAGAGATTACACGGTCGGTGTTAGACCGTTCATCCAGGTGCATCCTACCCCCTACCTCTGTTCACCTTACTGTTTGGTTCATCTCAGCATCATTTCAGCATGTCTGTTAGTTGTAGTACACCTTGCCGTTGAATGGTCCTCCCTGGACCGTCGCCCTCCCTGTGCGGTCTCCCAGAGACCGTTCTTCCTGTGCTACAGTGCACCCGAGCCACGTTTTTCATTTCCATATCATATCTTTGGCATAATATTCCGCGCTGGCTTTGATCTCCCCTGGCTGTTCCTTGATGCTGCGTCATTGTATGCTCTGTTTATCATACGTATCTGCCATTGCTTGCTAGTTTCTAGGTTAGATTTTGCATGCACTCCGGTGCACATAGGATCATACACTCTCATTAGTAGTTGCATTCCTATCGAGGTATGGTTTCCTCTCGTCTCCATACTCCTTGGAGCCGACTAGGGGACCTTGCCGAGGACTTCTGTAAGTCCCCGTAAGCCGTGGCTTCCCACACGGATGCCAGGCAGGTTGTACCGTACCACCCCCCAGTCTAGGGTCTGCATTCATGAGAGAGAGAGTCCCTTAGAGTCTGCCAGTTTCCCGTCCCCCACCCTGGTTAGGTACCTTGTGGTTGAGTGAATTCACATTTTAATTAATCCACTAAGGTCCTAAAATAAACAACAGTAGTCCACAACTAGTACAGAGACAAGAAAGAAAAGTACAGCTACACGGGGTATACCCCGGTTCTGACCTCTGGCACTAACGCTGGGCACCTGAACCACGCTGAGCCTCAGTCGCGCTCCTCTGAGATCGCGCCTCACCTAAAACACGGTAAAAACGCGTAGGGAATGAGTCTCAGAACAAGACTCAGTAGGGATCACTCAAACCCTACCTCGCGAAATGGGAAATCTCTACGCTAGTGGTTAAGCGATTACCTCAGAAGTAACAGCCCTGTAACTATAACACCGGTCTCGCAGCACGAAAATTGACGCACGCACCACGGTGAAACAACCGGAGCTCAACGGTCAACCTGACCAAAACCCGAAGGTCAAAGTCACAAGACTGACAGTCTGCCACTCCCGACTCGACAGGAGTACCTCCCACTAGAAGCACAGTCGGTAGCGTCCCCTGACGTCTTACCCCACACCGCAGGTGAACTGCCCGACGTGGTAGCACCTACCAGAGGCACGGACACCGAACAAGTAATAACAAAGTAAGTGACTAGCTGGGGTCACGCTCGTCAGCGTGTGCCCAACTACCCCCAACCACGTGTGCATACACAGACCATGCGTCCTAGGTCTGGCCTCTAACTGGTTTTCCCCTTGAGCCGGACTCTGGCTACAGATGAGGGGCCCGACGAAAACCAGTCTAAAAACTGTCATCAGGGTAGCCTCTCCACCACTCCCTGGTGGGTCCACACGCTTGCAAGAAGGCTACGACTAGTGGAGGGTCACTGAAGGAGTAGACTCTCAAGTCAACGAAAAACAACGTCCGCATCCGATGACGTACGGGGACCATCCCACGTACCAGCACCGTTACACGGTGACCACTGTCGAAAAAGAAACGGGACTGCAAACCTCCCGGTGTAGTCCAGAGCCTGGCGGTCCAACACTGGTGCGCCACAGTCTCTGACGGTCTATCGCTGGACCATCACAGCCGTCTGACGGCCCAACGCTGGCGCGTCAGACGCTCGGTGCAAAACAGGACGTGACGCGCTAACCCTAGTGCGTCACAGTCTCTGACGGTCTAGCCTGGTGCGTCAGAAGACACGAAGAAAACAACCGTGACGCACACCTCTAGGGGTGTCACAGTATGTAACGGACCACCTCTGGTGCATTACGGTTGGGGATGCGTCAGCTCTGACGCTCCCTCATAGGGGTGTCACAAGGCTCTGAAGCGCCACCCTAGGTGCGTCACAGCCCTTGACCCCCAACGGTCAAAACTCAACGGTCAAATGCTAACGGTCGGATCATCACCTGACGGTCCTACCTAGGCGCGTCACAGCGCCCTGGCGGTCTATCGTGGGACCGTCACACCCACGGACCACCCTGTTGGTAAAACATCCCTGTGACGCACCCACCTTGGGGTGTCACAGGCTGTGACGGTCACTGGAAGGACCGTCACATCGACTCAACGGCAAAACAGAGTGAAACGACCAAAAACACCAACCACGCCCCCATGCCTCCATAGGAGAGAGGGAAAACAAGGGGGAAGTCCCCTAGGGACCCCTAGCATGCTTCTAAGCCACCAAAATGCCGAATCACGGCCTAAAAATATAGATCGGGCGAACTCTCCCCAAATCATGGAAATCCCAAGCTCGGCATGAAAACCCATCTCTCGGCCTCACACCGGCCTAGAAACCACGGGAATGGAAAGCGGAGAGCTAGGGAACGTCACCCTACCTCGATCTCGCCTTGAGGCGCGCTGGATCATCCACAAATCGCGAAGAACGCTTGAAACCCTCGTTCCTCCTCACGCTTCCCACGAATGCCGCACGCCACCGAGATCGTCTCGCCGCCGCCTACGCCGTCACGTTGTCGCCCACTGCCGTCTGCAGCCGGAGGGCACGCCGCCGCGGTCGTCATCGGCCGAAGAGAGAGGAAGGGGGGAGCTCACGATGGGGGCGGAAGAAGAAAGAGGAAGAAGAAGAAAAGGGAAAAAAGAAAAGGAAAATAGGGGGGTATTTATAGAAAATCCAGAAAATCTGAAAAATACCAAAAAATAAAAAAATTAGATTTCTGCGATCCTCAGAACGCACCGATCGCAACGGTACCATTCTCATCTAGGTGAACGACCCGGTTCACCTGCAACGAGATTCCGAAGGAATTGCCGAAACACACACCGGAAATCAGAAAACACACGCTAAAAAAGCCGCGGACGCACTCCAGGTCTCCGAAACAACTCCGGATCGCGCCGATCCGAACACGAAAGATGTCCAAACTGAAATGTCGGACACAACGGAGCCGAACACTCCAAGAAATTAGATCCGAGACCCAAGAAGAAAGATCCGAAAGGTCCGGGATATTACAACCCTCCCCCCTTAACCAAATTTCATCATCGAAATTTAAGAACAAAACTCAGGGGAAAAAGAGGGGACTCACTCGAACAGATAAGGAACTACTGACGCATCTCGTCTTCACGCTCCCAAGAGGCCTCACCACCAGAGTGTCGCTGCCACACCACCTTGACCAAGGGGATGACCTTGTTCCGCAGGCGCTGCTCTCGCCTATCCTCAATGCGGATGGGAAACTCTGGGAGAGCAAGATCTGGAGTCACCTCGGGCCAAACAGAATCCTCGAGCACATGAGAGTCATCGGGCATATACTGCCGCAACATCGAGACGTGGAACACGTCATGCACTGACGCCAATTCAGGGGGTAACCGCAACCGATAAGCAACCTCACCGATGCGCTCCACAATGTGGAAAGGATCGATATAGCGGGGACTCAGCTTCCAACGCCGCCCAAAACGCATCACCCCCTTCATCGGAGAAACTCTCAAGAACACACGATCGCCAACGGCTAAAGTGAGAGACTGCCTCCTCCGGTCGGCATAGCTCTTCTGCCGACTTTGGGCCGCCAACATGTTCAGACGAACCAGGCGCATGACATTCACACACTACTGCACCAACTCCGGTCCCGTCAAAACACGCTCACCAACCTCGAACCAATCGAGTGGAGTCTGACACGGATGCCCGTACAACGCCTCATAAGGATCCATGCCAATGCTCGAATGATACCTATTGTTGTAGGCAAACTCCACAAATGGCAGATGGTGAAACCAACTCCCTTGCCATTTCAGGCAACATGATCTCAACATATCCTCCAAAGTCTGGATGGTCCTCTCTGACTGACCATCTGACTGAGGATGGTACGCTGAGCTAAATGTTAACTCCGTGCCAAGAGCTCGTTGGAAACTCCTCCAGAATCTAGATGTGAAACGCGGATCTCGATCCGACACAATGGAACTGGGAATTTTATGCAAAGGCACGATCCGCTCCACATAAAGATGAGCTAACTTGGTCATGTCCCAGCTGACTTTGACCGACCGAGCCACTTTCGTCAGAGTATCTACCAGCAACCAAATACTGTCCTGCCCACTCGGAGTTCTTGACAATCTGGTGCGGACACCCGAGCAGCTGATCGGCACGATACGCCGAGCCACCGGTACCGCACGCGGAGCACGACACGAGCCACCTCAGCGTCCATCTGGCTCGGAGATAGCCTGGAGACTCCGCCTTGAGCCTCCCCATTTATTATATTTAGTTAGACTTTATGTGTGTTTAATTTGTGTTTATTTCGTTGCATTCGGTTTGCCATTTTGATTGTAATAGGGGCTTAGGTGCAATTCGGATCCCGTGGGCCCCACGGGCCCCCCAGGCCCCACCCCATTGGGCCACCTCAGTCTAGGGTCCCACGTGGGGTCAGTCAACATGCCACATGGGGCATCTAGAAGTTTGAATGGTCAATTGTCCACATGGGGGACAAGGGACCAAAATAGTCAACATTTCCAACCAATACCCACCTACCATGTCAAGCTTGTTCCCCCCCCAGTCAATAGGCTGTCCCCCCCTTATTTTTTAATTTTATTTTTGTGGAATGGTCACAAGCCATTCCAACCCTCCATCTCACACCCCTAGATCCAACGGTGGAGGATGGATTAGATGGGTGACCTATATATGCTTGTATTTTCCCATTTTGATGAATTAATGCCATTTTGAATCAAAGAAATTGTTGGAGCTCCAGCTTGGTGCGACCCTCTCTCCCCCCTTGCAGCTGTGAAGGTTGCCTCTGGAGGTGTGACTCCTCCCCTATCAGTTCCGGTCATCCTCGCCGCCGCCACGAGCCGCCACCGCACCGCCATCGTCTTCATCGGAGTTCTGCCCGTGCAGTACCACAGCAGCTTCCACGAAATTCAGCCATCAACCACGAGCTCTGATCGACCTGGGGATTTTACTGGAGGTTCCATAGGTGTCAAGGATATCCCAAAAAAATTGGTTTGTCATTCAGATCCCGTTCCATATTTTTAGATTTTTGTCCACTCTCCACTTTTAGTTCTACCAACAGTCTGTCCAGATTCATCTCCGCCCTGAGTTTTAGGTCTTAGGTCCACTTTTTGATTTTCTTTGGTTCTCCCAATTTTACTGGATCTTCCTTCCACCAACCCCTTCATCCAAATTTTTTATAAATTTCTATTTCGTCCATTTCATATTTTCCACAAATCATTCTCACATCCACCTGAAGTTCTGTTCACCCGTTCCCAGATCCGACCACCAGACACTCCAAAAATCTTATCAAATCACCACCACCTCTAAATCCAATTCTAAAAATTTTCCCAGCTTCGTGGTTTGATTATCTACAACTTTGAAGAAGAGATTGAAGTCTGAATCCCATTTTAAGTAGGTGGTCAATGATTGTTTACAGGGAACTGATGTGCTGAACTAAGAGTTCTGGAACTGTGTAGCAGAGAATTGAAAATTAGTTAAGTTCTAGGTCCGCGCAGGTTCAGAGGAATCCACTGGCTCTAGGTTGGAGGATTTTGAGTCCTCTTTCCAACGGCGCTGGTTTCGTCGCATTCCAGCGACGGGGCTGATCGCAGCAGTTGATTTCGCCGGAGCGCACGCCTGAAAACAGCAAGCAAAAATCCGTGGGCAGCATTCCACAAGCTTGGAGATCGGAGTTGTTCGGCCACCGATCGGCGTTCCCGGCCGACCGCCTTCCGTGGAGGCGTGCCACCAGGGGTCCCCATCACAGTGGGACCCACTCCTGTAGATCCGGAGGCTAGCACCACCCGTGGGCCCCACGGGCCCGCAGAACCCGCCGTTCGGAAAGCACGAAAACGCGGAGTTCGGCACCGCCGGGCGACATCAAGATGCTGCATGTCAACCCAATTCGCGTGATTCCCGGGCCCCGCATGTGACCTTTTACCTCCCTGCGTGGAGAGGGTCAAATTATTGTACTGCTGTAAACTTGTGTTAACCGGGGGTCCGTGATTGGCCGGGGTTGTCTTCGCCACGCCGGGTGCGTGGAGGTAATGGTCCGAACCTCTTGGCGTTCATTTGCTTAGCTAGTATACGGTCTTTTGCCGCTGCCGAGAGTGTAGGTACTAGCCCGTGTGTCCATGTCACCGCTGTGAGAGTGAGAGTGACCCGTCCCGTGACTCGATCCGAGTCCGGAAGTGAGTCTGACTACCTTGAACTCTGCCGGTTCCTTAACCGCGCACGATCCACGCTTTCCCTCGCATGGGATGCCGAGTGAGTTTGCACTTCTGTTAGCGACGTGTAGCCTATGGGAGCTCTCCGTGTCGGGCCTAATGTCTCTCCCATCATGTGTTGCTGGTCATGTCCACGTCTAGAGTCCGAGGTCCATACCACGTAGAGTCGGTCCCCGTGTCCGTCCCGCATCACAATCCCACCATGAAATCCATGGTCACATGGTCCCACTTCCACGCGGGAACATCCAAGGGTTGGAGAGTACCTCCCGGTCGCTGATGCTCCTCCTTCACCTGCTGACAGGTCAGGCACCTGGCCACGAACTCGGCCACATCTCTCTTCATGCCAGGCCACCAGAACTACCTCCGCAAGTTCCGATACATCTTCGTCGCACCCGGGTGCACGGTGTACCTGCTCCCATGAGCCTCGCGCAACACCGCACGACGAACTCGCTCCTCGGCTGGGACGTACAGCCTACCACGGAATCTCACAGCTCCGTCCTTGCCGAGCTCCACATCAACCATAGCCAAAATCCGGGGCAACTCAGGGTCTGCATGCTGAGCCTCTGTCACCTGACGGCGGATAGCAGGGGTGATAGTCAAGCTCGCAAGTACCGCGAACCCTGTCTCTTGGGGAATCTTGAGCCTGAATGACACTTCGAGCACTCGTTCCCAAAGCCTCCACTTCCTCAACATCAAGGCACTGACCGTGACCTTCTGACTCAAAGCATCGGTGATGACATTCATCCTGCCCAGCTGATAACACAGGGTGAAGTCATAATCCTTCATATGCTCCATCCAATGCATCTGCCTGAGGTTAAGGTCCCTCTGGGTGAACACATACCTCAAACTCTGATGGTCAGTAAACACCTCAAACTTCTCACCGTACATATAATGTCTCCAGATCTTCAGTGCGAAGATCACAACCGCCAATTCCAGGTCATGGGTAGGGTAGTTCTCCTCGTGGGGCTTCAGCTACCGAGATGCATACGCCACCACTCCACCATGCTGCATCAACACAACACCCAGTCCGACCCCGGAAGCATCTGTACAGACCACAAAACCTCCTGATCCAGAAGGTAAAACCAACATCGGAGCCGAGGTGAGCCATCTCTTCAGTTCCCTGAAACTCTGCTCACACTCCTCAGTCTAGACGAAAGGCACATCCTTCTGCGTAAGTCTGTTCATCGTGGCCGCAACACGAGAAAAATCCTGGATTAACCTTCGATTATAGCCCGCAAGCCCCAAGAAACTCCGGATCTCCGTCACAGACCTCAACCTCGGCCACTGCATCACTGCCTCGACCTTGGCGGGGTCTATGGAAATACCATCACCAGAAATCACGTGCCCCAAAAAGTGCACCTCACGAAGCCAGAACTTGCACTTACTGAGCTTCGCATACAACTGGTGATCTCACAACGTCTGCAGCACCACTCCTAGATGGTACGCGTGCTCCTTGGCAGACCGCGAATAAACAAGGATGTCGTCCACGAATACGATCACGAAATGGTCTAAGTACGGACGAAACACCATCTGCATCAAGTCCATGAAGGCTGTGGGGGCATTGGTGAGCCCGAACGGCATCACCAAGAACTCATAATACCCGTACCTCGTACTGAACGCAGTCTTCTCCACATCAGACTCGTGAATCCTCAACTGATAGTAACCAGACCACAAATCAATCCGCGAGAACACTCGAGCATACTGAAGCTGGTCGAACAAGTCATCAATCCGCGGCAACGGATACTTATTCTTGATGGTCACCTCATTCAGCTGCCGGTAGTCAACGCACAACCTCAGACTACCATCCTTCTTCTTCACGAACAGCACGGGCGCGCCCCAAGGGGAAAAGCTAGACGAATGTACCCCTGGGCCAGCAACTCCTACAACTGCGCCCTCAACTCCCTCAACTCAGCGGGGGCCATACGGTAGGAAGCCTTCGCCAAGGGTCCCGTACCAGTGTGGGCGCACTTTTCGGCGCTCTTTATTCTCTTGTTGGTTTATTCGGTTTATTGAGTGCGTGGGCGTGCCAGTCACCGAGGTGACAATTTATTCGTGCTCCGAAGAGCCCATGGTGCGCTCGATCTGACTTCGTCAGACGATTGTGTGGTTCGTGTCGGGACCGAATCCCGTCGCGCCATGAAGGTCACGACGTCATTTACATCCCCCATACGAGGGAACACCCTTGATTAATTGCCGAAATTAGGGGCCCCGCGGCCGAAAAGAATAATGCTAATTATGCGAGAGAGATAGGAATAGGTCACACTAAAAGTTGTATTAAGGTCATAGACTGTCGGCCGTGTCGGCCACTCGTAGACCTTTTCGTATTCGGACACGGGTCTGTGGCAGAGTCACGATGAGAAAACCGAGGTAGGTCCCTTCAAATGTCTACCGAGCATGCGGCAATTTTAATGAGGATTTGGAAGGTACCCGGAACGAGAAAATAAATCCGGTCCGATTAGGATGTCGGCCCGAGGTTAGATCAAAGCCTGGCCATATCGGGGTGATTCCCGATACTCGGGCTCGACCTGAAAGGGCGGCGTTGTTGTTCCTTTTTTGCCCCGGGTCCCGGGGAGAGAGAGGGCTGCAGTGTGGGCATTAGCGTCTTTTATCTGGGGCTTTCTTAGTTATATCTTCTGGGATTTCTGATTTGGTGTTTACTGTTTGTTCGTGCCTTTGTCTGGGGTGATTTTTTTCTTCTTTTATTCATGATTATTCTTATTATTATCATTTGTTTATTATTACCCCCCCCACCTCTTTTATTGTGATTAATATTACGCGTTAAGAGTCCTTTAATTAGCGTAATTTTTATTAATTTATTTGCTATTGTTAATGCCCTTATCGCGATGTATATATGCATGCATGTAGTGTGCCGGCGAAGGGGAAACGGGAGTGTACCGCTGGGTATTGGGTGTACCGCTGGGTGGCGAAGGGGTGTACCGATGAGGGTTGCAAAGGGGCGTACCGCTGGAGGCCAAAGGGGCGTACCGCTGGAGAGTGTGTCGGTGAAGGAGGGGGGGGTGATATAAAGTCTATACGTTCCCCAGGCTCGAAGTCTATACGTTGCCAAGCCCAAAGTCCGTACACTGGAGCAGAGTGGAGCAAAGTCTACGCGTTGCAATTTGAAGTCTATACGTCGACTGGCCCGAAGTCTGTACACTGGCCAAGTCTATACATCGGAGTGTGAAGTCTATACACTGCCCAAAGTCTGTACGCTGGATAAGTCTATACATTGGGGTGTGAAGTCTATACACTGCCCAAGTCTATACACTGGCTGTCATGAAGTCTGTACGTTGGGATATGAAGTCTATACGTTGGCTGCCCAAAGTCCGTACACTGGATAAGTCTATACATTGGAGTGTAAAGTCTATACAATGGCTGGGGGTGTACCGGCGAAGGGAAGGAGTGGCGTACCGCTGAAGGTCGACGGGGAGCGTACCGCTGAGGGCGGAAAGGGCGTGCCGCTGAGGGTTGAACGGGACATGGTGATGGCCTGTGCCGCTGAGGGCCAATGAGGGCGTACCGCTGAAGGTTAAAGGGGAGCGTACCGCCGAGGGCAGAACGGGCGTGCCGCTGAAGGCGAATGGGGCGTGATTGTAGAGGCCCGATCAGTTTTGGATTACTTTCTTTAAGGCTTTTCTTTTCTTCTTATCTTAATTTTCGTGTAGTTTTATATAAAACTCTTCCCTTGTTCTGTTTTGTTCGGTTCGGCCTCTTTTCTTGCGGGTCGGACATTCGGACTGTCGGGTAGTTAATTAGTTCGGTTCAGTTCTCGTTGTGATGCCGGCAGTGATTTGATGAGTTGGAAGGTTTCATTAATTATCCTGCTCATTTGTTGCCTCCTTTTGCCTCTTTTAATTGTTTATTAGTTTCTCACAAAAATTCGGCAGCACCTCCCCTTGACCCGGGGCGTAAGGGAGATAAAGGGAACGCGCCCACATGGAGTGGCGGAACCCGACAACTGGAGGTGGGCCCCCGGGGGAGCAACACCTTTATAGAGCCCCGAAAAACACGAAGGAAAACGACAGACTGAAGGCCTCAAAGGGGCATGGACCGGGGCTGGCCAAGGAGCGTGCCGCTGAAGGGGGGCTGGAGGGTGTGCCGCTGAGGGATGAAAAGTGTGTGCCGCTAAGGGCTGAACAGGGGGGTGTACCGGCCAAGAGCCAAAGGCTACAAGTGTGCCGGCCAATGGCTAGTTGGGTGTGTGTGCCGCTGAGGGCAGAAAGGGGTGTGCCGCTGAGGGCACATGGGGTGTGCCGCTAAGGGCCAAAACTGGGTGTGCCGCTGAAGGCCATTGGGTGCGTCGGCCAAGTGCCGGAAAGGTGCATCGCTGGAGGGGCCAAACAGAGTGTGTAAGCAGACTGGGGGCCTTAGAAGCCATTCAGGAAAAAGAAAGAGGATTCAAGGCCAGGGGTAGGCCATTTGATTACTGGATATTCGAAGAGGGGGGGGGGCAAGGGTCTTCCCCCTCCCCTGGCCCAGTGAGCACAACGGAAGGCCATGTGGGGGCTCGAAGGATTCATGAGGCCAAAGCTCATAGGAGAAATCACCTCGACATGAAGACCCAAAAACACCGGAGAAATGGGGAGACGGAGGGAGAACGAACAACCCCATAAAAGACCGTGAGAGCTAGCGCAAGCCAATAAAACTCATAGAGAAACCCAAAGAGGGTGATTTTCATTTATGGGGAGCCAAGGGCCAAAGCCCTATATGCACATTACAGAGGAAATGCCCAAGACGAGGCCATGGACAAAGGAAAAGAGAAACCCAAAACAAAGAGCAGGAGGAGGAACGGAATACAAAAGGGAAGAAAGCATTGGGGGCCAAAAACCCTCGCCACTGTCCCTAACCCTCTCCCCCATTACATTGAGCTCTCTCCCTCTCCCTTACTCTTGCTCTCTTCCCGGTGGTCGTCGGAGGAGGCTCGCTGGAGCTTTTCTTCTTCTATTCTCCCCTCTCTTCTCTTCCTTTGCCTCTTCTTTTGGTATCTCCCCTGCCGTCTGAGCCTCTCCCTCTGTATCCGCCTCCTTCTCTATTGAAGCGGAGGGTCTTTTATACCTCCAACAGCCGAAGCCCTCCAGCCCGGCCGTTGAAGGCGGGAAGTGGCCTTGTGATGATGGCATTTGACCTGCCCCGTCCTGGGTCGTCAGGGGGTAGCTCACGTGGCCCAATGGACGGTTGCCACCTCAGACGGCTCACTGCGCGCCAAGGAAGCGTAGGGCATGGGCTGCACGTCGTCTTGCCGTTGAAAAGCTTCACGCTGTGCCGCTGGCGGGCTGAGCAAGCGTGCCGCTGGAGCCTCTGAGGGCGTGCCGCTGGAGGGCTTCAAATGGGCGTGCCGCTGGGGAGCCAAAAAGGCTTGCCGCTGAAGCCTCTGGAGGCTGTGCCGCTGAAGGACTTCAGGGCGTATCGCTGAAGGCCCCCTTTGGGGTGCACCGCTGAATAGCCCAGTGGGCGTGCCGCTGAAGACCCCGCGGGGGTGTGCCGTTGAAGGCCCCCAGGGGGTGTGCCGTTGAAGGCCCCCTGGGGCGTGCCGTTGAAGGCCCCCAGGGGGTGTGCCGTTGAAGGCCCCCAGGGGGTGTGCGTTGAAGGCCCCCTGGGGCGTGCCGTTGAAGGCCCCCAGGGGGTGTGCCGTTGAAGGCCCCCAGGGGCGTGCCGCTACGGGGCCAGATGGGCAATGTTGAGCCCACTGTGAGCACGAGCTGCGGCTCGTTTGATTTTCTTTGGGGCCCATGGGCTGCGGGGCCTTTTGTGCTTGATTTCTCCGGGGTTTCTTCACTCGGCGCCGTTGCTGACGCGAGGCCGAGCAGGCTATGAAGGCATGCATTTTTTTGGTGTCCACAAATGCCCCCCACCCATGGTAGCGCGGGCGAAGGATGAGCCGGGCGGTGCCCGTGGGTGTACTCGCCTCTTCTCTCTTTGTCGATACCGACGGGGTGCCGAGAGCCGGCCTGGTTTGTTGTTTGTTGGTCTCTTTGTTAGTGCCGACGGGGTGTCGGGAACCGACCTGCTTTGTTGTCTGTTGTCCTCCTTTCTTCTTCCCCCCCTTTTTTAGTGTCGACAGGATGCCGGGAACCGACATGCTTTGTTGACCTCTTGGTCTCTTGGTCTCTTCGTCAGTGCCGACAGGATGCCGGGGACTGGCATGCTTTGTTGATCTCTTGGTCTCTTGGTCTCTTTGTCAGTGCCGACAGGATGTCGGGAACTGGCATGCTTTGTTGATCTCTTGGTCTCTTGGTCTCTTCGTCAGTGCCGACAGAATACCGGGAACTGACGTGCTTTGTTGATCTCTTGATCTCTTGGTCTCTTCGTCAGTGCCGACAGAATGTCGGGAACTGACGTGCTTTGTTGATCTCTTGGTCTTTTGGTCTCTTCGTCAGTGCCGACAGAATGCCGGGAACTGACGTGCTTTGTTGATCTCTTGGTCTCTTTGCCAGTGCCGACAAGGTGTCGGGAGTTGGCCTGGTTTATTGTCTCTTTATCTCTTCGCCAGTACCGACAGGGTGTCGGGAGCCGGCCTGGTTTATTGTCTCTTAGTCTCTTCGTCAGTGCCGACAGGGTGCCGGGGACTGACCTGGTTTATTGATCTCTTTGTTCTTTTCTTTCCCCCTTTTTTTTGAACCACATTACCGATACAAGCGCCCTTTCGGGTTTTCGCCGGTACCGGCCCCCTCTTGCTTTTGCCCACGCGCCCTTTCGGGTTTTCACGTGGCGGGGTACCCGATTTTGCCCGTAGCGCCCTTTCGGATTTTCGCCACAGCGGGTTGTTGCCATTTTTACCCTTGTCCCCGTGTAGGGACAAGTCCGGCGGGGTATCTCTATTTTTAACCCCATTTTATTTTCTTTCTTCTTTTTTTGACGTTGAGTGATATGCGAGTGTCGGCTAGGGCACGAAGCCTTGCGCCGGAAGATAAGATTTACTCGTTGGCAAGAATAGAATGCCAGCGCAACGGGAGAATCTGTGCCGATTCGGACGTAAGGTCCATAATGGCCATATTGTGCGGAGTGGGTGGCTAGGGCACATGGCCTTGCGCCGGAAAGGGACTTATTCGTTGGCAAGGGATTAATGCCACCGCAAGGATAGAGGTTCTGCCGATCCGGGCGTAGGGTCCGTGATGGCGATTTTGCATGATGGGAGGTGGCCGAGGCCCGAGGCGACGTGCCAGGGACGGGCTTGTTTGTCGGTATGGGGATGGCACCATTGCAGAGGTGGCTGTGCACAGGGGTAAAGTCGTCTTCGCTTGTGCGGACGCGTATCTGCCCGAGATCGTGGGGATGAGACGTTCTCCGGAGACACCTATTATTGCACGACGTTGACCCACACATTGATACGTGTGAGTAGATGCGTAAGAGGATACCATTATGTATGTACATATATGTATATGTGTACATATATTTAATATCATATATATTTATTTCTCTCCCTTTTTTATATATTTTTTTTCTTTTATTCCCCTTCTATCCCTCCCCCTTTTTTTCTCTCTTTTTTTTATTTCCCTTCCTCTTTTTTTATTTTCTCCCTTTCTTTTACTTTCCCCCCCTTTTTATTCTCTTTTCCCCCTTTTCTCCTTTTTTTCCTTTTCTTTTCTTCTTTTTTTTTCTCTTCCTTTTTTTTGTTTTCTATAAATAGGGGGGCGGGGGCGATTCGAACGGTCACCCGTTTCGAATCCCCCCCCTCTTCCCTCTTTCTCTCTCTCTGGTGACCGGGCGGACGAGAGCCCCCCCCCCTTTCTCTTGCCCTCTTCTTCTCCTAGTGCGACCGCCGCCGCTACCGTCGTCGTCGTCTTCTTCATTGCCGGGGTGAGGAGACGGTCACGGAGGGTTTCCCCCCCTTCCTTCCCATTCCTCTCTTCCTCCCCGTTCTCTTTCTTCCACCGTGGTCGGCGGCCGGGGGCCCTAGCCCTTCCCCCTCTCTATCTCCCTATCTCCTCCATCTCCCCTTCTCCTTTCTTGTTCTCTTGTCTCTGCCCCCCCCCCCCCTTCTCTGTTGCCGGCCATCGCCGGTTGCACTGTCGGGATGGTCTCCGAGCGTGCCGGGGAGCGTCTGCGGAGGATGCCGGGGAGGACCGCTCAGGGCGTGTCGGTGAGGGCTTAGACGGGCGTGCCGGGGAGGCCACTAAACCGGGCGTGCCGGGGAGGCCAACCCCGGGTGTGCCGGCGAAGCGGGATCCCGAGCGTGCCGGGGAAGACCCCTTGAGGGTGTGTCGGCAGGGACTTGTTGGAGTGTACCGGGGAAGTCCTCTTGGGCGCGTCGGCGAAGACCCTCGGGGGGGGTGTGCCGGTGAAACTTCGGCTGGGTGTGCCGGGGAAGCCCTTGAGGGCGTGCCGGGGAGGCGCTTCCGGAGTGTGCCGGGGAAGCCGGCTCTAGGGTGTACCGGGGAGCACGGGGCGTACCGGTGAAGCCTGATTTGGGTGTGCCGGGGAAGCGTTGGAGGGGCCGTGCCGGGGAAGGCCGCTGGGGAGTGTACCGGCGAGGGTCTCCAGGGGATTTTTGGCCAGGGGAGAAGACTCCTTCGACCGGCGGACTTCTGGTGTTGCCTCTCGGGGCCCACCATACTTTGTTGGGGCCGTCACTCCTTGTGGACGCGCACCCGTGTTTTCCCTTACGCCTCTGGCCTAGGGGAAACTCTGCCGAAATTTCGTCAGAAATTGGCAATATTTTATTCATTTGACTTGTAGCAAAGCCCTTCTTTTACAGTCTTTCGCTTCCTTTTGCATGTGGCTTATTCTGATCTTCTGTTTATGTATCTTTGCAGATAAATGGCTGCCCCAAGTGGTTCCTCTGCTCCTGCTGCTGCTATCGGTGCTGACCTTATCCCACGGGGTCCGGTGCCAGCAGTTACCTGGTTAAATGTAGAGGACTTGGATCGGGAGCATGGAGAAATAGCCGCTTTGGCAGGGTCATCCGAGTCTGACGGGGAGACCATGGATTTCCAGAGGCTTGCTAGAGTTGACAGCGGCTTCACATTTGACCGGGTCACCGGGGAGTACCGGAAGGACTTCCCGAAGGACAGACACCTGGTTCGATTTCTGAAGCATTTTCGCTCGCGGGAAGGGCGAGACTTCCGGGTCGTGAAGAAGGCCGAGCAAGCTATACTGCAGGCCCGGGATAGCTTGTTGTACAGCGTTCCCCGGAGTATTCCGATGTACCTGGTGGGAGAAGCCCGGGAGTGGAAGCCAGTCCTGGGGATCGAGGGGGTGCTGCCGACCGAAGACAAGCTGGTACGGGCGCCTCAATTTACTCCGGCAAGATGGGACCTGTCTGCCGGGAAGGTGCATGGCGAGTCGCCTCGATTCGGCCTATTTTTGGCTCCCTTGAAGTGGGGGTATAGAGAAGAGCCGTTCATCTTGGACTGCTTGGCCGTCAGATTCAAATATGAGCTGTCACTGGGCTGGTTCGGGGAGCTGAAGCTTCAGGATGCACACAGCTTCCGGGAGAGGGCGGTGGAGTTTACGGAGCACGTGCTGTTCAACTATGCTCCACTGCTGGTTCGGGTCGGCATTTATCATAGCGTGTACGCTTCCCGGTACGGCTACCCCATCTCCAAGGGTCTCTGCTGCGGCATGATAGAGGTATTCAGCGCGGAGACCAACACCTTTTATACGGCAGAGGGCGAGACTTCACTTGATTTGTGGAGTCTCGGTCAGCTAAGTGGCTTGCCCATTGACGGGGAGCCTTATGAAGAAGTATGCCTCCCTGACTTGATCAAGGATGAGACCAACGGGGATGGCTATTATTCTCTGGGGTATTCATATCGGTACCTCATGAAGGCGTACCGGGAGCTGTACCAGTGCTCGCACAAGGGAAAGCAGCCCGCTCGTGGGGACAGGAAGAGGGTACGCATGCCCTTGTGGCTGGAGTATTTCTATGACGGGCCGAAGCGGTATGAGGAATTCCCCTGTGTTGGTACCGCTGTCGCCCCCAAGAAGCGTGCAAAGCCCAAGCTCGATGTGAAGATCCCGTCTAGAGGGCGTCGAAGCGGGCCTAACCCGATGGGCTTGGATCCCCAGACCCACTGCGCCGCCTATCTCACGTACTGGCTATGCTCATTCGCCATGCCGTACGGCGATGAGACGGTGATTCGGCCGGATGCCATCTACCCGGCATGTCAAATGGCATGGGGTATCAGGCTGTCGCTGTGCCCGGCAACCCTTTGCTTAATTTACAAGGCCTTGGGGGATATCAGCACGCACCAGTTCCCGCGGCAGGCCCGGTATGTATGCCCACTGCACTTCTTCAACGCGTGGGTCTGTTCGCTGTTCCCGGAGTTTGCTCCGCGAGTTCTCCAGGACTGGGGGCTGATACCGAGGATGTTGGAATTTGCCAGCGCCGAGCCGGGCTCCACCTCCATGCGGATGTATGATATCCGGGGCCGGTTGACAACGGTCCCCCGGGATGCGGTCGGGTCTATTCATTTCTGGACTCTGGCGGCGCACTCGAGCCCTCTGGTGAACAACAAGAGGGAGTGCAAAGACGACCAGGTGGAGAAGTACACCCACCCTATCAGCCAGGAGAATGTGATCCGCCCACTGCTGGAGCCGGAGCTGAGGGACTGGGCGCTGTCGATTCGCCCGAGCGTGCTGGTGTTCAGGAAAGGGGAGAACGTGTTGCTGGAGCCGTATTACCCCTTCCGGTTCGGTCGCAATTTTGGGTATGACCAGCATATCCCTGCTTATCATGCACAGTTCGGCCTGCCCTTGCGGAGTGTCCGGGGGAGCTCAGTTGCTGAACACGCCAGGAGCTGGTGGGACTTCTTCCACCGGGCGGACTCTGCCTCCTTCAGAGTACCGACCCCGGGTCGTGTTCCCCGAGTGACCCAAGATTATATCAAATGGTGGAATAGCCGGACGGCCTTCTATCGGCTACACAAGACCGATTGCTGGGATGGGGCCGAGAGGAAGTTCCTTAGTCGGCAGCCGGTGCCGGTTCTTGACATTGAGCCAGACCATCTTCTTCGGCTCAGGAATAGACAGGAAAAGGAGGTGGCAGCATATCTGGTGGCTCGCCGGGAAGCCCGGGATAAGAGGCCGACGCCGAAGGTGGAGCTACCCCCGGTGGCCAAGGATCATTACCAGAAGACGCTGAGGGACCTGTGCCAAGTGGGGAGCGACCGCCTGGACCTCATCAATTATCCATTCCCCATGGAGGAAGAGGGGACTCCTGCCAAGAGCTGGCGTCCAGAGAGGGATTCGGCCTGCCCGTACCGCACGTTTATGAGGCGGGAGGAGAGGCGGCCTGAGAACTATAAGGATACCACGTGGCTATACGTCCTTCTCCGGGTGAATGGGATGAAGATCGAAGATCTGACGGCCTCCATCCTGGGCAAGCGCCTGCACATCCCTTATTATTATGCTGACGGGTGGGGCGTGGACCACTTTAATCTTTTCTGTCACCTCTCCTCAAAGAAGCACGCGGATCTGGCCAATCTTACGGACTGGTGCCAAACGATCAAAGACGTTTGCTGGCTAGTCCGGGAGGCGGCGCGTCGGGACAAGGAGACGTCCCTGAGCTACTGGCCGATCACGCTGCGGCTGTACACCGGCCCTCATGGTATTCAGTCCCTTCTTGCTCTTCAGTCTTGTCTCTTAGCACTGGGGCCTTCGCGGTGAGTTGGGTACTAATCGTAAACGCATGTTCGTTCTTTTCCCCTCTTTTCTTTGCAGACCATCCTGACAGCACGCAGATGGCCACGTACCGGAATCTCCTCCGGCTGGTGAAGAAGCCTGCGTATTTTGAAGCAGCGCCGCTGGCCCCGACCACGGCCCCTTTGCCCAAGGCTGCGAAGAGGCCCCGGGCTAAATCGCCTGTGAAGAAGGCGGTGGACGCCGCCAAGGCGGCTAAGCAGCGGGACACAAAGCGGAGGAAGACAGAAACGGCTAAGGCTCCGACGACTGTTCCTCCGGCACTACTAGTCCCGTCCTTCGAGGAATTTGAAGCTGCCCGTCCCGAGCCGGGCCAACCCGCCGGTCCGTGTCCCCGCTCTTTAATGTGTCTTTTGAATCTCCCCCCCCCCTTTTATTTTGGAGTGGAGTTCTGACACCTGGATACTTCTTTTGTCTCAGCTTCTATGGAAGAGCCCGTGCCCACGCCTGGCATGGGTGAAGTTGCGGTCCCAGCAGAGGCGACCCTGGCGGCGGCTCCGGCTCCCTTGCCGCAGGCAACGGGAAGGCCCCGGGCACAATCGCCCGTTAAAAAGGCACTGGCTGCTGCCAAGGTGGCGGGGCAAGAGACGGTAAAACGGCGGCGGACCGTGGCATCCCCGGCTCTGACGGCAGCCTCGCCGGTGGCCCCTGTCTTGTCCTTCGAAGAATTCGAAGCCATGCGGACCGAACCGAGCCACGAAGCCGGTGAGATTCATCGGCCGGCCGTGTCGTCTGCGGTCGACCGGCCTCCCGAGTTGGCCTCAGATTTGCGCATGGCGACGATGCGCTTCTATCTCACGGGCGGCACGGAGGAACCGGCGCCCGTGTTGCTCCCGGGCGAGGGTACGGCTGGGACTCCCGAGAAGGCTTTGCCTGTTGAGGAAGCCCGCGGGTCATCTCGTGTCGCAGGAACTGAAGGGGGTAAATATTTTCAACTATACGGTTAGCTCCCCCTTTTTTTTGGGGGGGGGGCCAGTAGATTCAACATGGCTTATCTTCCTTTGCATGACAGGCGTTGCCGCGGCGGCCACCAAGTCATTGTGGCTTGATCTCGACCTCCCGACGACGCTGATATATGTGAGGAGGAATAAGGTCGGAGTGCAAGCCTCGCCTAGCCCGAGGGAGGACGTGCTAGACAGGGACTCTGAGGTGGAAGCTCCTCTGCCGACCCAGGCCGAGCCGACGGCGGTCGAGTCTCCGTCTGGGGAAGAGGTAGATTACAACTACTCTTCCGACGAAGCAGCTCCTGACGGGGGCGTGTCCGGGGCATTGGAGCCGCCCGAGCCGGTCCTCGGGGCCCCCTTACTTGCTGGCTCCCCGAGCCTTGTGGGGAAGACCGCTGTGAGTGTGAGCTTGTTTGGGTCGGCTCTCCCTTCCTCTCTTTTTTTGTGATTGACTGACGACCTTACCCCCCCCCCCTTTTTTTTAGGATTTTCAAGAACCGGCCGAACTTGAGGTCGCAGAGGAGGCTGCCCCGGCTGCGCTGATCGACCGCCCAACGGGAGCCGATGTCGGCATGGGCAAGTTGGCTCTTTTACTCGACGCCCTTCGAGAGGAAATGCCCGTGGAGCCCTCTGGTACTACCAGAGCGGCGGGCGAGCCTCTGGAGGAGGGGGAGATCGCGCCTGAGGGTAGCATCATCCCAGCGGCTGAGGTGAGTATGCGGGCTCCGCGGTCTCCCTTTTGCATGGTTTATTTTAGATGGCGAATAGCTGATTCCCATTCCCATGGTCAGGCGATGCCGATATCGGGGAAGGCGCCTGGCCGTATCCGGAAGGCAGTGGCCAAACGGAGACCGAGCATTGGCCCGATAGCGGTGGAGGGGCCGGCTCCAGTCTTGGGCTTGGAGAGAGAGAGCCTGGCTGCGCTCGTGGAAGCGGGACGTTTACCCCAGCTGGTGGTTCCGCTTCCGCCCTTCCCGAAACTCCCGGCTCAGATGGAGGACCCGCTCTTGCAGCAGATATTTGCGGGGCTCCGTGCGCATCTGGAGGGATCTCAGCCGCGAGGGAGGAGTTCATGGGTGGCGACTTCGGGCCTGTCCTTACTCGAAGCTCCTCCTCTAGCCGAGGTGACGGCCCCTGTACCCCTGCCCCTTGGAGCAGTGGCAGGGTCGGGCCAGACGGAGGCAGAGGGGGCAGGGGAACTCCAAACAATGGGGGCACCGGAGGCTTCGGTAATGGTCTCTTCCGTTCCCCAGGCAGTGGTTGGCCAAGAGTCTCTCGTCGAGCTACGCCGGCCGAGCGACTTGACCCTCGCCCTTCCTTCATCTTCAGTGGCGGCAGATACCGACCTGTGGGCAGAGGTGGACAGCACCGTGGAATTCACTCCTCCGGTGGCGCCCTCAGTCAGCCATATGTCATCAGAAGCGCCAGTACGCCAAATGCTGATCACTCTACGGACCATGCTCCTCGCCGACCCTTCTCTGTCATATAGGGAGGTGCATACTATAGTGGTGCAGTTGACCGGGGCGTTGCAAGTGCTCAGCTGCCCGCTGGGAGAATGGTCGCGGCGGGTTCTGCTGCTGCTGAAGTATGTCAAGCGCCGCGAGTTCCTGGAGACCCAGGCTCCTGACGAACGTGCCGCCCTTGATGCTCAGGCAGACGAATATCTGCAGACCCTAAAGGCCCGACGCCACAGTAGAGAACGCCACGGAAAGGCCTTAGAGGAAGGCGAAGGCAGCGTTCGTTCATTCAAGAGCCGGATCGAGAAGCTGGAGGGCTATCTCGCTGCGGCTAAACTTGGCCTCGCCGAGGCGGAAAGGGCGGTGGCAGAGGAGAGGGAAGCTCTTGCCGTCGCCGACGTTGAAATGGTGTCCGTCGAAGCGGAGCTCGCCCGTCTTGAGGGATTGAGGGGCCGACTGCGCGATATGACGAACTTCCCTTGCGTCGGGATCCTCCCTCTCGAGGACATCTTCAGGGACATCGACTAAGCGTTGCATCCCTTAATTTCTCTCTCTTTTTTTTAAAATGTAACACAGGGGTATGCCCCGCAGCACATGTAGTTCGATCCTCTTTTGAATAGAGCAAGGCATTTATGATTTCACGCGTTCTTTGTGTATGCATTTGTCTTTCTTACCCTTCTTTCTCTTCCTTGCATATTGTTTTCTTCTTCCTCTTCCCTTGCTCTTGTATCTTTCCCCCCTTTTGTGTAGAGACCCATTGGCAGGGTATGAGTCCTTGCGGGGATTCACTTTGGGAGGACCAGGCAGGAACCCATGTCAGGGTACAGGAGAGTGCTCGCCTTCCCAGGGGGAGGACGAGGGGACCACTCCACCATACCGAACGGGCAACTCCCTGGTTTTGCCGCAATATTGGAAGCGCGTGCTGGTCTCGAGTGAGGGGTACTTGGCCAGAGACCCCTTTCGCCGTTCAGAGGTGGCGGATGGAAAGGTCTGTTTAGTCAGTGACTCAGACGGGAGGTCCGATCCAAAGAGGTGCTCGCTGCCCGGGGAGGGCGGAGAGAAGAGCTTGTCTAGTTAATGACTCGGACATGAGGTCCGAGCCAAAGGGGTACTCACCGCCCGGGGAGGACGGAGAGAAGAGTTTGTTTAGCCAATGACCCGGACGTGAGGTCCCAGCCAAAGGGGTACCCACCGCCCGGGAAGGACGGAGAGAAGAGTTTGTTTAGTCAATGACCCGGACGAGAGGTCCGAGCCAAAGGGGTACCCACCGCCCGGGAAGGACGGAGAGAAGAGTTTGTTTAGTCAATGACCCGGACGTGAGGTCCGAGCCAAAGGGGTACTCACCGCCCGGGGAGGACGGAGAGAAGAGTTTGCTTAGTTAATGACCCGGACGTGAGGTCCGAGCCAAAGGGGTACCCACCGCCCGGGAAGGACGGAGAGAAGAGTTTGTTTAGTCAATGATCCGGACGTGAGGTCCGAGCCAAAGGGGTACTCACCGTCCGGGGAGGACGGAGAGAAGAGTTTGTTTATTTCTTTTTAAACCAATTTTTGGTACCCCCGCTGATGCGGGGCGGTGGCTGGAAATGGGGGGCGTTCCCCTTTTCTGGCTTCTTCTTTCTTCCTTTTTTTCCTTCTCTTCTCTTTTTTTTTCTTCTCTTCTTTTTTTTTCTCTTTTTTTTTCTCTCTTCTTTTTTTTTCTCTTTTTTTTTGCTTCTTCCTTCTTTTTCCTTCTATTCTTCTTTTTTTTGCTTCTTTTCTCTCTTTTTTTCTTTGCCTTTTCTTTTCTCTCTTCTCTTCCTATTATTCTTTTATTTTTTTTGAAACCCGGCTGGTGGTCAAATCATTTGGACATTAATTACGCACATCCGACACAAAATGGGGCGAAGAGTAATATTATTACCTGAATGGGGGCGCCGGAGCGTGGTACAGTCGCAAGTGCCTTCCATTAAGAGGCGGGAATTGAACCTCCCCGCGGTGGCTGACAATTACATAGGCTCCGCCTTCGTAGGCTTTTTAGACTACGTAGGGTCCGAGCCAGTTCTCGTTTAGCTTACCCTTGGGGTTGGCCGCCATGAGATCTCTTCTCTTGACCATGACAAGGTCGCCCTTCTTGAATTCGCGTTCCTTGACGAGCTTGTCAAAGGCGCGTGCAATCCGGGCCTGGTAGACCTGGATATTCTGTTGGGCTTGAAGCCGCTTTCCTTCCAGACTGGAGAGTTCGTCGAGCCTTCGCTCGGTGTTGGTCTGCCCTTCGGGGACAAGCCCATGCTGAATGGCGACCCTGAGGGACGGTATCTCCAGTTCGACGGGGACGATTGCTTCCGAGCCATATACGAGAGAGAAGGGCGAGCAGCCCGTTGGGGTCTTGTATACGGTTCGGTACGCCCAAAGCGCTTCATACATTCTTTCTTCCCAGTCCCTTTTGTTAGAGCTAACAGTCTTGGCCAGGAGAGTGCAAAGTGTCTTATTGAAAGCTTCGGCCAGCCCATTGGCTTGTGGATTGTAAGGAGTCGATGTCCTCCAGTCAATTTTGTATTTTTCTGCTAGCCGACAAACTTTCTAGTTGCGGAAGTGGCTGCCGTTGTCTGACACAATCCGGTCGGGCACGTCAAACCGGAATATAATGTTGCGGCGGACAAACCTGACCACGATTTCCCCGGTGACCTCCCGTAAGGCAACAGCCTCTGCCCAGCGGGAGAAGTAGTCGGTCGCTGCCAGAATGTATTTGCAGCCTGTGGAGATGCGGGTAAGGGGCCCACAACATCTGTTCCCCATTGGGCAAACGGCCAACTGGGCGCGGTTGGGTGCAGTTGCACGGGAGGCCTCCTGGGTATAGTGGCATGCTCCTGGCATCTCTGACACGACTTAGCGTACTCGCAGCAGTCGTTGAACATTGCAGGCCAGTAATAGCCAAGTTTCTTGATTTCAATTTTCATTTTCGGCCCCGCCTGGTGTGCACCAGCTGTCCCGGCATGGACCTCCTTCATAACTCTCCAAGCTTCTTCAATAGACAAGCATCGGAGGAGTAGCTTCTGCTTGGCATCGGCCACAGTCCGGAATAATATTCCGTTTCGGAGCTCATAAGAGTCCTTGGTTCTGACCAGCTTGATTTTCTCTTCCCTTTGCCTGGGTAGTTGCTGGTACTTGAACCACTGCATCAGGGGGCTCTCCAGTCAGGTAGGTTGACGGCCTCTGCTGTAGCGACCTCTAGGTCCTCTTCTTCTGGCTCTTCTTCTATCATGCTGGGCATCTGGCGCTGGTTATTACTTGGATATGGAGAGATCCATCTGGAGGCACTGCCAGTGAGCTTGCCAATTTTGCCAATGCGTCGGCTTGTGCGTTCTCCCCTCTGGCGACATGGCCTATCTCGAGGAGGTAGAACCGCTCCATGAGCCGCTTCGCCTTAGTGTGATAAGGGAGCAGCTCAGGTTTTCGGACATCAAACTGTCCCTGGACTTGCTTGACGACCAGCAGCGAATCGCCAAACACTTGGAGCATCTTGATCTCCATTTGAAGGGCGACCTGGAGGCCGATGATCAGAGCCTCATATTCTGCTTCATTATTAGTGCAGGGTTTGCTAATGCAGCAGGAAGTATGCATCACTTCTCCGTCTGGGGATTTGAGGACGATGCCAGCCCCGGCCCGCACCTTGGCATGCCCGGACGAGGTCGCTTCTGTTCTCGAGGCCCCGTCGAAGTATAGCTGCCAGATGGCTTGTTGTATTTGGTCTACCTCTAGTGTCTCATCTTCAGGTAGCTCGGTGGCCAGAGGGGAGTCTTCGGGCACAGGGTGTGCTGCGAAGAAATCCGCGACGGCTTGTCCCTTAACGGCCTTCTGTGGCACGTAGGTGATGTCAAACTCCATGAGTAGCACGGCCCACTTGCCAAGGCGCCCCTTTGGGACTGGCTGGAAGAGGATGTGCTTAATGGGGTCGGCCCTGGATATTAAGCTGACTTCATGGGACAGCATGTAGTGCCTCATTTTCTTGACTGCGAAGACCAAGGCGAGGCAGATCTTCTCAATCGGGGTGTACTTAGCCTCTGCACCCACCAACCTTCGACTGAGATAGTAGAGAGCCTGCTCTTTTCCCTCATCATTGTTCTGGGCAAGCATTGCCCCCAGTGAATATTCGGTGGCCGCTATGTACAGAATCAGCGGTCTGCCTTTGACAGGTGCCCCCAGGACAGGCGGGGTCTTCAGGTACTCCTTTAGCTGGTCGAACGCGTGCTGGCATTCGTGGCCCCAGCTGAAGGGTGCATTCTTCATCATCAGTCTGTGGAAGGGTTGGCAGCGCCCTGACAGGTTGGAGATGAACCTGCGGATGTAAGCTAAACGCCCCTGCAGGGACCTCAGCTCTCCCAGACTCTTCGGAGAAGGCAACTCCTGGATAGCCTTTATCTTCAGGGGGTCGATCTCGATCCCTCTGTGCCGGACAATAAAGCCGAGGAATTTCCCGCTGGACACGCCAAAGGCGCACTTCATGGGATTCATTTTCAGCCCGTGCTGCCGGAGCCTTTGGAAGACGACCCTGAGGTCACTCAGGTGCTCGTCTCTTTTCTTGGTCTTGACGACCAGATCATCAATGTAGCACTCGACCTTGCCGTACAGCAGCTCGTCGAAGATCTTGGTCATCGCCCGCTGATATGTGGCACCGGCATTCTTGAGGCCGAAGGGCATCCTCTTGTAGTGAAATATCCCTTTGGGTGACCGGAAAGCTGTATGGACCCGGTCGTGGTCGGCTATCCAGATTTGGTTATAGCCGGACGACCCATCCATGAAGGAGAGGGCCTCGTGGCCAGTGGTTGCATCAATCATCACTTCGGTGATAGGCACCGGGAAGTCATCTTTCGGGCAGGCTTTATTCAGGTCGCGGAAGTCCACGCAAATCCTGATCTGTCCATTCTTCTTTTTCACTGGGACAATATTGGCCAGCCATGTGGTGTATTGATTTTCCGCCACGAAGCCGACATTTATGAGCTTGTCGACCTCTTTGCAGATCTGGCTGGTTAGCTCCGGCCTCATGCGCCAGGGAGGTTGCTTCACTGGTTCCACCTTGGGATCGATGGACAAGATGTGCTGAGTCACCTCGGGGCTGAGTCCGGGCATTTCTTTGTAGTTCCAGGCAAAACAATCCCGGAACTCTTGCAGCAGCTTTATGTACTGTTCTCTCTCACGAGGGGGTACGAGAGCACTTAGAAAGGTCGGCCTGGGGTCGCCTTCCGTGCCGAGGTTGACCTCGATCAATTCGTCAACTGTGGCATGGCCGCCATTTTCAATTTCCGGCGGGGCTGGCGATAAATCGACGAAGTCTTGGTCTTCATTGTCTTCGGGCTCGAGGATGGCGTCCTCGTCTTCTTGTTCATCATGACTGGGCATGGAGGCTGCATTCACCCCGCAGTCCTCCTGGGCCGTAGCCGCCGGGTCGGTGAGGTCCGCTGGTGCGGAAAGGCACGGGGCCACCTCGGGGTCTTCTGTGTACTCATCGTAGACAGCTCGGACGGGGGCCGGGGCAGCCGCATCTTCAGGGGCCTGGTAGTGGATGGACACGGTGTAGGCTCCTGCTCTGGGGCTGTCCGCCACGTGGGGGCGTGGCGGGGCTACCACATAGTCCCCCATCCTGAGCTCGTCCCTTTCAATGAGGTCTTGGACGATGTCTTTGAAGACGTAGCAGTCTTCGATGGCGTGGCCCAGCATCTGGTGGTAAGGGCAAAATCGTGGGTCCCCGCTTCTTCGGATGTCTTGCGGCCTCTTGGACCGTGGGAGGGAGACCTTGCCGTAATGGCGGGCCCAGTCGAAGATGCCCCGGGTCTTCTCTCTCGGGAAGGAGTAGGGCTTCCGCAGCTTCTCTTGGAGTGTTAGGCCTTGCCTGGTTGGCCGCTCGATCAACAGGCTTGCCGCGTCTCTCAATTCCCTTCTTGACCAGACGGGGGTGTCAGGACTGGCATCTCGGGGCCGAGGCATGCGGCCACCCCGCGGGGGGAGAGAACCCTGGATCAGGTCGGCGACTAGCGAGGTCAACTCGGCCAGTCGTGCTTTCAGCATCTCGATCTCCCGTTGCTGCCTATGGTACAAGGCATACATGACGGGGTCGTATCGAGGGGATTTCGGAGCCTGGCCCATGCTTCTGCTCCTTGTTTCGCCGGCCGGCCGGGGTGGAGGTGCCTCGCTGGTGTGCCCTCTCGAGGTCGACACTTCGGAGGCGGAGGGGGTCTTCTCCAGGCAGCGGCGGCGGGGAGGTTTCCAAAGGAAGACCTCTTCGTCTTGTGCCTCCTGAGCCGGGGGCCCAGGATATGCCTCCTGACAGGCTTCCCGTGAATCCGTAGCTTCTGCGGGGTCGTCGCCAGACCATGTCGAGACTGACATGACGTCAGTCTCGTAATATTCCTCTAGTGAAAAGCCCAGACCGGGGTGCTTGGTGATTTTCAGCAACCGTCGATCCAGGTTTGGTGGGTTCCACATTCTTTCAAACATTTCCTTCCGGCTGGAGGGCAGGTAGGGAGGAATCTTCTGCTTTCTGACCATTCTGGTTGCTCGGTCAGTCATGTGGGGAAGTCCCGTAATGGGGACGTGCGGGTCATGCAGCTCGTCAGGGAACCGGCAGTCGTCGTCTTCCCTGACTGGCTTTTCCCCGGTCACATAGAAGATAGTGGGCGGCCCCTCAGGGTTAGGCACCTCGAAGGTTCTCAGTTTTTCAGCTGCTTGGCATTCAATTTCCACTATCGGCTTGACGATCCCTGGCGGGACCCTGACATCTTCTAGCAGGTCTTCGAGGCAGGGTGCTCCTGGTGTGGGGTAGATGGCGAGAGAAGCCGCCCTAAATACCCCTTCTTCTTGTGCAATAAATGGTACATGTGGGGGAGCCACATAGCCTGGGGGCGGCGGAGGAAACCAGCTTCCTGATTCCATTTTCTTCTTTCCCTTGTCTTGGATGACTTGAGGAGTTTGCTTCGCTTTCTCTAAGTACAGATTAGCATCTGACAGGTGACACTCGAACACCTCGAACGGGTGGAGGTCGGCGAAGATTCTGACTTCCTTTCCCTCGCAGGGGTACTTGATGCATTGATGCAGAGTGGAGGGTACCACCCTATTCTGGTGTAGCCAAGGCCGGCCAAGCAACGCCTTGTAGGAAGTGCTGGAGTTGATGACGTGGAACTGGACCTTGGTGGTGAAGTCATCAAAGGTCAAGTTGAACTCTGCAACCCCCATGGGCACTTCACATTTCTGGTTAAAGCCAGCAATCTTGACATTTTTAACCTCAACCAGGTGTACATCAAAATAGTGTTTCTGGTACACCCGGTAAGGGACTATATTCACTGCTGCCCCTGGGTCGATCAGGACCCTGTTGATGGGCTGGCCATTCAATTGCCCCTTCATGTAGAGGGGTCTGTTGTGACTGCAGGTCGGCAGGAGCATGTCCTCTTCTGTAAAAGCCACAGCTACTTCGGGTGCTATTTCTGCCAAACTGGCTTCAAGGTGGGCTGGCGTCTGGAGTGCGGCGATGATGGCTTGCCGTGTTTCTTCACCTAAAGACAGCATCTCCCACACAGTGAACCGGGTCGGGATCTTCTTGAGGTGTCTGACTATCCGCTCGGCAGCCCGCACCTTGAGCAACTTCATTTCTTCGGGCTTGCCGCGCCTGCTCCCCTCCTGAGGCTGGGGTGTCTGATCAGGGGACGCCTCCTTTGCGGGCTCTGTTGTAGCCCGTTGAGCGGGCGGGGCCTGTTGGGCCTCTTCTGCTGCTTGCATGAATTCGGCGAGGTTTGGGGTGCCGCTGAATTCTTCCTCTGGCTGGGCAGGAGTTGCAGCTGGTAGAGCTTGGGGGATGCTTACTTTACTGGTCGCAGAGGACCCCTGGGGGTGCGCCCGCCTTCCTACTCGAGCTGACATGAACTCGGCGAATGACGGGGCGCCTTGACTCTTGGTGCCTCCGGGGTAGAGACCCGATGGGGGAGGGATCTCGGTGCCTCGGACCTCGGGCTCGGGAGCCTGGTATGGCTGTTCCCCCCGGAGCATGATGTTGAGGCTGCCCTGGGGAGGGCGCCCCCACTTCCTCCCTGACCTGGTGGCGTGCTGGGAGGTGGATGCTTCAGCTTGACTCACCTCTGCTGGTTCATGGGGTGGGTCTTCTTCTTTTTCTTCCAGGGAGAGAGCGGTGTCGAACAGCGCGAGAGGGTGTTGCAGGCGAGGATGACCTCCTTCTTCTTCTTGCCCCTGGGTCTTCTCTTCTTCTTCTTCTTCCCTGCCGTGGCCAATGGCTGCTCCTGAGGAAGCTCACCCCACAGGGGAGGCTCTTTTTCTGTTTCAGCTTTTGTTCCTGGAGCCAGCTCGAGTGATTCGAACTCCTCCCAGGGGACATATTCTTTTAGTTCCACGGGCTTGATTTTGGGCTGTTCATAATCTTCAAGCCCGTCAATAATAGCCTGTAGTTTCTCGACCGCCGGGCTGGCTTTCTGGGGTATTCGCAGCGGGACGGAGCTCCTCTTGTTGTGGGTAGGCCGCCTCATGACCAGCCTGGGGGCCGTGTCGTGGCGAACCGGGCTCGCCGGTGGTGGTGCCGGCAAAGGTGTCGCGTCCCTTGGATGAATCCTTGGGGCGGACCGAGGGATGCGTGCCTTTCTATTTCTTCCGGGCACCGTCTGCCAACCCTCTTGATCTTGGGCCGGGGCCAGGACAAAAGCCTCATAAGTGGCACGGGCACAGGCTTCCGCCCACTCTTCTGGCAACTCCTGATATAGTGAGATCATATTGACGGAGGAGGCTATGCTGGGTAGCTCGTGTGGCTGCGGGGGGTCTACTTTATGCTCCCCCATGTCCAGCTCCCCGTCCTTGATTAAGGACTCAATAACGTCCTTGAAGACGTAGCAGTCTTCAATAGTATGCCCGAGCACCCGGTGGTACATGCAGAAGCGCGGGTCATCCTTCTTCTTTGAGTCGCCAGGCCTTTTCGGCTCTGGCAGTGTGATCTTATTGTAGCTGGTTGCCCATTCAAACAGGAGCTTGGACTTGTCCCGGGAGAAGGAATATAACTTGTTTCTCATCTTCTCTCTCAGCGAGGGGCCTTCCCGCCGCTCTGTAATTCTGGGCGGCGGAGGGTTGGCCGCTCCCTTGGCTTTCTCCTTCTGCTTTTCAAAAGCCTGGAAGTCTAGTGCATGAACCTCCGGGGGAGCCGGCTTCTTCTCCGCCTGCCTGGCTCTCTGGCTTGACATGGCTGGGGTGGAGGAGTATCGGGCCAAGAATGCCTCGATCTCCGCTACCACATTGTTCAGGCGGTCAAATGTCTTGACCTCAGTGCCGATCATCCTTTCTAGGAGTTCTTTCTTTAAGTTTTGCCTGCAGATCTGCACTGCGTCCTCCTGATGTGGGGGGCGTTTGCACCTCATGCTAAGGTTCCTCCATCTTTTAATGTAGTCGAGAGCCGACTCGTCAGCCCTCAGCCTTGTGGCGTAGAGTTCAGCCATGGTGACTTCTCTCTCGGCAACGTAGAACCTTTCCTTGAACTTCCTCTGCATGTCGGGCCAATCGGCCACCGACCCGGGTGACAAGCCGGAGTACCATTCGAAGGCAAGTCCGGTAAGTGTTGAGCCGAAGAACTTCAGGAGGTAGGCCTCATCAGCAGCGAGGTCTCCCATGACGTTCACATAGTAGGCAATGTGCTCTCTAGGAGACCCCTGCCCGTTGAACTTTTAAATTTCGGCGGCTTGGTGACGCCAGCCGGCAACTTCCTGGCAGCATAGTGAGCCGGGTAGGGTACCTGGTAGACGTCGAAAGACGTCTGATCCCCATCGCCCCTCTCAGCCAGCCTCATATCTATCATCTGTTCAAGCATCAGACGGCTAACTGCCGCCGGGTCGACTGGGCTCGGGTAGAAATGAGCGGGCTGCGCGCTCGGGGTGGCTACCACGGTCGCTCAGGGGGGCATAGGGGACCCTTGTGAAAGCGGAGCCTGTGGCGGGGTCACTGCTGTGCAATGTGCTTGCTGCGGGGGCGCGCCCCCGAGCGGATCGAGGGTCGCTGGAAGAGCGGCCTCTGAAGACTGCCCCCTGTCCCTGGGTACTTCGGGTATAACCTCGGTCTGCCAGGACATCGGGGGAGGTGCGTCCCGCTCACTTAGCTGCTTCTTGAGTGACTCGATTTCCTGTTGGAATCGTTGTATCATGAGCAGCATTGTGGGGTCAGCTGTGGGAAGACTAGGCATGCCCCCTGTCTCTTCGGCCGAGGCGTCTCGGATGATGTCGAGGGTCCGCCACTCGTGTCGCCGGTGGTGACCACATTGGCCGTGAGGGCTGCAAGGGGCTCTTCAGGTAGGACCCCTTCGGCGCCTGTGGGTGTCGCGCCGCCTGCCGCTCTCCTTCTTCTGGTAAGGGGTCCCAGCCTGACGACTATTCTAGCCAATTCTTCCGGGTCGGTGGGTAGGGCCCCATACCGACCATGAACTCCTGCCATATTGCAGGTGAATGTCTGCCACTTCTTATTCTTATTTCTTCTTGACGCCCTCCTGGACGATCCTCTTGGGAATGTCAGCCTGTCGAAGACCGACCGCCGGGGCGGCGCTTTCCTCCCGTACAGGGGACTGGCGCGGCTCCTCCGGGCGGGTCCTCGACTCCATGCTAGGTGCGGGTTCCCCCCTTTCTTCCTGGAAGGCGGAGGCCATTGCCCCCAGTAGTCTCTGGCGGCCAGCGGGGGTGCTACCCGAGCCTCGGAGGTAGTTCCTCATGGCCTGCTCGATCCCTTCCCACTCCTGGTCAGGGAGAGCGGCCTGGGGTTGCGCGTCGATGACGGCGGCAGGAGGGGAGTAGGCCGTGAGAGCCGGGCGGGCGGCATTGTGCCGGCACCCTCGGCGACGGCGATGAACATTCATAGACGGCACCGGGATGACGGGTGCCGGTCGGAGAGTGGGGGTCACTACCTCGACCCTGTCATCGCGTTGGGCCCTCCTGGGGCGGAAAGTGCTGGGCCCTGCCTGGGCGGGTGCAGTGGGCTGGGTCTCCTTAGGTACCCAGACTTGCTTCAATTTAGCCGGCCTGTGAGCCGGCGTCCCCTTTGGTGCTACGACCGGGGCTGTGGGCATCACCTTCTCCTTCAGCTTCGCCAGTCCTTCAAAGGAGTTACGGACTGGGACGGCCGGGACGACGCGGTCCGGTGTCGGTTGGGACCACTGTCCGTCTAGGCGGACTCGGAGGGCTCCGACAGTCATTGACTTTCCGGAGTTGGACATGCGACGCCCTGAGCCGGTGCCGGTGTTGTTTCTCCGGAGCCTTCTCCGGTGGGATGTCGACCCTTGGTGGAGCGGGCCGGTAGTGTGGTGCACGTGGTGCACGTTGCAGCTGAGCGTCGTTGTGAGGATGCTGTTGTCGCATTCGGCCACAGCTCGGCCGGCAGCGGCTCCCATGGCCCCCGGGGCGGGGGCGTTGATCTGGACGTCCTCGGGCGTCTCCACGTCGAGGATCTCGGCGAAGGCCACCCCCAAGAAGTTGGGGAAGCCCACGGTGGGAGGGAAACTCCCAAAGGTGAGGGGCACCGCCAGGTAGCCGCCTCGAACGTGGTTCTGGACGGGCTGAGGGCCGCAGACGACCGCCATGGTTGGTCCCATGATGTCTCTCTCTTTTTTTTCTGCATTTAAGAAAGTAGCACAATTAGTATTACAAGAAGGGGGCCGCGGGGCCCCTTATTTCGGCAAAAAGATGAAGGGTGGATTGGTCCCACCGGGCGTGCCAGAGTTATGGGCGCACTTTTCGGCGCTCTTTATTCTCTTGTTGGTTTATTCGGTTTATTGAGTGCGTGGGCGTGCCAGTCACCGAGGTGACAATTTATTCGGGCTCCGAAGAGCCCATGGTGCGCTCGATCTGACTTCGTCAGACGATTGTGTGGTTTGTGTCGGGACTGAATCCCGTCGCGCCATGAAGGTCACGACGTCATTTACATCCCCCATACGAGGGAACACCCTTGATTAATTGCCGAAATTAGGGGCCCCGCGGCCGAAAAGAATAATGCTAATTATGCGAGAGAGATAGGAATAGGTCACACTAAAAGTTGTATTAAGGCCATAGATTGTCGGCCGTGTCGGCCACTCGTAGACCTTTTCGTATTCGGACACGGGTCCGTGGCAGAGTCACGATGAGAAAACCGAGGTAGGTCCCTTCAAATGTCTACCGAGCATGCGGCAATTTTAATGAGGATTGGGAAGGTACCCGGAACGAGAAAACAAATCCGGTCCGATTAGGATGTCGGCCCGAGGTTAGATCAAAGCCTGGCCATATCGGGGTGATTCCCGAGACTCGGGCTCGACCTGAAAGGGCGACGTTGTTGTTCCTTTTTTGCCCCGGGTCCCGGGGAGAGAGAGGGCTGCAGTGTGGGCATTAGCGTCTTTTATCTGGGGCTTTCTTAGTTATATCTTCTGGGATTTCTGATTTGGTGTTTACTGTTTGTTCGTGCCTTTGTCTGGGGTGATTTTTCTTCTTTTATTCATGATTATTCTTATTATTATCATTTGTTTATTATTACCCCCCCCACCTCTTTTATTGTGATTAATATTACGCGTTAAGAGTCCTTTAATTAGCGTAATTTTTATTAATTTATTTGCTATTGTTAATGCCCTTATCGCGATGTATATATGCATGCATGTAGTGTGCCGGCGAAGGGGAAACGGGAGTGTACCGCTGGGTATTGGGTGTACCGCTGGGTGGCGAAGGGGTGTAACGGTGAGGGCTGCAAAGGGGCGTACCGCTGGAGGCCAAAGGGGCGTACCGCTGGAGAGTGTGTCGGTGAAGGAGGGGGGGGGTGATATAAAGTCTATACGTTCCCCAGGCTCGAAGTCTATACGTTGCCAAGCCCAAAGTCCGTACACTGGAGCGGAGTGGAGCAAAGTCTACGCGTTGCAATTTGAAGTCTATACGTCGACTGGCCCGAAGTCTGTACACTGGCCAAGTCTATACATCGGAGTGTGAAGTCTATACACTGCCCAAAGTCTGTACGCTGGATAAGTCTATACATTGGGGTGTGAAGTCTATACACTGCCCAAGTCTATACACTGGCTGTCATGAAGTCTGTACGTTGGGATATGAAGTCTATACGTTGGCTGCCCAAAGTCCGTACACTGGATAAGTCTATACATTGGAGTGTAAAGTCTATACAATGGCTGGGGGTGTACCGGCGAAGGGAAGGAGTGGCGTACCGCTGAAGGTCGACGGGGAGCGTACCGCTGAGGGCGGAAAGGGCGTGCCGCTGAGGGTTGGACGGGACATGGTGATGGCCTGTGCCGCTGAGGGCCAATGAGGGCGTACCGCTGAAGGTTAAAGGGGAGCGTACCGCCGAGGGCAGAACGGGCGTGCCGCTGAAGGCGACTGGGGCGTGATTGTAGGGGCCCGATCAGTTTTGGATTACTTTCTTTAAGGCTTTTCTTTTCTTCTTATCTTAATTTTCATGTAGTTTTATATAAAACTCTTCCCTTGTTCTGTTTTGTTCGGTTCGGCCTCTTTTCTTGCGGGTCGGACATTCGGGCTGTCGGGTAGTTAATTAGTTCGGTTCAGTTCTCGTTGTGATGCCGGCAGTGATTTGATGAGTTGGAAGGTTTCATTAATTATCCTGCTCATTTGTTGCCTCCTTTTGCCTCTTTTAATTGTTTATTAATTTCTCACAAAAATTCGGCAGCACCTCCCCTTGACCCGGGGCGTAAGGGAGATAAAGGGAACGCGCCCACATGGAGTGGCGGAACCCGACAACTGGAGGTGGGCCCCCGGGGGAGCAACACCTTTATAGAGCCCCGGAAAACACGAAGGAAAACGACAGACTGAAGGCCTCAAAGGGGGCATGGACCGGGGCTGGCCAAGGAGCGTGCCGCTGAAGGGGGGCTGGAGGGTGTGCCGCTGAGGGCTGAAAAGTGTGTGCCGCTAAGGGCTGAACAAGGGGGTGTACCGGCCAAGAGCCAAAGGCTACAAGTGTGCCGGCCAATGGCTAGTTGGGTGTGTGTGCCGCTGAGGGCAGAAAGGGGTGTGCCACTGAGGGCACATGGGGTGTGCCGCTAAGGGCCAAAACTGGGTGTGCCGCTGAAGGCCATTGGGTGCGTCGGCCAAGTGCCGGAAAGGTGCATCGCTGGAGGGGCGAAACAGAGTGTGTAAGCAGACTGGGGGCCTTAGAAGCCATTCAGGAAAAAGAAAGAGGATTCAAGGCCAGGGGTAGGCCATTTGATTACTGGATATTCGAAGAGGGGGGGGGGGGGCAAGGGTCTTCCCCCTCCCCTGGCCCAGTGAGCATAACGGAAGGCCATGTGGGGGCTCGAAGGATTCATGAGGCCAAAGCTCATAGGAGAAATCACCTCGACATGAAGACCCAAAAACACCGGAGAAATGGGGAGACGGAGGGAGAACGAACAACCCCGTAAAAGACCGTGAGAGCTAGCGCAAGCCAATAAAACTCATAGAGAAACCCAAAGAGGGTGATTTTCATTTATGGGGAGCCAAGGGCCAAAGCCCTATATGCACATTACAGAGGAAATGCCCAAGACGAGGCCATGGACAAAGGAAAAGAGAAACCCAAAACAAAGAGCAGGAGGAGGAACGGAATACAAAAGGGAAGAAAGCATTGGGGGCCAAAAACCCTCGCCACTGTCCCTAACCCTCTCCCCCATTACATTGAGCTCTCTCCCTCTCCTTTACTCTTGCTCTCTTCCCGGTGGTCGTCGGAGGAGGCTCGCTGGAGCTTTTCTTCTTCTATTCTCCCCTCTCTTCTCTTCCTCTACCTCTTCTTTTGGTATCTCCCCTGCCGTCTGAGCCTCTCCCTCTGTATCCGCCTCCTTCTCTATTGAAGCGGAGGGTCTTTTATACCTCCAACAGCCGAAGCCCTCCAGCCCGGCCGTTGAAGGCGGGAAGTGGCCTTGTGATGATGGCATTTGACCTGCCCCGTCCTGGGTCGTCAGGGGGTAGCTCACGTGGCCCAATGGACGGTTGCCACCTCAGACGGCTCACTGCGCGCCAAGGAAGCGTAGGGCATGGGCTGCACGTCGTCTTGCCATTGAAAAGCTTCACGCTGTGCCGCTGGCGGGCTGAGCAAGCGTGCCGCTGGAGCCTCTGAGGGCGTGCCGCTGGAGGGCTTCAAATGGGCGTGCCGCTGGGGAGCCAAAAAGGCTTGCCGCTGAAGCCTCTGGAGGCTGTGCCGCTGAAGGACTTCAGGGCGTATCGCTGAAGGCCCCCTTTGGGGTGCACCGCTGAAGACCCCGCGGGGGTGTGCCGTTGAAGGCCCCCAGGGGGTGTGCCGTTGAAGGCCCCCTGGGGCGTGCCGTTGAAGTCCCCCAGGGGGTGTGCCATTGAAGGCCCCCCAGGGGGCGTGCCGTTGAAGGCCCCCTGGGGCGTGCCGTTGAAGGCCCCCAGGGGGTGTGACGTTGAAGGCCCCCCCAGGGGGTGTGCCGTTGAAGGCCCCCTGGGGCGTGCCGCTACGGGGCCAGATGGGCAATGTTGAGCCCACTGTGAGCACGAGCTGCGGCCCGTTTGATTTTCTTTGGGGCCCATGGGCTGCAGGGCCTTTTGTGCTTGATTTCTCCGGGGTTTCTTCACTCGGCGCCGTTGCTGACGCAAGGCCGAGCAGGCTATCAAGGCATGCATTTTTTGGTGTCCACAACCAGGCACAACCTTGATAACGAAATCGATCTCCTACTGGGGAGGCAATCCAGGCAAATCCTCAAGAAAAACGTCGAGAAACTCGCACACCACCGGAATGTCCTCGACATCCGGACACGACTGGTCTATCAAGACCACAGAAGTGAGAAAACCCTGACAACCAGAATCAAGCAAACGACGGGCTCGAATCGCAGAAATGAGGAAACGAGGAGAGGTGGAACAGATACCTTGGAAGTAGAAGGTCCGCCTGCTAGGATGCTGAAAGTAAACCCTCTTCATTCCACAATCCACCACCGCTCCATGTGCCTCGAGCCAACCCATGCCCATAATCACGTCGTAATCCCGAAGTTGCAAAGCATACAACCTGCCTGGCATACTCCGCCCCTCGATCTAAATCGGAACCTTCTCGAAACAATACGGAGTGATCATGAAGTCACCAGACGGCAACTCCACCATCAGATCATAAGACATCTGAGATACCGGGTCCTCAACACTCAGCGTGAAATCCTCCGAAATAAACGAATGGGACGCATCAGAATCAAATAAAACTCGCGTCGCGCAACCCAAAATCATAACAGTACCTTCCACAAGCTGCGACGACTCTGCCTCTGCCCTGGTCATGCGAGTAATTTGGCCTCGAGCTCACTGCCTGCCAACACTCGCTGACCGTGGTCGTGGCAAAAACTGGCCCTGCTGCTGAAATTGTTGCTGTGGGTACTGTTGCTGCTGCTGAGGAAACTGGGGTGGCTGACGCGGCCGCTGCGGACAGTCACGTGCCATGTGTCCTGGTTGATCGCACCTGAAGTAGATCACCGACACTGTACACTGCCTGCCTGGATGCGACTCGCCACACTGGGAACATGCCGAACGAGATCCACCGACTGACCCCTGCCGTTGCAAAGGTGTCGACTGCTGAACACTGCCCGAAGAAGCCTGCTGCTGATCTCGGCCCTCCTTCTTCTTCTTTCGAAAACTCTTCCCGAAGAACTTCTTCACCTTGGCACTGAAAGATGCAGATCCTGCCGCTGATGCCGCCGAAGTCGAAGATCCCAAACTACCAGAAGAAAACTGGAACGTGCTCTGCTGCTGAGTAGTCGCCTGCTGGCTGCGGCCTGACAAGGACTGCCCCTGGCTAATCGGTCCCCGATTCCTCTGCATATCCATCTCCAAGGACGCCGCTACACGAGAAGCCGTTTCCAAATCAGTGGCAACATTCGTAATCAAATTGTGCCTCAGCTCCTGCCTCAAACCCTGTACGAACTGTGCGGTCTTCACCCTCTCATGCTCCATGATATGAGGTGCATAACGACCCAGTTCATCAAATCAGGCCATGTACTACAACACAGACATGTCACCCTAGACCAGCTCCAAAAACTGACGCATCCTCTGCGTAGCAATATACTCTGGACAGTAGACACGCTCGAAAGCACTGACAAAGTCACTCCACGCAATCTGCTCAAGGGGACGTGACTGAAAAGACGTCTTCCACTCGGAAGACCACCACTCCCGAGCTGTGCCCTGCAACTGGTTGTAGGCCAACATCACCATGTCCTCCGCAGTACACCGCATGGAACTGAACACCAGCTCCATTTCATCGAGCCAACTCTGAGCCATATCAGGGTCTGGCTGACCGCCGTAGTAAGGTGGATGGAACTGCATGAAATCCCTCACAGCTCGGCCTGGCCCACCCCTGGTCGATGAACCCTCACCAGCCTCTCCGCCGAACTACTGCGACATAAGCTGGTACATGCCACGGAAGAAATCTTCGGCCCCCGGAAACCTCGCAGTATCCACTGCCTCGGTGGCCGCTGGTGGCACTCTACTCTGCTCCTCCTGCTTCTGCTGAACCTCCTACTGGAACTCCTGAACCTCAGCCGACTGCCCTACTGAGTGCGAGTCCCCCGCCTCGGCGCCATGCTCGCTCCTGAAGCAAAAGATAGAAAACATGGAAACGGCAAGGTCAAGAGAAACACACGATGCCCGATGCCAACGTCAATTGTACATCATCGTTGTAGACTAGTGGATCACTACAATTACTTATGATTCTCGTATAATTCCACAACTGCGCTCTGATACCAGCTGTAACGACTCGAGAATCCGATTGTCGGGAAGGCTCGATAACCCGAGACTCGCACCGCCACCCACGAGCCCGAAGACTCGGAAGGGTTAAAAGGATGGTGTGGAGACTACACAAGTATCATAAATAATTGTAGAAATTAAACAGTTAATATATTTAAGCAGAAAATTAAATTAACATTTTGCATGATACATGGTCCACAAGATAACATAAAACAAACAACAGTAGTCCACAACTAGTACAAAGACAAGAAAGAAAAGTACAACTACACGGGGCATATCCCGGCTCTAACCTCTGGCACTAACATTGGGCACCTGAACCACGCTGAGCCTCAGTCGCGCTCCTCTGAGACCGCGCCTCGCCTGAAACACGGTAAAAACGCGCAGGGAATGAGTCTCAGAACAAGACTCAGTAGGGATCACTCGAACCCTACCTCGCGAAACGGGAAACCAGTACGCTAGCGGTTAAGCGAGTACCTCAGAAGTAACAGCCCTGCAACTACAACACCGGTCTCACGGCATGAAAATCGATGCACGCGCCATGGTGAAATAATCGGAGCTCAACGGTCAACCCGACCAAAACCCGAAGGTCGAAGTCACAAGACTGACAGTCTGTCACTCCGGACTCGACAGGAGTACCTCCCACTAGAAGCACAGTCGGTAGCGTCCCCTGACGTCTTACACCGCACCACAGGTGAACTGCCTGACGTGGTAGTGCCTACCAGAGGCACGGACACCGAACAAGTAACCACAAAGCAAGTGACTAGCTGGGGTCACGCTCGTCAGCATGTGTCCAACTGCCCCCAACCACGTGTGCACACACAGACCATGCATCCTAGGTCTGGCCTCTAACTGGTTTTCCCCTTGAGTCGACTCTGGCTACAGACGAGGGGCCCGACGGAAACCAGTCTAAAAACCATCCTCAGGGTAGCCTCTCCACCACTCCCTGGTGGGTCCACACGCGTGCAGGAAGGCTACGACTAGTGGAGGGTCACTGAAGGAGTAGACTCTCAAGTCAACGGAAAACAACGTCCGCATCCGACGACGTACGGGGACCATCCCACGTACCAGCACCGTCGCACGGTGACCACTGTTGGAAAAGAAATGGGACTGCAAACCTCCCGGTGCAGTCTAGAGCCTGGCGAACCAACACTGGTGCGCCACTGTCTCTGACGGTCTATCACTGGACCGTCACTGCCGTCTGACGGCCCAACGCAGGCGCGTCAGACGCTCGGTGCAAAACAGGACGTGACACGCCAACCCTAGTGCGTCACAGTCTCCAACGGTCTATCCTGGTGCGTCAGAAGACACGAAGAAAACAACCGTGACGCACACCTCTAGGGGCGTCACAGTATGTAATAGACCACCTCTGGTGCGTTAAGGCTGGGGATGAGTCAGCTCTGATGCTCCCTCACAGGGGCGTCACAAGGCTCTGAAGCGCCACCCTAGGTGCGTCACAGCCCTTGACCCCCAACGGTCAAATGCTAACGGTCAGATCGTCACCTGACGGTCCTACCTAGGCGCGTCACAGCGCCCTGGCAGTCTATCGTGGGATCGTCACACCCACGGACCACCCTGTTGGCTAAACATCCCTGTGACGCACCCACCTTGGGGCGTCACAGGCTGTGACGGTCACTGGAAGGACCGTCACACCGACCCAATGGCAAAACGGAGTGAAACACCCAAAAATACCAACCACGCCCCCATGCCTCCATAGGAGAGGGGGAAAATAAGGGGGAAGTCCCCTAGGGACCCCTAGCATGCTTGTAAGCCACCAAAACGCCGAATCACGGCCTAAAAACATAGATCGGGCGAACTCTCCCCAAATCATGGAAATCCCAAACCCGGCATGAAAACCAATCTCTCGGCCTCACACCGGCCTAGAAACCACGGGAATGGAACGCGGAGAGCTTGGAAAAATCACCCTACCTCGATCTCGCCTCGAGACGCGCCGGATCATCCACAAATCACGAAGAACGCTTGAAACCCTCGTTCCTCCTTATGCTTCCCACGAATGCCGCACGCCACCGAGATCGTCTCGCCGCCGCCTATGCCGTCACGCCATCGCCCACTGCCGTCTGCAGCCGGAGGGCACGCCGCCGCGGTCGTCGTCGGCCGAAGAGAGAGGAAGGGGGGAGCTCACGATGGGGGAGGAAGAAGAAAGAGGAACAAGAAGAAAAGGGAAAAAAGAAAAGGAAAATAGGGGGGGGGGTATTTATAGAAAATTCAGAAAATCTGAAAAATATTGAAAAATAAAAAATTAGATTTATGCGATCCTCGGAACGCATCGATCGCAACGGTACCATTCTCATCTAGGTGAACGACCCGGTTCACCCGCAACGAGGTTCCGAAGGAATTTCCGAAACACACACCGAAAATCAGAAAACACGCGCGAAAAAGTCGCGGACGCACTCCAGGCCTCCGAAACAACTCTGGATCGCGCCAATCCGAACACGAAAGATGTCCGAAATGAAATTTTGGACACAACAGAGCCAGACACTCCGAGAAAGTAGATCCGAGACCCAAGAAGAAGGATCCGAAAGGTCTAGGATATTACAGTCCGGGTGACCCCGTGTGTGTGTTCTGGGTTTCTGTGTTATGCTTGAGCAAGTCAGCGTGAGTCGGCTTGTGTGCGGAGGGTCTTCCCCGCAAGACGTGAGTTTCTCCGAAAGGTGATTTCCGAGTGGGCCCTGTGTGTGGCCTCGGACCGTGAGTCCAGTCAACCAACCTGGGGTTGGAGGTTTCTCTCTCTTCCCTTGGATAGCGAATTACTTCGGTAGCTTGTGAGTTACCTTGGGAATCATGTCACCGTGGTTTTAGACCTAGGGATAGGCTAGATTGACGGCGTGAAGCTGTCCTTGTACAACGGTCTTGACCCGAGTTGTAATGCCCCGGATTTTTCAGATCCTTCTTCTCAGGTCTCAGATCTGTGTTTTCGGTGTATCTGGCTCCATCGTGTTCAAAATTTCGTTTCGGACATCATTCGTGTTCGGATCGGCGCAATCCGGAGTCATTTCGGAGGCCCGGAAGCATTCCGTGGTTTTTTCGATTCCCGGTGTGTGTTTCGGTAATTCCTTCGGAACCTCGTTGCGGGTGAACAAGGCCGTTCACCTGGGCACGAGTGGTACCGTTACGATCGGTGCGTTACGAGGATCGCGGAAACGTGATTTTCTAATTTTCGGTATTTTCCAGAATTTTTAGATTTTCCTATATAAACTCCCTTTCTCTCTCTTCCCTCTCATTTCTCACTCACTCCCCACTCTCTTCTCTCACGCTCTCTTTCTCCCCTCTCTTCTCCGGCGGCCAACGGAGCGAGGTGGAGGCGGCGCGGGCGAGGATGCGGGCGAGGATGGGCGGGGATCGAGGCGGTTGCGGGTGCGATCCCTCGGTGGATTCCGAGATGACGCCGTTCACGTTCCAGGCAGTTTTCAGCGTGGATTAGTTGCTTCGGCGTGCGGTTTCTTCGGTGGAGGTAGGGTGACGGAACACTGTGGCGTTCTGCTCATTTTCCCTGCCATTGCACGTCGTTTGGCGCAAAAACGGCTGTGTTTGGGTCCGTTCTAGCGAAACCGTGATTTTGTAGGTTTCGTAGGGTCGGTCGGGAAACGGCGACGGTTTCCAGATCGGTTACTGTTAACAGATTCCTTGGGGCGAGAGCATTCTTTTCCCCCTGATTTCGTCTCGATTGGTGCTCCCGCTGGACCGGTAGAGCTCCGAGAAGCTCGATAACCCTTTTTGGGTAACTTCGATAGAATCGCTCGTTTCTCGCGATTCGTGCGTCGTTTTGACTCCGGTCGGAGTCTATGTGATTGCCAGGGTGGTTGTGGATGTATCCCCTTCGTTTCGGCACGAACAGGGCATGGAAAGGCCACGATCGGGCGACCCCCTGGGTTTGCCCGCCGAGATGGTTGGGCGGTCGAACCGGGCCCGTCCATCGCTTGGGCGGCTGCCTTTGGCCCGTTCATCTTCTCTTGGTTTTGGGGTTGTGCGGTTGCACGATAGACCGCACATGTGATGTACGGCCAGGTGAGAATCACATTTCTCCCCCATGGGCGGCTGGCACCCAGCCGTCTGTCCTTCCGTGGGCTTGTGCGGCCAGGAGCTGACCGCATATCCCAGTTCACCCTTGGTCAACAGTTTAGTGTCGGTTGGGTTGTGCAGTTTGGTCAAAATCGTTTTGACCGGCACTAGAGTAGGTCGGTTGGGTTGTGCGGATGATCCTTGGCCGCACATCCCCTTGGGCGGTCCAGCCCTAACAGTCCAACCTCCGTTTGGGGTTAGTCCGATTAGGGCCTTGTGCGGCTCCTGCCTGACCGCATGTCTCTTGAGTGGCTATGCCCCAGCCGTCCATCCTTTGAGCGGCCCAGGGTGAACCGCACATGCGCCAGTCTAACCCGGTGTTTCCGCTTTGACCGATTCAAGTCCCGGGTGTGTGGTTCTCCTACCACGTGCCGACCCGTGGCCTGACGGATGCTGTGCACGCCGTCGGGGCCAGGTGTCGTGGTACGTTGTAGTCCCGGGTGTAGCGTTCTTCACTCGTGTTTCCGTGTGTTGGAGTGCGTCGTCGGTTTCTCCAGAAAGCGATTCCCGAGTAGGTCATATGGGAGGCCTTGGGCTACGAGCCCAGTTGTCCAGTCTGGGGCTGGAGGCTTCCCTCTTCTCCTTGAGTAGGGCTGCAGCTTGGCGGTGTGCAAGTTGCCTTGGGAATCGCACTTTTGTGCTTTCTGCGTGGGCCGTGTGTGTGGCCTTAGTCCTGTGAATTCCCTTCCCGATGGAATGGTCTCGGCGGCTCGTGAGCTACCTCGGTACACGTGCTACCGTAGTTTTAGACCTACAGAATGGACTAGATTGACGGCCTTGTGTTGTTGCGTGCGACGGTCTTGACCCCGAGTCTTCTAACTCAAGGACCGTTGGCTGTAGTGCGTCTAGAGGACTGCCCAGAGTCCAGTGGCTTAGCGTCACTTGGGTTTTCTCTACTCTCGCGCAGGGTGCGTGCGTAGCCATGAGCTACAGGTCCCGTTCCTTCTCCGACTGTGGTCGCCGTGCGACGGTGCCGGTACGTGGGATGGTCCCAGTACGTCGTCGGATTCGGACATTGTTTTTTGTTGACTCGAGAGTCTACTCCTCCAATGACCCTCCACTAGTCGTAGCATGCTTACATGCGTATGGTCCCACCAGGGAGTGGTGGAGAGGCTACCCTGAGGATGGTTTGGGACTGGTTTCCATCGGGCCCCTTGTCGTTAGCCAGAGTCCGGCTACGATGGAAAGTCGGTCAGAGGGCCAGATCTAGGACGCATGGTCTGTGTGTGCACACGTGGTTGGGGGCGGTTGGACCCACACCGACGGGCGTGACCCCTGCTAGTCACTCGTTGTGGTTCTTGTTCGGTGTCCGTGCCTCTGGTAGGCGCTACCACGCTAGGCAGTTCACCTGTGGTGCGGTGTAAGTCGTCAGGGGACGCAACCGGCCTTGCTTCTAGTTGGGAGGAGCTCCTGTCGAGTCGGGAGTGGCAGACTATCAGTCTTGTGACTTCGACCTTCAGGTTTAGTCGTGTTGACCATTTAGTTTAGGTAGTCTCCCCGTGGCGCGTGTGTCGGTTCTCGTGCCGTGAGACTAGTGCCCGTAGCTTTACCGAGGTTACATCTTATTGTGCGGTACCCGTGACCACGTGGTCGGGGTTGCACTTCAGATAGCGTGTCCAGCTTGGCCGTGTCTTGGGAGACAGGCCTCTGCGGTGCGATTACCGTGGGCTTTTGCTTCGGTAGGTGGTACTGGTGTGGTTCGGTAACCTCGACTGCGAGGTCGAGGTGTGCCTTCCGACAGTAGGAGTAGTTGTAGTGCCGTGTTTCGACCGGCCACCGGGTTTACTGTTCCTGCTGTTACTGTTGCTCTCGTAGTTACAGCTTTCTATGCTGCCGTCAGGTTCTTGGTAGGGTTCCGCAGGATCCCTGCTGAGTCTCTGCTTTGGATACTCACTCCCTGCCTTTCAGGTGTGGCGGTTCTTCCTCGAGGTTCGAGGTTGCTGTTCGGAGGTTCTCAGTTGCCAACTCGCCGAGCCGAGTGTTCACTCGGCATGTGGTACGTTTTTACTACTTTTGACTGTACTTTCTGTTAAACTGGACTCTGTTGTAGCTGTAGTTGTTCTTTCTTTCAGCTAGTTATTGTTGGTTGTCCTGCTTTATTTCCTATTTCTTGTGCCTCCACACTCCTTTTAGCCCTTCCGAGCCCTCCCGGCTCGTGGGCGACGGTTCTAGTCTCGGGTTATCGGGCCTTCCCGACAATCGGATTCTCGGGTCGTTACAGCTGGTATCAGAGCGGTGGTTGTGGACGTACATAGGAATTCGAAATGTTGCAGTGATCAGAGTCCATAAGGTCCAGTACAGTCGGCAGATGGCTTAGGGTTTTGTGCTTGTTTTTATGCTCTGCTTCTCGCTCGAGAGCTTGAGTGCGCTTCGTGGCGCTGTGAGGGTGGTGGTTGTCCGTGACTTTCGTGCCAGCATGGGGTCTAAGGATCGAGGTCGAGAGCCTTCTCCCTCATCGATGGTGACCCTGGTTGCACTGCGTTGGGTAGAGGTTGCTGGCAGGCGTGAGCTCGCGGTGCTGCGTTCGAGGAACCTACAGCGTGGTCAAGTGGCTGGAGAGGATTATCCACGGTTAAGTGGCCGTGAGCGTGCTTCGAGGGAGCTGCTGTCGGTTTTGACCACTCCAGCTTGGGGTTTGTCCAGCTCCTGAGGTGTTCTGGTCGAGAAGTGTGCTCGGGTGAGCGGAGGAACTTCTCGGTGAGCTGCTGTTGCGTCGAGCCTGATGTTCTTGTCGTGCTCTGTGGCGTCAGAAATGACGTGTCGGTCCCGATTGTTCTGCGGATTTTGAGACATGATTTGGCAGAGATGTCTCGGTAAGTTTTTGCTCCTGCGTTTCTGTCAGTGGATGGGTTGTGTTCGCCCTAGAGTTGGCTTGAGATGTGAAGGCTCCACGGCGAGTTCGGGACTCGAGGATGAGCGTCGGTGGTTATCGTTGTGGCTCGTGTGGCGGCTCTTGGCGCGGTGCGCTGCAGTTTGAGGAATTGCAGCGGTGGTGCATCGAGTGATGCTGTGTTCGCCGTCCGACGTGACACTCGTCGAGTGTGTCGGAGGCGCTAACCTGACAGGAGCGATGGTTTTTCCTTGGTGCTGGATGGTGCTGTTTCCGGCGTTCGCGAGGTTTGAGGTCAGGTCGAGCGTGGAGTTCTTCCGTTGGTCGGAAGTGCGTTTGGTTTCTCCTTTGGTTGGAGAGATTGTGTTTGGCTGAGGCTCGTCGTCTTGCTTGGTGTGCTCGGATTGGTTGGCCTTGTGTGCCATGAAGTCCGTGTGAGACGTGCTCCTTGTCTTGGCAAGGTGGTTGCCTATGTGAAGCTGTGCCCATTCCCTTGTCATGTGAGGGTGTGCTGGCACTGTTCCGAAGGGACGAGTGCCAGTTGGGAGGTGTTTGCTTTCTTGGCTGTGCGTGAGTGGATCAGAGTGTGCAGCGGAAGCGTGGTGGGCCCATAACCCACTGGTTCAGGATCGTAGCGTTGGTTGCTGCGGGCGGATTTCCTGAGTTGCGTTGAGCATTGGAGGATTGGTTCCTCAATGTGAAACGTGTTGTTGCCGTGCCGTTGCTTGAGGTGTCGTGGTTCTTGGCACTGACAGGATGGAGTGTTGGGGAATGTGCTAGCTAGTGCGCCGCATGAGTACCCTGTTCATGTGATGGAAGCCGTGTCAGGCGTCGATGTTGGACCCGGATGGGGTTGTTGAGGATGTCGTCTGACGATGGTCGAGGACGTATTGGTCAGAGTCGGTGGCTTGGTGCCCGACTTGTGTTCCCAATCGTGTCCTCGGATGAAATCATTTTTGGAGAAGTGATCTCTGGCAAGCTGTGGGTTCCTGTTGGTGGCTGTGAGTGACTGGTAAGGCTAGTCTCGTAGCCGACCATGGTGAGATGTATGTTGCTTGGGGACCCGTGAGCACTATTCAGGTGGTGTCCCGTGGCTCTGTGGTAAGGGCGGAATCGGGATTGGCAGGTGTCCACTTGGATTGATCGAAGGATTTGATGAGAGCAGATGGTAGAGTGACGCCTGTGGGCGGAGGCCTTTTTGTGACATTGGCGTCAGATGGTGGTCCTTGATGGGACGTTGGTGTCGCAATGGTTATCCCTGGTTTGGCGACCAGCATGGGATGGTTCCCCTGTAAGCCTGTGTCGAGTGAGGTGATGACTGTGGACACCAGGATCTTGTCGTTTGGCTTCGTCGTGCTCCCCGAGAGGGTCGAGTTGGCGCAATGTTCGAGCTCAGATGCGGAGTACGAAAGGAGTGTAGCTCGAGATGTGGCATCGATCTGGGTGTGAGTCAGCGGATGGCCTGCCGTGAGTTGGATCGTGCCTGTTGGTCCGGTGGAGGTTTCCCGTTGACGTGTATCTGGCGACCAGTGGATGGTCTTGTCACAGATTGAAGATGCTAGTTGTTGGGGCTCGAGCGGGGCGAGAGCCGTGTGCCAGCGAGACCTTTGGTGGTCGTTTCTGTGATATGCCTTTCTAGATAGGATCTGGGCTTTGCTGAAGTTTGTCTTCTGACAAGAGTTGGCTCAGTGATATGTCTGGCTTTCAGTTTGCCAGGTGTGAGGTGATTCTTGGTGCTAAGCCGTTGTGGTGGTTGCGGTCTGCTTAGGTAATCGCATCTGCTGGTGGGAGCTTGGTTTGGTTGTTCCCTTGTGTCGGGCGTGAGACCACGGTGGGTTTGCGAAACTGGCATCTGGGCCGTCTGCCGACCGTGGGTTGCATTGGCAACTGTTCCTTGTGTTGGGGACTGTGTTTCCCGATGGGCGTGCTGTTGGCTGCGGTGCTGTGTTTGTTGTGCTGTGACTGAGGTGACGCTAGACTGTGTCCTTTGTGGGTGCCTGCTCTGATGGCCGGTGTGCTCGGTGCGTAGAGCGAGGTGTTGTTCGTGTTTATAGCCTGGCTGTGTCCCTCAGGTCTGGAGCTTTCATGTGAATCGTGGTTTTCTGTGCTGGGGTTCTGACGGCGTTGTCAGTGGGTTACGGCGTTCTTCCCTTGTTCATGTGCTTGTCCTAAATTTCGTGGATGAAATTCCTTTAAGGGGGGAGGGCTGTAATGCCCCGGATTTTTCGGATCCTTCTTCTCATGTCTCGGATCTACGTTTCCGGTGTATCTAGCTCCGTTGTGTCCGAAATTTTATTTCGGACATCATTCGTGTTCGGATCGGCGCGATCCGGAGTCGTTTCGGAGGCCCAAAAGCGTTCCGCGACTTTTCCGATTCTCGGTGTGTGTTTCGGTAATTCCTTCGGAACCTCGTTGCGGGTTAACCGAGCCGTTCACTTGGGCGCGAGTGGTACCGTTACGATCGGTGCGTTCCGATGATCGCGGAAACGTGATTTTCCATTTTTCGGTATTTTCCAGAATTTTTGGATTTTCCTATATAAACTCCCTTTCTCTCACTTCCCTCTCATTTCTCACTCACTCCCCTCTCTCTTCTCTCACGCTCTCTTTCTCCCCTCTCTTCTCCGACGGCCGACGGAGCGAGGCGGGGGCGAGGTGGAGGCGGCGCGGGCTAGGATGCGGGTGAGGATGGGCGGGGATCGAGGCAGTTGCGGGCGCGGTCCCTCGGTGGATTTCGAGAAAACGTCGTTCGCGTTCCGGGCGGTTTTCGGCGTGGATTAGTCGCTTCGGCGCGCAGTTTCTTCAGTGAAGGTAGGGTGACGAAACACTACTGCGTTCTGCTCGTTTTCCCTGCCATTGCACGTCGTTTGGCGTGAAAATGGCTATGTTTGGGTCCGTTCTAGCGAAACCGTGGTTTTGTAGGTTTCGTATGGTCGGTCGGGAAACGGTGATGGTTTCCAGATCGGTTACTGTTAACGGATTCCTTGGGGCGAGAGCGTTCTTTTCCCCCTGATTTCATCTCGATTGGTGGTCCCGTTGGACCGGTAGAGCTCCGGGAAGCTCGGTAACCCTTTTTGGGTAACTTCGGTAGAATCGCTCGTTTCTCGCGATTCGTGCGTCGTTTTGACTCCGGTCGGAGTCCATGTGATTGCCAGGGTGGTTGTGGCTGTATCCCCTTCGTTTCTACACGAACGGGGCGTGGAAAGGCCGCGGTCGGGCGACCCCCTGGGTTTACCCGCCGTGATGGTTGGGCGGTCGAACCGGGCCCGTCCATCGCTTGGGCGGCTGCCTTTGGCCCGTTCATCTTCTCTTGGTTTTGGGGTTGTGCGGTCCCACGATAGACCGCACATGTGATGTACGGCCAGGTGAGAACCGCATTTCGCCCCCATGGGCGGCTGGCACCCACCCGTCTGTCCTTCCGTGGGCTTGTGTGGCTAGGAGTTGACCGCATATCCCAGTTGACTCTTGGTCAACAGTTTAGTGTAGGTTGGGTTGTGCGGTTTGGTTAAAACCGTTTTGATCGGCACTGGAGTAGGTCGGTTGGGTTGTGCGGACGATCCTTGGCCGGGCATCCCCTTGGGCGGTCCAGCCCTAACCGTCCATCCTCCGTTTGGGGTTAGTCCGATTAGGGCCTAGTGCGGCTCCTGCCTGACCGCATGTCTCTTGAGCGGCTGTGCCCCAGCCGCACATCCCTTGAGCGGCCCAGGGTGAACCGCACATGCGCCAGTCTAACCCGGTGTTTCCGTTTTGACCGATTCAAGTCCCGGGTGTGTGGTTCTGGAACCACGTGCCGACCCGTGGCCTGACGGATGCTGTGTACGACGTCAGGGCCATGTGTCGTGGTACGTTGTAGTCCCGGGTGTAGCCTTCTCGACTCGTGTTTCCGTATGTTGGAGTGCGTCATCGGTTTCTCCGAAAAGTGATTCCCGAGTAGTTCCTGTGGGAGGCCTTGGGCTGCGAGCCCAGTTGTCCAGTCCGAGGTTGGAGGCTTCCCTCTTCTCCTTGAGTTGGGCTGCAGCTTGGCGGTGTGCAAGTTGCCTTGGGAATCGCACTTCTGTGCTTTCCGCGTGGGCCGTGTGTGTGGCCTTAGTCCTGTGAGTTCCCTTCTCGAGGGAATGGTCTCGTTGGCTCGTGAGCTACCTCGGTACACGTGCTACCGTGGTTTTAGACCTATAGAATGGACTAGATTGACGGCCTTGTGTTGTTGCGTGCGACGGTCTTGACCCCGAGTCTTCTGACTCAAGGACCGTTGGCTGTAGTGCGTCTAGAGGACTGCCCAGAGTCCAGTGGCTTAGCGTCACTTGGGTTTTCTCTACTCTCGCGCAGGGTGCGTGCGTAGCCATGAGCTACAGGTCCCGTTCCTTCTCCGACTGTGGTCGCCGTGCGACGGTACCGGTACGTGGGATGGTCCCCCGTACGTCGTCGGATTCGGACGTTGTTTTCCGTTGACTCGAGAGTCTACTCCTCCAGTGACCCTCCACTAGTCGTAGCATGCTTACACGCGTGTGGTCCCACCAGGGAGTGGTGGAGAGGCTACCCTGAGGATGGTTTGGGACTGGTTTTCGTCGGGCCCCTCGTCGTTAGCCAGAGTCCGGCTACGGGGGAAAACCGGTCAGAGGGCCAGACCTAGGATGCATGGTCTGTGTGTGCACACGTGGTTGGGGGCGGTTGGACCCACGCCGACGGGCGTGACCCCTGCTAGTAACTCGTTGTGGTTCTTGTTCGGTGTCCGTGCCTCTGGTAGGCGCTACCGCGGTAGGCAGTTCACCTGCGGTGCGGTGTAAGTCGTCAGGGGATGCAACCGGCCTTGCTTCTAGTTGGGAGGTGCTCCTGTCGAGTCGGGAGTGCCAGACTGTCAGTCTTGTGACTTCGACCTTCGGGTTTAGTCGTGTTGACCGTTGAGTTTCGGTAGTCTCGCGGCGGCTCGTGTATCGGTTCGCGTGCCGTGAGACTAGTGCCCGTAGCTTTACCGAGGTTGCGTCTTGATGTGCGGTACCCTTGACCACGCGGTCGGGGTTGCACTTCGGACAGCGTGTCCAGCTTGGCCGTGTCCTGGGAGACAGGCCTCTACGGTGCGATTACCGTGGGCTTTTGCTTCGGTAGGTGGTACTGGTGTGGTTCGGTAACCTCGACTGCGAGCTCGAGGTGTGCCTTCCGACAGTAGGAGTAGTTGTAGTGCCGTGTTTCGACCGGCCACCGGGTTTACTATTCCTGCTGTTACTGTTGCTCTCGTAATTACAGCTTTCTGTGCCGCCGTCAGGTTCTTGGTGGGGTTCCGCGGGATCCCTGCTGAGTCTCTGTTTTGGAGACTCACTCCCTGCCTTTCAGGTGTGACGGTTCTTCCTCGAGGTTCGAGGTTGCTGTTCGGAGGTTCTCAGTTGCCAGCTCGTCGGGCCGAGTGTTCACTCGACATGTGGTACGTTTTTACTGCTTTTGACTGTACTTTCTGTTGGACTGGACTCTGTTGTAGCTATAGTTGTTCTTTCTTTCAGCTAGTTGTTGTTGGTTGTCCTGCTTTATTTCCTATTTCTTGTGCCTCTACACTCCTTTTAGCCCTTCCGAGCCCTCCCGGCTCGTGGGCGGCGGTTCGAGTCTCGAGTTATCGGGCCTTCCCGGCAATCGGATTCTTGGGTCGTTACACGAGTCGTGTGACTCAAGGACCGTTGGGTTCATGAGGTCTAGTGGTCCATCGAGAGTCTGGTGGCCCCGAGCCACCTGTTACTCCGTGTTACTCACGGTGGGTGCGTGTGTGGCTTTCTGTGTTCACGATGAGTGACATGCCACTAGACGTAGCTTTCCTGCGCACGCGTGTGCGAACCCACTTGGGAGTGGTGGAGAGCGTTACCCGAGAGAGACGGTTTTTAGGCTGGTTACCGTAGGGCCCCCACGCGCAGCCGAGTCCGGGCTTCAGGGGAAGAACCAGCTAGAGGGTCAGACCTAGGGCGCATGGTCTGTGTGTGCACACGTGGCTGGGAGCGTCAGACCCGCGCTGACGAGCGCGACCCCAGCTAGTCCTTATTTTGTGTTCCTGGTTATTGTACGGTGTCTCTGTCTCCGCCTGGGACGTGGTAGCGGGACACCTGAGGCTGCGGAATAATTCGTCAGTGGACGCATCCGGCCTTGCTTCTGGTGGGCGGTACTCCCGTCACGTGATGTGAGTTCATGTGTTTCGAGTTTCCGCTTCCCGTCTGCGAGACGTGGTTTTTACGTGCAGCTTTCGGGTGTGTTCCCGAGGTAGTGGTTTAGGGTTTCGATGGGTGTCGCTGGGGGTTTTCCCTAGATGGTGTTTTGCTCACGACAGTGTTGTCGTGATGTTTCTTCTGGTAGTGTAGCCGGGGGTTTTCCCGCTGGTTCGGTGGTCCCCCGACTGGGAGATCGGGACGTGTTTTCCGGTACAGTAGGAGTAGCTGTAGAGCCGAGATTTTATCGGCCACCTTGCTTACTGTTCCTGTTGTTACTGTTGTTCTTGCTGTTGCTGCTTTCCGTGTCGCCGTTGTTTACGGTTGAGGTTCCGCGGGATCCCTACTGAGCCAGTGACAGGAGGCTCACCCGCTTTTCAGGTGCGGCGATTCTTCCTCAAGGTTCGTGGATGATGGGTGGAGGTTCTTAGTCGCCAGCTCGCCGAGCTGAGTGTTCACTTGGTGTTCGGTATGTTTCTTGCCTTAGACTGTACTTCTTTTGGACTAGACTCTACTGTAGTTGTTTATTTATTTCTGTTAATTATTGAATTATCCTACTTTATTTCCTATTTCTTTGTACCTCTACACTTGTTTTTAGCCCTTCCGAGTCCCGGCTCGTGGGCGGCAGGCCAGGATTCAAATGGTATCGGGTTCCTTTCCCGGTATCCGGATCTTGGGTCGTCACATTGAGACTTCCCAACGAGCTAGAGTAAATTCCTAGTGGTTGGGCACTTATCCCTAATAACCATAAGCGAATCTTAAGCTATTGTGTAAGAGTGAGAAGTCCAAGAGAATAAGGGGAGAGTAAGAGTCTCTGAACAGTAAGAATTAATACCGTGGACGTAACATCCCCCAGACTCTCATAATTCCCCCTACTCAGAAGAGGGAGCTTGCAACTATATAACCCTAGAGATCCCCTCCAGAAAGGTAACTTGTGAAGAGCAGCCCCGTGCCCTACATCTCCCTCGCCCCCTTTCACACCCTGCTCTTACCCTAGCTGACTTAAGCAATTATAGGGTTTTCCCTGAGATAACAATCCCATGCCCCCTAATCGCTTGTTTCCCTTTTGTAGAATTCCATTCTGAGGTGACTTCTCTCAACTGATCTGGGACCCGTGTTGCCCTAGATTCGACGGCAATGGCTTAGCACGAGATCTCACCTCTTCAAATAATATGACAAAAGTGCTTGTTCAATAGTTGCTCATCTTGAGCCATCATAATCACTTGACTTTCCCACTTTAAATTTTCATTTAATTTAGAACAGTGGATATGAAAGTATAATTTCTGCCACAAAATCAGATGAGATAAAATCCTCATGGAGGAGAATTTGGCTCAAACAACTGTTGCAAAGAATAATAACTTCTTTCCTTCATTCGCCTTTTCTCTCTGTTGATAAAACTTGAGTAATCAATGCAATCATCATATGGGCCAAGTCTGAGGATGTACCTTTATGCAAGTGGAAGCGGTTGGTCCATGTAGTGTCGTGGAGGCAGAGAGTAAATTACTAGAGTTTACACTTTAAAATTCAAACTCCAAGAGCCAAAGACGAGGGTGATGTCCTTCTCAAAATCATAGCCAAGATGAGCGTGGGATGCCAGCTCTCCCTCAGGGATGACGTACACGGCCTCACCTTGACGAGGCGAGTGCGGCCTTCTCCTTGTCGTCCACACAACAAGTAGGAGGGCGAAAGATGGAGAAGGCGATGAGGGGGAGAGAGTGGTTAGCTGCAACCCTTGTGGTCTCACTCGATGGACCGCTCCTCGACCTAGCTGTGGTCTGGAGCTCCTCGTCAGAACCCTAGTCACGCTAGGCACCTACTACTTAGACTAGTCCTCAGGGATAGTCAAGAGGGCATAAGGGGCTACTACATCTCCTGAGTAAGCATCGATCCCTGCGCGTGTCCCATGGACTAAGTCCGCGTAGCAACCTGGTTTTTATAGGGTTATTTAAATGAGTGTAAAATTTGAAAGGGTAAAACTTGAATTATTATAATGGTAAAAGAAATCATAAGGGAAGATAATTAAAAGAATTTAAAACAATTTTATTATGTATAATTAAGGCTTAATGGGCTAAAATGCTAAATTAATCCCTAAAATTTAGAATTTCTAAAACATTTATTTTAAATGGTCTAATTTAGTTTTTATCTAACCCTAATGGGATAATAACTTCAACCAAACCCTAATCCAATAAGAGGAGGTCGAATCTAACATAAACCCTAACCCTAATTTGATCTAGATGTGGTAGGGCGGCCCTAGATATAGATAGAAATCGAGCTTTTCAGAGTTATTCCCTATCTAGGTTTCCTTGACCTAATTAGGACTCTTAGGAGTCTTAAATCCTATAAATAAGACCCCATAGCCTCCCTAGTCGACCTTAGATCGTGGGAGCAAGCTTCTAGACGTGGGAGGATCGATCTAGGAGAGGAATTCGCAGGCTATTCTTCGTGTTTTGTGGAGTCGCCATTCTTCTTCCTCTTCTTCCTAATCCGGCTCAAGGGTAGGTGATCTCTCAGGCTGAACTTTAATTTAATGATTCAAACAACTACATCTGCATGTCCCCTATCTACCTGCATCATTTTCCCCAATTTTTAGGGGCTATATTGCATGAATTTCACTAATCATGGACTGGTTATTGCCGTTTAGGGTTCTTCTGTCGGAACAGTTCTCTGTTCGTAGTAGCGGCCCCATATAGGAACCGCATCTTTGAATGCGGTGGCCCGACAGGCCGCGATCTGATGTTGGAAATTTTATTTTAATTATTTTTTCTGTAAATATCGTAGTGCTTCGACTGACCGCGTTAGTGATAGTTACGACGTCCCTGATGACGGCGTTCTTGCACGGGTTTCCAGAAACCATAGTCCCCTATCTAGCATGATAAGTGAATGTTAGTGAGTCTAGATGCATGATCTCCGGTCTACATGTCATTTGAACTAACTAATGTAATTAGAAAATATTTTTTAACCCTAATTTCTCTAAGTTCACGAGCCTTGTTCTTAGTCCTTGATTCTATATTCTCACCCTATCTCTAATAATCATGACATGTTAAAAGAGTAGTTAACCTCCTGGTAACCTGAATTTGACTCATGATAGCATGTTTTAGATTTATTGCATGATAGTTCCATTGATAGGATATTTATGATTTTATCTTGGGATATGTCATGAATATATTGCTTTTAAGGTTTTGTCACTCCGGTGATAATAACCTACCGCTTTCTATTAGTTTCTGGTTGTGAGATAGGAACACTATTCTTGGTGAAGTTAGGACTCTCCGCTGGATATTCCTTCCATCATACTGGAACTTCTTTATCAAGGCCTCCGTAACTCTCCGCGAGCCTTAGATTCCCACAAGGACGCCGAGTTGGTTGTACCACAAAAATCCTATAACCCACTGGAAACCTCGTCCTACTGTATAAGATAGGGTTTGACAGGCCTTTGGACCCATAGAATGAGGTTCTGTTCGGGTTCTGTCAATTCTATTCTGAACGCGGCCTGTCTAGAGACCGCGTTCATTTTGATCACGGTTGTTACCCTAACCGCGTTCTGTGAAAGATCCATGTCTGGATTCTTCTACTCTGGTCGCGGCCTCCCGATCAACTGTGTTTTGTGTATGATCACGACATTGTTCATGACCGTGTTTAACCCAGTGTCCCGAGCTTCTTTTCTTCAGTTTGACTATGGTTTATAAGTCTAAGATATTGAATGTCTAAAGTAGTGTTGACCATATATTCCTCCTGAATATTGTTCATACTACTTATGTCTTGATATTTCCTTTTGGAATCTCCTTTGTGATATTTCTGGAACATAACCCCTTGACTCCATGTTGGCCATATCTGCAAATTATGAATTTATTAAGGGTTGTGGGTTTGCTAACAACCAAGGCCATGTAGGATGGAAGTCCGTTCTATAAACCATGGGAAAATTCTAGATGTTGCATTGCATCAACCTCTGTTATTCTGGAAATTCTGATACTCTGATATTCTGTTATTCTGTTAATTGATATTCAGATATCTTGTTAATCTGTTACTCTGTTCTTCTATTCTTCTGCTTAAATTCTATTGAAATTCTGAAATGTTCTGGCCAATTCCATAAGTTATGTTCATCTAGATCATAAGTTCATTATTTTATACTGCTATCTTATCCTTGGTTCTATATTGGGATTGTTCCCTTTTCCTTTGAGTTTCATATCAATCTTTGACATTGAAATTTGATATTGGAAGTCTGCTATATTGATAGAGTGTATTTTATATTGATTATGGTTTTATATCGCTCATGACAGAGCATGCATCGAATACTGATTAATTGACTAACTACTTATATTTTGCTTGGCGATAGAGATGTAATTCCTACTTAGCGTTTTTGCTCACCCAGTTTCTCTTAACATTTTTCAGGTAATAATGATGAAGATGTTCAATCGGAAGGGGAAGGGCAAGAGTGATGAGTGCTCTAGAAGATTGGTGTCTGTGTCTTGAGTCCAGTCCTGTAATCTTGAGTCTTTTCTTTCTTTTTATATCAATGCAAGTTTGAGTCAAGGAAATGTAATAATGACAAATTAATATTAATAAAATTATATTTTTGTCAGTTTTTGACCTTATTATGTCTCTTGTGGGTTGCTCTGATTATTCATGATTGTTTGTTATCACGTTCCGAGTAGTTTCCGCTGTTATCGATTCGGGACATGATAGTCCAAGTGTCGCAGCAAGCTCCACCATGGCACTCGGGCCACCACCACTACCAAAAAAAGCGGGATTTCAGACGGCCATTATCCGTCTCAAATCCGTCTGAAAATCCGTCACAAATCACGTTTGTGACGGATTCCCGACAGATTTCAGACGGAACACGACCGTCTGAAATTCTTAGTCACAAATTTGTGACATTTCATTTTTCCGTCTGAAATTCTGTCTGAAAATAAGACAAATAATTCAGTGACAAATTCAGTCTGAATAAATTACGAGAAAAGTTCCGTCTGAAATTTTCCGTCGGTATTTCAGACGGATGTTACGGCGGATTTATTTTCCGTCACAAATACCGTCTGAAATGCAGCCCAACTCTTATTCTCAAATTAATATGCCGTCTGAAAAGTCGTCAGAAATCCATCGGTATTTCAAACGGATATTACGACGGATCTACAATTACCGTCTGAAATTAAGCCCAACTCGTAGAAGATGCCGTCCGAAAAGTAGTCGGAATTCCGTTTGAAATACAGACGGATATTACGACAGATTTTAGACGGAATTTTTTCGTCGTAAATACCGTCTGAAAATCCGTCTGAAATCTACATTTTTTTTAAATCTTGAATTATTCTAAAAAACATGGTGGATCATACATAAGCATCAAGAAATTGAACATGTTGAAAAAAAATATATTGGGAACCTGCTGATCAAATAAACACCATCGAAAAAAAAACTCAACATCAGCGTACCATGATGTTCAAATAAATAAACACCACCGAAAAAAAAAACTCAACATCAACGTACCATGCTGATCAAATAAATATGACAAAAAAAAACACATTAACCCTGCTGATCCGTCTGAATATCATCAAACATCAAGAAATATCCGGTACATCGTCCATATCCTCCCTGCCCTGCTCATCTCCTCTGTCGCCGCCCGCAGAAGGATCCCCCGACATTAAAAAAATAATAACATTCATTCATAGATAAAAAAATTAGTGCGAAGAAATTAGCATAAATTGAAATCAAACATATCAAATTGATAACTGCAGATTTTATAGATCAACTACTAGCTTGAAACAGTATTTAAGTTAAGTGTATTTTAAAAATGAACTTTGAGCGCCGAGCTCAAACCGGTCATCCGATTTGGATTCCGTCAGTTCTGACAAGTCACTTTCATCCCCCCGGTCGTGTTGGAACGTTCGGCACGGCCATCTGACCGGTATTTCAAGTTTTAGACTCCCGGACCCGACCTGGCATGCAGTTCATTTAAACTAAGTATATTTTAAAAATGAACTTTGAGCGCCGAGCTCAAGCCGGGCATCCGATTTGGATTCCGTCAGTTCTGACAAGTCACTTTCATCTCCCCGATCGTGTTGGAATGATCGGCACGGCCATCCGACCGGTATTTCAAGTTTTAGACCCCCGGACCCGACCTGGCAGTTAATTTAAAATAAGTGTATTTGGAGAATGCACTTTTGAGCGCCGAGCTCAAACCGGACATCCGATTTGGATTCCGTCAGTTCTGACAAGTCACTTTCATCTCCCCGGTCGTGTTGGAACGATCGGCATGGCCATCTGACCGGTATTTCAAGTTTTAGACCCCCGAACCTGACCTGGCAGTTCATTTAAACTAAGTGTATTTGGAGAATGCACTTTTGAGCACCGAGCTCAAACCGGGCATCCGATTTGGATTCCGTCAGTTCTGACAAGTCACTTTCATCTCCCCGGTCGTGTTGGAATGATCGGCATGGCCATCCGACCGGTATTTCAAGTTTTAGACCCCCGGTCCCGACCTGGCAGTTCATTTAAACTAAGTCTATTGTAAAAATGAACTTTGAGCGCCAAGCTCAAACCGGGCATCCGATTTGGATTCCGTCAGTTCTGACAAGTCACTTTCATCTCCTCGGTCGTGTTAGAATGATCGGCATGGCCATCCGGCGGGTATTTCAAGTTTTAGACCCCCGGCCCTGACCTGGCAGTTCATTTACTAAGTGTATTGTAAAAATGAACTTTGAGCGTCGAGCTCAAACCGGGCGTCCGATTTGGATTCCGTCAGTTCTGACAAGTCACTTTCATCTCCCCGGTCGTGTTGGAATGATCGGCACGGCCATCCGACCGGTATTTCAAGTTTTAGACCTCCGGACCTGACCTGGCAGTTCATTTAAACTAAGTGTATTTTAAAAATGAACTTTGAGCGTCGAGCTCAAACCGGGCATTCGATTTGAATTCCGTCAGTTCTGAAAAGTCACTTTCATCTCCCCGGTCGTGTTGGAACGATCAGCACGGCCATCCGACCGGTATTTTAAGTTTTAGACCATCGGCCCCAACCTGGCAGTTCATTTAAACTAAGTGTATTGTAAAAATGAACTTTGAGCGCCGAGCTCAAACCGGACATCCGATTTGGATTCCGTCAATTCTGACAAGTCACTTTCATCTCCCCGGTCATGTTGGAACGATCGGCACAGCCATCCGATCGATATTTCAAGTTTTAGACCCCCGGCCCCGACCTGGCAGTTCATTTAAACTAAGTGTATTGTAAAAATGAACTTTGAGCGCCGAGCTCAAACCGGGCATCCAATTTGGATTCCGTCAGTTCTGACAAGTCACTTTAATCTCCCCGGTCGTGTTGGAATGATCGGCACGGCCATCCGATCGGTATTTCAAGTTTTAGACCCCCGGACCCGACCTGGCAGTTCATTTAAACTAAGTGTATTTTAAAAATGAACTTTGAGCGCCGAGCTCAAACCGGGCATCCGATTTGGATTGCGTCAGTTCTGACAAGTCACTTTCATCTCCCAGGTCGTGTTGGAACTATCGGCACGGCCATTCAAATGGATATTTCAAGTGTTAGACCCCCGGACCCGACCTGGCAGTTCATTTAAACTAAGTGTATTTTGGAGAATGCACTTTTGAGCCCCGAGCTCAAACCGGGCATCCGATTTGGATTGCGTCAGTTCTGAAAAGTCACTTTCATCTCCCAGGTCGTGTTGGAACGATCGGCATGGCCATCCGATCGGTATTTCAAGTTTTAGACCCCCGGCCCCGACCTGGCAGTTCATTTAAACTAAGTGTATTGTAAAAATGAACTTTGAGTGCCGAGCTCAAGCCGGGCATCCGATTTGGATTCCGTCAGTTCTGACAAGTCACTTTCATCTCCCCAGTCGTGTTGGAACAATCGGCACGACCATCCGACCTGTATTTCAAGTTTTAGACCCCCGGCCCCGACCTGGCAGTTCATTTAAACTAAGTGTATTGTAAAAATGAACTTTGAGCGCCGAGCTCAAACCGGGCATCTGATTTAGATTCCGTCAGTTCTGACAAGTCACTTTCATCTCCCCGATCGTGTTGGAATGATCGGCACGGCCATCCGACTGGTATTTCAAGTTTTAGACCCCCGGATCCGACCTGGCAGTTAATTTAAACTAAGTGTATTTGGAGAATGCACTTTTGAGCGCCGAGCTCAAACCGGACATCCGATTTAGATTCCGTCAGTTCTGATAAGTCACTTTCATCTCCCCGGTCGTGTTGGAACAATCGGCACGGCCATCCGATCTGTATTTCAAGTTTTAGACCCCCGGACCCGACTTGGCAGTTCATTTAAACTAAGTTATTTTAAAAATGAACTTTGAGCGCCGAGCTCAAACCGGGTATCCGATTTGGATTCCGTCAGTTCTGACAAGTCACTTTCATCTCCCCGGTCGTGTTGGAACGATCGGCACTGCCATCCGACCGGTATTTCAAGTTTTAGACCCCCGGACCCGACCTAGCAGTTCATTTAAATTAAGTGTATTTGGAGAATGCACTTTTGAGCGCCGAGCTCAAACCGGGTATCCGATTTGGATTGCGTCAGTTCTGACAAGTCACTTTCATCTCCCAGGTCGTGTTGGAACGATCGGCACGGCCATTCAAACGGATATTTCAAGTTTTAGACCCCCGGACCCGACCTGGCAGTTCATTTACCGAGTGCTTATAAAGAAGGTCTTCACCTCTTAACCCAAGAGGGCCCTTTTACAAGGATAAAACCCTAGCCGCCCTCTGGTGTGGCGGGGACAATACCTCTTGGGGCCACCAAAAAGGTTCATCTCGCATCTACAAAGTGCCGCCGTCTGTGGGAACCCTGAGCTCTCGCGCACTCGCTTGCCTTCTCAAGGGGGGGCTTGTGTAGCGGACCTAGGGTCACGGGATTAGTCCCACATCGGATGTTGAGAAAGCAACCGAGTGCTTATAAAGAAGGTCTTCACCTCTTAACCCAAGAGGACCCTTTTACAAGGATAAAACCCTAGCCGCCCTCCTATGTGGCTGGGACAATACCTCTTGGGGGCACCAAAAAGGTTCATCTCGCATCTAAACTTTGAACGTCGAGCTCAAACCGGGCATCCGATTTGGATTTGTTGTGCATTGTGATTTTGATGATTACAAAATGCCTTTATTGCTTGGTCGTGTGCAAGAATGGTTGTTCATGTCTTCATGTGTATGAAGGTTGAAATGGTTGTGGAAATGATCATAAACTGTTTCTATAAGACTTATCATCATGTGGAAATGGTTGTGGAAATGATTTCATAAGTGCTTTGAGGTTAGCACAAACATTGCATATGAGGTCTTGTCTGCACGCTATTAAGTCTGTACAGAGTTCTGCCTAGATTGCATTAGTCAAGTCTGTACATTGCCATAGGTAAAGTCTATACATCGCAGAGAGATGTTTGCATATCAAGTCTATACATTGTTCATGCATGTGCATAGTTCGCAACATCAAGTCTATACATTGCATGCTGGCAAGTCTGTACATTGCATGCATATTCATTAACAAGTCTATACATTGGTTGCATAGATTGCCATGCGAAGTGTATACATTCTCCATGCATCTTCATTAACAAGTCTATACATTGGTTGCATTGCTTGCCATGTAAAGTCTATACATTCTCCATGCATCTTCATTAATAAGTCTATACATCCTGCAACTCAAAGTCTGAACATCGTCCTGTGGCAGGCACATCAAGTCTATACATCCATCAGCTCAGTGCACAGCAAGTCTATACAGCAGCAAGTCTGTACATTCTTCAGCAGCAAGTCTATACAACAAGCAAGTCTATACATCAGCAAGTCTATACAGCCAGCAAGTCTATACAGCCAGCAAGTCTATACATCAGCAAGTCAATACATCCATCAAGTCTATACAGCCAGCAAGTCTATACATCAGCAAGTCTATACATCCTGCAACATGAAGTCTGTACGTTGGCTAATTGCACAGACTCAAAGTCAGTACGTTGGCTGCTAGCACTTCTTCAAAGTCTATACACTCTTCAAAGTCCATACATTCTTCAAAGTCTATACACTCTTCAAAGTCTATACATTCTTCAAAGTCTGTACGTTGGCTGATTGCACAGACTCAAAGTATGTACGTTGGATGCTAGCACAAACTCAAAGTCTGTACGTTGGCTGCTAGCACAAACACATAAAGTCTATACATCATGTGTTTCAAGTTTTAGACCCCCGGCCCCGACCTGGCAGTTCATTTAAACTATGTATATTTTAAAAATGAACTTTGAGCGCCGAGCTCAAACCGGGCATCCGATTTGGATTCCGTCAGTTCTGACAAGTCACTTTCATCTCCCCGGTCGTGTCGGAACGATCGTCACGGCCATCCGACCGGTATTTCAAGTTTTAGACCCCCGGCCCCGACCTGGCAATTCATTTAAACTAAGTGTATTGTAAAAATGAACTTTGAGCGCCGAGCTCAAACTGGGCATCTCTCCCCGGTCGTGTTGGAACGATCGGCACGGCCATCTGACCTGTATTTCAAGTTTTAGACCCCCGGACCCGACCTGGCAGTTCATTTAAACTAAGTGTATTTTAAAAATGAACTTTGAGCGCCGAGCTCAAACCAGGCATCCGATTTGGATTGCGTCAGTTCTGACAAGTCACTTTCATCTCCCCGGTCGTGTTGGAACAATCGGCACGGCCATCCGATCTGTATTTCAAGTTTTAGACCCCCGGACCCGACTTGGCAGTTCATTTAAACTAAGTGTATTTGGAGAATGCACTTTTGAGCCCCGAGCTCAAACTGGGCATCCGATTTGGATTGCGTCAGTTCTGACAAGTCACTTTCATCTCCCAGGTCGTGTTGGAACGATCGACACGGCCATCCGACCGGTATTTCAAGTTTTAGACCCCCGGCCCCGACATGGCAGTTCATTTATACTAAGTGTATTGTAAAAATGAACTTTGAGCGCCGAGCTCAAGCCGGGCATCCGATTTAGATTCCGTCAGTTCTGACAAGTCACTTTCATCTCCCCGGTCGTGTTGGAACTATCGGCATGGCCATCCGATCGGTATTTTAAGTTTTAGACCCCCGGACCCGACCTGGCAGTTCATTTAAACTAAGTGTATTTGGAGAATGCACTTTTGAGCGCCGAGCTCAAACCGGGCATCCGATTTGGATTCCGTCAGTTCTGACAAATCACTTTCATCTCTCCGGTCGTGTTGGAACGATCGACACGGCCATCCGATCGGTATTTCAAATTTTAGACCCCCGGACCCGACCTGGCAGTTCATTTAAACTAAGTGTATTTTAAAAATGAACTTTGAGCGCCGAGCTCAAACCGAGCATCCGATTTGGATTTCGTCAGTTCTGACAAGTCACTTTCATCTCCTCGGTCGTGTTGGAACGATTGGCACGGCCATCCGACCGGTATTTCAAGTTTTAGACCCCCGAACCCCGAATTTTCTCAATTCTTCTAAAGTAAATGAGTTTTAAAATTTCAAATGAACATAACTGAGTCATTCCATCAAAATAAAAATATAGTAAACACTCACCTGTGCGGCCTGTGCTGTGGTGGTGGTGGATTGCTGAGGGACCATTCCCCCCTGGGAGAGGAGGCCACTGATTGCCTGCAAAACCACTGACACCTGGCTAGAGATCTCATGTTGGAAATGCTGCTGCTGCCGCTGCATATCAGAAATCTGCGATCGGACCATGTCCATCATGTCGCTGGCAGAAGCGCTGGGGGCAACGGAAGGTATAGTGAAGGCACTGCTACTGGTTTGGGCATAGCTAGAACTCGCACACGATGATATCACCGCGCTAGCATCTAGGCTCTCCCCAAAACCATATAGTCGGCCTTTCTTCGGTACGCCAGCTGCTGCCAGCTGCTGCCACCCACTCCACCGGATCGAATTCCGACTGATGCGTGTCTCCCTCCCTTACTTCTCTGTCACTGCTTGGCTATATGTTTCCTACAAATTGAATAAAATAACTAGTCAATTTCATATGAATTACATGCCAATTTAAATGAACGGTACAAGTTACATATGTAGATAAACTTACCGCTGCTGACTTAGCTGTCTCACTCACAAAATCATTAGTCCCCTTCTTTTTGTGTGTTCTGTCGAACACCTCGAGGAACGACGGAGGTCGATTAAGCTCCACAGCCTGTTATACAATTCATAGTTAAAAAAAGTCAAATATTGGGATAAATTGTAAGAAGATAAATTGTTATATTACTTACCAATTTTTGTTTATGAGCCGCATAAGAGATGGGCCCACTCGTATGCAAATTTGAACCTGGTTTTGACGCCCTGTTTGCTTTGGCTTTTGCAGACTTTTCTATCCACTTGGGGTCGGCAAAATGGTCACAAGATATCTCCCAATCCTCCTGCCTCATCCATAGAGGGTGGTGCGCCTTCCACAATTGTCGGTCTTCACTCCCCCCACTCAATTTTTTAGCGTGTGCTCGGGCCTCATGTGTTTTCCTCTTGTAACTTGAGAGCATAGTAGACTCCCAGGCACGACGACATCTCGCCGCGTCATGTCCACATGTGAATTGAAAAGACCGCTGTAAATCAATTACTTTTCACACTTAGTATAAAGTTGTAAATTGAGTTTGGGAAATACTTGAATTAAATGACGTAATTACTTACTAAGAACGTGTTGTACAATGAATCGCGGACGGACATCGGAAATTCTCTGAAAGTGGATGCTGCCCCGGGCACATGTGCCAACATGAGTTCGGTGGAATGATGGACAGCAGTGTGGGGTTCAAATTTCGTACTGCAATTACAAATGTCAAAATATTCATATTAGACAGTTGAAGGCTAATTAATGTAATATAACCTTATAGATTTACCCGGAGATCCAACACGGGCGACGTCTATCATGGGCCGTGCCTCCCTCGTGACAACTGCCGGCATCGTCAAGTGGCTGACTGGTGGGGTGTGCCCTGTACAAGTGGGAGGTGGTGGGAGGGCACTGGGATTTGTATGAATTAATTTTCATGTGGAGTGATACAAATATTACGAACATATAATTAAAATATACATACCTGCAGCGGGAGGTGGTGGGGGTGGCGTCTGCACAACAGGTGGGAGGCCACTGAGACCTGCAAGAATTAATTTTCATAAGTAGAACAAATATTGAAGAATCTAAATTAAAATATACATACCTGATCCTCGAGGTGGGAGGCCACTGAGACCTGCAAGAATTAATTTTCATAAGTAGAACAAATATTGAAGAATTTAAATTAAAATATACATACCTGCAGCGGGAGGTGGTGGGGGTGGCGTCTGCACAACAGGTGGGAGGCCACTAAGACCTGCAAGAATTAATTTTCATGTGGAGTGATACAAATATTACGAACTTATAATTAAAATATACATACCTGCAGCGGGAGGTGGTCGGGGTGACATCTGCACAATAGGTGGGAGGCCACTGACACCTGCAAGAATTTATTTTCATGTGGAGTGATACAAATATTACGAACTTATAATTAAAATATACATACCTGCAGCGGGAGGTGGTCGGGGTGACATCTGCACGATAGGTGGGAGGCCACTGACACCTGCAAGAATTTATTTTCATGTGCAGTGATACAAATATTGCGAACTTATAATTAAAATGTACATACCTGCAGCGGGAGGTGGTCGGGGTGACATCTGCACAATAGGTCGGAGGCCACTGACACCTGCAAGATTTAATTTTCATAAGTAAATGCAACATGTTACTGAAAATTAAAATAGATATACCTGTAGCGGGAGGTAGTGGGAGGGCACTAGGACCTGTAAGTAGTAATTCACATTAGGTAAATGAATATTTTACTAGAAATTCATAGATACGCCGAGGTGGGACTTGCATTAATTTTCATAAGTAAATGCAACATGTTACTGAAAATTAAAATAGATATACCTGTAGCGGGAGGTGGTGAGAGGGCACTAGGACCTGTAAGTAGTGGTGGTGGCGTCTGTACAAGTGGTGGTGAGCCGACACTTGCACCTATAAATAAATTCTTTTAAGTTTATAAATAATTAAAATATTTATATAGCTAACTTATTGATCAAATATACATGTGTCTGAAGAAGATGCTAGCGAGGAGGGAGTAGCGCCCCTCTCACTGCCTTGTCTCCTCTCACTCCTAGTACGACCTCCTCGCACCATTTCCTTATTAATAACAAAATAATTAATACATATTAATCCACAATTATATAAGGCTAGACAAATGTTATTTAAAATTATGCTTAAAAGTAAGAATCATCTTACTAAATTATCAAAACATGCCTCCCTCATGTTGATATATCTAGCTCATCATCATCATCTTCGTCATCCATAGTAGTCTCATCAGATTCAAACTCTTCGTCTTCATCTGATTCTTCCTCCCCTCTAACATCAACATTTAGCTCCATCGGATCGACTTCTTCCACTTCATCTCGCGTACGTAATGACAGTGGCTCATCAGATTCGTCCAGATTAAACCTAGAGGAACCGACAACGCCAACTTCGTCTGATTGATAATATTCAGCACTAGCAACCTCTGAGACATCTTCACTTGTAGGAAAGAGTTTTGAATTAACCCTACAAACTGCCCACCAATCTCTATTCTTGGATGATGGATAGCTTGAATAGTACACTTGCTGGGCTTGTGCGGCTAAAATGAACGGTTCATAGGTCTTAAGTTTAGACCTATGCTTGACATTGACAATCCCATAATTTGTGTCATGTAGAACATAATTAGGATCAAACCATTGACACTTAAATATGTATACATGATTATCTTGTCCCAAATACTGAAGTTCTAAGACTTCTTCAAGAATACCATAGTAGTCCAATTCCATTTCATTGTATAAACTTCCCTTCACACATACGCCGCTGTTCATCGTAGACTTATTTCACCCATAATCCCTTGTATGAAATTTGTATCCATTCACAATATATCCTGGATAGGCACGTGTCTGGTTCGAGGGGCCATAACTTATCTGTTGTACTCTTTGATCAGTAATGAGGCCTTGTTCAACCTATATTCAAATTAGAGTAGTTAAAATAATAACAATTATCTCAACATACGTAAATACAAACATATATATTCATAGTTGACACTAACTCGGTTTCTCAGCCATTTGGAAAAAAACTTCTCGCGTTCTTTTTCAATCTCCACATCCTGGATATTTGGACATTTTTCAGCTAATTCTGAATCAAATTGCCTGCAATATAAATGCACTACTACTTTAAATGAACTGCAGAAGAAGGATGAACAACTTATGGAGTTGCTGGAAATGTGAATTAAGAACTTACTCAACATAAGGTTCAATCTCGAGGTAATTCAAAAGAATATATATCTCAGCGGCGTGCAACTCTCTATCTTCGAGTGTGCGAGTCAAGCAACGTCCGAACGCACGTCCAGGATGTTTAAATATGGAGAGCCGATCGGACCATTCATCCACTCCCCCATCATCATTACGTGGAGGTCGAGTACGACGAGTTTGAATCTCTGGCTCAAAGTACATAGAACAGAAGTTCGAAATTTCTTCAAGAATGTATGCCTCAGCAATCGAACCCTCCACCTGTGCCTTGTTGCGAACTTTCATTTTTAATTCATGCATGCACCTACAACAACAAGTCAGATGGCAACGATATGTACCGGCTATGGACGACTTGTAAGTTAACAAAAATTGTCACATACCTCTCAAATGGATACATCCATCGAAATTGTACTAGCCCTCCGACGATAGTCTCATACGGCAAATGAACGACCAGGTGCTCCATCGAATCAAAGAATGCCGGAGGAAATATCTTCTCTAGCTTGCAAATGGTTGTGACAACTTTTTCTTCGATAGTTTGTACATCCCGAAGTCTGAGTTCAGATGCACATAAAATCTTGAAAATTTGACTCATCTCAGCTAGTGCTCCCCATATCTGCTTTGGCAACAAATTACGAAATGCAATGGGCAGTAGCCTCTCCATGAACACATGACAGTCGTGACTTTTCATACCATATATTTTCCCCTCATTAACATTCACACAACGGGCTATGTTGGATGCATATCCATCTGGGAATCTCAACTGTTTCAACCACTGGCATACTTCCTTGATCTGTGTATCATGAAGCACATATCCACCTGTGCCATGAAGCACATACGTTCTGTAGTTCCAGTTCTGGACGTTTACAAAGCATCTTTAAATCCATACGTGCTTTGACGTTGTCCTTTGTTTTCCCTTTAACATTCATGATCGTATTGAACACATTATCAAAAAAATTCTTCTCGGTATGCATGACATCCAGATTGTGTCGTACAAGAAGAGTTGACCAATAAGGTAATTCCCAAAAAATACTTTTCTTGATCCAGTTGTGATCCTTTCCAAAACTAGGGAGTTGCCGTGTGCTACCAGATAATTGAACTACATCTGGTAAATTGTGCACCCGTGACGCCATATGTAGACCCGACACCCGTTGCAAGTCAGCTTCATCCATTTCAATAGTATTTTTTTAAACGAGTCTTTTTGCCTTCGAAAAGGATGGTCACTTGGTAGCAACCGCTGATGGCAATCAAACCAGCATGCTTTCCCACCATGTTTCAATACAAATGATTTGGTATCTTCCATACAGTAAGGACATGCTAACATCCCATGTGTGCTCCAACCAGATAGCATTCCATATGCAGGGAAGTCACTTATTGTCCAGATCAGTGCAGCCTTCATAATAAAATTTTACTTCCTATATGCATCATAAGTAACAACTCCATCAGTCCATAAAAATTTGAGCTCATCAATCAACAGCCTGAGATATATGTCCAAATTTTTTCCGGGACTTTTTGGACCAGGAATTACTAAGGACAAAAATAGATTTTCTCGCTTCATGCACATGTGCGGCGGAAGGTTGTACGGTGTCATGAACACTGGCCAACAAGAATAAGATGCCACTGAACCACCGAATGGATTAAAACCATCTGTGCATAAACCCAATCGAACATTACGTGACTCCCTTGAAAAGGCAAGATGAGTACGACTAAAGTGAGTCCAAGCTTCACCATCGGCAGGATGACTGATTATATCATCGGGACGACGTACTCTTTCGGTGTGCCATGTCATATGTCGAGCCGTCTTTGAGGACATATACAGCCGCTGCAGCCTAGGCACAAGAGGGAAGTATCGCAACGCCTTGTAAGATACATCTTTTGCCTTTGAATTGACCCCCCCTTAGGTTTGAATATGTCATGGCCATAAATGGAACATGATATCTTATCTGCATCATCTTTGTAATATAACATACAATGATTCGGACATGCATCTATTTTCACATATCCAAGTCCTAAGTCATTGACCATCTTTTTTGCACGGTAAAAAGTTTCTGGCAACTTCTCGTCTCGAGGCAACATACTCTTGATCAAGAGGAGGAGACGGTCAAAATAAGTCTCACTTATGTGAAATTCAGATTTCAAGTTCAACAACTGTGACACTGCAGACAATCGAGTGTGCTTTTCACAACCATCCCACAGCGGCTCATCAGCATCCCTAAGTAGTTCATAAAATCTTCCGGCTGTCTTATTCGGCGCTTCCTCATGAACATTAAAACTAGGACCAGCAGCATCTACAACCATATCCACGTACCCACTTGTGCCTGCAATATTGTCGGGCTCATACCTCAAGAATTGCTCACCATGACACGTCCAATTCGTATAACCATCCACGAACCCTTTCGTGTACAAATGATGTTGCACATCCTATGTTGAACACCACCTCAAGTTTCTACAACTTGAACAAGGGCATCGAATGTGACCGTCGCGATCTATTGCTGCATTTGGATTCCCCAATGCAAATTGAATGAAACTCTCAACCCCAAGCTTAAAGTCATCTGACACCACCCGGTCAACTATTCTACGATACATCCTTGAACGATCTGTCGACATTTTGCTTGCACCCAAAAAATGACAATACACATCCTAACTTTCAAATCATTACTCATAATATTACACCCGACCCTTTCCTCACATCGTTCATCATAGATCATTTGCAGTTGAAAGAGGTATATTGATTAGATTATCACTTTTTAACCCATCCATGAAGGTTTGGTCGCACAATCACTTACTCTATGTGCTGCACGATTTGCTGAAAATTTCGGTATCATCTCCCCACACTTCTCCGATATACCAAAAATATTTATTGATTTTGAAATTTTCTTAAACACTTACAAGTAAGTTGTTAAGAAAACACTCAAAATCAATAATGGTATATCAGAGAAGAGTGAGGAGACGCAACCGAAATTCTCAACAAACCATACAAACACATATAGTAAATGACTGCCTAAGTGCGATCAAACATTCACAGACTGTCCAAACGGGACAATTCAAGACTTTGAGGTAGATATATACATTCTCATAAACAAATGAAAACATACACATCAATCCCAAAGTTTTGAACGGGAAGGCACATTGACACGGTTTTAACGCGCTCTCCTGAGGTGCGTGTAATGTTAGGTCGCACCCACGCACCTCAGCTCACAAGGAATACCCCATGCATTTATATAACATAAAATTAAATAACAACGCAATTATCATTATAAACATATCAAATTAAATAACACCCAAATTATAAAATTTTTCAAATGAAGAACATCGAAGCTAAATAATCTACATTTTTGAGTCAAATTAACATAAAATTTCTATTAAAATTAGATTTAAAAATATATTTACATGTAATTAAAATCCACAGAGTTTTAAATCACAAAACGAATTTTTTGGGTATTTACCTATTACTATAGAGAATTCTGATTTCTTTGCATTTATCCACATCTTTGTATATATGTACTACTTAAGATATGTGGTCATTCCATTTCTCTATATCTTCTTATCATCATAAGACAAGGTCATTCCATTTCTCTATATCTACTTAAGATATGTGCTTTCCCACCATGTATGTTCTTGTTATTGATCTTTTCTTTCTCCTTTCTTCTTCCTCCTCTTCTGGTTGTCCATCTCTGAAGGTATTGCGTTTCCTAACAAGGGTGCAGCTAAAATTGGAAGGCTGGCAGTCAAAATTTCTATCTCAAGCTGGTAGAGCCGTATTGATTGACTCAGTCATATATAGTATGCCAATTTTCCTTGCCTAAGTCACTTTTATCCCAAAGAAGGTGATCAGTTTCATTGACCGGCTATGTGCAATTTTTTTTTGGTATGGAGAGAAAGGCGCCAAACGCAGGCATTGGGTAGCATGGTCAGATATCCAGAGATCTAAGTTAGAGGGAGGTCTAGGAATCAGAGATCTGTAGTGGGTTCAGACTTCTTTGTCAATCAAAACCCTTTGGAATATTATTCATGGGTCTTCTCTCTGGTCCATGTATGCTAGGCGCAGGTATTTCAAGGCCCATCTAGCCAACTGTGTAAGACCATTCCCAGTTGGAATGCCTTCGACTGTCTTTAGACAGGCCAAAGATATTATTATCTCTAACAGCAGATGGATAGGAGGGAATGGGGCTAATATAGACTTCCTGAGTGACAATTGGACAGGGTGTGGTCCAGCCATTAATGCTGCAATGGCTATTGAAAGGATTGAGCTCAATAGCCTCCCCTTGGCTTCTGTTAGAGAGGTTCTATGCAACACCCAACATGCTACACGGGGATACCTCAATAGTGACTTCCACCTTCCTAATATTCAACTAAGCAATGAGGCTGACTACTGTGTCTGGACAGATACCGTAAAGGGTTCCTTTTCGGTTAAATCAGCTTGCAACCTAATACGGACTAAAGGCATTTCAAGGCCTACCTGGGCGAAGCTCTGGCACTCAGCAATAGCACCGAGGGCAGCTCTTTTTGTCTGGAAGCTTATCCATCGGGCAATACCAGTGGACAGCAGGGTGGCAGATTATGGTATTCCCATTGTCTCCAAATGCAGCTGTTGCTCCTCTTCTGCCCAGGAAGACCTCAACCACTTATTCATCTCTGATGAATTGGCCTCTGAACTGTGGGGCTGGGTGCTGCCCTTGGTAAGCAACAAGGTCTATTTAAGTAATCAGATTTTCATCAGGTGTTGGAACCTACTAACCTTTACCAATCTACTCTCAGCCTTCAGTTTTGTGGGGATGTATGCTGTAATTCCGATGATGTGGGAAATTTGGAAACAAAGGTGTGCTACCAGATTTGAGCGTATGGCTCTTAAAATTGATTCAATAAAGAGGAGAATTTCCTCCTCAATTGTAACACCCGAATTCATCCGAAAGATAGTTAAATATCTTATAGTTATTCTATATGAATTTTATGTTACCTTAATTAAAGTCTAATACCTTGAACGGTATTGTTTAACGAACCTTAAGTAAATTAAATTAGTATATGATAAGCATGTGATTGGTTTTAATGCCTACTGAGTCTTTGGACTCACTTTCGTTGCCTAACCATTTCAGGAAATTGACCAGTGTGTGTTTTGACTCCGACGGACGGTAGGTCGGAGGATGATCCCGAGTTTAGTTTGGATTCCGCCGCGCAGAATAAATAGATTTAGTTTCCCTTTGAATAATGAATGTAAATATGACTTTTTGATAGAGATATGTAGTACTCTGTATACGATGTAAATTATGAGTGTTTTATCTTATGAAAATGGTATGGTTATATTTCTTTTGGAATATGTGATGGTTTGGCCTTTAGTGCCTTGCAAATATTCGGCCCACAACACTTCCGTACATCCGCTGTGACGTCCCCGGACACGATACGGGATCGCGGGAAGGGGGCGCCACATCAATAGCCCTGGCTCTGGATAAGCTTTGCTTCCGTAAGCCCTTATCCCCAGCTCAATCCAGTTGCCTTGCTTCTTTTCACCTATTCCCTGAGGTCAATTTAAAGCAGCCATTTCTGGTCTTCTGCAGATTGGCACCTCAGAAGTTCACATTGCATGTTGATGGGGCCTCCAAGGGTAATCCTGGTAGGTGTGGTGGCGGAGGTTGTGTAAGAGACTCAAATTGTAAATGGATGGTTGGCTTTGCTTTCCACTATGGCATTGGGAATAGTCTTGTGGCAGAGGCAAGGGCTCTATATGACTGCTTTAATAGCTAAGCTAGGTGCTCAAAATGTTTGGCAGCTGTATATTCAGATTGTGCCCTTCTTGTGGAGGCTGTAAGGAAAGGAGCTCCTCCTAGCCGGATGGTTCTCCCATGGTGGAGGAAGATTTTGGATCTTATCCATGAAAGTGGCTGCTTGATGTTGCATACTTATAGAGAGGGCAACCAGGTTGCAGATTCCCTGGCGTCCTATGCATGCAATACTCCAGAAAATCAAGTTTTCATTCAAGTAGGAGACCTCCCTCGGTTGACAAAGGGTCAATTAAGATTGGATAGAGCTGGGCTGCTAGCCATTCGAGTAGTTTAGCTTTTTGATTGTACTTCATAGCTTTATATTTTTGCTATATTGTGAGTCTCTTTGTCCTAACAAGACATCCTAACAATAAATCTGAGTAAGATTACATAAATTAAAATAAAATGAAACAACATATACATATGAAATTAAATTTTTACTTACTGTTTATTTGAAAAAATTTATCTGATTCTTTCGTTCCCTTTCTCTCGGTCAATTATCCTACGATGAATACAACAATATATTAAATAAAATAAAAAATAATTATTATGTGTACATCTGTGAGACGGGTGTGTGCGTGTGCCTGTGAGGGGGGAGGGGCAACAGAAGCCATGCGGCCAACGGTAGAGGGAGAGGGGGGCCTGCGGCCAACGGTAGAGGGAGAGGGGGGCTGAGGTGTGTGCGTGTGTTTGTGTCTGTGTGTGCGTGTGTGTCTGCGAGGGGGAGGGGGGCCACGGACAGGGGAAGAGAGGGCGGTGGAGGGGGTGGGGGAGGGCGGCCAGAGGGAGTGAGGGAGCGGGAGAGGGGGGCTGAGGTGTGTGTTGTGCGTGTGTGTCGGCGAGGGGGAGGGGGCCATGGACAGGGGAAGAGAGGGCGGTGGAGGGGGTGGGGGAGGGCGGCCAGAGGGAGTGAGGGAGCGCGAGAGGGGAGAGGGAGAGGGAGTGAGGGAGCCGGACAGGGGAGAGGGAGAGGGATTGAGTGAGGGGGAACAGGATCGGGAGAGGGAGAGGGAGAGGGATTGAGTGAGGGAGGGGAACATGATCGGGAGAGAGAGAGGGAGAGGGAGACCACTTACCGGCTGGCGGCGATGGCGACCGTGAGAAGAGGATGATGGCGGCGACCACGACCGTGAGAGGGAGGGAGGTTGGCGAATGGCGGCTACGGCGAGGACGGCGGGGCCTCCGGCGACGGTGAGGACGGCGGCTCCGACGGCGACGACGGCTCCGGCGGCGATGGCGGCTCCAGCGGCGACGACCGCAAGCAGAGGGCAGAGGAGAAGGAGAGAGTGAGAGGGAGAGTGGGGGGTGGAAATGGGGCCGGGTGGAAGGGGTGGGAGGGAGGGGTCGATGGTGGCGGAAAATGGGGAATTTTGCGACGGAAATACGGACGAAACTTATTCCGTCTGAATATCCGTCCCAAATTTGCGACGTATATAAAGACGGAATATATTCTATCTATAATTATAGACGGATCTTCAGAGAGAGTATAGTATGTCCTTAATACCAACGAAATTTGTGACGGAAACTAATCCGTCACAAATACAGACGGATTTTAAGACGGAAAATATCCGTCTGAAATATCAGTCGGTATTCCCGCTTTTTCTAGTGGTGCACTAGAAGTGGGGCCTCCCTAGCTAACCACATGAGTTGTTGTGGTCTCGGTCAATCAATCCGATGTCGTCGTGATCCTAAAGAGCCCCCTATACTCACGCGTCGTCAAACGTTGTGAGGGTATGACACTAGTGAAGTTGCCCACTCATAATCTACTACTCAAAATCTCCACATCGGGATCTCGTAACCTTGGACAAGGAGTGTCAGAGTCGCTGCCCCCAAACAAGGAGTGGGATGCACCATTGACAGAGACTCCAGAGTCCGATTCCGAGGATGACTCCTTAGAGTAGTCAGCAAGAGTGTGGGTGTACGAAGGAAGAGGAATACAATCTGCCATGATATAAGAGATAAATAGATAACAACAGCATGTAAGAATGCAAAATAACAACCTTGCGCTCTGATATCAATGTTGATAAAACTTGATTAATCCATGCAACCATCATATGGACTGAGCCTGGAGACGTACCTTTGCACAAGCGAAAATAGTTGGCCCGCGTTGTGTCATGGAGGCAGAGAGTAAGCTACTAAAGTCTACACTTTAAGATTCAGATTCTGATGCGGGACGGACACGCGACCTCGGACTCTAGCTCGCAATCACCCCTAAGCGAGGGAAGACGTGGGTGTAAGTTTTCGCATAGCACCTACGGGCGACGCAGTGGATAACAAAAATTTCATTTGCCCGATCCCGGTGTTATGGAAAGCTTAATCTGTGCTCTAATCGGTGTTTCTAATACCATAATTACGGGTTGCATGTTTTACCTTGCGCGGAACGACGCTGTCCGCTAAGCCCGATGCAGAGAAACCGAGCCGCAAAGCTGTACGGCCTCTAGAGCAGATCCACACGGACCCTTGTGCAGCGACGGTACCTCCCCGGCGCAACTTTCCCCGACTCTGTCACCTTTTGGAGAGAGAGAGCAAGGGGGAGAAAAGGGGGGAGGCTAAACCTCTCCTTAATGCTTAATGCTCGATTAGCATTAAGGGGGGTTGGAAGGGAGAGTTCGAATGAACTCACGTAGGTGCCATATATATAGAGTTTTGGCACTTTTCAAAAGACCTCCAAAGGACCAAAATTGTATATATGACCTTTCCTTTATTATACATATGTATTAAGCCCCATTTACACTCCTTTCCAAAAGGAATTAAAGGGAATTAATATATACGCTTGTATAATAATAAACCGTCACCCAAGAATCTATTGTGTGTGATCCTCTAGGCCCACAGTCACTCTAGTTTAAGGTCCATTAACTTCTAATTCCCAATTAGAAGTAAATTAAACGTATTCTTCGCTTCTACTAGAGCCGAACAATAGTTTAATTTATTCCGAACCTTTGATCACGTTGGGTCAAGTAAATCCGCGTGATCCTAGATGACCCCGGGTTTAAACCAGCCTGTCTGGTACCTGTAAGTCCATAGTTACCGCATCGATATAATCCCTCGCTCCTTCTATGAGTCTGGTACGATCGAGGGTACGGTTTCTGTCAAACCCCATGATCGTACCATTTGACTATGACCTCCTTAAAGTGTATGACGTCCGTTCTAAACGAACTCACACGACCCTGGCCAGGGATTTAACGGAGCGTCAATGTCATGACCCATTAACTGTCTGATATATACCTGACAGTGAGCGATCCCTTCTTGACCATTGACGATCCTCACACGTATCCTAGAGTGGTTAATGACTCGACAACTCATGACTTATGGTTAAAGTCACTTAGCTAAGTAATTAAACCATTCCAGTCCTCGTGTAAGATCTGATCAATGTCTCAGGTCAAAGGACCAACGATGCTACTGTTACCGTTGGATCTTCAGTTGACATTAGGTATAATCAACCATCTGAAGATCCAATAGCGGATCAGTTCAGTGCACATCCTCCAAGGACATACACCTACACATATGTGTTGGTGCCCCGCACCAATGACCATGAGACTGGTCACTGACACATCATGTGTACTGGTTTAATAGGTAATCAAAGTCCCCGAGTGATTACCCTCCAACCAGGAACAGTTTAAGGTATGTGTTCATGTAAAGTAAGTCTCATGTTCGAGATCGCATCTCGAGCTGACTTTATAACCACATATCATAGGGACAACGTAAAGTAACATAATCACATATTTACGCTCAAACATCACTTTATTAATGAACAAGATCGTACAACTATTGGACCTACCCGACCCGAAATTGGCATGTAGCACACCAACACTAACAATCTCCCACTTGAACTACAGCCAATTGCCCACAACTTTGAGGCCCATCTTATCCCGATGACGCTCAAATACAGTCTGTGTCAAAGGCTTAGTCAGTGGATCTGCTATGTTATCTTCTGGCGGTACACGCTCTACCATCACATCTCCACGATCAACAATCTCCCGAATAAGGTGAAAGCGCTTGAGAATATGCTTTGACCTTTGGTGAGATCTCGGTTCCTTCGCCTGGGCGATGGTCCCATTATTATCACAAAATAATGGGATGGGAGCTGATATCTCGAGAACTACGCCGAGTTCCAAGATGAATTTCTTCATCCAGATGACTTCTCCAACTGACTGCCCCTCCATTCAACATGAATACAAATTCAGACATGGATTTGCAATTATCTGGATCTGACTGGAAACTAGAATCTGTGTAAGCTCTAAGCTGTAGGTCCTCTCCTCCATAAAGTAGAAAAAGATCATTAGCCCTTCGCAGGTACTTAAGGATACCTTTTACTGCCTTCCAGTGCTCTTCGCCTGGATTTGCCTGATATCTACTGACAATGCTTAAAGCATTGGCAACATCAGGCCGTGTACATAGCATTGCATACATGATTGACCCTATCACCGAAGCATAGGGTACCTTATTCATGTGTGCGACCTCCTCAGAAGTTTTAGGACTCATCCCCTTGGATAGGTAAATTCCATGTCTCATGGGAATGAGACCTCTCTTGGAATTTTCCATCCTAAACCTTTTGAGGATAGTGTCTATGTACATGGATTGAGATAATCCTAGCATCCTTTTAGATCTATCTCGATAGATCCTTATGCCCAGCACATAGGATGCTTCTCCTAAATCCTTCATGGAGAAGGTCTGGGACAACCAAGACTTAATTGATGTCAACATCCCTACATCATTCCCAATGAGTAAGATGTCATCAACATAAAGGACCAAGAAGGTCACTGAGCTCCCACTGACCTTCTTGTAAACACAGGGTTCATCTTCATTCCGAATGAAGTTGAAAGATTTGACAGTCTCGTCAAATCTTAAGTTCCAGCTTTTAGATGCCTGCTTTAATCCATAAATGGACCTTTGAAGTTTGCATACCTTATTAGGATGTAGCTTGGAAGTGAATCCTTCAGGCTGTACAATGTACACCTCTTCTGACAGGTTTCTATTAAGAAAAGCTGTCTTCACATCCATTTGCCAGATCTCATAATCCAGGTATACAGCAATGGCAAGGAGGATTCTGATTGACTTAACCATGGCTACCGGCGAAAACGTCTCGTCATAGTCAATGCCTTGCCTTTGACGATATCCTTTCGCCACTAGTCTAGCCATGTATGTGTCAACCTGTCCATCTGCACCGATTTTCCTTTTGAAAATCCATTTGCAGCCGATAGGGACCTTCCCTTCGGGTACATCAACTAAGTTCCAAACTTTGTTGGTGTACATGGACTGGATCTCTGAATCCATTGCCTCTTGCCATTTCTCGGAGTCTACACTATGGATTACCTCCTGGTACGACTGAGGATCATCATCCTCATCGATACATACCTTAGAGGACCCCTCTGAGACATGTCCAACATATCTCTCAGGTTCTCTCGGTAGTCTACCAGATCTCCGTAGTGTCAGTGTTTCACCTTGAATAGGATCAACCGATACCGTCTCATCTAATGAGTTTGTGTCTATGGGTTGTGGTTCTTGGACCTCGTCCAATTCTATCTGGCTCCCACTGTTTTTCAGGAGTAGATATTCTCTTTCCAGAAATACAGCTCTCTTGGCCACCAAGACCCTTTGCTCAGAAGGGTGATAGAAATAATATCCAAACGTCTCTGTTGGATATTCCACAAACCTACACCTATCGGTTCTCGACTCAAGCTTATCACTCTCGTTCTTCTTTACATGAGCAGGACACCCCCAAATTTTAATGTGATTAAAATTTAGTTTCTTGCCCTTCCATATCTCATATGGTATAGAAGGAACTGATTTACTTGAGATCCTATTCAATAAATAAGCCGCAGTCTCTAACGCATAGCCCCAGAGAGACAAGGGTAGTCCTGACATAGACATCATGGATTGGACCATGTCTAATAAGGTCCTGTTTCTCCTCTCGGATACACCATTATGCTGTGGTGTATACGGTGGAGTCCACTGAGAAACTATTCCATGGTCTTTAAGATAAGAAGTGAATTCATGGCTTAAGTATTCACCTCATCGATCCGATCGAAGAGCCTTAATACTTTTGCATGTCTGTTTCTCTACTTCATTCTTGTATTCCTTAAACTTCTCAAAGGCTTGTGACTTATGTCTCATTAAATACACATAGCCATATCTAGAGAAGTCATCAATAAAAGAAATGAAATAGAGATAACCTCCTTTTACTTCTATGGACATGGGTCCACACACATCCGAGTGTATGAGCTCGAGAAGGTCAACAACCTTCTCTCCATGTCCACCAAAGGAAGCCTTAGTCATTTTCCCCATGAGACACGACTCACAGGTATCAAATGGCTTGTATTCGAACGAATTCAAATACCCATTTGAGTGTAAGTGAGAGACTCTTTTCTTACCTACATGACCAAGTCTGTAATGCCATAGATATGCAGAATTCACTTCATCAGCATTGGAAATTTGCATAACATTAGAACGTGTATCTAATACATATAGACCATTGACTAATGAACCATTGGCTATAACTAAACCATTATTCATTATAGAGCACCCAGTGCTATTAAAAGTCAATGTATATCCAATGTTATACAAGCCAGAGATTGCCCATCCTCAGTTCAATCTCCTTTTTGCCCAATCGCCTTCTATTTGCCAGCACCTGCACAGAATTGCAGATATGGGATGCACATCTAGTATCCAATACCCATGATGTGGATTCCATATATGACAAATTAAGGTCTATGACAAAAATACCTTCATTTAGAATTGCCTTGCAATTCCTTTTCCAATGCCCAGTTTCCCCGCATCGAAAATATTTATCTTCCTTTTCATTCTTTTTGCCCATCCCTTTGTCAACTTTGGCGAGTTGCTTACCCGTGGCCTTTTTCTTTCCCTTCCCTTTGTTACTTGTGGTGGATATTTGAGAGGCCTTCCTTTTCTTGTTGGTCCGGCCAACAATCATTACAGACGAAGATGGTTTATCTTTCTGCATGGTTCCTTCAGCACTCTTTAACATATTGAGCAGCTCTGAGAGAGTTGCTTCAATCCTGTTCATGTTAAATTTCATGATGAAGGAAGAAAATGAATCGGGCAATGACTGGAGTATAAGATTAATGCATAGTTCAAGATCCAACTTGAACCCCAATGTATTGAGTCTTTCAATCCACTCCATCATTTTCAGTACATGAGCCTGTACTGAAGAACCCTCAGACATCCGTGTCCTGAAAAGCCTTTTGGAGATGTCATACCTCTCAATCCTACCCTGCTCCCCGAAGAGCTGGCGTAGATTGAGAAGTATACTTCTACAATCAGTCTTTTCAAATTACCTCTGTAACTCGGGAGCCATAGAGGCCAACATGTAACATTGGGCTAGGGAGGAGTCCTCGGACCATTTGGCATAAGTGAGTAACTCGCCCTCGTCGGCATCAGGAGCTGGCTCAGAATGAACCGTGTCCAACACGTACGCAATCTTTTCGGCGGTAAGGACTATACGTAGATTACGCACCCAATCCGAGTAGTTCGGTCCAGTTAATCTATTTGCATCCAAGATTCCGCGGAGGGGGTTGGATGACGACATTGTAATCTGGATAAGAAATAAAAGACAACTTAGCATGTGTTCAAATTCTAACTTAGATATGGTTTTCTATCTTAGTTAGTCCCACTATTTTTCGATCGGACCATATAACCCTCAGTATATAGAACGGGAGATCAACGCGATCAACCTAGTGGGTCGGAATCCCAACGAGACTGATGTACGACCTTGTGGAAAGCACAACAAGCCGTACACCATCTCAAGGGCAGTCAACAAGCACTTGCATCTAATGCAATATCCGATATTCGGCCCCCGAGAAATCATCCCCTTGTGGAAAGCACAACAAAGGATATTCTCGGTTAGATCTAACCATCATTACTTCATAGCAATGAGTTCATGACCCGACCCTTGTGGAAAGCACAACAAGGCCGAGTTCAATTCCTCACCCCATTGAGGCCGAGCCTTGGAGTTTAATCCTGCCCCCAAACTCATGGATCTTGTGGAAAGCACAACAAATCCATGAAATGAAGACGTTCATTCACTCCATAATGATGGAGGGCCACGACGACTCCTAGAGCCACGCTTACCAGATCTAAAATTCAAGCGCGAGGGAATTTAATTTTATCTTGATCTCACCCTAGGTGGTAATATAAATATATCCAATATAATTACCGTACCTAGTAGTTTGCACAAAATAAATGCATCCAATGCAAAAATAAACGCAAGTGATCATGGACTTTAACCCTAATGTAACTAAGACATCCGGCCCGCTTCCGAAGCAGCTGGATCGTCCTCGTCGGGTGTGCTCCGCGCTTTCAATCTCCGACGCCGCATTAATTACAACTTTTACACGGCACGCATGCCGGGAAAAATAAATTACATGTGACTCAAATTCCAGCAACCCTTAGGGCGAGTACAACAACGGAGGAAGATATAAGTACATTGGAATTTTAACAGAGAGAGAAAGGAGGTTCGCAGACCCCAATTAATTACATTAATCCAATTCCATGATCACATGCCAACCCATTCAAATAAAATCAATCAAGGGTTATTTTCTGAAAATAATCCTTACTTTTGAATTTAAAAATGGGATGTGCAAACAAAAATAGGCTAGCTTTGTTTAATTTTAAAAATCAAAGTATGATTACCTAAAATTAAACATACAAGCAGGCCAATACAAGGTAAATAAAGTAAAGCACGTAAAGAACCATCATTTTCTACAGGGGCATCTAATTGAGATAATTAATTAAATTTAAATTTAAATTTAATTATCCAATAATCAAATTTAAATTCAAAATTTAAACATTCCAATAATTTAAATTTAAATTTAAACTAATTATCCAATAATATTGTTTGAAAGTAAATTTAAAATAATGTAATTATCCTCAATTAGTAATTTTCTAAAATTCAAAATTTGAATTTAACAATTATCTAATAATTAAAATTCAAATAATTGAAGTTTTCACATTTAACTTCAATAAAATTCAAAATTTGAATTTTCTAATTATCTAATAATTAAAAATTTAAAAATTAAAATTTACTGAAGTAACTTCAATTATTACCATTTTATCCCAAGGTAAATAATAATTATCTCACCTCGGTAAATTCAACCCGGTTAAATAAAATTTAACATTTGACATTTACCATTGAGATAACACTATTTAACTTACTAGATAAAATTTGATTTAATTTACTGTGCATTTTAATATATATATTATTAATATGAGCACAATAAATTAAAAAGGGTAAAAACGTAAAAAAAATTTATTTATTTAAAAAAAATTGGCGCGGCGCCAGCCACGCGGGCCCCGGCGGGGGCCGCCACGCGGCGCCCGCCCCCGCGTTGCGGGCGCTGCCTGCGGGCTCCCGCCACGCCGGCGTTCCGCGTGGGCGGCGCCCGCCAAGGCGGCGCCCGCCCACGCGGGTGCGCCCGCGGGCGCAGTGCGCCCGCGGGCGCAGTGCGCCCAAAACGGGCCAACTATTTTTTTTAAAAAAAAAATTTACTCCAGGGATGTTCAGCATCCTAGAAGAACGGGGATGTCCAACATCCCCTTCTAGCAATAACAATTGAAGTATTTAAACCCCATTCAAATATGGTTCTAAACGGCGATAAAAACATCGACCAGAGCGCGAACCTGACTCTGATACCACTGTAAGTTTTCGCACAGCACCTACGGGCGACGCAGCGGATAACAAAAATTTCATTTGCCCGATCCCGGTATTATGGAAAGCTTAATCTGTGCTCTAATTGGTGTTTCTAATACCATAATTACTGGTTGCGTGTTTTACCTTGCGCGGAACGACGCTGTCCGCTAAGCCCGATGCAGAGAAACCGAGCCGCACAGCTGTACGGCCTCTAGAGCAGATCCACACGGACCCTTGCGCAGCGACGGTACCTCCCGGCGCAACTTTCCCCGACTCTATCACCTTTTGGAGAGAGAGAGCAAGGGGGAGAAAAGGGGGGAGGCTAAACCTCTCCTTAATGCTTAATGCTTGATTAGCATTAAGGGGGGATGGAAGGGAGAGTTCGAATGAACTCACGTAGGTGCCATATATATAGAGTTTTGGCACTTTTCAAAAGACCTCCAAAGGACCAAAATTGTATATATGACCTTTCCTTTATTATACATATGTATTAAGCCCCATTACACTCCTTTCCAAAAGGAATTAAATGGAATTAATATATACGCTTGTATAATAATAAACTGTCACCCAAGAATCTATTGTGTGTGATCCTCTAGGCCCACAGTCACTCTAGTTTAAGGTCCATTAACTTCTAATTCACAATTAGAAGTAAATTAAACGTATTCTTCGCTTCTACTAGAGCCGAACAATAGTTTAATTTATTCCGAACCTTTGATCACGTTGGGTCAAGCAAATCCGCGTGATCCTAGATGACCCCGGGTTTAACCAGCCTGTCTGGTACCTGTAAGTCCACAGTTACCGCATCGATATAATCCCTCGCTCCTTCTATGAGTCTGGTACGATCGAGGGTACGGTTTCTGTCAAACCCCATGATCGTACCATTTGACTATGACCTCCTTAAAGTGTATGACGTCCGTTCTAAACGAACTCACACGACCCTGGCCAGGGATTTAACGGAGCGTCAATGTCATGACCCATTAACTGTCTGATATATACCTGACAGTGAGCGATCCCTTCTTGACCATTGACGATCTTCACACGTATCCTGGAGTGGTTAATGACTCGGCAACTCATGACTTATGGTTAAAGTCACTTAGCTAAGTAATTAAATCATTCCATTCCTCGTGTAAGATCCGATCAATGTCTCAGGTCAAAGGACCAACAATGCTACTGTGACCGTTGGATCTTTAGTTGACATTAGGTATAATCAACCATCTGAAGATCCAATAGCGGATCAGTTCAGTGCACATCCTCCAAGGACATACACCTACACATATGTGTTGGTGCCCCGCACCAATGACCATGAGACTGGTCACTGACACATCATGTGTACTGGTTTAATAGGTAATCAAAGTCCCCGAGTGATTACCCTCCAACCAGGAACAGTTTAAGGTATGTGTTCATGTAAAGTAAGTGATGCTGCTCGACACTCGTCGTTTAAAAATGCCGTGCCACATAAATTTCAAAATTTATAACCACACTCACTCACTCGAATGGTTTTTGAAAATACGAGTACAGTGGTGAATACGGGTCGATCCCACGGGGAGAGAATATTTGATTTTAGTTCAAGTTAAAAATACCCTTGTGTTTGGAAAAGAAAATTTTATATTTGGAGTGCGATTATCACTAAAGAAATTTGAATTGTAACTGTAAATGACAAGAGATAAGTAAAGGAAATTTAGCCAATTGATTGAAGAATGCCGTCGTTTCCATGCCGAGCCTTTGATGAAGATCGCTCCGCCTAGGAAGTCAACGCCGTGAGAGGATTTGAAGAAGACTTACTGCTTCGGGTATGTTTGAAGAAACACTTAAGAAGACAAGGGTTGCATATAACAAGTTTGAAAACTTAAGTTTGAAAACATAACAGAATTCAAGTGAAAATAGGGATTGGAAGAAAAAACATAACTTCAAATCTAGACGGAATTAGAAGAAGTGTAAAACATGAACGTTGTAGAGAATTGAAAGAGGAAGAACTTTGATGAAGAACACAGACACAGAAAATAAGAGGAAGGTAATGAAAAACCAAGATCTATCACTGCTGGTGAATAGTGACTGATAGAAAAATAGCACCTTGAAAAATTAATTCTAACTCTAAAAATACACAGAATTAGACAAAGTGGTAGAAGAATGAAATGGAGATCTATAAGAGAGGAACAACTTTGATGAAGAACTCAGATTGAAAAGAGGTCTAGAAAGACTTCAAAACATAAGAATACTAGAATGTCTCACCACGGATGAACAGTAAACACCTAAAACAGCACTTAAGAAAACGGGCAATAACTCTATGAATCAGGAAGAATTTGAAGAAATGTTAAACAGAGAAGTTGAAGAAAACGTAAAAAGGAACAACTTTCGTGAAGAACTCAAATTGAAATGAAGACCATAATAATAAGTAATTGGACCAAGAATAGACTGAATGCTTAAAAAGAACATTGCATTAATATCAAATCAACTTACAAAGGTGACACCAAAAGCTTGTAAAACATCAAGATCCAACCCTCCTATGGAGCTCTACTAAGACTTACAATGAAGAACTTCAAGAATACAATGGAAAACCTTCACAATCTCTATGCTATCTCTTTCTAACTCTCCTAGTTTCACAACACTACTCCCCCCTTTCCATTACAAATGAAGGCCCTTTATATAGGGCAACACATAACACCCCCTCTCATGTGAAACAACTCAATTGCACCTAATTTTGTCAAAATTGGTAGGCTGGAATGTGCTGCACACTTTGTCATTTTTTTATGATTTTTTCAAATTTTTTTGGTATTTTTTTTGGCCTTCTTTTCCTTCTCTTTCTCTCTTTCTCTCACTTTCTCTCTCTGTCGGCGCGTTGCGCCGACCAGCCGACCGCCGTTCGGCCGCCTGCCGTGGGCCCCTGGTGCGCCCGCCTTCCTGCCAGTCGCCACGCCTTCGCACGTGGCGCACGCGCCTGCCCCGCCGCTGTCGCCGCGAGCCCGCCACGCACCCCCGCTCCGCCTTCGCCGCGTTGAGCACGGGAGCCGCCCGCCGCGCTCCACGTCCCCCCCCCCCGCCTTCGCCTTTCTCGCCTCGTCGCCCGTGCGGGCGGCGAAGGCGGGAAGGGGAGCGGGGGGGGGGGGGGTTCAAACTATTTTTTTTCATTTTTTAATATATATATATATATATATATTATATCTAAATATATATATCTAGTATATATCTAGTATATATTAGTAGAAAATTCTAAAAAATGCTCAAATAATTTTATTTTTTTTCTAATTTTTTTTTATTCTTTTTGAACAACTCCCTGAGCTTTTGACTCAGTTTAACATATAACTTTTATTTTCTTTTTTCTTTTTTTGGAGCTTTTCTCGTATTACGTGCCTGCATAAATACATAAAAATTATCATTAAAATTTATTTAATTTCAGAAAATTAAACATTTGATTCAAAAGCAACAGTAAGTGTGAGAAGTGTCTATTTATCATAATTTAAGCTCATAAAAATGTGAATAATTATGAATTCAGAAGGAAAAATACACACTTATCACACCCCCCAACTTACTCATTGCTAGTCCCTTAGCAATGCACATAATGAAAATTTGAGGATTAACAAGAGTTTAAAGATATTCATGCTTCATTTCCAGATCATCTTTCATAGAGTTAACTAAGAATCAGGAATCTGGAATAATTACCACCGACTAGCCTTATGTCAGAAATTCAGGTACATGATCAAGAATTCTAATCAAAATTCAGTAGCACTTGTGCAAGTGTAATACTAAATTCACAGTAGAGACAATTGCATCCTCCAGTTGCTATTCCGAACAAATGCCTTTCAATTCTGCACTTCTTAATCAGAGCTTTAAGCATAATATCTTTTTATCTGCCTTATTTCATTTGTCCCTTTTGGGATCTCTTTTCCTCTTTTTTTTCTTTTCTTGTTCTCCCCTTTTTTTTTCTTTACACACATGATGCTGCACTACCCATCACTGTTTTACGCGAACCTCAACATGTCTTAGGTGAAGTAGGCCCGGTGCCACAGATCCAAGTTCCCTTTTCCTTTTGACGCGAACCTCAACACGTCTTAAGTGAAGTAGGCCCGGTTACTCAGAATCGGAGCATTTTTCATGGTGTTTTTTTTTTCTTATACTTTTGTATTTCAACAAATAATATGGCAGAAAGCTTATAAAAGATCTCTTCTTCAGAAAATGCAGAATATCAAACAATCTGTCTAAAATAACAGAAGGTTTGTCCTTCTTGTTTCATTAGCGTGCAACGTGATGGTATTTTTCTAAAGTGCTCATGAACTTTAAAGAGATTCTTAAATCAGTTTTCCGTAGCTATATCGGATAAATTTACCATCATCCTTTTCCCTAGGTTTTTCTATTCGAGAGTCACTTTTCATGCGACATGAATCAAGAAATTTCGACTGAGGGAAAACTGTTGGTTAACATGACAATACAAGAGAGCAAAAAAAAAAAAAAATTATCTCCCCCCCCAACTTAAATAACATTGTCCTCAATGGCATAAGCAGTAGACAGAGTAGAGGACATGTAAAAAGATAATTTGGTTGGGAAGGAAGGATACAACCTGAAGGGTCGGGCGAAGTGATGAAGGCTCCTTCTCCGTATGGCCGATCAACTGAAACACATACTTAAGCAAAACGTCAAATCACAAAACTTTGGATTCCCTCCCAGCAGCCATTGCTTAGCACAGAAGGAATGGAACTTACCGTGTCCATGAGTTACAAAGGGAATTGACTACGGAATTCTTCATGGGTCACGGATCCAGAATTCCCGCAGAAATGTCCCCTTATGGCATGTGTTTACGAAAAGCAGTCACAACGGGACACTGAACACATGGAATCTTTGGGCCAGAAAGTCAATAAAGCATGCCTCCGTCTCGGTCACTCCACATGGTAGAGTGGGCGCGAGAGTAAAGGGAGGAGGACTTGTCGCCAAGGATGTTGCTAAAGGTGACGAAGACAGATGTCGATCACCGTCTCTCCAATCCTATAAATACCACCCTTTCCTCTTATCTTTGGCACATCGAAGGCTTGAGAGTAGAGTTGAGGAGTGAAAGGTGGGAAAGGGAAGTAGTGAGTGTTGCTCAACTGTCAGAATGGAGGGTGAATCGAACGTCAGAGCAGAAGGTGAGTCCTCTCGCTCCTCGAAGAGGAGCAGATCGGGCAGCAGTGCCAGGAGATTCTTAGAAGTCGAAGGACAACCGAAGGAGAGGACCCTATCACAACTTGTAAGTGGCTCATTGCATTCCTTACTTCATGCTTTCGTCTCCATTCTTTACGTTGCAAAGCTCCCATTTCTCACGTCATGTGTATGTGCAGACCGTGATGAGATTGCACATATCGTGGGAGCTGGTAGTGGCGGCCTATCGAGGTCTCCCGGCCTTCCAGAAGGCAAGGTTAGACGTGATGGGGTTCGGGGCCTTTCTGAGAATCGAGCCGATCAAGCTCGACCTTGCCCTGATTCAAGCATTACGTGAAAGATGGGATCCGGCAAGTCGAGCATTTCTGATGCCGTGGGGGCACATGGTACCCAGCCTAGAAGACATGGTCCGGATTACGGGCCTCAAAGTAGACGGAGAAGCAGTGACTGACGTTACTTATGCGGACTACCGAGAAGGTGCCCACAAGCTATTGGGGATGGACTTAGATGGTCGGAAAAATAGGTCAGTAGCTAAAGCATCTATCATGGAAGCATTAGGGCTTACTGACATGCGTCCGCGTGATGATGAATCCCTTGAAGAATTTATGGAAAGGGCAGAAAGGGGCGCTCGTGCGGTATATTGTGTAGATACCAGCAACTGGGAGAGGACTAACATGGATCTTAGAAGGTTCCTCCTCTTTCTTTTGGGCAAATTGCTGTTGGGCTCCAAGGGAGACAGTATCCACTGTCGCTTCTTAGAGCTGCTTGTAGACCTGGAGAGAGTAGGACAATACGCCTGGGGCGCTGCCGTATTGGCTCATCTGTTTACAGGTTTGTCACAAAGGGCAGACCGAGAGATGACACTCAGTGGGTTTACGCCCTTCATCCAGGTAAAGAATGTTTTCGTTGTTTTGTTTTATGCTCTTTTTTCTTGATTTTGTTGATATTAATGACCCATGATGGTGTAGCTATGGAGCTATTATTACCTTCCAATGGGGAGAGCTCGTCACTGCCGGCCAATGACGGTCCCGCTTGCTAGACGGTGGCAACCCATCATGAGTACATCACCTCTATCCTATCAACTGATGGTGTTAAGGCGGGAGTTGCAAGAGTTTCCTGCAGCGATGGTATGATAATTTTTCTCCCTTTTCTTTGATTTGTTTTATTTGATCATCATTTTTTAGCTAACCAAGAAGATGCGTACAACCCATCAAAGGTGAATTGGAGGCCTTTCTTAAAAATGGTCGATGTTGACCAACCGTGGGTTACTGGAAGCTGCGCCCGGTTCGGACGGGACCTCTGGCTCCATTGTTTGAATGAAATTGAGCCTCTCAGACTGAGACTAGCTATGAGGACCCTAGGGCTGGCCCAGGAATGGATAGATATGACCATATCTCCCAGCGTCGGAAAGCAGACGCGTGGACCGGCAACCTGTGTCGATTGGAGGGTGCGCTTCCCCGAACAATATGAAGACTGGCAAAGGGGTGGCACGCTCGTGGAATCTGAAGCACAAGACTGCGAGGATTACCTACGCCTCTATAGGGCAATGTATGCAGAGAGGCTCCAGCCTGGAGGGCTTATAGAGGTTAAGAAACCATGTTTTTGTCTTTTTCATTTCTTTCATTGGTTTGTTTTTGATTTTTTTATTTGTGTGAACTTATATGTCATAACCTGTAGGATGCCCGTGATACTATAATAATGAACTTACGAGCTCGTCTGGCGGACACTGAGCAAGAGTTGAGTGACACCCGAGCGGCTCTCGGTTCATCAGTAAGTGTTTTGTATTCATCCCAGGTATGATTTGAGATTCACGACGCTATCCACTTAATGTCATCTCATATGTGTTACAGCGTGCCCAGCTCGATGCAGTTTCATCTGCGATGGGGGCAGATGGTGTTTCTTCCAGCCTATGGATTCCTACTGCAGAGCTAGATCTACTCCATGAGCAGCTTGCTCATGCCACCCAACGTGCTGCGGAGGCAGAAGGGATGCTTTCTGCACAGGTGAGGGTTTCAGCATTTAATATCCCTTGTGCAAGCATTGCTATATGCCTGAGATGATATGTATGGCAGGAGAAAGAAACACAGGAGGCACGCTTACCACCCAGAAGGAAGCTAAAATAACTGAGCTGGAGAAGGAATTACAGCGTCGTCCTGATGAGGACTCTTCTAGGGACGCTGTGGAGCTGAGGATTACCCTTCAGCTGGAAAGAGAAGACAGAGAGAGAGAACGGGCTGAAAGAGAAAGGGATAGAGACAGAGAGAAAGCTAAGAGATTGGCCGAGAAAGAAGAGAAGAGGGCCCTGGAGGCCCAGGTTTTTGAATTGAGGACCAGTCTCGGCCTTGCCGATCAATGGCTGAAGGATGGCGAGGAGCGCTATCGAAGAGCACGAGAGCGTGGCTTTCGTGTCAATAGCTTCTTTGCTGCCCCCGCGGATCGACGTCCTTAAACTTTGTAATCTCTGGTTGTTTGTTCCTGTTGTTGAGAGTTTGAATACAATGTTTTGTTATGCTTGGTTCTCTCTTCTTTTTGGCTTCTCAAATTCTTGCACACATCTAGCCTCCAAGAATGTATCACCACACAGAATTCACTTAGGTTGTCTCCTAAGAAGCCATTTATTTGCACACCAAACTATGAAGATGTTGGGTTGCCTCCCAAAAAATGCTAACTTTAACGTCTTCAGCCAGACGCAATGTAGCTCATTAACCAACGCGTGGCATTCAGAATGAGCCACCATGTGATCTTGTCTTCCTTCAAATTCCAGCCCTTATGCCATTGGAAGACAAGAGTAGACATGTACGGACTGGGGCTAGAAAGAGGCAAGACTCGTACATTATGGATTTTAGCGTTAACCCTGTATGTGAGCCAATTTTCAGCTGTAGGGATCCAGAAATGATTAATGTCTAATTTGTCAAGATCGAGGTGGAACCCTTGCTCCATATCAATCCCTTGATCCCCTTCACCTGTATCGTCCTTCCTGACTAACCCTTTAGGAATGACTTCCTCCATGGATACTTGTTTAGGGCCTGGTAGCTTAGGAACATGATTGTCATCCTTAGCCACGTTTCTTTCAGTAACAGCCTCATGAACTTTAAGAGCATTGATCAATTTATCTTCTTGAGAGGAAGGTAAATTGAAGATGAATGTGGTTGGCACATCCTCCTCAGGTCCGAGAATCTCAAATTGGAGAGGCTCAACTGAAAGGGGAAAAGTAGAAGGAAGCACTAACTCATCCACAGATTCAGATGTCATTGGATAGGCCTCAGGGGTTAGATCAAATTTAAAATTTTCTAATGAAACCCCGTCATCATACCCCTCACTCATCTGAGGATTGTTAACCAAATTGTCCAACAATGGGGTGGATGGAGGAAATGTAAATGATTCTAGCCCGGCCCTTTCATCAGAGGTCATATCAAATGTGAAGTTCTCGAAGACGGGCCACTCATCACACTCCGTACTCAACTGAGAATTATCACTCAAATTTTTCAGAAATGGGGTCGGTAGATGAAACGTAAACTTTTCTAATAAGGCCCCATCATCATGTTCTTCCAGAGAAGGAGGATATTCAGAATTTTGTTCCATTAACTCAACAATTTTATTACTTACAACGTAATCCTCCTCTTGATTCATTTCCTCAATTGAGTTGTTTGGGCCATTATCCTTTACCGCAGTATTCTCAATCTCAAAACATTCAGAGAATGTGGTGATATGATCATCATTATGAGCATCATTATCTGTCAATTCACCCCCTACTTCCTTTCCTTCTTTTATCATGGTATTACGTGCACACACCCCCTCACTCTCAATAGTGATATCTTGAGCCAAAATGACAGGCAGAAGACTATCATCGTCGTCATCGTTCACATATTGAGGGGGTTGGTGTAAGGTTGAAGGAGAGGGCTGATAGGTAGACTGAGAATACACGCTTTGAGGGTCAAAGCAGTGGCCCGGTGAATCACCCCTAGTATCCATGTTGAATCCAAAATTTGGGTGAGATGAGTTGAGCGGAGGTTGAGTACACATGGGCCGCTCGTAGGTTGCTTGGGGTGAAAATTCAGACATATGGGCTTGAAATGGTGGATCCATCCAAGGTAAATTTGTGTGATTACTCCAGCCAAGATTGTAATCTGAAAATGTAGCAGGCTTGGGCTGAGAGAATCCTAGGGCATTTTGGACCTGTGCTTGGATGACTGAAGAGAGTCGGGCTATAGTAGGACACTGACTCACATGGTGAGTGAGACTGGCATAGAATTCACAGACTTCCGTGAAAGTGTGGATTGGGTTTTCCGCCAGTTTGACATGTCCTACAAGTTGTTGATGAGATGAGATGGAGGCACGATTTATCGAATTTTCACTCACAATTTCAAACAAATCATACGCCTCATCTTCACATTTGTTGGGCAGCCCATGGTGTGGACATTGACTTATTAGATCCTTCAGTCTCTCCCACGATTCATGAATTTGCTCTCCCGGACGTTGAGTAAATCCTGTAATCGCCCTTCTTATCATGTTGGTTTGGCCTATGGGATAATTTTTTTTCAAAAATTCTAACTGCATAGCATCCCAAGTCCTGATAGTCTTTCCAAAACTCCTTAACCAATATTTTGCTTTATCTTTCAATGAGAATGGAAATAAGATCAACTTAAGGGCATCATCATTAAAATTCTGAATTTTGATCAGGGAGCAAACTTCTAGAAAATCATCTAGAAGCCTATAAGGCTTTTCATTGAGATTCCCATAAAAAGATGGGAGCATCTGGATGAGACTAGGGCGAATCTCATATTGATCAACAAGAATGTCCGGGAGTTGAATACAGGTTGAGGGCTTGTAAGTAGAAGGATAAAAGTGCTCCTGCATAGGCGTGGATTTGTGATTTTATTTTTTTTTAACTTTTTTTTATAAAACCACAAACAATTTAACACAAATTATCTAATGATCTAGATGCGACTTAGACCTACTAATAGGGTTTCACAAAGTGATTAACGTGAAACTTAAGTTTACCCTCAATATGACCACCAGCCAGGTAAGGGGTGGGGAAGTGGGAGGTTCCCCCTACTTTCGTAGGGACCTAATTATGCCAAACCACTAACCCGCTTAAGGCGTTTGCCGTCCGACCATCTTGCCTTAGGCACCGATTTTCATATGAGGATAAACCCAAATAACACAAGAACCACAGTGTGATCCTAGGGCCAACGTTTACTGACTTTTATTTATGGCGTAGGTCATGTAAAGATGCAAGGGAAATGTGGTTTGTGGGCTAAGGAAGGGTGATGAAATCCCCACCTTATGTTGTTAGGGGTGTTGCCCTTAAGGTATTTTGAAATGAAAATGCGCACCACAAGTTCAAACAAGGGGTTCTTTATGCAAAATAAATGCCAGAATATGGTGAGTAGAACGTACCTTGCCCCTCGCAATCTTCAAAATGCAATACAGGAATTAAACAAAGAAAAAAATTCTATGCTAAATGATGCATGACCTAAAGCATGATGAGTGCGGTTTCTAATCTTGAAATGAATGTTTTTTTTTTGGATTTTTGGTGCAAGTATTTTTTTTGTTTTTTAATTAATGAACCTATCTAACTAGCACAACAAAATTTCTTTTGTTTTTGATGTTTTATGATTTTTATAGAGTTTTGAAGACTTTTTCAAATTTTTCTAAATTTTTCAGAAATTAAAAAAATAGAACCTGTTCCGACGTTTCTGCCCTTTAGCGATGCTTCCGAGCTTTTAATGACGCTACATTTTCTGAGGATTTCAGGTCCGATCTTCCTCTTTCTTTGATTTTCTAATTTTTTTCTTTTTCCTGCACAAGTAAAAAGAGCAAAATTAATATTCACATATATACACCAAACACAAGAATATCCAACTATTAACATAATTCACTCCCCGGCAACGGCGCCAAAAATTTGATGCTGCTCGACAGTCGTCGTTTAAAAATGCCGTGCCACACAAATTTCAAAATTTATAACCGCACTCACTCACTCGAATGGTTTTTGAAAATACGAGTACAGTGGTGAATACGGGCCGATCCCACGGGGAGAGAATATTTGATTTTAGTTCAAGTTGGAAATACCCTTGTGTTTGGAAAAGTAAATTTTGTATTTGGAGTGCGATTATCACTAAAGAAATTTGAATTGTAACTGTAAATGACAAGAGATAAGTAAAGGAAATTTAGCCAATTGATTGAAGAATGCCATCGTTTCCACGCCGAGCCTTTGATGAAGATCGCTCCGCCTAGGAAGTCGACGCCGTGAGAGGATTTGAAGAAGACTTACTGCTTCGGGTATGTTTGAAGAAACACTTAAGAAGACAAGGGTTGCATATAACCAGTTTGAAAACTTAAGTTTGAAAACATAACAGAATTCAAGTGAAAATAGGGATTGGAAGAAAAAACATAACTTCAAATCTAGACGGAATTAGAAGAAGTGTAAAACATGAACGTTGTAGAGAATTGAAAGAGGAAGAACTTTGATGAAGAACACAGACACAGAAAATAAGAGGAAGGTAATGAAAAACCAAGATCTATCACTGCTGGTGAATAGTGACTGATAGAAAAATAGCACCTTGAAAAATTAATTCTAACTCTAAAAATACACAGAATTAGACAAAGTGGTAGAAGAATGAAATGGAGATCTATAAGAGAGGAACAACTTTGATGAAGAACTCAGATTGAAAAGAGGTCTAGAAAGACTTCAAAACATAAGAATACTAGAATGTCTCACCACGGATGAACAGTAAACACCTAAAACAGCACTTAAGAAAACGGGCAATAACTCTATGAATCAGGAAGAATTTGAAGAAATGTTAAACAGAGAAGTTGAAGAAAACGTAAAAAGGAACAACTTTGGTGAAGAACTCAAATTGAAATAAAAACTATAATAATAAGTAATTGGACCAAGAATAGACTGAATGCTTAAAAAGAACATTGCATTAATATCAAATCAACTTACAAAGGTGACACCAAAAGCTTGTAAAACATCAAGATCCAACCCTCCTATGGAGCTCTACTAAGACTTACAATGAAGAACTTCAAGAATACAATGGAAAACCTTCACAATCTCTATGCTATCTCTTTCTAACTCTCCTAGTTTCACAACACTACTCCCCCCTTTCCATTACAAATGAAGGCCCTTTATATAGGGCAACACATAACACCCCCTCTCATGTGAAACAACTCAATTGCACCTAATTTTGCCTAAATTGGTAGGCTGGAATGTGCTGCACACTTTGTCATTTTTTTCTGATTTTTTTGGATTTTTCAGGTTTTTTTTTTGGCCTTCTTTTCCTTCTCTTTCTCTCTTTCTCTCACTTTCTCTCTCTGCCGGCGCGTTGCGCCGACCAGCCGACCGACGTTCGGTCGCCTGCCGTGGGCCCCTGGTGCGCCCGCCTTCCTGCCAGCCGCCACGCCTTCGCGCGTGGCGCACGCGCCTGCCCCGCCGCTGTCGCCGCGAGCCCGCCACGCACCCCCGCTCCGCCTTCGCCGCGTTGAGCGCGGGAGCCGCCCGCCGCGCTCCACGTCCCCCCCCCCCCCCGCCTTCGCCTTTCTCACCTCGTCGCCCGTGCGGGCGGCGGCGGGAAGGGGAGCGGGGGGGGGGGGGGGGTTCAAACTATTTTTTTCATTTTTTTAATATATATATATATTATATCTAAATATACATATATCTAGTATATATCTAGTATATATTAGTAGAAAATTCTAAAAAAATGCTCTAATAAATTTTTTTTTTTCTAATTTGTTTCTATTCTTTTTGAACAACTCCATGAGCTTTTGGCTCAGTTTAACATATAACTTTTATTTTCTTTTTTTTTTCTTTGAGCTTTCCTCGTATTACGTGCCTACATAAATACATAAAAAGTATCATTAAAATTTATTTAATTTCAGAAAATTAAACATTTGATTCAAAAGCAACAGTAAGTGTGAGAAGTGTCTATTTATCATAATTTAAGCTCATAAAAATTTGAATAATTATGAATTCAGAAGGAAAAATACACACTTATCAGTAAGTCTCATGTTCGAGATCTCATCTCGAGCTGACTTTACAACCACATATCCTAGGGACAACGTAAAGTAACATAATCGCATATTTACGCTCAAACACCACTTTATTAATGAACAAGATCGTACAACTATTGGGCCTACCCGACCCGAAATTGGCCTGTAGCACACCAACACTAACAGTGGGACCGTGCGCGGTTGAGAAACCGGCAAAGAGTCTCAGGTATCGGCTTTCCGCGTGTACTCGGATCGAGTCACGGGACGGGTCACTCACTCTCTCTCGCAGCGGTGATAATAATTATGATCGAGGTAGAATAACCTATCACCCATGCAGCGGCATTCAAAAATATACGAGTAAAGCAAATGCGATAAGAGAGAGGGGGCGAGTTTACCTCCACGCTCCGGGCGTGGGGAAGACGATCCCGGCCAAGACAGTAACTCCCGGTTAAACAATTATTACAATAATTACAGAAATGGTTTCTACTGCTCACTCCACGCATGGAGATAACAGGCTACAAATGGGGCCGGGGAGGACCGAACTTGGGTTGACGGGTAGCGTTTTGATGTAGCTTCAGCGACACGCGTATTCACGAACGTGGGGCCCACGTGCTCATCGACGGGTCCGAGTGGGCCCGGAGTGGTACCGCTGTGACGTTGGCTCCTGGAGAGGCACTCCCTGGGATGGCGGCACGCCGGTTCGTCTCGCAGAAGGCGAGTCGGCTCCGGTCTTCACTGGTTGACCTTGCTTCCCACGGATCTGAAGCTGCTGTTTTACAGCGTGCGACCCGGCGAGATCTACTGCTGCGACCACTCCCGACGTCGGATCGACACACAAGAGGTATCGTTGGAAAGCTGTTTCAAAATTTTTTGATCTAGGGCTAGAGAAATAATTTTGAATTTCTCAGATCTAGCATTGACCGATTTTACAAGCTGCTGTTGGACAGGACCCGAAATCTCAGGATAGAACTAAGTTTTCCTGAGAGTTGGCGTTGACCGTGCCTCAAACCTCAGATCTGGAACTTGGACTCTTCACGAACATTGTATAGGATGGAAGAAGGAAGACGGGGATAATTTTTATGAAGGGTTTGGTGGAGGTTTCGATTTTTGGGGGATTTGATACTGACTGGGGTCGGATCTGAACTGCACATGACAGAACAGATTTGGGAGAAGACAACAATTTTTAAAAATACAAAAAGGACTTTAGTAACTATAATAAAATTCGTGGATGATGGGGGTGGTGGATAGAACTCCCAATAAATTTGGAGATTCAAACAAATAATAAGAAGTGGGTCGAAGAGGGGAAACTCATGGTTGATGTGACAGGATCTAAACAGAAGACAGAACTGGAAGGTGAAAATACATGAAAATGGAAAAACAGCAAACAAAAGGTAAATGACTGGATTTTTTTGTGGAGGCTGGGGTGGACGTGGATGACTCACCCTCCAAGTTTGGTTGCGATTTGGATGGAGAGCTAAAAATCACGGAGTAGGGCTCTGTCATGATGTAGACAGAATTCCGGCGATGAAGACGGCGACGCGATGGCGGCGGCAGCAGCCGCAGAAGTAGAATCCAGAGGGGCTAAGGAGAAGATAGAAGGGCTTCACACCCAAGATTCAGCAGAAATTCATCTGCAAAGGGGGAGAGGGGGACACAAGGGGTGCCCTTGGGCTTGCTCTTGGTAAAAATGCTTAATTCTTCATTAATATCTCTAATGACACTATACATAGGCTTATATAGAGAATGGCAAGGGGTGGGGGCCGAGAATTTCGTGGGAGAGAGGGGATTTTCTTTCCCATGTGGTCAAATGACCAAATTAAATAAAAAATACAACATGGGATAAACTATATTATAAGGGGGAAGCATCTTGGACTTTAAAGGTTGGAATATTGGACTTTTTAATCCAATTATCCCCTTGAATGATCAAGCCATCTAGAAGCCCACCTTGGACCTTTGACTGGCCCCACATGGGCCCTAAGGCTTAGGTGGACCAATAGGAAAGGAGATGGGGGCCCCTTGCTGGTCCTACTGGATTTTTGCATAAAAACCCAAAGATCCTTAGGGAATGACACATTGGCTTATAAAGCCTTATAATTGCATACATATTTTCCCAATAATATAAATGTAAATAAAATGACTCAAATGTAAAAGAAAAAGTTAGTGGTCTTGCTCTGATGTCCCCATCAGATTCCAAGATCGAATGACGGGGGTGATGTCCTTCTCAAAGTCATAGTCGAGATGAGCGTGAGATGACGGCTCTCCCACGGAGATGATGTGCGCAACCTCACCTTGACGAGATGAGGGCGGATATCTCCTTGTCCTCCATGTAACATGTAGGAGGGAGGAAGATGGAGAAGGCAACGAGGGAAAGAGAGTGGCTGGCCGCGACTCTCTCTCTCTCTCTCTCTCTCTCTCTCTCTCGCGCACGCGCACGCACTTGGCAAGGCCAAGCGTGGCCTTGCTCTCTCTCTCTCTCTCACACACACACAAGGGCGGGGAGAAGGGAGTAGCGGGGTGCTCTCTCTCTCACTTGCGTGTAGGTTGACGCAACCCCGACGGCCAACGACAGTGCTGGTGATTGGCACAGCAGTAGTGGAAATAGGGAGAGGAAGAGGGAGGGTGCGGCTCTCCCTTCTCTCCTCTCTTGGGCATGGCTAGAATGGTCGCCCCCTCTCCCTTGCCCTCTTATTTATAGAGCACCAAGGAGGCTAGCCTCCCTCTCCAATTAGAGAAGCTAAGAGTCCAAGTTACACTAAGATAAGTAGGTTCCCATGAGAGGAAGATAACTCACACACGGAATGTCTAAATGAGGAAGGGTTTCCTTCCCATGATCTTCCACTCCTTGTGCAACTAGGGAAGAGGAGGAAAATGAGGAAGGGGTGACCAAGGGTGGCAAGCCTCCCTTTCCTTATGCGGCCCAAACAAGGATCTCCATGATCCTTTCATGAATGGGGGGTGATTGGTGCATTGTGCCCGTGCACAAGTGCCGCCCTCCCTCCTTGGGTTATCTTGATGGGCACCCAATAACCATGGGCCAAGGCCCATTTACTAACACTCTCTTAGACTTCATGACATGGTTTGTCGTATCGGTGCTACTCGTAACGAGTCTATTATATCATATCATATCTAGGCCGAACCAAGACATACGACTAAGTTCAAGACAAGCCGAGTCTCTTCGAGTCAGGTCCAAGTATGTGCGAGTCACACCATATCGTATCATATTTAAGTCAAACTAAGTCGATACGAATGGACAATACGGCAAACCTTACTTCATGGTATAATATTTATTCTCTTTACTTCTAAATAAAGTTCTTTTTATCTTTTTGATTATTCAAGCTCCTTTTGATTTTTCATATATGATTCTTTCGGCACTTTTTAATAAAAAATTCTCTCTCTCTCTTTTTGACTATCATAAGCTCCTTTTGATTTTCCATGTATGATTTTTTTCCTTTTTTTTCATCCCTATGGTAAGAACATTACTCTCTCGTGGATCTACGATTCCGCTCCTATACTCCCCCCCTCCCCACCCCTACCTCCGCCCTGTTTAAGTCATCTCATTGCCCTCTCATCTCCAATGGAGAACAACCATCTTGTCTTTGCGGCAACACCTTTGTCACAATCCGTGAGATTGATACTTGCTACTAGGTTTGAACTTACGATAATTTCACTATTTTGCACCAATCTACTGGATTTGATTAGATCTCCTTAGGACCACTAGACCTTCATTAAGAAAGCATTTGTGCCATTTAGAATTAATACTGGGTTGCATCCAAATGGATACCTTTAAAAAAAAACATGCCAGACAATCTCAAGATAAAAGATGGATAAAGACCCAAAGCCTAGATACAAACTTTTACATTTAAATGTGATTCTAACACTAACCATTATACGTTTTATTGTATGTTGATCTTTTGTGCAATAATGTGGTGCATGTTAAGATCATCTCTTGCTTCTACTCTGCATTCTCTTTTAACTCTTTTTTTAAAAAATGATGAGAAAATAGTAAAAATTTTAATATAGCTTTTAAATTTTGCATTCCCAAGCGAGTCTTTCGCAATTACCTATATGTTAAATTAGTTGTTGAATACAAATTCCTGTCTCAAGTTGACTCACTTGCACCCTTAACAGTTACCAGTCGAGCAGTAAAGCTCAAGTTTAGCTTAAGCTAGTTTTTATTTTTTACAAGTAATTTACATGGGAAAAAGACCTTTTAGATGCTTCTGCCAATATTTATGTCAATCATTTCCTTCATTCACCTTATTAACACATGTCCTTGACATTATTTGTTGTAGGTAGACTTCAAGATGGCATGTAGATTTTCACCAAGAAAGATCACCTCCCTGTGGTGCCGGTGTTGATGATGTTATCTAGTTTGTGCTCTCCAGTGCTTGGAAGAAAATGGAAACCATCGTCCTTTAAGCCACACCAATCATATTGGCGACCACCATATTGCTACATGTTTTTTCGCAGACAAGTTACCGTTAAGCAAAAGAGTCGTATTGCTTATTTGCTTGTAAAATACTAAGGTGCAAATGGGTTCACGTGGTCTCAAATGAAATCAGGGTTTGCCGTCTCGGTGAGACTCATCTCGACTCGCACGACCCGACCCAACCCGAGTGGACAACAGGACATCCAGGTCGTGGGTCGTAATCGAAATATTTCATTATTTTAATATTATATTATATAGATATATAAAATATCTTTTTTATTTTATTCTATTATTTTATATATATTATATATATATATAATCTTTTTTTATTTTAACACAGAGCGAGATAGACCGAGACAAGACCGACCCAACCTATCTCAGGCCATGGCCGTGACAGACAGGTCGATCGAGACGACAAACCCTGAATAAAACAATTCCATTGTCTTGGGCCTCTTGGCCTTAAGATTCATGTCCACCAAAAATCAACGTTAAAGAAACCTTGGTTAAAATCACAACTAATCAACAAAAAAGCACAATTTATTTTATGATCACCCAAACAAAATAATTGTTTTTTAAAGAGAAATAGTCTAATTTTAAAGTCAATGATTCTAAAATCAAAGAATTACATGGAAACAAACACCTTAACCTCTCATACTTTATCTCTCTCTCCCTCCATTTTTGCACAATATATTGATCAAAATAACTTTTTATAAGGATATTTTCATCCAAAAAATCAATTATATGAATGAAAACAAAATATTCTTTGAATCTTCAATAGAAGTTAATTGTAGGGGTATTATTGACACTACATTGATATAAGAAGGTTACTAAAAACAATGTAAAATAAGAGGGGTACTTTTGCAAATAAATGTGCAAGGAGGATACATTTACAAAAAAAACTTTTTAAAATACCTATAATTTAGACTATATAAGTCTTAAAAGATTGGTACATCATGCACGCATCAAAAAGAACAATTAAGTCAATTTTCCACCACTTCAAGTACAATATGGGAAAATGACAAGCACCCCAAAATTATAGACCAAGATTAAGAATCATACTGTGGCATCCAGTCACGTAGCACACGATAATTTAAACTCAGCCTGACAGGGTACGTGACTTGGGCATGTATGTATAAAGAAAGCCATTTATTGATGTGTAGCCTAGGTACCTAAACCACCTTAAGAACATTGACACCTATGATACAACAAGAAAATTGCACAAAATCATTACAATCAGCAGGAAGCCGATATTAGATTTATGATGTACCATTACAAAGCTTTTTATACAAAGTCATGCACACGGCAATACCAGGAACGGAGCAACTGCAATCTCAGAGCCATCCTCCATCCAGTCCACCCACTCCTTCACCTTCATTCGTAGGACTAACTTCCACATGCCATACACTCTTCTCTGTTTTCTAGCGAGCAAACAACTTGTGCCATTTTCATTTCCAAGTCATCCTCATCAGGTTTTGTTTTCTGTGATTCCTGTGAAGCACAGGAAAACAGGACAAAATTAGTCTTAATGAACAAAATAATTAGAAAGAAGAGCTAAAATGAAAATATCCACCAATCACACCAGCAAGAGTGAAGTATCAACAGTGAACTTGATAGCATCAGCTGCAGCACGTGATCTCAGATAATACATTCCAGTTTTGAGACCCTTCAACCAGGAATTCAAACAAAGAATCAAAATGTAGATACCATTTTCAATCACTTGTATAAACATGAGGCAGGCTAAATGCTACGTACTTTGGACCAAGCATAGAAGTGCAATGAGGTAAGCTTTCCAAAGTTGGGTTGATCCATGTGGATGTTCAGGCTCTGGGACTGATCAATGTAGCAGCCCCGGTCAACAGCCATATCAACCAGTGTCCTCTGCTTGATCTCCCACACAGTTCTGACAAAAACAGTACATTTTTAATGTATTAGGAGAAGGAAAAAAAACATAGAAAATGCAGAATGAAACCACTAATAATTTTACTTGTAAATTGCTTTTAGGTGATCTGGAACTTCTGGAATCTTGAGAACCGAACCATCTTCATATATTATCTTGTTCTTGAGAGCAGGAGACCAGAGACCCATCTCAGTCAAGTCATGCAAGAGGTGTTTATTCACCACAACAAATTCACCACTGGAAAAAAATGGAAAAAAGTTAAATCATTGATAAGGAGGATAAAAGCTTCACAGTAAATTCACCATTCAAGACAAAGGGAGGACCTCAGGACCCTGCGACTGTATATATTTGAAGTGTATGGTTCGAAACATTCATTATTGCCCAGGATCTGACTAGTAGAAGCTGTTGGCATTGGAGCAACAAGAAGGGAGTTCCGCACTCCATTCTTGGAAACCATGTCCCTCAAAGAAGACCAATCCCAGCGATCAGAAGGGGTGATATTCCACATGTCAGGTTGAAGAATTCCCTACAATTATATTTAGATGACATCAGCAAGGATACAAGAAGCAATAAAGAAAAACAAACAATTGGGACAGTAACTTGTTAAAATACATGTGAATATCAAAAACATAGATTATTAGAACACATTAATAACATCCACACATTTGACTGTGTGCATGTTTGAAGAAATAGCAAGTCAGATCTATGATATGCAGAATAGTTAGTTTCTAACGTCAATTTCTAATGCGGCACCATTTCTTGGAAGAGATGAATATGTTGATATCCTATTTTTTTAATTTTTCCAAGTGGTTGAAGATTCAATTTGCCATTTTTTCACTAGTCCAAATTGAAGATGCCAAAACTGTTCTGCCATCAGCAATAAGCCTCAAATAATGCACTGTAAAACCTAAATTGAGTAATTACACATCGGCATTTGTGCTAATTCAGGTGAAATTGCGACCAAAATAACAAGCTAAACATGATTGAATTAGCTGCTGCATTTTCTGATATATTTTGACACATGATTTGGAAGTAAATTAATGCAAAGCAGACCTTGCTCACAGGACTCCCTTGGTAAGACTCATATGGGCCTTCTTTTACAGCCATCTCAGAAGAAGCTTTCAGGGCATAGTAATATATAGTCTCAAATATATCCTTATTCAGTTGTTGGGCCTGTAAAACAACAAAAAAAGATCAAAGTCTAGATCCAGTCATCTAGCCCAATGGGCTGTATGGATGTCACTCAATATATAACTACCTCTGGTGAGTCAAAAGGCATCCCAAGTAAGATGAAAGTATCTGCAAGACCCTGTACACCTATGCCAATTGGCCTATGCTGCAGATTTGAACTCCTTGCTGTTTCAACTGGGTAGTAGTTAACATCGATAATTTTGTTTAGGTTTGTAGTAACTATTGCAGTGACCTGAAAGACACAACCGTTAATAAATGAAGACAATGGTCTTCAATCTTCCAAAGAAATTCAATAATTGAAACAAACCTCAGCAAGCTTGTCAAAATCAAAATATCTGTTCTTAGATCCTCTGCTACCAACCAATTTAGAAGGGTGAGATTCCATGGGGACACCCTGCAAAGAAATAAACCAATGAAAAGGAATAAGCATGCCAAATGTATAACTCAACATTAAGAAAACAGCAAAGACATATAAATTAAGCTAATCTTGTAAGTGTCCTCAGCATACCTTGTCCCTTACAAACCGTGGCAGCGCAATTGATGCCAAATTGCATACTGCAGTTTCAGTAGGACTTGTGTATTCAACTATCTCTGTGCACAAATTTGAAGACTTAATTGTACCAAGATTCTGCTGGTTGCTTTTCCTATTGCAGGAATCCTGCAAAAATACACATAATATTAACAAAAATACAGCAGTAATAATAAGACTCCAGTATGATTGACCATGAAGCTCTAGCTACAGTACACTTACCTTGAAAAGCATGTAAGGTGTCCCAGTTTCTATTTGAGACTTTAAAATCTCAAACCAGAGGTTTTGTGCTGGAATGACTTTCTTGGCCTTGCCCTAAGACCATAGAACAGGTTAAGTGATTGCTAATTGAAAGCAAGATAGTTCTCCAAATATGAAAGCAATAAGCCAACCCACCTCTCTTTCATACTTGGTGTACAACTTTTCAAATTCATCACCCCAACAATCTGCCAATCCTGGGGCCTCATTAGGACAAAACAAGGACCATTGGCCATAACTTTGTACTCTTTCCATAAATAGGTCAGGAACCCATAAGGCATAAAATAGATCTCGTGCCCTATGTTCTTCCTATAGATTGCAATCACAGAAAACATTGGTATCAGACTAGCTTCAATAACATTTAAATAAAACAAAACCATGATAAAAGGTGAAAGAACAAAAGTACACAGTTCCAATGAGGGTAAATCAACAAACAAGCATTTATTATCTATTAGTAAACCAAAAAAAAGAATATTCAGTATTTCATGGATTACATCAGCTGTACCTTCCCGTGGTTCTTCCTAAGATCCAGGAAGTCAAAAATATCAGCATGCCATGGCTCTAAATAAACAGCAAAAGCACCTAAAGGAAAAATAATATCAATTATTAATAATGAAGATATTGAACATACTGGGTTTTTTTATGTAGGTCTAAGAGCCATACCAATGAAAAATTGTAAAATCAAAACAAACATACCCTTTCTTTTCCCTCCCCCTTGATCAACATAACGAGCAGTATCATTGAAAACCCGCAACATTGGGACAATACCATTTGATGTTCCATTGGTTCCACGGATATAACTGCCAGTTGCTCGAATATTATGAACAGAAACACCAATTCCTCCAGCAGACTTGCTTATGACAGCACATTCCTTTAGAGTGTCGTAGATGCCCTCAATGCTATCCTCTTTCATGCAAACCAGGAAACAACTGCTCAACTGGAAACACCCAATAGAAACTACTAGTTAACATCTACAGATAATTGCTTCAACTGTCAATTTTAAGGACTAAGGGTGCAAGGAAACCTGGGGCCTAGGAGTGCCAGCGTTGAATAATGTAGGAGAGGCATGAGTAAACCAACGTTGAGACATCAAATGGTATGTCCTGAGGGCAGACTCAATATCATCCTTGTGGATTCCAACAGAAACCCTCATTAGCATGTGTTGTGGCCTTTCAATCACCTTGCCAGAAACTTTCATAAGATAGGACCTCTCAAGAGTTTTAAAGCCAAAGTAATCATAATCAAAATCCCTATCATAAATTATCTCACTGTCCAAACGAGCAGCATTCTGAAAGCAAAACAAGTAGGCCGAATTAGTCTGTTTAGAACTATCATTTTTAAACAACCTTGCAATAAAAAGTGAAAATCAGTCTAACTTCAGCAGTATTGACAAATATTCCCTTACAATGGAAGAAAAACATCAAATTCGAGACTATGCCATGATAACTTATAGAATAGCACAGCATTTCATAAAGAAACACGGGAATATTAAAAAAACATCTTGAATAATTGTATATTTGCAAGAAAATGCAATCCCATTCCCTAACTTGTCATCTTAAAAGTTTTACAAGTTTTATGACGCTCAATGCATACTCAGATCTTCCACTGCCACGCAACCAAACATGCATATTAGCAACTGTAAGTCAGAGTCAAGCATTGAATATTTTGAGCCAAAGTGAAACAAGAAGCTTGAAGTGGACAGGGGACATGCAAGTGACGACCTACTGACAGAATTCAGTATAAATTACAAGTTCATTAGAGAAGCTTGGTCAGACATGGAGCCAAAACGGAACTGTAACTGGGTAATTATGTAGAATAAAAGATACACATCAGAAAGAATCATGTCAAATAAAAGTCAAAGATAATGATAATATAAGAAGAATTATCTTAGAAGTTACTTTTATAACTTTGAAGGTTTTCTTAATCTGCTTTTGATAACCTTAGTAAAAGATGAAAGTATAAAACATAAGATTACATTAAATATGAGAAACCTCACTAGAACAAATAAATTAAGTACGAATGCTTCCTCTAAAACAAATATGGTCACCTCCATGATTATTCCATGAACGTCATCAGCCACTAAGGGCGCCGCCTGCCCAGATCTCTCGTTAAAATGGTTGTACATCTCCTTGATCCTGGACCACAACACCGCCAATTCGGTTAACAAAAGGACGGGGAAATTGCCACACAACAGATTAACAGTAAACAAAACCAACGCAGACGAAGGAACTAAACAAAGATAAAGTATCAAATGCTTACGTCTCAGAGAACGACTTTTTGGTGTTCTTGTGCAGATTCGAGACCGCAATTCTCGCCGCCAGCTAATTAATCCGCCATGGAAAACAACGGAAAATAAAGTGGCAAAGTGAGAGAGGCGGGAAACAGAGTGCACACGGCACCAATGAGATCAGAGGACAGAACCGGGGAAACAACAACTGGGGGTGGGGGGATAGAAGGTCTCACCACGGCATAGTCGGGGTGGTTGGCGGTCATGGCGGCAGCGGTCTCGGCGGCGAGCTCGTCGAGCTGGCTGGTAGTGACCCCCTTGTAGACGCCGGCGCACACCTTCTGGGCGACCAGCACGGGGTCGCAGTGCTCCTGGCTAAGCCCGTAGCTCAGCTTCTTCAGCCGCGCCGTGATCTTGTCGAAGTGCACCGCCTCCTGGCGTCCATCCCTCTTCACCACATACATCCTCGCAGCCGCCAAGCAAGTTTGGTTTGGGGGGGGGGTGAATTTGGTCGAACAGGTAGAGAAAGAGATAAGAGAGAGCTGTGAGGGCGGGCGCCTGCGGAAACTAGGGTTTGGAATGGGGAGGGTTTAAATAGGAGGAGGTGGGGGTGGGGGCAGTTGGGGGAGCTTCCCTCGCAAGCGCGGGTTCAAATTTTGGGGCCAAAACGGCGCAATTTCGCGGGCGGTCGCGGGAATCGTGTCCCGAGGAGGGAAGGGAAGCTTTTTGTTTTTTTCTTTGTCTTTTTTTTTGTTTTTTTGCCAGCGGATAAGGCCGGGATACGAAATTCCCGAAATGCCCCTGAGAGTATTTATGTCGGGCGGTTCGGGTTTGGGTTTGTGGGAAGACTTGGGAGCCCGAGGGGGGATGGGTTCGGATGCGGGGGATTTGTCGGTGTCTGGAGGATGACATTTGTTTAAATGAGATATTATGATGTATATATATACATATATATAATTTTGTGGGGGGTTGTGGGGTGGCTTTAAAATTTAAATCAGATTATTTTTGCCAGGGTTTCAGTAGTGTGATGATTGGGGGTGAGGGGCCACAGAGGGTTAGGGTCTCCGGGGGTGGTCAGGGGTGGAGTCATAGGATGATTGCTGATGGGATCGGCATCGTCCCCAGGATGAAAACTGTTGATGTGACTGTTGGGGAGCGGCCGTAAAAGCCATGTGCGATATGGACTAAACCATGTATGAGGGCCAATTTCATAAAAAAGGTTAGTATAGTTTAACTCTGGTGGACTCTGGTACGGTGAAATGAATTAACTTAGAATTAAAGTTCCTATCTCTAGATTCTAGAATGATATATTCTTGCTTTAAAATTTAAATAACTCACTCAACCGTGAATAACTCTTACTAACTCATCTTATTTTATTATCAAAATTGAGGAAGATAAAATCAATACGGCCCACACGTGACCCGATAATGCCAGACCCAAGCCGACCCAAGATCTGCACGGTACAAAGTAGATCCCCCGATAGCTGGCCGCCCACGCCAGGTGGCCCAATAAAGATGGACAAAGGATTTACAGGCCCACAAGGGGCCTTGACCAGGACATCTCTATAAGATCCGGTAATTAATGGATTCTTAGTGGATCTTTATCGATATTGAAGTGCGGGAAGATTCACGAATTTAGGCTATTTTATTGGACTTAATGGGCCTAGTTAAGTGGGCTTAACCAATTTGTATAAGTATTTAGAAATAAAATAAGGCATTTATGTAATTTTACTTCTTTTTAGGCCTTATTGTAATTTGAGTTTTTTAACAAAAAAAATAATATATCAAATATTTTTTTGAGAACCCACGAGGGTTCTCTCTCTCCCCTCACCCTCTCTTTCTCTCTCGCACGTCCCCCCTCTCTCCTTGCTCCCTCGACGGTGTGCTCACCCCGGGGCGCTGCAGGATTTGCAGGTGGTGATTTCGGCGAGCTTGGGGCGTGAGAGGTGCGGCAGTGTCGTCGTGGAGGCGAGCCGTGGAGCGTGGAGGCGGTAACCCACGTGTGGAGTGTGGCGTCCTTCGCGTGGAACGAACGTGCAACGGTGTTTTCGGCTTGAACCAAATAGGGAGATGGCTTCCTTACCTCGTTAGGTTTGATTCCCCATCCCTTGACATGTTAATAGCCGGCCTATATGCATGAACATCGGCATTTATGTCTTGATAGCATGAACATTACAATTTATGTTTTCAATCAATCCATGGCCATTGTTTTATGTTTTTGGGCATGTAATTGCTATGGAAAGGTAGGGAACATGTTAAACTGTGTTTTCCCATCGATTTGAATCAATCGGGAGGGGTTCCAATTGGAATTCCCGCGTTTTCGGTGCTCTGGGCGGCTTACGGTCGTCCCAATGACCGCTTGCAAACAGGGGTAAGGCGGTGGACCTAAGCGGTCTTACGCTTTACCGTTTGGTATCTTAGGCAGTCATTCGACCGACCGTTTGCGGACCCTAGCGGGCTAGTAGGTGACCGTTTAGTCCTTTGACCAAGTAAGGCGGTGTGAGTCTAGCGGTCTTTGACTAGACCGTTTACCATCCCTAAGCGGTCCATCGTGCGACCGTTTGAGATCAGGTTTCATCCCGTTTAATTATGTGAAATATTCGTGGCCAAGCGGTCATGGAGAGGACCGTTTGGGTCAGTCTAGCGGTCAAACGCTTGACCATTTACCGTGTCCTTGCAGGCCTATAGTAGACCGTTTGGACCTATAGTGTGTGAATTTTATCCTATTCATTTAATTAGGCATTTAATACTGCATGTTCGCCATGTTTAAATATTTTTACAAACTATGGCATGTTTTTAGATCCCAATAGAATTATTTTCTCTTTCCTTGTGATGGAACCACTAGTCGTAGCCCGACGACCTTTAGTGTCGGCCCACCTGGGAGAGGTGGCGGGGTAGTCCCGATGTACAGTTTGTAAGCTAGTTTACATGGACCCCCTTGCTTGGCAGTAGCGTCCTACTAGGGGGGAGGGGGAAACTAGATAGAGGCATGGCTCAAGGCATTGAGCCTGTGTGTGCACATGTGGTCAGGGGTTTGGACTGACACGGACGAGTGTGACCCTGACTAGTTCTTGACCTTAGTTACTGTTACGTGTCTCACTTGTCGCGTTCCAGGCGCGTGTAGATACTTGAGACGCAGTATAAGTCGTCAGTGGATGCGTCTGATCTTCTTTCTGGTGATCCTTTCTTTCTCCTATCACTTGGAATTGTTGAATTGTTATTCTATTGGTAGATTGCGATTCTCGAGTTTAATTATTCATGTGAATATTAAATGGCATTTTAGTTAACTGTTTTTAATTTGTTCACGTGCATAAACAGCTTTGTTTCCTGTCATTTCTTTATGCCATTGCATGCTTACTTACTTTTATATGTTTCGTTGCGAGGTGGGGATCCACGTGAACCCTACTGAGTCTATGTTGTGAGACTCACCCTTCCTTTTCAGGTGAGGCAGAGCAACAGTCTACGGGTTTTCCTCGCGCTTTTGGCAGGAAGTCATAGAGCCGGCAGTGGTCTGTTTGTCTGTCCATCTGTCTTTCTTTCTCTTTTGACTGGGATATGCCCCGTGTAGTTGTTTATTTTAACTTTTGTACAGTGTTGTGCTTGTAAAGTTGGATCTGGACTAGTATATATAAATATATCACTCTGTTATTTTAAATTGCTTCCGCTTAAAATTGCCATTTTATAATTGCACGTGTAATTCCAGCTCATTATGCACCTCCTCAACCAATCCTCCCAACCCTTACGTGGCCTCATCAGCCTCTTGGGTGGCGCCTCCAAGTTCTTGGTATCGGTTTATCGGTATCTGGATCTAGATCTCCGGGTCGTTACAATCTTGGATGTCGGATGACCCTCCGACGACCGAGCGTTACTCCCTCCATCATCGACCTCTACTCCAGTAAGGGCAAGCACGCGCCCAGGGTGCCATAAGACTCTCATGAAGATCGCACGGCTCAGATAAACGGGTGCACACCGAAAAACTCCCCACGATCGCAGGGAGACGTTACCCCACGTCTCACCCCTTTCCCTATTAAGGGATGGGTCTCCACCGTTAGGATAACCGATATAAATAGACCACTAATCAGATGGAGAAAGGAGACAGAGACAGACACACAGACAAAAAAAGACACGGAGAAATAGAGAGCCATATATAGAGAAGTGCTCAGACCTACCTCTGGGCACGCCCCATGTAACGACCCGAGAATCCGATTACTGGGAAGGCCCGATAACCAGAGACTCGTACCACCACCCACGAGCCCGAAGACTCGGAAGGGTTAAAGGAATGGTGTGGAGACTACACAAGTATCACAAATAATTGTAGAAATGGACAGTTATATTATTAAGCAGGAAATAAAATAATAGTTTACATGGTACATGGTCCACGAGATATAAAAATAACAACAGCAGTAGTCCACAACTAGTACAGAGACTAGAAAAAAAAAGTACAGCTACACGGGACATACCCCAGCTCTGACCTCTGGCACTAACGCTGGGCACCTGAACCACGTTGAGCCTCAGACGTGCTCCCCTGAGGCCGCGACTCACCTGAAACACGGTGAAAACAAGCGGAGAATGAGTCTCAGAACAAGACTCAGTAGGGATCACTCGAACCCTACCTCGCAAACGGAGAAACCGCTACGCTAGCAGTAAGCGAGTACCTCGGAGGGGGAACCCTGCTGTCTACAAAACTCCGATCTTCCGGCACTAAAACCAACATGCGTGCCACGGAGGAACGACTAGAACACCACGGCTAACACGACAAAACCCGAAGGTCGAAGTCTCAACGACTGACGGTCTGTCACTACCGACTCGACAGGAGTACCTCCCACTAGAAGCAAGGCCGAAAGCGTCCACTGACGTCTTAGTCCGCACCTCAGGTGTCTCCCTCCGGCCCAGTGGGAACTGAGACACCGTACAAGTAACCTCAAACAAGTGAGCTGGGGTCGCGCCCGTCGGCGTGGGTCCAACCGCCCCCAACCACGTGTGCACACACAGACCGTGCGTCCCTGATCTGGCCCTCTGACCGATTTTCCCCTCAGCCGGACTCTGGCTGGTAGACGCGGTGCCCGACGGAAACCGGTCCACAAACCGTCTCTAAGGGTAGCCTCTCCACCACTCCCTGGTGGGACCACTCGCGTGTAAGCAGGCTATGACTAGTGAAGGGTCTCTACGGAGTAGACTATCAAGTCAACGGAAAACATCGTCCGCATCCGACAACGTACGAGGACCGCCCCACGTACCAGCACTGTCGCACGGTGACCACGGTCGGAACAGAAACGGGGTTGCAAACCACCCGGGGCAACCTAGAGCCTAACGATCTACCCTAGACGCGTCACAGGCTCTGACGGTCTAGGCAGGACCGTCACAATCACCCGACGGCCCAACGCAGGGGTGTCATACGCTCGGTGCAAAACAAGGCGTAACGCACCTACCATGGTGCGTTACAGTCTGTGACGCGCCTACCCTGGTGCGTCACAAGACAACAGAGAACAGCTGTGACGCGGGCCACTCGGTGCGTCACAGCATGTAACGGACCAACCCTGGTGCGTCACAACGTGGGAATGCGTCTGCTCTAACGCACCGACATAGGGGCGTCATATGGCTGTGACGCGCCAAGCCAGGTGCGTCACATGCCTTGACCCCTAACAGTCGGCAGCCAACGGTCGAACGCCCCTGACGGTCCAACCGAGGTGCATCACAGCACCGTGGCGGTCTATCATGGGACCGTCACAGCCCACAGACCCCACTTGACTGCACTCAGGGCTGTAACGCACCCATCTGGGCGCGTTACATAGTGTGACGGTCACTGGAAGGACTGCCACACTCGCCCGAGGGCGAAACGGCGGGAAACGCCCAAAAAAATTGGCTACGCCCCCATGCCTCCACCGGAGAGGGGGAAATCAAAGGGGAAGACCCCTGGGGACCCCTAGCATGATTCTAGGCCAGCAAAACATGAAATCATGCATCAAATCCATAGATCGGGCGAGCTCTCCCCAAACATGGAAAACCCCAAACACGCAAGGAATCCCATCTCTCGGCCTCCCCTCGACCTATAAATCGCAGGAAAGGAAGGTTAGAGGCTAGGGAACGTCGCCCTACCTCAATTGCGTCCTGAGACGCGCCGGATCAACCACGAATCGCAAAGAATGCTCGAAAACCCTCGTTCTTCCTTGAGCTCCCACGGTTCACGTACGCCTCCACGATCACCTCGCCGTCGCCCACAGCCGTCTGCAGCCGGAGGGGCTCACCGCGGTCTCGCCGGACGAAGAAGAGAGGGCGTCGCACGGTGGGGGAGAAAGGAGGAAGAAGAAGAAGAAGAGGGTGGGGAAGAGAGAGAAATAATGGGGGTATTTATAGGAAAATCTGGAAATTCTGAAAAATAACGAAAAATAAAAAATTACATTTCCGCGATCCTCGGAACGCACCGATCGCAACGGTACCACTCTCGCCTAGGTGAACGGCCCGGTTCACCCGCAATGAGATTCCGAAGGAATTACCGAAACACACACCGGTAATCGGAAAACATGCGCGGAAAAGCTGCGGAACGCTTCCAGGCCTCTGAAACAACTCCGGATCGCACCGATCCGAACACGAAAGATGTCCGAAATAAAATTTTAGACACAACGGAGCTGGACACTCCGAGAAACCAGATTCGGGACCCATAAAAAAGGATCCAAAAGGTCCGGGATGTTACAGCCCTCCCCCCTTAAGGAATTTCATCCTCGAAATTAGGGACAACCCAATGGGAAAGAAGAGGAAGACTCACTCAAACAGGTAAGGGAACTACTGACGCATCTCGTCCTCACGCTCCTAAGAAGCCTCACCACCAGAGTGCCGCTACCACACCACCTTAACCAAGGGGATGACCAGGTTCCGCAGGCGCTGCTCTCGCCTATCCTCTACGCAGATCGAAAACTCTGGGAGAGAAAGGTCTGGAGTCATCTCGGGCCAAATAGAATCCTTGAGCACATGAGAGTTATCGGGCATATATCTCCGCAACATCGAGACGTGGAACATGTCATGCACCGACGCCAACTCAAGGGGTAACTGCAACCGATAAGCAACCTCACCGATGCGCTCCATAATCACAAAAGGACCAATATAGCGGGGACTCAGCTTCCCACGCCGTCCAAAGCGCATCACCCCCTTCATCGGAGAAACTCTCAAGAACACGCGATCGCCCACGGTGAACTCGAGGGCCTGCCGCCTACGGTCAGCATAGCTCTTCTACCGACTCTGGGCCGCCAACATGTTCCGACGAACCAAGTGCACAACCTCTACACACTGCTGCACCAACTCCGGTCCCGTCAAAACACGTTCACCGACCTCAAACCAATCAAGTGGAGTACGACATGGACGCCCATACAAAGCCTCATAAGGAGCCATGCCGATGCTCGAATGATAGCTGTTGTTATAGGTAAACTCCACCAACGGTAGGTGGTGAATCCAACTCTCCTATCACTCCAGGCAGTAGGATCTCAGCATGTCCTCCAAAGTCTGAATGGTCCTCTCTGACTGACCATCTGACTGAGGATGATACGCCGAGCTAAAAGCCAAATTCGTGCCAAGCGCTCGCTGGAAACTCTCCCAGAATCCAGAAGTGAAATGCAGATCCCGATCCGACACGATGGAGATGGGAATCCCATGCAATGGAACGATCTGCTCCACATAAAGACGAGCCAACCTGGACACGCTCCTGCTGACTTTGATAGGTAACAACCGAGTCACCTTCGTCAGCCTATCCACCAGCAACCAAATACTATCCTGATCGCTCGGAGTCCTCCGTAATCCCACCATAAAATCTGTGGTCACGTGGTCCCACTTCCACGCAGGAACATCCAAGGGCTGGAGAGTACCTCCCGGTCGCTGATGCTCTGCCTTCACCTGCTGACAGGTTAGGCACCTGGCCACAAATGTGGCGACATCTCTCTTCATGCCTGGCCACCAGAACTGTCTCCGTAGGTTCCGATACATCTTCGTCGCACCCGGGTGTACGGTGTACCTGCTCCCATGAGCCTCACGCAACACCGCACGATGAACCCGCTCTTCGGCTGGGACGTACAGCCTACCACGGAACCTCACGGCACCGTCCTCGCCGAGCTCCACATCAGCCAAAGCCAATATCCGGGGCAACTCAGGGTCCGCATGCTGAGCCTCTGTCACCTGACGGTGGATAGCATGCGTGACAGTCAGACTCGCAAGCACTGCCAACCCTGGCTCTTGGGGAATCTTGAGCCTGAACGAAACTTCGGGCACTTGTTCCCAAAGCCTCCACTTCCTCAATATCAAGGCATTGACCGCGACCTTCCGACTCAAAGCATCGGCGACGACATTCATCATTCCTGGCTGATAAGACAGGGTGAAGTCATAATCCTTCATAAACTCCATCCATCGCCTCTGCCTGAGGTTAGGGTCCCTCTGCGTGAACACATACCTCAAACTTTGATGGTCAGTGAACACCTCAAACCTCTCACCGTACAGATAATGTCTCCAGATCTTCAGCGCGAAGATCACATCCACCAACTCCATGTCATGGGTAGGGTAATTCTCCTCGTGGGACTTTAGCTGCCGAGAGGCATAAGCCACCACTCTACCATGCTGCATCAACACAACACCCAATCTGACCCCGGAAGCATCTGTACACACCACAAAACCTCCCGATCCAGAAGGCAAAACCAACACTGGAGCCGAGGTGAGCAACCTCTTCAGTTCCCTGAAACTCTGCTCACACTCCTCAGACCAGACGGAAGGCACGTCCTTCCGCGTGAGTCTAGTCATCGGGGCCGCAATGCGAGAAAAATCCTGGATAAATTTGTGATAATAGCCCGCAAGCCCCAAGAAACTCTGGATCTCCGACACAGACCTCGGCTTCGGCCACTGCATTACTGCCTCGACCTTGGCGGGGTCCACGAAAATGCCATCACCAGAAATCACGTGCCCCAAAAAGTGCACCTCACGAAGCCAGAATTCGCACTTACTGAGCTTCGCATACAACTGGTGATCTCACAACGTCTGCAGCACCGCACCCAAATGGTACGCATGCTCCTCGACAGACCGCGAATAAACAAGGATGTCGTCCACAAATATGACCACGAACTGGTCCAAATACGGACGAAACACCCTCTACATCAAGTCCATGAAGGCTGCGGGGGCATTGGTGAGCCCGAACAGCATCACCAAGAACTCATAATGCCCGTACCTCGTACAGAACGCAGTCTTCTCCACGTCGGACTCGCGAATCCTCAGCTGATAGTAACTGGACCGCAAATCAATCCGCGAGAACACTCGCGCAGACTGAAGTTGGTTGAACAAATCATCAATCCGCGGCAATGGATACTTGTTCTTAATGGTCACCTCATTCAGCTGCCGGTAGTCAATGCACAACCGCAAGCTACCGTCCTTCTTCTTCACAAACAACACGGGCGCACCCCAAGAAGAAAAGCTAGGGCGAATGTACCCCTTGGCCAGCAGCTCCTGCAACTGCGCCCTCAACTCTCTCAACTCAGTGGGGGCCATACGGTTGGGAGCCTTCGCCAAAGGTCCCGTACCCGGCACAACCTCGATCACAAAATCAATCTCCCGCTGGGGAGGCAATCCAGGTAAGTCTTCCAGAAAAATATCGGGGAACTCGAACACCACCGGGACGTCCTCTACATCCGGCTCCATCCGGTCAGTCACAACCACGGAGGTGAGAAAACCCCGACAACCCGCATCAAGCAAACGACGAGCTCGAATCGCAGAAATAAGAAAGCGGGAAGAGAAAGACCTGATACCTTGGAAATAGAAGGTGGGTTCGTGAAGTCGTCGGAAATAAACCCTCTTCGTGCCGCAATCCACCAACGCATGATGTGCCTCGAGCCAATCCATGCCCAAAATCACATCAAAGTCCTAAAGCGACAACGCATAGAGCCTAGCCGGCAAACTCCGCCCTTCCACCCAAACAGGAACCTCATCAAAGTAATACAGAGTGATCATAAAATCACTCGAAGGTAACTCTACTGTCAAATCACAAGACAACTGGGTCATCGGCTCCTCAATACTCAGCGCGAAATCTTCCGAAACAAACGAGTGAGACGCACCAGAATCGAACAAAACCCGAGCCGCACAACTCAAAATCTAAACGATACCTTCCACGAGCTGCGACGCCACTGTCTCTGCCCTGGTCATGTGCGTGATCTGGCCTCGAGCTCTCTACCTATCTCCCACACTAGCTGACCTGGGTAGTGGCGGATACTGTCCCTGCTGCTGCTGCTGCTGCCTCTACTGCTGGGGACCCTGATGCTGCTGCTGCCTCTGAGGACAGTCACGCGCCATGTGTCCTGGCTGGTCACACCGAAAATAAACAATCGGCGCCGTGCACTGCCTGCCTGGGTGATGCTCACTACACCGTGGACACGGTCCTCGCGATCCACCCACTGATCCCTGACGCTAAAATGGGACCGACTGCTATACGCTGCCCGATGATGCCTGCCCATGATCCTTGTGCTTCTTATGGAAACCCTTCTTAAGGAACTTCTTAACCTTAGAGCCAAAAGACACAGATCATGTCACCGAAGCTGTCGGTGCCGACACTCCTGAACCACCCGACGCATACTGAAAGGAACCCTGCTGCTGGGTAGCCGACTGCTGGCTGCTACCCGACAAAGACTACCCCTGGCTGATCGGTCCTCGAGTCCTCTGCATATCCATTTCCAAAGAAGCCGCAACACGAGACGCTGTCTCCAGATCAGTGGCTGCATTTGCGATCAAATGGTGCCTCAGCTCCTGCCTCAAGCGCTGTACGAACTGTGCGGTCTTCACCCTCTCATGCTCCATGATATGAGGTGCATATTGACCCAGCTCAACAAATTAGGCCCTGTACTACAACACGGACATGTCGCCCTGAACCAGCTCCAGAAACTGACGCATCCGCTGCGTAGCAATAAACTCTGGACAGTAGGTACGCTCGAAAGCACTGACAAAGTCGCCCCACACGATCTGCTCAAGTGGACGAAGCTGGAAAGACGTCTTCCACTCGGAAGACCACCACTCCCGAGCCGTACCCTGCAACTGGTTGGAGGCCAACATCACTCTGTCCTCCGCAGTACTCCGTGCAGAACTGAACACCCGCTCCATCTCGTCGAGCCAACTCCGAGCCACATCAGGGTCTGGGTGACCGCCGTAGTAAGGTGGATGAAACTGCATGAAATCCTTCACTGCTCGGCCTGGCCCACCCCTGGTCGACGGGCCCTCACCAGCCTCTCCGCCGAATTGCTGAGACATAAGCTAGTACATGCCATGGAAGAAATCCTCGGCTCCCAGAAACCTCACAGTATCCACTGCCTCGGTGGCCGCCGGTGGCACTATACTCTGCTCCTCCTGATCTCACTAAACCTCATGCTGGATCTCCTGACCTCCAGCCGACTGTCCCTGCTGAGAGCGAGTGCTCCACCTCGGCGCCATGCTCGCTCCTGAAGCAAAAGACAGAAAACACGGAAACAGCAAGGTCAAGAAAAACACACGATGCCCGATGCCAGCGTCAACTGTACATCATCGTTGTGGACTAGTGGACCACCACAATTACTTATAATTCTCGTATAATCCCACAACCTGGCTCTGATACCAGCTGTAACGACCCGAGAATTCGTTTACCCGGAAGGCCCGATAACTCGAGACTCGTACCGCCACCCACGAGCCCGAAGACTCGGAAGGGTTAAAGGAATGGTGTGGAGACTACACAAGTATCACAAATAATTATAGAAATGAATAATTATATTATTAAGCAGGAAATAAAATAACATTTCACATGGTACATGGTCCACGAGATATAAAAATAACAACAGCAGTAGTCCACAACTAGTACAGAGACAAGAAAGAAAAGTACAGCTACATGGGGCATACCCCGGCTCTGACCTCTGGCACTAACGCTGGGCACCTGAACCACGCTGAGCCTCAGACGCGCTCCCCTGAGGTCGCGACTCACCTGAAACACGGTGAAAACAAGCAGGGAATGAGTCTCGGAACAAGACTCGGTAGGGATCACTCGAACCCTACCTCGCAAACGGAGAAATCGCTACGTTAGCAGTAAGCGAGTACCTCGGAGGGGGAACCCTGCTGTCTACAAAACTCCGATCTTCTGGCACTAAAACCAACACGCGTGGCACGGAGGAATGACCGGAACACCACGGCTAACACGACAATACCCGAAGGTCGAAGTCTGAACGACTGACGGTCTGTGTAATATCCCGGACCTTTTGGATCCTTCTTCGTGGGTCCCGGATCTGATTTTTCGGAGTGCCCGGCTCCGTTGTGTCTGAAATTTCGTTTCGGTCATCTTTCGTGTTCGGATCGGCGCGATCTGAAGTTATTTCGGAGGCCCGGAGGCATTCCGCGACTTTTCCGCGCGTGTTTTCCGATTTCCGGTGTGTGTTTTGGCAATTCCTTCGGAACCTCGCTGCGAGTGAACCGGGTCGTTCACCTGGGCACGAGTGGTACCGTTGCGATCGGTGCGTCCCGAGGATTCCGGAAATGTAATTTTCTATTTTTCAGTATTTTCTAGAATTTCCAGATTTTCCTATAAGTACCCCCCTATTTTCTCTCCCCCCCACCTTCTTCTTCTTCTTCTTCCTCCTTTCTCCCCCACCGTGAGCACCGCCCCCCTCTTCCTCTCTTCTTCGTCCGGCGAGACCGCGGCGGCGTCCCCTCCGACTGCAGATTGCACAGGGCGACGGCGTGGTGACGACGGCGGCGGCGAGGTGATCGTGGAGGCGCTCGTGGGTCGTGGGAGCTCAAGGAAGAACGAGGGTTTTCAAAGTATTTTCTTGCGATCGTGGACGATCCGGCGGAGCATTCGCTCCATTGAGGTAGGGTGACGTTCCCTAGCTCCCCGCCGTTCATTTCCATGGTTTATAGGCCGAGGGGAGGCCAAGAGGGGCGTGATTGAGCGGGTTTGGGGTTTTCCATGATTTGGGGAGAGCTCGCCCGATCTATGGATTTAGCCCGTGATTTCATGTTTTGGTGGCTTAGATGCATGCTAGGGGTCCCTAGGGGTCTTCCCCTTTGATTTCCCCCTCTCCGGTGGAGGCACGGGGGCGTGGTCAAAGTTTTTGGGCGGTTCTGCCGTTTTCACCGTCGGGTGCGTGTAACGGTCATTCCAGGGACCGTTACATGATGTAACACGCATTGGAGAGGCCGTTACATGCCCTTTGTTAGCCTTTGGGGGTCAGGGACTGTAATGGTCCCGCGATAGACCGCCATTTGGGTGTGACGCGCCTGGGAGGGTGCGTCACAGCCCCTGTTAACCAGCTGGGGGCTGGGAGTGTGACGGCCCCCGCCAGACCGTTACATGCCTGTAACGTGCCTGGGGTGGACCGTCAGAGGCATCCGACCGTTGGTTTTTGACCGTTGGGGGTCAAGGCGTGTGACACACCAGGACTGGCGCGTCACAGCCTTGTGATGGCCAAGGGTGGGTGCGTCAGAGCCGTTTTACCCCCAAGAAGTGTAACGCCCCTGGGCTGGGCCGTTACGTTCTGTGACGCACCTGCTTAGGGGCGTCACAGTCTGTAACGCGTCAGGGCAGGCGCGTTACATTCTGTTTTGGCGCTGGGAGTGTGACGTCCTGTGTAGGACCGTCAGGCTTCCTGTGACGGTCCTGCCTAGACCGTCACTTGCCTGTGACGGTCAAGGGGTGGACCGTCAGGCGCCTGGTTGCCTCGAGAGGGTTGCAACCCCGATTTTAGTCCGACTGTGGCCACTGTGCGACGGAGCCGGTACGTGGGGTGGTCCCCGTACGTCGTCGGATGCGGACGTTATTTTTCGTTGACTTGAGAGTCTACTCCTTCAGTGACCCTCCACTAGTCGTAGCCTACCGGTACGCGTGTGCTGGTCGCACCAGGGAGTGGTGTACGGGCTGACCCTTAGAGACGGTTTGTGGACAGGTTACCGTTGGGCCCCACGTCTTGCAGCCAGAGTTCGGCTGAGGGGGAAACCGGTCAAAGGACCAGACCAGGGACGCGCGGTCTGTGTGTGCACACGTGGTTGGGGGCGGTTGGACCCACGTCGACGGATGTGACCCCAGCTAGTCACTTGTTTGTGGTTACTTGTTCGGTGTTCGTGCCTTTGGTAGGCGCTACAACGTCAGGTAGTTCACCTGCGGTGCGGTGTAAGACGTCAGGGGACGCTACCGACTGTGCTTCTAGTGGGAGGTACTCCTGTCGAGTACGGAGTGTCAGACTGTCAGTTTCGTGGCTTTGACCTTCGGGTTTTGCCGGGTCGATCGTTGAGCTTCGGTTGTCTCACCGTGGCACGTGTGCCGGTTTGCGTGCCGTAGGGTCTTTGTTTTGTAGAGTATAGGGTTTTCCTTTCCGAGGTACTCTCCTACCGCTAGCGTAGTGGTTTCCCATTTTACGAGGTAGGGTTCGAGTGATCCCTACTGAGTCTTGTTCCGAGACTCATTCCCTGCGTGTTTTCACCGTGTTTCAGGTGAGGCGCCGCCCCAGGAGAGCGCGTCTGGGGTGCAGCGTGGTGCGGGTGCCCAGAGGTAGTGCCAGAGGTCAGAGCCGGGGTATGCCCCGTGTAGTCGTACTTTTCTTTCTTGTCTCTGTACTAGTTGTGGACTACTGTTGTTATTTTGTGGACCATGTAAAATGCTAATTTATTTCCTGCTTAATATTATAACTGCTTAATTTCTACAATTACTTGTGATACTTGTGTAGTTTCCACACCATCCTTCTAACCCTTCCGAGTCTTCGGACTCGTGGGTGGCGGTGCGAGTCTCAGGTTATCGGGCCTTCCCGGTAATCGGATTCTCGGGTCGTTACAGTCTGTCACTACCGACTCGACAGGAGTACCTCCCACTAGAAGCAAAGCCGAAAGCGTCCACTAACGTCTTAGTCCGCGCCTCAGGTGTCTCCCTCCGGCCCAGCGGGAACTGAGACACCGTACAAGTAACCTCAAACAAGTGACTAGCTGGGGTCGCGCCCATCGGCGTGGGTCCAACCGCTCCCAACCACGTGTGCACACAAAGACCGTGCGTCCCTGGTCTGACCCTCTGACCGATTTTCCCCTCATCCGGACTCTGGCAGGTAGACGCGGGGCCCGACGGAAATCGGTCCACAAATCGTCTCTAAGGGTAGCCTCTCCACCACTCCCTGGTGGGACCACTCGCGTGTAAGCAGGCTACGACTAGTGGAGAGTCACTACGGAGTAGACTATCAAGTCAACGGAAAACATCGTCCGCATCCGACAACGTACGGGGACCGCCCCACGTACCAACACCATCGCACGGTGACCACGGTCGGAACAGAAATGGGGTTGCAAACCACCCGGAGCAACCCAGAGCCTAACGGTCTACCCTAGACGCGTCACAGGCTCTGACGGTCTAGGCAGGACCGTCACAATCACCTGACGGCCCAACGCAGGGGCGTCACATGCTCGGTGCAAAACAAGGCGTAACGCACCTACCATGGTGCGTTACAGTCTGTGACGCACCTACCCTGGTGCGTCACAAGACAACAGAGAACAGATGTGATGCGGGCCACTCGGTGCGTCACGGCGTGTAACGGACCAACCCTGGTGCGTCACAATGTGGGAATGCGTCTGCTCTAACGCACCCACATAGGGGCGTCACATGGCTGTGAAACGCTAAGCCAGGTGCGTCACATGCCTTGACCCCCAACGGTCAAAAACCAACGGTCGGCAGCCAACGGTCGAACGCCCCTGACGGTCCAACCTATGTGCATCACAGCACCGTGGCGGTCTATCATGGGACCGTCACAGCCCACAGACCCCACTTAGCTGCACTCAGGGCTGTAACGCACCCATCTGGGCGCGTTACATAGTGTGACGGTCACTGGAAGGACCGTCAGACTCGCCCGAGGGGGAAACGGCGGGAAATGCCCAAAAAAACTGGCCACGCCCCCATGCCTCCACCGGAGAGGGGGAAATCAAAGGGGAAGACCCCTGGGGACCCCTAGCATGATTCTAGGCCAGCAAAACATGAAATCATGCATCAAATCCATAGATCGGGCGAGCTCTCCCCAAATCATGGAAAATCCCAAACCCCCAAGGAATCCCATCTCTCGGCCTCCCCTCGGCCTATAAATCGCGGGAAAGGAAGGCTAGAGGCTAGGGAACGTCGCCCTACCTCAATTGCGTCCCGAGATGCGCCGGATCAACCACTAATCGCAAAGAATGCTAAAAAACCCTCGTTCTTCCTTGAGCTCCCACGGTTCACGTACGCCTCCACGATCACCTCGCCGTCGCCATCGCCGTCGTCACCACGCCGTCACTCACAGCCGTCTGCAGCCGGAGGGGCTCACCGCGGTCTCGCCGGGCGAAGAAGAGAGGGAGAGAGGGCGTCGCACGGTGGGGGAGAAAGGAGGAAGTAGAACAAGAAGAGGGTGGGGAAGAGAGAGAAATAAGGGGGGTATTTATAGGAAAATCTGGAAATTACAAAAAATAACGAAAAATAAAAAATTACATTTCCGTGATCCTCGGAACGCACCGATCGCAACGGTACCACTCTCGCCTAGGTGAACGGCCCGGTTCACCCGCAACGAGGTTCCGAAGGAATTACCGAAACACACACCGGTAATCGAAAAACACGCACAGAAAAGCCGCGGAACGCTTCCGGGCCTCCGAAACAACACCGGTAATCGGAAAACACGCGCAGAAAAGTCGCGGAACGCTTCCGGGCCTCCGAAACAACTCCGGATTGCACCGATCCGAACACGAAAGATGTCCGAAATGAAATTTCAGACACAACGGAGCCGGGCACTCTGAGAAACTAGATCCGGGACCCATGAAAAATGATCCAAAAGGTCCGGGATGTTACACCCCAAGCCCTGCGAACACTCTCCGAGCACTCGCTGGACACGACGTGCGCCCCTTGACGCTCCATTCGGACTCGAGGCTTGATCACTATACTCTTAACCTCCTCTCTCCTCTTCATCCTCTATTAATCCTCATATAATACGGTCCTTACTTAAGCATCGGAGGGTTGTCCCTTGAGGTAACGTCCAAGACTCCTTCTGACACCTTCTGCCTAGTGCGTATAGGCTTCCACGGGTGGCAAGACGTCCTTCCCTAACAAACAAATCGTAAAAGTGTGGTACGAGGTTTGGGAGATCATTTTTCCGCCTCTACACTTTCTAGCGCCATATGTGGGAACGATACGGAAAGCCATGGCACCCCGTGGGAGCTATCGCAACACCAGCAACCGTGGCCAAGGGTCTCTCCAGGCCCCTAGTTCCTATAGGGGGTCGCAGGAGGCATCCTCGTCAACATGGCCGCAACGCAACACCGTCGCCTACGAGTTAGCGGAGATGCATCGCCAGCTCCAGGCCTTGACAGATGTAACGACCCAAGATCCAGATATCGGGAACTACCTGATGCCATTCGAATCCTGACCCGCCACCTACGAACCGGAGGGCTCGAAAGGGTTAATCGGTGTGAAGGTACATTGAAATTTAAAATAACGCATGAAATAACTATATAACTAACTGTTAAATAATAGGAAATAAAATTACATTTTCAATTAACAAATGAACTACAAAGTTTAGTCCAATAAAGTACAATCTACATGGAAAGAAACGTACTCAAGTGTCGGGTACGCCCCCGGCTCTAGTAAGCTGGCATCTACAAACCTCAGTGCTGAACCTCCGAACCTCGAGGAGGAACCGCAACACCTGGAAAGAAAGGGATGAGTCTCATCTCATTGGCTCGGTAGGGGTCCTGTGGATCCCCACACTAGTAAACAACGGCGGTAAACAGCAGCAATAATAATAATAACAGTAGCGAATGTAGTGGCAATAGTAAAGGGAGAAGGCGACAGGAACGTAGCTCACAAGCTACTCCTAACAACATGGAAAGGAAACCTCGATCTCATAGTCGGGACCGCCGAACCACCGATAAAACTACAGCTATGCTATTGAAAGAAAAATCACAACATCCTTATCGTGAAGGCCCGTCATGGCAGACAAAGGCCCAACCAAGACTACACGGTCCAATGCTACAGTCACGACCTCGCCGTCGTGAACCCTACACTATCTACGGGGGTGACCTCGATAACCCTATCGGGAACCCTAGACCTCTACATTGAGAAAGCTCGCAGAAGCTACTCGAAAAATCACGTCTCGTAGACGGGAAACCAAACAACTAGTAAAGAGAGTCACGTGTCACGTGACAGGAGCGTTGCCCACTAGAAGCAAGGCCGGATGCATCCATTGACGACTTAGTCCGCACCTCGGGTGTCTCCCTACTCATCCCAGGCAAAAACTGAGACACTGTACCAGTAACACAAGGACAAGGGTCTAGTTAGGGTCATGCTCGTCAACACGCGTCCGAAGTCCTTGACCACGTATGCACACACTGACTTACTGCGCTACGTCAGGCCCTCTAGCTGGTTGTTCTTCGGGCCTAGACTCGAGCCGCCACAATGGGAGGCTGTAACGACCCAAGATCCGGATACCGGGGAGAACCCGATACCATTCGAATCTTGGCCCGCCGCCCACGAGCCGAAGGGCTCGGAAGGGCTAAAAGGAGTGTGGAGGTACAAAGAAATAGGAAATAAAGTAGAACAATTCAATAATTAATAGAAATAAATAAACAACTACAACAACAGAGTCCAGTCCAACGAAAGTATAGTTTAAGGTAGAGAATGTACCTAATACCGAGTGAACACTCGGCCCGGCGAGCTGGCAACTAAGAACCTCCGCACAGCACCCTCAAATCTCGAGGAAGAATCGCCGCACCTAAAAAGTAGGGGTGAGCCTCTTGTCACTGGCTCAGTAGGGATCCTATTGAACCCCAACCGAGAACAACGGCGGTACCGAAAAGGAAAACAGCAACAACTATAGCAGGAACATCGAACCGGTGGCCGGTCAAAACTCGGCACTACAGCTACTCCTACTGTACCGAAAAAACACACCCTGATCTCACAGTCAGGGGACTACTGAACTAACGGGAGAACCTCTGGCTACGCCGCCAGAAGAAACGATCACGACCTCGCAGTCGTGGACCTAACACCGTCTAGGGAAAACCCTCGGTGACACTCGCCGGAAAACCCTTAGACCTCTACCTCGGGAACACTGCCTGAAACTATCGGGGAAACCACGTCTCGCAGACGGGAAATGAAACCAGAAAATAGGAGAGTCACGCCTCACGTGACGGGAGTACCTGCCCACCAGAAGCAAGGTCGGATGTGTCCACTGACGACTTAGTCCACAGCCTCATGTGTCTCGCTGCGATGCCCCAGGCGGAGACAAAGACACCGTACAGTAACCAGGAACACAGAACAAGAACTAGCTGGGGTCACGCTCGTCAACGCGGGTCCAACTGCCCCCAACCATGTGTGCATACACTGACCACGCGTCCCAGGTCAGGCCCTCTGACTGGTTTTCCCCTCAGTCGGACTCTGGCTGCAAGACGTGGGGCCTTACGGTAACTAACCTAAAAATCGTCTCTCTCGAGTAAAGTCTCGCCACCACTCCCTGGTGGGACCACATGCGTGTCGGAAGGCTACGACTAGTGGGGAGTCACTGATGTGACCACTCTCCGAGGAGAAACTCCGAGAAACACACACACACACCCTACGGGAAAGTCGCGAAGAACCAAGTGGCACCGAGCCACTGGACTCTGGACAGTCCTCTAGACTCACTAAACCCGACGGTCCTTGAGTCACAAGACTCGGGCTCAAGACCGTTGCACCAAACGGCACTACGCCGTCAATCTACAATAACCCTAGGGTCAGAAACCTCGGCACGATGACTCACGAGGCAGTTCATAACTGCTGAGACCGTTCCCTCGAAAAGGGAACTAAGAAACCCTCCAGTCCCAGGCTGGGTAATTGGACTCACAGTCCACAGGCCACACACACGACCTACGCGAAAAACACAGAAGCACGATTCCCAAGATAGCTCACAAGCTGCCAAGCCGATTCCCCATCCCAGGGAAAAGCGGGAAACCTCCAGCCCTAGGCTGGATGACTGGACTCGCAGTCCAAGGTCATACACTTGGCCTACTCGGGAACCATCTTTCGGAGAAACCCACGACATGCAGGGGAACCCCACCGCACTCGCACCGATACACGGTGACTCGATCAAGCATAACACGAAAGCCCGGAACACACGCAGGGTTGCCCGGACCCTCTAAATCTATGGGCATGCTAATCGAGATAACATGGTACCTCCAGACACCCCAGAAACATGGTCAAGGAACCCATGGGATGTCCGGGACACTCACGAGGCCGAAGGTCGATCACTAGGTCACAACCGGGTCGACCGAAGACCAACACGACGCTAAACGAGCATGGCAAGCACGAAAACCAAGTGGCGGTCCTCCCTGGACCGTCACAGAGCTTGGCGGTGTAGCTAGGACCGTAAAACCTGGCCTAGCGGTCCAGCCAGGACCGCACAGCCCTAAATGCCCTCGAAACCTAGGCGGTCACTCCCAGACCGCCAAGAAGGATGGGGGTCCATTGCCTGACCGCTGGGCGTTACCTAGCGGTCACCTGCATGGCTGCTACCCCTCCTGACCTTGAATGACTCCAAAACAGAAAACGGTCGTGCCCTGGCCGCTATTCAGAGATTAGCAGCCAGTCGCGAGGCGGCCGCGGGACCTAGGCGGTCACCCTTAGGCCGCCACATGCCGGTTACGACGAAGACCGTAGACGGTCCTGACCTGACCGCTACAAGGAGCATCGCAGTCCACACCAGGCCGCTAAACTCTTTAGGCGGTCTATCGCGCGACCGCAAAACCAACCGACATAGGGGGGGCCTTAACGGTCTCAACATGACCGCTTAACACCATAGAGGTTTCTGAAACGACCGCTATGGCAGCCCGACCAAGAAAACGGCGAAAACGGTGAAAAACTCCATTTCACACCCCGTTCACGCCCACGTGAAGGGGAAAATAAGGGGAAATTAGTCCCCAACCTCTCTAGCACCGAGAGGACCCATTTGAATCCCAAAAATACAGTTAAAACGCTAGATCCGGCTCACTCCCCAAAAACTTGTATTTTCCCCAAAATGCTTAAATAAGCCCGCTCGGCTCACCACGACCTACCAAAATTGTGGGAATGGAAGTACACGAGCTGGGGATCCATCTCCCTACCTCCACCGAAGATTTGACGCGCCGTTGACGCCGATCCATCAAGAAAACGCCGTTGGAACTCCGCTGGGACACGAACTTGCGGCCGAGCTTCCACGTGCCTCCACCGCCTCGATCCTTGCCCATCCTCGCCCGTGCCTCGCCCGCAGCGTCACTGCCTCACCCGCGCCCCGCTCTGTCGACCGTTGGAGAAGAGAGGGTGAGAGGAGAGAGCGTGAGAGTGGTGAGAGGGAGAGAGTGAGAGAGTGAGAGGAATGAGAGATAGGGAGAGATAAAAGGGTGGGGGTTATTTACAGGAAAATCCAAAATTATGGAAAATACCAAAAATAGGGAAAAATACCCCCCGCGATCCTCGAAAAACGCACAACATCGTGGTAACGTCCCGGAGTCGGAGAACGCAACGGTTCACCCTACACGGGATTCCGAAGGTCTGATAGACAAAAACACGCGTAAACCGCTAAACTCAATCTGGGACCCACGAAAACGATTCGAAACCCACGGATCCTGATCCGATAAATATCCGAAAAATTTGAGGCGTTACAGAGGCCCTACGGCAACCAGCCTAAAATCATCTCTCATGGGTCTAGCTCTCCACCACTCCCAAGTGGGTCGACACTTGAGTGCCCAGGCAAGCTACGACTAGTGGGGGGTCACTGAACATGGACACTCTCCGTAGAGAGAAAAACATGTAGTACCAAGGCTACGAATGCACCCATCGTAAGAATCACGAAGTATCGGGTGGATCGGTGCCACCAAACTCTGGACAGTCAACTATCCCTGCTAATCCAATGGTCCTTGAGTCACGCTACTCAGGCCAAGACCATTGTTTAATACGGCTCCTTGCTGTCAAATCCTCCTAGTCCTAGAGTCAAAAACCACGATATTGAGAACTTATGAGGTGGCCCATAACCGTCGAGTTCATTCCCTCTCTAAGGTTGGCTGGGTCACTAGGATTCATAGTTAATGGCCACACTCATGGCGATCACGGAAACCGCTTTTCGAAAACTAATAAGGTGCGGGGACAACCCTCCGCACCTACACAAATACACGGTGACTCGATCTAGCAAAACAAGAAAACCCGGAACACATAGAGACACTCGAACCCTCAAAACCACATGGGCATGCTAATCGAGAAATAATGATTCTTCCAGACACCTAAAAATACGGTCTCGATCCCCACGGGGTGTCGGGGACATCCTCAAGGCCAAAGGTCAACCAAAGGGTCTCAATCGGGTCGACCAGAGGCCAAAATGGGCAAGAAAGGCTGGGTTCGGTCAACCAAACCCTAGGGTCGGTCAACCTACCAGCATGGGTCGATCGACAGGCCTGCATGGGCTGGTCAACTGGTTGGGAACACAGTTGAAAGGGTGAGCGCGTTGAGTGGTTGCGGTCGACCTGAGGGCCGTGACCTATCATGGACGTGGTGGATCGAGCGACCGCATCCACGATCGCCTTACCCTGGTCTTCTCAAATGAACGCGATGTCTGGGCACACCGCGTTCATGATCCAAAAGACAAACGCGGTTGGGGAACCAACTACGATATCAGTTACGATTCGGACCTTCGCGAATCCGCGCGAGATCGTCTGATCCACACCCCAATCACCCCAGGTGATGGGGAAAACATGGGAAAACTTTTCCCCAACCTCCTTAGCACCAGGAGGTCCCATTCAAACCACAAAAATCCCACGAAATCGATGAATTCATCGCTCAACCCCAAAATATGCGTTTTAACCCCGACATGGAAAGAAATCCACTCTCGGCCTCACCTCGGCCTATAAACCATGGGAAAAGGGAACACACGGCCCGAAGAAGAGAGGGAGAGAAACGAGAGAAACGAGAGGAGAGAGAGTGTGTGTGTGAGAATGATGGTGAGAAGGGGTGGTTAAGGGTTTATATAGAAAATGATTTAGGAGTTAAAAATATAGAAAATAGAAAAAATATTAAAAAATCACCCCAACGATCCTCGGAAAACGCACAATGCACCTACAACATCCCGGAGCCCGAAAAGTCAACGGTTCACCCTACACGGGGATCTGAAGGCCCGACAGCCAAAAATCTGATTTAATTACCAAAACTCGATCCTGGACCCATGAAAACTCTCCGAAACCCACGGATTCTGATCCAAAAAATCTTGGGTATTACAGTCCTCCCCTCCTTACAAAAATTTCATCCTTGAAATTTAAAGCAATTTCAGTCTTATAGGGGAAGAAGAACTTATCCAGCTGGCCACTCTCCCAGAGCTCCAGCTAAAATCTTGATTCTCGCTAAACCACCTCTCACGAGGGACATAGCCAGACTATGATCATGAACAAAATCATCTCGCTTCACAGCATAATATACACCGATTCTTAGAGTGAGCATAGCACACGCAAGGATGCAAGTCTGGCATTACCTCAATTACGACGGAACTCCTGCCATGGCATCGCTGCCACCATCTCACATATCGAGGAGACGCGACCTGCGTCATTAAAACCTGCCACTGATAACATCCATGCTCGGTGGACCAACCAAACGTCAGCTTCTCATCCTACTGACTGACCTTACGCCTGCTGACCCGAAGTGCTCGGGACACCGACACGGCTGGCCTCCTCCTCAGCAGAGGACTCGGGCTTAGCACGAAGGATCCTTCTACGAGGCACCATGAATCTGGGAGACGAAGAGTGATGGAAGAATCCTCACTAGGGCAAAGGACAGACGACGAGGAAATACTAGACACCCATGCTGGAAATAAGAGAGGCAGGTGGGGCTTCCCCAAGTGTCCCTACGCCAATACTTATAGACGTCCGAAGGTGAATCGACCACTTTGAGGAGACACGAGGGGAGAAAGAGTACTCATCACTGCCAAGGTCGACCGCCGAACCTAGGCGACCGTTGGTGCTCGCATCCCCAGACAAAAATAGCAGCGTCATGATGACAGTGACGCTGCCCGACATCTCGACAGAGGATGCCTTGGGTGCCAAGAAGCTTGGTAGGTGGCGGGGCCCACCTACCCTGTTGATACGAGGAGATCCTCCTAGAAACTTCTCCTTGACGGACCCACTAGGACTGCCTCTCAGACCCCGAAAGTGCTCGGCGTCTGAGAGTGGGGGGCTAGTGAGGAGGGCAAAATTGGCCCGGTAATGCCAGGCCCAAGTCGGCCCAAGATCTACACGGTGGAAACCCCCCGACAGTTGGCGGGCCACGTCAGGCGGCCCAATAAAGATGGACAAAGGATTTGCCAGCCCGCAAGGGGCCTCGACCCGGGCATCTCGGGCGCCGGATGACCCTCCGGCGACGGAATGTTGCTCCTGCCATCGCCGTCCTCTACTCCAGTAAGGGCGAGCACGCGCCTAGGGTGCCGTAAGACTCGCCCGAAGATCGCACGGCCCAGATAAAAGGGCGCACAATGGGAAACTCATCACGATCGCGGGGAGACATTATCCCACGACTCATGCCTTTCCCTATTAAGGGATGGATCTCCACCGCCAGGACAACCAATATTGTAACGACCCAGAAATCCAATTATCAGGAGATCCGATACCGCTAGGACCTTAAGACGCCACCCAAGAGCTGGTGAGGCTCCGAAGGGTTAAAAAGAGTGATGTGGGTGCAAAGATCTACAATTACAGGTGCAAATTAATTAAATAACAACATTAGGCAGAAGCAAGTTTACATTACCAGAGTGTTATGATTATACATCAGTCCAGAAGTACAAGTACAAGTCCATAATCATACAGGAACAAAACAAGGACAACTACACGGGGTATACCCCGATTCAGACCACGTTGGCTACTAGGACTATCCGCCAAAACCATGCGGGAAACCCGAAGACTGTTGTGCCTCACTTGAAACATAAAAGGTGAGTCTCATTTCATTGACTCGGTAGGGGTCCCGCAGATCCCTACCTCACAGCTAAAATCATAAGAGAAACAAGTGACGACAATGAATAATATAATGTCAAATAATGAAAGTCGTGCAGGAATATTAATAAATGAACAATTAAATAATCCACATCTAAACATGAATTACTATATTGGCTACATTTAAATTGAATCACATAAATAAACACGAGAAACATTTAATTTCCATTAGAGTCTAATTTCCACAATCCAAGTGGCAGGAGAAGTAAACCACTAGAAGTAAGACCAGACGCGTCCACTAACAACTTACACTGCGCCTCGAGTGCCTCCCAGTCGCCTTGAATGCGACAACTGAGACACCGTAACAGTAACCAAGAATAAGGACTAGTCAGGGTTGCGCACGTCAACGTGGGTCCAACGCCCCCGACCACGTGTGCACACACAAGCTCAATGCCTTGAGCCAGGTCTCTAGCTAATTTTCCCCCTCAGTCGGACGCTAACTGCTAGGCAAGGGGGCCCATGGAAACTAGCCTAAAAACCGTACACCGGGACTGCCCCACCACCTCTCCTAGGTGGGCCGACACTAAAGGTCGTCAGGCTACAACTAGTGGGTCAGTCACATAGGAAAGAGAAGTCAACTCAAATGGGACATAAATATATGTTACAAATCATCATAGCGTGTTAAAGTACAAAAGGCACGACCCCAAACACACGGCCGAACGAAACACGGCTGAAAATAGGGCTGGAGACAAGTGGCGGTCCTCACTGGCCTGCCACTGTCAAGTTGCCGTCATGAGGATGACCGCCACTTAAAAGTGGCGGTCACCCCTATGATCGCTACTTGCCCACCGCCTTGCCTCACGGGAAGCGATTTCTGTGGAGGCCGCCTTCCCTTCCAGAGGCCAGGTAGCAACCTGATGGGGACCGCTATCTATCCAAACGAACCGAAACATGCCCTATCAGTTTTAAACCCCTCCTCAATCGATCAAATCGACGGGATTACATGAAAATAACATATTCCCTGCTTTTAGGCCTGACTAAGAGCCCACGGGCCAGAAAAAGCCTTGCGGCCCGGCCCGAAATCGGGCCAGGCCCGCGGGCCTGTCGGGCCGGCCCGGCCCATTGACAGCCCTACTTCTAGTGGGTAGGTACTCCCGTCACGTGACGTGAGGTTTTGTGACTCGAGTTCCGTTTCACGTCTGCGAGACGTGATTTTACTCGTTGTTCCGGGTGGTTTCCCGAGGTAGAGGTCTACGGTTCCAGTGAGCGTCACCGAGGATTTTTCCTAGGCAGTGTCCGGTCCACGACAGGGTTGTCGTGGTGTGTTTTCTGGCGGAGTAGCCAGAGGTCTTTTCGTTAGACCGGTGTTTCCCCGACTGTGAGATCGGGGTGTTGGGTTCTGTTCTGGTCGTCGAGTTTTTACCGGCCACCGGGTTTGATGTTCCTGCTGTTGTTGCTACTTTCCGTTACCGTCGTTATTTGCGGTTGGGGTTCCGCGGGACCCCTACTGAGCCAGTGATAGGAAACTCACCCCTGCTTTTTAGGTGCGTCGGTTCTTCCTTGAGATTCGAGGGTGCTGTGCTGAGGTTTTTAGCGCCAGCTCGTCAGGCCGAGTGTTCACTCGGTATTAGGTACGTTTCTCTGCCCTAGACTGTACTTTTGTTGGACTAGACTCTATTGTAGTTAGATTATTTATTTCTGTTAATTGTTGAATTATCCTGCTTTATTTCCTATTTCCTTGTATCTCCACACTCCTTTTAGCCCTTCCGAGTCCTCCGGCTTGTGGGCGGCGGGCCAGGATTCGAATGGTATCGGGCTCTTTCCGGTATCCAGATCTTGGGTGGCTACACTAGAATGATAGCTATTATTATAAGTAAATTCTACCAATGGCAAATGCTAGCTCCACGAACCTTTCCAATCCAGACAACACGATCTCAGCATATCTTCTAATGTCTGAATTGTCCTTTCAGACTGACCATCCGACTGAGGATGATACGCCGAACTAAATGCCAATTCTGTGCCCAACGCCTTTTGGAAACTCCGCCAGAAGCCAGAAGTAAAGCGTGGGTCACGATCTGATACAATATACATTGGAATTCCATGCAATGGTACAATTCTCTCAACATAAAGCCTGGACAATCTTTGAACATTCCACTTCACTTTAATCAGCAACATTCTAGTTGTTTTAGTCAAACGATCAACCAACAGCCAAATGCCATCATAACCTTCAGGGATTCGAGGCAAACTCACAACAAAATCAGTAGTCACATGATCCAATTTCCACATCGGAATTCCCAAAGGTTGAAGCATACCTCCGGGTCTCTGATGCTCAACTTTCACCTACTGACATGTCAAACATTTAGCCACGAAGTCTGCCACATCCTTTTTCATACCTTGCCACCAGAATTGCCTTTTCACATTATTATACATCTTCGTGGTTCCGGGGTGAATGGTATAACGGGATCCATGTGCTTCACGCAATATAGCATTCCTCAGAGAATCTTCGGTTGGAACATAGATTCAGCCCTTAAATCTTATCACTGCATCATCACCTAACTCCACTCCAGGCATAGTCACAATGCAAGACAACTCAGAATCTGCCTGTTGTGCCTCCCTGATCTGCCGATAAATAGCTAGAGTCATTACCAGACTAGCAAGAACAGCTATCGTCGGATCTCGGGGAATCTTCAATCTGAAAGTCTCACACGGGATTTGCTCCCATAGCTTCCACTCTTGCATCATCAAGTGACTGATCTGTACCTTTATACTTAGTGCATCGGCCACCACATTCATCTTGCCAAGTTGATAAGACAGAGTAAAATCATAATCCTTCATATACTCCATCCACCTGCGCTGACGAAGATTCAAGTCATTTTGAGAAAACACATATTTCAAGCTTTGATGATCGGTAAAATTTCAAATTCCTCACCATAAAAATAATGCCTCCAAATCTTCAGTGCAAAAATCACTGCTGCCAACTCTAGGTCATGACTGGGATAGTTTTCTTCATGCTGCTTCAACTGGGGGGATGCATATGCCACAACTCTACCATGTTGCATAAGCACTGCACCCAAACCCACTCGAGATGCATCCGTACACACAACGAATCCACCAGAAGTAGAAGGCAAGCCAGCACTAGGGAAGTCATGAGTACCCTCTTCAATTCATTGAAACTCTGTTCATAATCCTCGGACCACACAAATGGCATGTTTTTTCGAGTCAATTTAGTCATTGGTGCAGCAATTCGTGCAAAATCCTGAATGAACCTCCTATAATATCCAGCAAGACCCAAGAAGCTTCTAACCTCTGTCACAGATCTCGGTCTATGCCACTGAAGAACAACCTCAATTCTAGCTGGGTCAACTGCAATCTCTTCATCAGAAATCACATGGCCAAGAAAATGAATTTCTTGAAGCCAGAACTCACACTTGCTAAATTTTGCATAAAGTTGGTGATCTCGCAGAGTTTGCAATACAATTCTCAAATGCAGCACATGCTCTTCTTCTGAAGTAGAAAAGATCAAGATATCATCTACAAAGACCACCACAAACTGGTCCAAATAAGGACGGAACACTCGATGCATCAAATCTATGAATGCTGCTGGAGCATTGGTTAGCCCAAATGGCATAACCAAAAATTCATAATGACCATACCTCGTATTAAAGGCAGTCTTCTCCACATCAGATTCCATGATCCGCAATTGATAATAGCCAGATCAGAGATCAATCCGGGAAAAGACACAATCTGACTACAGCTGGTCAAATAAATCATCGATCCTGGGCAGAGGATATTTATTCTTGATAGTCACCTGATTTAATTGCCTGTAATCAATACATAGCCTCAGACTTCCATCTTTCTTTTTCACAAATAACACAGGAGCACTCCACGGGGAAAAGTTAGGACGAATGTAGCCCTTCTCCAGTAATTCCTGCAACTGTGCCCTCAATTCCTTCAACTCTGCAGGAGCCATACGGTAAGGTGCTTTTGACAAAGGCGTCGTACTTGGAATTACTTCGATCACAAACTCAATTTCTCGCTGCGGAGGTAAGTCTGGCAACTCATCAGGGAAAACATCAAGAAATTCACAAACCACAGGAATATCATCTATCTCCTGCTGTGGTGCCTCAACAATAACCACGGAAGCAAGAAATCACTGACAACCAGCATCAAGTAGCCTACGAGCTCGAATAGCAGAAATAAGCAAGCGAGATAAATGAGATCGAATACCTTGAAAATAAAATGATGCTCCTTCGGATGGCTGAAAATAAATCTTCTTGGTTTTGCAATCAACCACAGCACCATAATCTTCTAACCAATCCATGCCCAGGATGACATCATAATCTATCAACTGTAATACATACAGTCTAGCAGGCATCTGGTGACTCCCAATTACCATAGGGGCCTTATCAAGACAAAAGGGAGTAAACATGATCTCGCCAGTAGGCAACTCCACAATCAACTTACGAGATAATTCCGAAGTCGGCTCCTCAATGCAAGCAACAAAATCTTCAGAAATAAATGAATGAGAAGCGTCGGAGTCGAACAAAACGCGTGTGGCAGGACCATAAATCATAATAGTACCTTCCACTAAATGTGATGCAACCGCCTGAGCACGAGTCATATGCATAACCCTTCCTCATGATTTCTTTCCGCCCGCAGTAGACTGCTGTGATGACGCCTGTGTCTATGAAAACTGCTCTGGTGGTGGAGGTTGGAACTGTTGTGGCTGTGGAAACTGAACATGCTGCTTAGGCCTCAATGGACAATCACGCACCACGTGTCCTACCTGATCACACTGAAAATAAACCACAGGCATATATAGTACACTATCTACCCGGATGGCTCTCACCACATCTGGGACATGCTCTTTGCTGACCCCCTGTTGATCCTTGCCGCTGGGAAGGTGTAGGTTGCTGCACACTGCCAGCCGAAGCCTGCCGATCAAATCTCTTTTTAGACTTCCCGAACATCCGCTTGAATTTTGTCTTCAAGGAGGAAGAACCACTGGCAGAAGGAGTAGAAGATGGCACCCCTGGCACACTCGACTGACCACTCGGCTGCTGCTGCTACTCACTTTACTGCATTGGCCCTGCTTGGGTCCGCCCTTGAGTTCTTGCCATATCCAGCTCTAACGCTACTACTGCTTAACATGCACTGTCCAAATCTGCCACACTAGTCACAATAAGAGGTTGCCTCAATTCTGGCCTCAAACCACGTAGAAACTGCTGAGTCTTCAGCCCTTCATCTGCCATGATATGTGGAGCATATTGGCCCAATTCCATAAATTTAGTTCGATACTGCAAAACTGTCATATCACCTTGGACCAATTCCATAAACTAGTACATCTTGTCCATTTTGAGATAAGCCGGACTGTATGTATGCTCAAAGGAAGAGATAAACTCTCGCCAACAAATCAGTCGAAGAGGACGAGATTGGAATGTCATTTCCCACTCTGTAGTCCACCAAGCAAGTGCTACCCCTTGCAACTGAAAAGTAGCCAACATCGCCTTTTCATCTTCAGCACACTCCATGGAGCGAAAAACACTTTCAGAAGCATCCAGCCATGCCCTTGCCGCATCAGGATCAGGCTGCCCTTCAAACTGGGGTGGGTGGAACAAAAGGAACTCCTTCAAAACTCGACCACGACCACATTGGGAAGACAAGCCTTCACCAACTTAAGGATCAACACGGTCTTGACCTCAAACATTCACTGGAGGAGGCGCTGAACCGCTCTCTTCTCCTTGAACGTGTTGTAATCTTGTGGTTTTAATGATGTCAAACACTATGACTCATGTGCATAATGTCATATGTGTTTGTGATTGTCTTGATGTTGTGGTTTTGATGTGACTTTAGTGTGGCCTTGATGATGTCAGACACTATGACTATTTTGTGTTACGTGTTGATGTTATGTCATAAGTATTTCACTTTGACATATATATGCATGATGCCTATCGTTGCATCCTGAGTCTGTGCACATTTAAACATTATGGTAATTTAATCAAACAGGTTGTGTGCACAAACATTTTTCACAGGTTGATAGTCAGTGCATATGTACACGTATGCACACTCAAAGTCGAAGCACATGCATTCATGTTAGAGCATATGGATTATGCAAGTCAGACTATATTCATACAAGTCTGAGCACATGCACAAAGGTTAGTCACTTAAGTCCGAGCACATTCATACCCAAAGTCGGTGCCCACATGCATTAAGTCCTAGTCATGCAAGCCCGAGTAACTCCACCAAGGTCTGAGCATACTTGCATATTCACATCATAGTAAAGTCGGTGCATATGAACAATTCTGCATGGTCAGGTCAGAGCATATGTACAAGTGCACACAAGTCAAGTCCGAGCATATGCACAAGATTGCACGCACAAGGTCGAAGCACATGCATTCATGTCAGTGCACATGCATTAGGCAAGTCAGTGCACATGCATTAGGCAAGTCATAGCACATGCATTTGAAGTCGGAGCACATTCACTCAAGTCAGAGCACATGCATGTAAAAGGTTTGAGCATATTCACATGAAGGTCGGAGCACATTCATATCAAGTCCGAGCACCTTCATAAGGTCCAAGTACTTTTATACCAAGGTCGGTGCACATGTTCATTTCATTGCATGAAGGTCGATGCACATGTTCTGTCATACACACTTAGGTCGAAGCATACATAGTCTAGCAATGCATCAGGTCGGTGCATGTTCACACTAGCAGCATATTCAGGTCGGTGCACATGCTTACCCTGTGTTCATCTAGGTCAAAGCATATTCGAACCTTGTGATCATCAAGGTCGAAGCACATAATGCATTTTTTCTTTAAAGGTCGAAGCAAATTCGTAAGTCAGTGCACATTCACAAGACTAGGTCAATGCACATGCACAAGTAGGGTCTGAGCATATATGTTACATGCATAAGGTCAATGCTAGTGTGTCTAGGTTTCACATCAAGCCAGTGCATCATGTTCAGTCAGGTCTGTGCATATGTGTGTCAGCAATTACATTAAGGTCAATGCACATGTGTGCTTGTGTTCACAGTCAAGGTTTGTGCACACGCAGTCAAGGTTTGTGCACACGCCATCTAGAGTCTGTGCACATGCATAAAGTAGGTCTGTGCACATGAAGTCTAGGTCTGTGCACATGCATAAAGTAGGTCTGTGCACATGCATTGTCTATTGTTTTAAAGTCTCTGCATCATTGTCCTTTCTCCAAGGCATTTGTAGAACATTCATATGACAAGTCTGACCATATGTTTTCATATGGTTATTGCCTAAGTATGAACTCTAACATATAAGGTGTTTGACTAAATGGCTGTCTTCTGATTGGCAGGATTAAGGCAAACACTCTGTCTCTGAGAGCAGCAAAAACTCAAGTGGAGCACATGATCTAGGATTCCAAATTAACAAGCACGTGATCCAAGATTTCATATGAAAGGCACGAGATCCAAGGTAGGGTGCAGAACTAATATTATGCCACGTGGATCATCGTATCATCTGCACCTGACGCGTGGCATCTCTGAAAAGGCGGGAACAAGCCCTCCACACGCCCAAAGGCAAACACTATGTCTCTAAGAGCAGCAAAAACTCAAGTGGAGCACGTGATCCAGGATTCCAAATTAACAAGCACGTGATCCAAGATTCCAGATGAAAGGCACGAGATCTAAGGTAGGGTGCAGAACTAATATTATGCCACGTGGATCATCGTATCATCTGCACCTGACGCGTGGCATCTCTGAAAAGACAGGAACAAACCCTCCATACGCCCAAAGCGTGAGCTCGTAGGACCCAAGCCTGAAGCTCTATAAAAGCCTCTCCTGCGTTCGAAATCAAAGAACAAGAGATAATATATAGAAGAAAAGAGGAGAGATGAGGAAGAGAAGAGAAGAGAGAGCAAGAGAGCAAGAAAAGTGAGAAAGCCAGTTTTCTGATAAAAACAGAGTACCATAGAAAGGATTGAGAAGAAGAAGAGAGTTTGAGTGAGGCTAGCAGGGAGCCAGTAAGAAGAAGGAAAAATTAGAGCTGCTGTGAAATCAAGAGAGTGAGGGCAAGGAATAGATGAGAGTCATCGAGTAAGTAGAAGAAAAGAACTGAGAGAAAGAAGAGAGTTCAGAGAAGAATATCGTGAGAGGAAGAAGAAGAAGAGTGAAGCATCAGAGCAGTGAAAAAGTGTGCAGCAAGAATTTCATGAAGATCTGATCGGTGTTGGCCTCTGGATCAGATCTAAGCCAACTTGTTCCTGCGTGAGCTATATCTTTCTGTATTTTTTCTTTTTTGATTTCTGTCTTTGATTTCCTTACCATTTCAAGCAAGCTGTGTTGCTCAGCGGGTGAGGTGTGTACCTCAGACAGCAAACTGTGATGCTCAACGGTCTAAGCTGTGAATCAGCGGAAGCAAGCTGTGATGCTCAGCTGTAAGCAAGCTGTAATGCTCAGCGGTTCAAGCTGTTAGGCAGCGGGACGCCTCACTCTGGTTTGAGTGGGGGATGGACGTAGGTCTGTGGTAGCAGACCGAACCATCTAAATCTCCTTGCATCTTTGGTTAGATTGCAATTCTGACTCATGGTAGATGTATGCTTAGGCGTGGTTCTATTGCATAGATTTATCCTAAGCTCTTCGTAATTCATCGTGTGTCTAATGTGGTTCTGTCTAACAGTTGCATATATTTGCTGAGTGCTTGCTGGGTGTGCAGGTTAAGTGTTCGAGTGAGATTTACATAAGGACAACTGGTCAAGTGTTCAAGTGTGTGTCTCATGAGAACATATGTTTAGCTTAGCCAAATTGTTTTAACTTCCGCACGATTTTCAGTTATAGTTTTTAATTGGGCAAATTTTTTGAAGGGGATTCATTCACCCCCCCCTCTAAATCTCGGTTTGCACCACTACATCGTTCCAACAATTGGTATCAGAGCGGGTCTCTAACCTTCCAGATCGAACGATCTGCAGAGGATCCTGCCGTATTTGGTGCTTTACTGCTTATTGCTTATCCTGGTGCATTATTGTTTTCAGCCCATTGCTCTGAATCTGCTTAATTGTTTTTCAATGGCTTCTCTCATGATTTTTGATGGTTCTAACTTTAGCAGTTGGCTAGGCGGCCTATGTGTCTACATGAACTCCATTGACTTTAATCTATGGAGTCTTGTATCTAATGGCCCACACAAACTGCCTCATGATCAGACCAAGTGGTCTGATGAGGACAGACTGAAGAACCGTGATAATATCACAGTTCTTAATATTTTGAAAGCTACAGTTAATACTGATTTGTTTCCGTTTGCTTTCAGGTGCACACCTGGAAAAGAAATACTGGACAAAGTGATTGCCAGCCATGAAAAGAAGGAAGAAGAATGTCTAATGGCAAACAAGAGTGGTCATAGAAGTAATCTAAATGAGGACTCAATGTCTCAGGTAAGCTCTGGATCTGAAGAACTCTCATTTGATGAATTGGTGATGATGTATGAAGAATTATCTAATAGACACAAGAAAATAAAATCTGAAAATAAAAAATTGAAGAAGAAAATTGATCAGATTAGTTCGAATGTTTCTTGTAAAAAATATCTAAATCTGAGACAATCTCTTGATGAATATTTATCTAATGTCCATACATGCAAGAAACAACTGTGCTTATTGAAAGATGAAAACCAAGAACTTAACCTGAAAATTTCTAAACTGGAAGAAAAATTGAGTTCAAACAATGATGATCATGCTTTAATAAATGAACTGGTTCAGAATGAAAAATTAATGGATGAAATGACCAAATTGAAGGAGCTCAACACTGTTATGTCAGACATGTTACTGAGCCTTGAGAAAGAAAAATCCATGGCTCCTATCTTTGAAAAAGAAATTGAAAAACACAAAAATGAAAACGAAAGATTGAAAGAAAAGCAGGCTATGTGTGAAAAAGAGAAAGTTGATCTTGAAATCCTCTTAACTTCCTTGAATGATAAACTTTCTATATTGAATCAGACTTCATCTAAACATCGTGAAGATAAAGGTAAGGCAAAGGTTCACATGCAAGATGAAGCCACTGATTTAGGTAAGAGGATACAGAATAAATCTGAAATTAAGAAGAAGTTGTACACAACCTTTGTGCGTAGCTCAAATATAGCTAGCACTTCTGCATCTTCCTCAAAACAGCCTGCCAATCAGAAAATTCAAACACAGAATAAAAATGTGACAAAGAAAATATTGAAAAAGAAAGGAAACAACATGCATGCTACAAAATCTAAGGCCAAGAAATTCTCTGATGTTCCTAGGAAGAGTATTGTTTATTTTTATTGTGGAAAAACTGGCCATATGATGAATGATTGTCTGATAATGAAGAAGGATGATTTGAATGGTGGTAGAATTCATGCTAGGAATTCTCATGCTAAGAAACCTTCTTCTGTTCAAAAGAAAAGAATTCACTATTTTTACTGTCATAAGATAGATCATCTAATGCATGATTGCAAATTGATGGAACAAGATGATCTCAATGCTAGTGCAATGCATGATAAGAAATTCGATGTTAAAAATCATGCATTTCACAAAAAGAAAACTCAATATTTTTATTGTGACAAATTGGGCCACATTGCTACATTTTGTTGGCATGCACATGGTAGAAGCATTCATTCAAAACATGTTAATCACCTTGTCAATAAAAAGACTTTCAACAGAAGTAAAGTTGAGTCTAGAGGTAAGCACACTGTGTGCTTCCATTGTGGACAGAATGGCCATACACTCAAGGACTGTTGGTATGAGAAGGGAAAGCGATTTAATTCTGAATTTGTTAAATTCCCTGCAAATCAAAATATTTTTGGAAGAAATAAATTTGTGATTAAGGAAAACTCTTTTGCATGTTTTAACTATGGAAAGCCAGACCATAGAGTTACTGACTGTTGGATGGCTGGTAATGAAAAGATAAATTTCCATGTTAATAATAGAAACAATCATGTTCACTCACACCAACTTCATATTCATGCTAACTCATATAAGAAGAATATGAAATTTGTTATTCCTTGTCATTATTGTGGATAATTTGGACATTCCATACCTAGCTGTTATTTTATGAAATCTGATGATATGTTGGCTCAAAAAATGTTGAGAGCACAATTCAGAAGTGCCACTATCATGACAGGACCCAAGACCTCTTTGGTACCTATTTGTACAAAATAAAAGCTATTTTGCAAGAGTGCCTTGGAAGCTGATGAATAAAGGGGTTTAATAAGCCAAGACACCCAAGTATGGTAAAACCCCATATTTATGCTTGACAGGTTTGATCTTCTAAACTTTAAATAATTTTCTTTAGTTTGCTACATCTCATGAGCTAGTGCATACATGTTTACATCCATATGTGATATTTGCATTATTATTTGTAAATCTTGTCTCTCTCTATTGATTGCATTCTTGAAATAAAAAGTTTACTAATTGGTATATCAAATGGCGATTATGGAAGGGTAGGTTAAGTCTATCTGGAAACTTTCCCAAGCGTGATGGTGATCCTTATGGGTCTAAGTACTCCGCCAAGTACCATTAGTCAGTATGCATGGAACTCGTATTGAATTTGCATTTAGATTGCATATATTGAGAACTCATATTCATGATTGAAGATTCAAAATATTGTTTGACATGCAGGCATTCATAAGATAGTATCATGAAAGGTTGCTCATGTGCTCAATATAGTTAATTTTATGTCTGCATACAATTAATTCACAAATATCATCTCTTGAATCTGAATTGCCTAAATTTCATGTTTGCTTGATGTCTTGTTGCATATAAGGCTCATATGCACATATTCATGCTCAGCAAAATTGTCATGTATACATGACTGCATTTGCTCTAAACTGTCATGCATGACCCAGTGGTATATTAAATGGTGAGTTGGGAGAAGGGCATATCCTTTCTGTCTGGAAACCCACATCATGTGTAAGGTGGTCCTTTGGACTTAAGTACTCCGCCTAGTACCATGGGTCAATTTGCACATAAGGCAGTCTAGATGATCACGAGCATGTATCATAAAATCCTATGCTTAGCCTTTATTGTATATGTTGCATAAAGTCAGGGAGAGTTAATCAGGGTAATTCTTGTGTCACATACATATGTATTTAGATTAAGTCCATGCATGTTTTTTTTGTTATATACGATGGCTTAATGCATCTAGTATGCATATGCATACATATTTCATTGCATATCATTCATACAGAAAATACCAAAAATATTGATTGATTGCACAATTCAAGGGGAACATATTGTTGCATTTCTGTCCAGTTCGGTCGACCAACATTTCCCATTCTGGTCAAATGAAGCTCCAAATTTTCATATGATTAACTAATATCTTTGCTGCTTAATTTTATTCTCAACTTCTGAACTCTGAATGATGATTCTCTTCAAACACTGTAAGTCCGACCAAATTGATTATCTGCTCTAAATTCCTTTGAGCTAATCTTTCCCATCATTCTAGAATCTACTGCGTTGCATTCGCTGAGGGGGAGCTAATTGTCAGAAATTCTATTTTGAAGTGTACTTGACTTGATTGTCATTCCTTGAAAATCTTTCTGGCTGATGTAATTCTTCTATGACTAATCTTTGATATCAGACCTTTTGAAAACTTCTCACAATTTGCATGCTTCTTGATGATCTTAATTCTGAATCATTGACTGTTGCTGGAACATTTCTGTTAGAAATTCATGAAGATTTTAATGGGCATATCTTGATCATAAATCTGAAAACATTTGAACTAGGAATCTTCCATTATATGGAACTATGAATGTCTAAAATACTCAGCCGGTTTAAGTCTTATGCATTTATTGAGTTTTGATTTGAACATCTTGAAAATATCTGAATCAAATCTTTTAATAAACTTCAACCAAGTAGTTCATGTTATATCATGTAAGATCTTCTGGAATATGAAAATTCTGAGATCATGGCTAACTCTGGTAGAGATACATGTAGTAAGTATTATCTTTAAACATCTGAAAATATGAAAATGTCAAAAAGGTAAAAGTTGGTCAGAGCAATGACTGTGGTTACTGAGAAACCATATCCAAAGGACTGTGTCATGATGTACCATAGTTAACTCTGCTGAAAAATTATTACAATACATGTAGAATTAAGGCAGAGCAATGGCTAAGTTGCACCGAGAAATTAGGTTCTTCATCAAAGAAATGGAGTAAACCTATGTCATGAAGTGCTCTAGTTATCCCTGTTCAGTGTGAAGCATGACAGTTAGTCATACTAAGTGCTTAGAGATACTGGCATCTAAACAACGTGTATCCTCCAGTTACAAGGTGTGAACTAAAACTTGATTGCTCTTGAAAAATGTGACCAACAATTGGTATGAAAAGAAATTCTGCTCTCAAAAATAATTGCTTCAGAAAATCTTCAGAAATGGTAAACAAAATCAGATGCATTTATGTTTGTTTAACCTCAATACTACTGTTTGTAACTCCTAGAGGGGTCATTGACATCGATTGATTAAGATGAAGGGAGGTTTAAACTATATGTTAATATGGAGGCTTGGTTCACTTTTATTAAAAAGATTGATTCTCAGATATGAGTACAAAATTTGTGAACAAATCTCGAATACATCATATTTAAGCCATGCTGTTCAATAAAGATTATGTCATAAGCCTTTATAGTGGAAGAATCTGAAATATTTTTAACTTTGGAATTATGACTTTGATAACTCATTGAAAATCTTCTCTAAAACTTTTGGAAGCTCAGTAGGACTTCCTGTGTTCCTGTTCTGGTTATGTTGCATACCATATTTTCAAATTACTCTTGTGCTCAGTTTTCAACCTATTTGCACATTCAGCTCCATATCTGATACCATTTCATATGACCAATCACTATGTGCACTCCATCTGCTCTCCTGTGTTTTTGCTGAACTCATATATATTTACTTATGTATGCCTGATGATTTGATTCCATTCTAATCCCTCTTTTCTTTCAATTTTTGAGATAAGTTTGTTTTCCACATCCATATTCTATTTTGGCATTCCCTCCAAATTTTGCTGAGATTCAAAAAAATTTTTTGCCGTGGTTTCCATTCGTTTGTTGTCAAAGGGGGAACATATGTTTACTTTATGAAATTCTCCATTCCTACTCTTATGTTTTCACTGCTTTCCATTTGTCACAAGGAGTAGGGTTGCATTTTAAAAAAGGGGGAGAATGCAACATGACATCACTGCATTAATCAAATTATTGATTTCTTTTTGATGACGCCAAAGGGAGAGAATAATTTGATATGAGTCTGTATTTTATTTGTGTGTGACTCATAGTGTTGTCATCATCAAAAAGGGGGAGATTGTTGTAATCCTGTGATTTTGATGATGTCAAACACTATGACTCATGTGCATAATGTCATATGTGTTTGTGATTGTCTTGATGCTGTGGTTTTGATGTGACTTTAGTGTGGCCTTGATGATGTCAGACACTATGACTATTTTGTGTTACGTATTGATGTTATGTCATAAGTATTTCACTTTGACATATATATGCATGATGCCTATTGCTGCATCCTGAGTCTGTGCACATTTAAACATTTTGGTCATTTAATCAAATAGGTTGCATGCATATTCATTTTACCGAACAGGTTGTGTGCACAAACATTTTTCACAGGTTGATAGTCAGTGCATATGTACACGTATGCACACTCAAATTCGAAGCACATGCATTCATGTCAGAGCATATGGATTATGCAGGTCAGACTATATTCATACAAGTCTGAGCACATGCACAAAGGTTAGTCACTTAAGTCCGAGCACATTCATACCCAAAGTCGGTGCCCACATGCATTAAGTCCTAGTCATGCAAGCCCGAGTAACTCCACCAAGGTCTGAGCATACTTGCATATTCACATCATAGTAAAGTCGGTGCATATGAACAATTCTGCATGGTCAGGTCAGAGCATATGTACACGTGCGCACAAGTCAAGTCTGAGCATATGCACAAGATTGCACGCACAAGGTCGAAGCATATGCATTCATGTCAGTGCACATGCATTAGGTAAGTCAGTGCACATGCATTAGGCAAGTCAGAGCACATGCATTTGAAGTCGGAGCACATTCACTCAAGTCAGAGCACATGCATGTAAAAGGTTTGAGCATATTCACATGAAGGTCGGAGCACATTCATATCAAGTCCGAGCACCTTCATAAGGTCCAAGTACTTTCATACCAAGGTCGGTGCACATGTTCATTTCATTGCATGAAGGTCGATGCACATGTTCTGTCATACACACTTAGGTCGAAGCATACATAGTCTAGCAATGCATCAGGTCGGTGCATGTTCACACTAGCAGCATATTCAGGTCGGTGCACATGCTTACCCTGTATTCATCTAGGTCAAAGCATATTCGAACCTTGTGATCATCAAGGTCGAAGCACATAATGCATTTGTTCTTTAAAGGTTGAAGCAAATTCGTAAGTCAGTGCACATTCACAAGACTAGGTCGATGCACATGCACAAGTAGGGTCTGAGCATATATGTTACATGCATAAGGTCAATGCTAGTGTGTCTAGGTTTCATATCAAGCTAGTGCAGCATGTTCAGTCAGGTCTGTGCATATGTGTGTCAGCAATTACATTAAGGTCAATGCATATGTGTGTTTGTGTTCACAGTCAAGGTCTGTGCACACGCAGTCAAGGTCTGTGCACACGCCATCTAGAGTCTGTGCACATGCATAAAGTAGGTCTGTGCACATGAAGTCTAGGTCTGTGCACATGCATAAAATAGGTCTGTGCACATGAAGTTGAGGTCTGTGTACATGCATAAAGTAGGTCTATGCACATGCATTGTCTAGTGTTTTAAAGTATGTGCATCATTGTCCTTTCTCCAAGGCATTTGCAGAACATTCATATGACAAGTCTGAGCATATGTTTTCATATGGTTATTGCCTAAGTATGAACTCTAACATATAAGGTGTTTGACTAAATGTATGTCTTCTGATTGGCAGGATTAAGGCAAACACTATGTCTCTAAGAGCAGCAAAAACTCAAGTGGAGCACGTGATCCAAGATTCCAAATTAACAAGCACGTGATCCAAGATTCCAGATGAAAGGCACGAGATCCAAGGTAGGGTGCAAATCTAATATTCTGCCACGTGGATCATCGTATCATCTGCACCTGACGCGTGTCATCTCTGAAAAGGCGGGAACAAATCCACACGCCCAAAGCGTGAGTTCGTGGGACCCAAGCCTGAAGCTCTATAAAAGCCTCTCCTGCGTTCGAAATCAAAGAACAAGAGAGAATATACAGAAGAAAAGAGGAGAGATCAAGAAGAGAAGAGAAGAGAGAGTGAACTTCAGAGCTAAACCCTGGTAAAACCCTAGGGTCGTTTTCTTCCCGGCGGCCATGGCTGGGGAGGGGGGATCCCCTGCCCCCCCTCCGGTATCCACTGGGGAGAAAACTTCAACTCCTCGGCGTCGCTCTTATGCTCAAATGCTAATGGCATCCAATCCTATTCCTCAACCCGCTTTCTCAATAAAGAAGCCAGCATTCACAGATAAAGGAGAACATGCGGTGTTTTTCTCTCGGGCAGAAATCAAAGCATCAATGCAACCTTTTCAACATGCCGTGATTGCGAAATGTGCATATGGTCGACCTTCCATCCCTGAGATCAAAGCTTGTATGGCGCAGCGCCTGGGTCTATCCTCTGATTTCATAATAAGCCGGCTCTCCCCCAGGCACATCCTCATTCGTATGGGCTGTGAAGAATACTTTGTAAAGGTTCTCATCCGCAAGAATATGTATATCAAGGGTTACCTATTCCGATTCTTCAAATGGACACATAATTTTGATTTTGAAGCAGATCCCGACTCGGCACCGGTATGGATTGGATTTCCCTCTCTACCTGTAAACTTTTTCAATGAACCTATGCTACGATCTATAGCATGTAACATAGGGGAGGTTCTTCGCATTCATGACAACACTCTGGCCCTGACAGAGACTTCAGAAGCTCTGGTTTGTGTGGAATTGAATCTCACATCCACTCGTAGAGATCGATTGTGGATTGACATGGAAGGGGAAGGTTATTGGCAGGCCATTCGCTATTATAATATTCCGCCCCTTTGTTCTTCCTGCCATAAACTCGAGCACTCTGAAGCTGAATGCAAGAAAAAACTAAATGCTACTGTTCCAGGGACTAAAACAAATGCTACTCGAGGTGATCCAATATTGAATGGTCGAAAGCAGCCTAAGGAATTTAGGCCCCGCCTTGCTCCTACCAACATCATTGAAGCTAAAGCTAATAGATTCGATGCTCTATTACATGATTCCGAAGAAATTACAACCCAAAAATTACATATAGAACCGGCCAAGGTTATGGATAAAACAATGGGATTGGAAATGCAGAATGAACATCTGGATGAAAGGCTGATTAATGCTGATTTAGCACTGGTTGCTACGGATAATGGCAGTGATAATTCACAACCTGGTCAAGTAGCCCACTCGGGTGATCTGACAATCTTGGAAGAACCTGTTGAATTCGCTAATGCCCAGAGACCTATATCTCTGACAAATGCTCTAGACACTGAGCTCCCTTCTATCCAAAACATGCATCCCACCGATCCTACTTCATCCAAGCATGAGGCTCACTTCACAAATCTTAGTGTTGAAAACACTCTTTCCTTGCAGCTGGAGAAACAAACTATAAATACATCCAATGCTCAGAAGGATTTACAAGCAAGTTGACAGGAGGATTTGCAATCTGTTCGACAGGAAATTGTTCTTCAAGCTGAGGTTTATAATGCCACTGCCATTCATGCTGCCAGACTGGGAGTTAAAACCATAGGAATGAAGAGGACTGGATCTGAAGGTAAGATCCATTCTAAAACTCAACTCCAATGACTTTCATCATATGGAATATTAGGGGCATTGGCAATGACCTATCAGTGGGTCGTGCAAAATTATTAATAAAAGAACATAAAGTGGACTGTATTGTCATCTTTGAACCCAAGACAAATGTCAGCAACATGGAACAGATTTGTAAGAAGTTAGGCATGGAAAAATCAATTGCTAATAATAAAGAGCTTGCTCATATATGGATTATGTGGAAAGGGCAAATGGATTTTGATATTGTTCTTCAGCATGAGCACCAAATTACTATCAAACAATCTCATCAACACCTACCAGAATTCTATGCATCCTTTGTTTATGCCAAGTGCACACCTGCTGAAAGAGTATCTCTATGGGTCTCTCTTACTCATGTCAATTCTTTGATTAATGGTCCGTGGATAGTAACTGGAGATTTCAACAGCATTATGGAAATTGATGAAAAATTGGGGGGTAACATGCCTTGTTTAAGATCTATGATGGAATTTAAGGATTGTATAAATGACTGTGGTCTATTAGATGTTGGTTTTCTAGGTTCCAAGTACACTTGGCATAACCAACAAACAGGTGCCAAAGGAATATGGGCTAGGCTAGACAGGGTCCTCATTAATAATTTATGGATGAATTCTTTTCCTATTACTGTGGAACACCTGTCTAGAGAAGCGTCGGATAATGCTCCCCTTTTAGTAAAATTGGCCTTACATAGCACTCTCAAAACCAGATTTTATTTCCAGCAAATGTGGACAAAGCATGAGCTTTTTCTTTAGGCAGTGGACCAATACTGGAAAACCAGTCCACTAGCTTCCTCTGCTATCACTACCTTGTGTATTAAGCTTAAGTCATTGAGGTATATGCTCAGGGATTGGAACAAGAATGTATTTGGAAATGTTCATAAAAATCTGATGGAAGCTGAAGATCTTGTTCTTAAGGTTGAACACATATATGACCAGCAACCCTCTCCTAGCACTTTTTTAGAACTTGAAAATGCTAAAAACATCCTTACAGAGAAAATTCTTCATCAAGAAATTTTTTGGAAACAAAAGTCAAGAATCAGGTGGCTGGCAGAAGGAGACAGAAATACAAAATTCTTTCATTTGACTACAACTACCAATAGAAGAAATAACAGAATCCCACATCTCAGAACTTCCGCTGGTGACCTTACTTCTGTTGAGTTATGGTTTTGATGATAACTAAACTTAATGTGTGATTAAGTGATGATAACTAAACTTGTGGTTGATTGCTCATGCTCTTATTATTTATGTATGGTTGAGATGGTAAATGGGAACTGTTACATGGTCTTGATCCTTGATTTACATATGTTGGTTTTACAAGAGGTAAGAGGTTTCATAACCTCTTCAACGGGAACAAGCATGGTATTAATGTTGACTATCTTACTTGTAGGATCAAACACATGGCAGTCACCTAGTGAACCAAACATGTGGATAAGCACCCTGTTCCTCTACAATCCAAAACAGGTGGTATATGTCATTTACTGTCAAGAACCATTGGTGAGACTCTTACCTTGTCTTAGCATCGATCTCACCATGTGTATCTCATATACCTCTCCTTCATACACCTCATTCATGCACATTAAAACATGAAACCCTTCTGGCCATCGTGCGCCCTCGCCCGCGGATCGACCTGCGGGGTCAAGGGGGCAGCGCCCCTTGCGGGGGTTTCCGGGGGCGGAGCCCCCGGAACAAAATTTTGATTAATGCTCAAATGGTTTGCATGAACTTCATGCATTTATCATATGGATGGTTGAGCTATAGTTCTAATCAATTATGTATGCTTTTGCAGGTCAAAACACTCAGTAAAAATCCACAATGTCAAAGACTTAGTTGACACATTCTAAACTGTCAAGGGTGATGCCACAGACATGAACGGGCTGCTAAAAGACTTAAGCGATGGAGCTGAAGATGTTAACGGACAGACCCGGGAAAATCCGGGGTCTGCCCAGCTGGCGGTCGACCGCCCCTGCCAGCAGCTCACCGCCTACAGGGATTCACAGTGGCGGTCGATCGCCAGCCCAGTAGCGGTCGATCGAAATTCCCAGAAACCAACGGCCAGCAGTTCTCTCAGTAGCGGTCGACCGCCAGCCTCTGTAGGTCGACCGCCAGCCCCGATAAGCCAAAAATATTGACTTTTATCCATCTCGAAAGAAGCATCTCCTCTTGCTATTGTTTAATCCCAAAGCCACCAAACCCTCCAGAATTTGTGGATCTGGTCTAGGGCTTGTCCATAGACCTTCCAAGGGTTATAAAACATCCCATTAGAGTCATAACTCTAATCATCAAAAAGATCCAAAGGGGAGGCTGTCCAAGGAGGAAGAAGAGGTACTGTAACTCCGTGAACAATACCTCGTGCAACAAGCTCTTCATCTATCCCCAACCCATTTAAGGTATTTCTGAAGCCATCTACCTCCAAGAAGGTGTAGAAGCAATCAAGGTTCAAAGCTACATCCATACACCTCTTCATCAACTCAAGGTGATCCAAGGGAAGAAGAAGAAGGATGCTACAAGGAAGAAGGAGCCATTCAAGCATCATCTGAAGGTACTCTAGCTCCATTTGAAGTCAGCAGTCTCAAAGGAAGAGAACAAGCTCACAAGCATCAAGAAGATACATGGTGTTGTCCAAGGAAGAATGAAGGGTACTGTAGCCGTGAATAGTACTCCGTGCAAGAAGATCTACATCAAATACAAGGCCATTCAAGCTGAGTCTCAAGCTATTCAAGTGAAGAAGGAATCAACGCGAACATCCAGAGCACACACTCAGGGGGAGCCTAAATCAAAAGTTTTCTGAACTGTGGTTTATTCATGTTTGTGTTTTGTGCTTTATAGTTTTAGATTTGTGTTTCTTATAAACTGCAAACTCGTGTGTGTGTGTGGATCGTTGTTGGATCTGTGGTCGTGTGTGTGTGTGTCGTACTTGATTCGTGTATGCGTAGGTCTTCTTAGATCTGCGTGTGTGTGTGGATTTATCCAGATCTTAGTGTTTGTGTGTGTGGAGTGCTGCACTTGTCGCAGCGTGTGTGTGTCTTGTTGATCCACTTGTTGGATCGTGTTGGAGACTTCGTCTCCGTGTGTGTGGGCAGGCGTCGTCCTGCGTGTGTGGTTGGAGCGTCGTCTCCGTTTGGGGATTTATCCCCGAGTGAAGTCTCACCGGATTTGGTGAGGGGTGGACATAGGATTACCGTCGTTGCATCCGAACCACCTTAAAAACTGATGTGCGTTGTGTGTTATTTGTGTGGTTTGATTGTTTTCGTTGTATGGTCGTGTATGAACGGAAAGTTTGAGAGAATTGGTTAATTAGTTTTCATTTGCTAATTATTGTTTACCACATATTTTGTAAAAAGGGTAAAAGTTTTCATAAAATTTGTTATCACCCAATTCACCCCCCTCTTGGGTGTCATTGATCGCGGGACTTCAATTGGTATCAGAGCCAAGGCTCTATTCTTCATAGATCTAACGATCTAGAGAGATCCAGATCAATGACTACCAATATGTACACCTTGAATTCTCCACCGGTGTTTGATGGTTGCAATTTTGATTTGTGGTTAGGAAGGATGTGCAGTCTAGTCAACTCGTATGATTCTAAGCTATGGAAACTTATCTCACATGGTCCTTATGAGTTGCCTAAAGACAAATCTGTCTGGACCGCAGATTCCAAGCTTAAACATGATCAAAATTGTTTGGTTCTAAAATTACTTATTACTGCAGTTGATTCTAACCATTTCTCTTTTGTCTCCCATTGCAGATCCACGAAGGATATCTTGGTTGGCTTAACCAAAGTCCGAGAAGAGCATGAAGATCAATGTCTTGTGACAGGCACGAGTGATCAAGGGAGTGATCAACAAGTTGAATCAAGCTCAAAGGTAAATTCTGATTCTGATAATGAAGATGAATTTAGCTATGAGGAGTTATTGATTGCATATGATGAGCTTGCTGATAAATATGAGAAGGTTAAGTTTGAAAACAAAAAATTGAAAAAGAATGTTGGACAAAATAAATGTGATTCTCCATGTAAAGAATGCTCGCACTTGAAGGAATTGATTGATGGTCATGTGTTTAACATTGAAATTCATAAATATCAAATTTCTTCTTTGAGAAATGAAAATAAAGAGCTGAGAGAGAGAGAGAGTAAGTCTTATGAACAATGGTCAAAATGAGTTTGCTCATGATAAAAATCTTGAAATAGAAAATGAGAAATTGAAGGAATTGAATAGAACCATTTCCGAAAGATTGCTTACTTTTGAAAAAGAAAAATCTATGAATATTGATCAATCTGAAAAAGTGCATGTTTTGTTGCAAGAAATTGAAAGTCATAAAACCATCAATGCTACTTTACATGAACAAGTCAACTCTTATGAAAATAAACTTCTTTCCTATGAATTGCACATTGCATCTCTTGAGAAAAAGATTATTGACTTGAATGCTTCATTGTCTAGATTTGTGAATGGTCAAGAAAATTTGGACAAACTGTTGGGGACGAAAGTGAATTTTCAAAGGGAAGGGCTGGGTTTTAATCCTGTGAACAAAAAAAAGTTTGAAAATAAAGTTTATACATCTTTTGTGCACAGTTCAAACATAGCCAGCACATCAAATGAAAATCTGAAAAAGAAAAATCATGTTGCACACACACATGCATCCACAAAGAAAATCAACTTGCATCAAAAATCTAAAAATGTTGCTAGCACTTCCATGCATGTTAACCATACTTCTGCCACACACACAACCAACTAGAAAGAAACTCACATGCTTTTATTGTGAAAAACATGGACATGCTATGCATAATTACTTCATTATGAAGAATGATGACTTGAGAGCATGTAGGAACCAAGCTGTTTTGAAAAATGCAAAGAAAGTCTTCACCACAAAACCTTCCATGCATTGTAATCACTGTGGTAAAAAAGGTCACACCAAGTCATACTGTTGGTTACTCATGAAGAAAGAGAGTTTTCACTCTACAAGTCATGCTCACATACATAAAACAGTAGAGCCAATGAGAAAGAAAAGTGTAATGCGACGTGTTCTCCCCCTTCACTTTGGTAAATCTGGAAATGTTAAGCATGATTATTTTCCTGTGAAAGATGATGATTTGAATGTTGTTAAGAAGTGGAAACCATGTGCAAATATTGCTACTAACCCACAAGGACCCAAAAGGATTTGGGTACCTGAAAATGGCAAATGAGAAATCTTTTTTACAGGTGTGTCTTTAGAATGTAAAGCATGAAATCTGTTTTCATCAAGAAGGTAAGGCACACGGATAAAGTGCCATAAGTCAGGTTGGAAGAAAAATTAAAAATGAAATTTGAAGATCAGGTGATATCTCTCCTACTTTCTGTAGTGAATGTGTCATGTCTTAACTTACTTTGTGTCACATAGTCATGTAATCTTGCATATGTCTGTACATGTATTTCATTCATAGTTGTTTGCATATTTGTGCGCATATCAATTGTCATATAGCATCTTTGTGTAAAGAAGACCTTGAAGATTCATCAAAACATGATTTCACTACATACACTGAGATTGCATATACTTTCACGTATTGTCATGTATAAGTTGAACATTGTGTATTCATGCCATAATACAATTGCAATCCCCCTGCCTTCATCATCCATGATTACATAGTATATTAAATGGTGACATGTGGAAGGGCAGGTTACGCATGTCTGAAAGCTATCACTACGCGTGAGGTGATCTTCGGATCTAAGTTCTCCGCCTTGTACTATGAGTCATTTACTTAAAAGGTTGCATATGGTGTTGGATTGTTACTAAACATCTTGCATTCATGCACACACTAAGGGGGAGCAACCACATTCGTCATATGAGCTTCATGTTTAGGTTCACACATGAGTCATGCATTGCATCTAGAGCTGTCTAGGGGTGTTGGTTGTTAAAATTATTTGTCATGTCATTATTAATAAATTTGAATCGAAATTGACAAACCAAACCTTTCTGTCTTTGGATGCAGATTATACTCCCAAAATCCAAATGATGGTGGGCTAAGCTTGAATCAACTGGAAGAATACCTTGAAAGGATGAAAATGATGAGAACCCTCTCAAGTTGCTACAAGAAGATGGGCTACTTTGTGTAGAACAACTTCCAGGATCGACTCAAGTACAAGGTGGTGAAAGTCTTGTACGTGTTGAAGTAAGTACCCAAGGCAAATCAGGTGAAAGGCTTGGAAGAAAATGGATTCTTAAAACAAAGGTAAGAAAGTAAAAGCTGAAATATCAACCCTCGTGAGGTTGGTGATTTTAGTGATTGAAGGTTTCCAATCTTATCTCCTGAACTAAGATAATTCAACCTTGTCAATTCATGCAATTACCGTCTTTGTCACTTGGTGACACTCTCAAGTGACAAGTATTGATTCTAAAAACTTGAATTATCATTTACTGGCAAGTTGTGATGAATGTGCCTAATTGATTGAATAAAATTGAAAATCTTGAAAGATGTGTATGAAGTGGTTGCATATTGAATAGTCTCAATTTGAATTGCATATCTGGTATATCAAATGGCTTCTGTGGAAGAGTGGATCATGTCCACTTGGAAGCATTCCCTATGCGTTGAGCTGGGTCTTCGGACTAAAATCTCCGCCTCGTACCAGATCTTGAAAATTGTGATTGGTTGATTTGTGAATGAATCCTTGAGCTGAGCTATGTAACTTGAAAACATGTTTGTGATTAAATGATTCATACATTTGACTTTTAGATGAATTCTCATCTCAACACTTGTGAATGACCTTTAAAAATCTGATTTTGAGTAATTCTGAAAATTGGGTTGCATTGCTTAATTTTAATCATTTATACACCATTATTCATAAAGGTCATGTCATGAAAAATATTTGATGATTCATGAATAGAATGTGGATGATTTCAATGAGAATTTTGCCACACTGACTTGAAAATCAAAGTTCTCATCTTGCTTTTGCATCTTGTCTTCCATTCTCATACAGTTATAGGTTGCATGCATCAGAATCCAATGCATTATATGCATTTAGTTCACTCAAATGAAAAACTAAAAACTCACACTTTGCACCCATGTTAATTTTACATTGCATTAGAATTCATGCATTAACTGCAGTTAGCTCATTCATTTGATATCAGAAGCTTTGCACTACATTGCATTTTGTCTTGGCATATTGCATTTCCATTCCACTACTATATGATCAAAGGTTGCATTGCATCAGTACTCATACATTAGCTGCATTCAATTAGTATCAGCTGCATATTTGCATTGCATGTTACATACATTCCCTCTGCATGCTTGTTTGCTAATTATATGTTATTCACCCCCATCCTTGTCATTTCTATGGCCTTATGTCTTCTTGATAAAAAATGTTACATTTGAGTCATTATTGGAGTGTTTCATGTCGTACACTCTGGGAGAGTTCTTATTTCATAAGTGCATCTATTTAGGGGGAGCTGCCATGTTATGAGTTCATGATATTTTCGGTATACATGCTGAATCAAATTCGCACACTTCATGCACAAAATGTGAGAATGAGTGTTAAAGATAAGGATATATGAATTTATTTTTAACACTCTAGAGATGTTAAACTTGCTGCATGTATGTTGAAGAGACAGTTGAGGAAAAAACTGCCTATCTTTGTTGAAAAATCTGAAATGAAAATGAAAGATAGAGCAATGCTCGGTCTCACTGAGTAAACTGGGCACATGTCACCTGAGACGTGATGTGGTTCATATCTGAAAAGTGTTGACTAGTATATCTGTCCATAATGAGGTGAAATGGTTCTGTATTCTGAGTAACCGGAGATTCTAGCATGAGCTCCATGCGTCTACTCGCGTAAAAAAGAATTATTTGAACCTGACCACTCTTGAAAAATTCTGACTATCTGTAAGAATGGTTGAGTTGAAAAATGATGGTGAAAACTCTTTGCGGTAGAGCGTAGCCTCCAATACGCTGTTCTCAAATTGAAGTACAGTCTGTAAAATGTCTCATTGTGTTAATCTGAAAATCTAAATATCCATATTGTAACTATCATTTTTCATGTTACTCACTTACACATCTGGAAATTTGATTCATTATGGATTCAAAAAATTGATTGAATCCTTTAGCAATTGCTTGAATCTCCTATATGATTGCACAATTTCCCATGTACTACATTGGATTTTCCCTGATTTTTACTGACTACGCAAGTCGATCCGCAGGCGAGGGCCCACGATGGCCAGAAGGGTTTCATGTTTTAATGTGCATGAATGAGGTGTGTGAAGGAGAGGTATATGAGATACACATGGTGAGATCGATGCTAAGATAAGGTAAGAGTCTCACCAATGGTTCTTGACAGTAAATGACATATATCACCTGTTTTGGATTGTAGAGGAACAGGGTGCTTATCCACATGTTTGGTTCACCGGGTGACTGCCATGTGTTTGATCCTGCAAGCAAGATAGTCAAGGTTAATACCATGCTTGTTCCCGTTGAAGAGGTTATGAAACATCTTGTCTCTTGTAAAACCAACATATGCAAACCAAGGATCAAGACCATGTAACCGTTCCCATTTGCCATCTCAACCATACATAAATAATAAGAGTATGAGCGATCAACCACAAGTTTAGTTATCATCACTTAATCACACATTAAGTTTAGTTATCATCAAAACCATAACTCAACAATCTCCCCTTTTTGATGATGACAAACTTAATGATAAACTTATTAATGATGATACAACAGAGTGGATATAACAGAATGACACAATCAATTTTTCTCCCCCTTTGACATAATCAAAAGGCGGGATAATGTAACTCTTTCTCCCACAATAGCAGTATCAAGCGAGCTGGAAGGAGCCAAATAAGGAAGAACAAGATTAACTCCCTTTGAAACAGCAATAGCCCATCATATCAAATCAGAAGAAGCAATGGCAAATCATAGACGAGCAAAGCAATATGATGCTAATCAGAAGAAATCAATTGGTGATTATTCTCACAAATCAATATGATACCATCCAAAGTAAATACAGTCAAGCATGTATTGATACCAATTGAAGGTGGTGATTGGTCTCAAGGATATGAACCAGTGGAGGAAGATGTGCACAGGATGAGGTGTTCAGCAGAAAAGCATTCAATATCTAGATCCCATGGCAGATTTTCACAACAAACAAGAGCAGGAGGACATAACAAAAGGATTTTCTTTGATTTCCAAATTTCCAAATTTTTATATTTTGGTTTGAAATGCATGAAATGCAACATATGCAAGTGATGACATGTGGGATGATTAAGAGCTATCAAACCAATACGTATATATACATGCAGCACAGCTCCCCCGTACTTATATAAGAAGGGAATGAGTATAAGAAAGATACAAGAGAGTCATGACAACCGGAATGCACATGTGTAGCACATGGGAAATTGTGCAATCATATAGGAGATTCAAGCAATTGCTAAAGGATTCAATCAATTTTCTGAATCCATAATGAATCAAATTTCCAGATGTGTAAGTGAGTAACATGAAAAATGATAGTTGCAATATAGATATTTAGATTTTCAGATTAACACAAGGAGACATTTTACAGACTGCACTTTAATTTGAGAACAACGTATTAGAGGCTACGCTCTACCACAAAGAGTTTTCACCATCATTTTCAACTCAACCATTCTTACAGATAGTCATAATTTTTCAAGAGTGGTCAGGTTCAAAGACTCAGTTGACACCTTCTAAACTATCAAGGGTGATGCCACAGACATGAACGGGCTACTAAAGGACTTAAGCGATGGAGCTGAAGAGGTTAACGGACCAATCTGGGAAAACCCGGGGTCTGCCCAGCTGGCGATCGACCGCCAGCTCAGGCGCGGTCGACCGCCCCTGCCAGCAGCTCACCGCCTACAGGGATTCACAGTGGCGGTCGACCGCCAGCCCAATAGCGGTTGACCGGAATTCCCAGAAACCAACGGCCAGCAGTTCTCTCAGTAGCGGTCGACTGCCAGCCTCTGCAGGTCGACCGCCAACCCCGATAAGCCAAAAATATTGACTTTTGTCCATCTCGAAAGAAGCATCTCCTCTTGCTATTGTTTAATCCCAAAGCCACCAAACCCTCCAGAATTTGTGGATCTAGTCTAGGGCTTGTCCATAGACCTTCCAAGGGTTATAAAACATCCCATTAGAGTCATAACCCTAATCATCAAAGAGATCCAAAGGGGAGACTGTCCAAGGAGGAAGAAGAGGTACTGTAGCTCCGTGAACAGTACCTCGTGCAGTAAGCTCTTCATCTATCTCCAATCCATTCAAGGTATTTCTGAAGCCATCTACCTCCAAGAAGGTTTAGAAGCAATCAAGGTTCAAATCTACATCCATACACCTCTTCATTAACTCAAGGTGATCCAAGGGAAGAAGAAGAAGGATGCTACAAGGAAAAAGGAGCCATTCAAGCATCATTTGAAGGTGCTCTAGCTCCATTTGAAGTCAGCAGTCTCAAAGGAAGAGAACAAGCTCACAAGCATCAAGAAGATACATGGATTTGTCCAAGGAAGAAGGAAGGGTACTGTAGCCGTGAGCAGTACTCCGTGCAAGAAGATCTACATCAAATACAAGGCCATTCAAAGCTATTCAAGTGAAGAAGGAATCAACGTGAACATCCAGAGCACACACTCAGGGGGAGCCTAAATCAGGAGCTTTCTAAACTGTGATTTATTCATGTTTGTGTTTTGTGCTTTATAGTTTCAGATTTGTGTTTCTTATAAACTGCAAACTCGTGTGTGTGTGTGGATCGTTGTTGGATCCGTGGTCGTGTGTGTGTGTGTGTGTCGTACTTGATTCGTGTGTGCGTAGGTCTTCTTAGATTTGCGTGTGTGTGTGGATTTATCCAGATCTTAGTGTTTGTGTGTGTGGAGTGCTGCACTTGTCGCAGCGTGTGTGTGTCTTGTTGATCCGCTTGTTGGATCGTGTTGGAGACTTCGTCTCCGTGTGTGTGTATGTTTTGGGGGCGTGTCCCCGTGTGTGTGGGCAGGCGTCGTCCTGCGTGTGTGGTTGGAGCGTCATCTCCGTTTGGGGATTTATCCCCGAGTGAAGCCTCACCGGGTTTGGTGAGGGGTGGACGTAGGATTGCCGTCGTTGCATCCGAACCACCTTAAAAACCGATGTGCGTTGTGTGTTATTTGTGTGGTTTGATTGTTTTCGTTGTATGGTCGTGTATGAACGGAAAGTTTGAGAGAATTGGTTAATTAGTTTTTATTTGCTAATTATTGTTTATCACATATTTTGTAAAAAGGGTAAAAGTTTTCATAAAATTTGTTATCACCCAATTCACCCCCCTCTTGGGTGTCATTGATCGCGGGACTTCAACTTCTGATAATCAAAAGATGAATGACATTGCTATAAACCATTTTCAAGCTGCCTTCACCTCCCAACCTCATTATATTGACAATGATAGTCTAAACTGCATTCCTCAAATGTTAACCCATGATGACAACAATTTCCTGAATGCTATTCCTACTGATATGGAAATCAAGGAAGCAATTTTTTCTATATCTCCTGACAGTGCCCCAGGCCCGGATGGCTTTACTGGGAGTTTCTTTCATAAGGCCTGGCTGATTATTGTTGATACAATTATCAAGGCTATTCAGGAGTTCTTCAGTCAAAGGAAACCCCTTCCTAGGTGTTTCACTGCTACCATTATAGCCCTCATTCCAAAGAACAAGAATGCAAGTGAAATTTCCGAATACAGGCCAATCAGTTTATGTAACTTTTCTCACAAGATCATCTCCAAAATTCTGAGCATCAGGCTAAGAAGATTCCTACCTTCTCCCATCTCTATGGAGCAAACAGCTTTTGTCAAAGGGAGGCACATTATTGAGAATATTGTTCTAGCTCACGAAATGGTTCAAGAGCTGGGCAGAAAAGTCAGAGGTAGTAATGTCATCCTAAAGTTGGATATGGCTAAGGCATATGACAGAATTGAATGGGATTTTCTATTTGCTGTACTGAAGAGGTTTGGCTTTAACAATCAGTTCATCAAGTTGCTTGAAAATCTGATTACAAATTGCTGGTTTTCCATATCACTTAATGGTGAGTCTGCAGGATTTTTTAAATCTACCAGAGGCATCTGTCAAGGTGACCCCATTGCTCCTTATCTTTTTATTCTGGCTCAGGAGACACTTAGCAGATTACTTAAGGATAACTTTGTTAAAGGGAAAGTGGGATGGTTTTCTGGACCAAGGAGGTGTCCTCTCATCTCCCACCTTCTTTTTGCTGATGACACACTAGTTTTTACAAATGCCAATACTGATTCTATCAGCAACCTCATGAACACATTAAAATCCTATGAGCAAGCCTCAGGTCAGCTGATAAATGTGGCCAAAAGTGGATATCTCATTCACCCTAAAACCAACCTTGCTCTTTAAAGAAGACTTGAGAATATCACTGGTTTTTCTAAACAAGCATTTCCACACAAGTATTTGGGTTATCCTCTGGTCTTGGGCAGAACAAAAAAAGTCTTCTTTGCTGGTATTATTAACACTATCCAGAAGCGTATAGAGGGATGGCAAACTAGATATCTCTCACAAGGTGCTCGATTGATTTTAATCAAGCATGTTCTTTCATCCATTCCCATATACATTTTAGCATCCGCCCCTCTCCATGCTGGCATACATCAGATTCTTGATAGATCCTTTGCTAATTTCTTTTGGGGATCCTCTACATATGGTAACAGAAAACACTGGAGATCTTGGAAAACTATTTGCAAACCAGTCTCTTAGGGTGGACTTGGGATTATGTCTCTCAGACATATGGATCTTGCCTTGCAAATTAAAATGCTTTGGAATGAACTGCATTCTAATTCACTCTGGGCTGAGTTTTTCAGGGTAAAATACATTCAAGATAGACATCTCACAGAGGTTAGTTTCAAAGCCATGAAAGGTATTAACAGAGGTAGCTGGATCCAAGCTAAAACACTGATCATGCAGAACCAGAGGTCAATTCTTGGTGATAGGGCTGAAACAAACTTCTGGAAGGATATCTGGCTGGGAAACATGACATTAGATTCACATGCTTCCAATGATAATATACCAAATTCAAATGTGACTGTCAGGGATGTCATTTTGAATCCTACTCAGGAGGATATTCAAACTATGGAATCAATTCTTCCAGTTGAAATTAGAAAAGTAATATCACCGGCCTTGTTGACCCCATATCCAGACCAAGTCATATGGTGTCTAACAGGTAATGGGACCTACTCGGTTTCTTCGGCATATAGAAACATGATGCACTCTCAAACGGCACAGTTGATGGAGATGAATCCAAATTGGAATTGTGTATGGTCCCAATGGATTCCAACCAAAATTTCAATTCTTATATGGAAGGTATTCTTCAACTGTCTGCCCACTGATCAAAATATTCAGAACTCAGGAATTCCAATATGCTCTAAATGTAGATGATGTCAGGAACATTCAGTAGAGAACAGTGACCACTTATTTGCTAAAAGTGATTGGGATGTGACCATCTGGTCTTTTTTTCAGTCTAAAGGATTGGAGACCGGAGGCAACACAATCAGAGATTTAAGCATTCAAGCAATACAAAATGCCTCAGGCAAATCTCTTTTTGGCCTCTTCACAATTGCAGTGATTAGTTACAGTCTGCGGGAAATATGGACTGCAAGAAACTCTGCTACTCACGAGGATAAAATTTCAAAGCCACAGAGCATGATACACAAAATCTTATCACAGGTTAAGCAAACCCTCTCCCTTTCCAAGCTTCAGGAAGGAAAGTATAATAGAAAGGAAACTCTTTCTGCATGTGGTATTCAGTTTTCTGCTAACAATGGGCCAATGGTGAAAATCATTAAATGGCAACTACCACCATGGCCATATCTAAAACTGAACACGGATGGCGCGTCAAAGCAGTCTGCAGTTTCAGGTGGTGGTGGAGTAATAAGGGATACCCATGGTTTTGTTATATTTGCTTAGTCTCACTTCTACGATCAAGCGAGTAGCATAATGGCTGAAGCTAGAGCACTTATGGATGGTTTAAAATACTTGAGAACTATCACTTCCCAGCCGAGCCAAATTGAATGTGACTCACAGATTCTGGTCCAAGTTATCAACAAAAAGATTCCATGCCCCTAGGAGATTCTAATATTTGTGAGGCAAATTCGAACCCTTCTTTCAGCAAATGATTCAATTACTCATATCTTTCGTGAGGCGAATAAAGTGGCAGATTCTTTAACAAATTTTGCTTGCAATACAAAATGTAATCTCTTTTTTTCTTCTCAGCAGCAACTTCCAAGCCATATTAAAGGTGCTGCTCGGTTGGATAAGCTAGGCATGCCTAGCATTCGATTGATGTAATTCTTTATATCTTTCATTATCAATAAAATTTGCCTCCTAGCTGTGCATTGGACCCCCCAATGTACCTAGGCAAGGTTTTTGATTAAAAAAAAAGAGAAGAGAGAGCGAGAGAGCAAGAAAAGTGAGAAAGCCAGTTTTCTGAGAAAATAGAGTACCGTAGAAAGGGTTGAGAAGAAGAAGAGAGTTTGAGTGAGGCTAGCAGGGAACTAGTAAGAAGAAGGAAAAATTAGAGCTGCTGTGAAATCAAGAGAGTGAGGGCAAGGAATAGAAGAGAGTCATCGAGTAAGCAGAAGAAAAGAACTGAGAGAAAGAAGAGAGTTCAGAGAAGAAGATCGTGAGAGGAAGAAGAAGAAGAGTGAATCATCTGAGCAGTGAAAAAGTGTGCAGCAAGAATTTCATGAAGATCTAATCGGTGTTGGCCTCTGGATCAGATCCAAGCCAACTTGCTCCTGCGTGAGCTATATCTTTCCGTGTTTTTTCTTTTTGATTTCTATCTTTGATTTCCTTACCATTTCAAGCAAGCTGTGTTACTCAGCGGGCGAGGTGTGTACCTCAGACAGCAAGCTATGATGCTCAGCTGTAAGTAAGCTGTGATGCTCAGCCGTCTAAGCTGTGAATCAGTGGAAGCAAGCTGTAATGCTCAGCGGTTCAAGCTGTTAGGCAGCGGGAAGCCTCACTCTGATTTGAGTGGGGGATGGACGTAGGTCTGTGGTAGTAGACCGAGCCATCTAAATCTTCTTGCTTCTTTTGTTAGGTTGCAATTCTGACTCACGGTAGATGAATGCTTAGGCGCGGTTCTATTGCATAGATTTATCCTATGCTCTTCGTAATTCACCATGTGTCTAATATGGTTCTGTCTAACAGTTGCATATATTTGTTGAGTGCTTGCTGGGTGTGCAGGTTAAGTGTTCGAGTGAGATTCACATAAGGACAACTGGTCAAGTGTTCAAGCGTGTGTCTCATGAGAACATATGTTTAGCTTAGCCAAATTGTTTTGACTTCCGCATGATTTCTAGGTATAGTTTTTAATTGGGCAAAATTTTTGAAGGGGATTCATTCACCCCCCCCTCTGAATCTCGGTTTGCACCACTACATCGTTCCAACAAAACGTCCACATGCATTCTGGCTTGAAAACGGGTCCTTCGCTTGGGCGCCATTAGTTCTAAAACATGAAAGAAAACACACAAACGAAAACAAAATTAATCGCATAAAACAACCTAAGCCAACGATTAGTGGTACACATGGACTTGTTCTAGACTATTGTAATTATAGGTCCTTATACACCACCACAAAACTACGGTCTGATACAACTGTAACGACCCAGAAATCCGAATATCGGGAGATACGATACCACTAGGACCCTGAGATGCCACCCAAGAGTTGGTGAGGCTCCGAAGGGTTGGAAAGAGTGATGTGGGTGCATAAAGATCTACAATTATAGGCGCAAATTAATTAAATAACAACATTAGGCAGAAGCAAGTTTACATTACCAAAGTGTTATGAATATACATTAGTCCATAAGTACAAGTACAAGTCCATAATTATACAAGAACAAAACAAGGACAACTACACGGGGCATACCCCGGTTCAGACCACGCTGGCTACTAGGACTATCCGCCAAAACCACGCGGGAAACCCGAAGACTGTTGCGCCTCACCTAAAAAGTAAAGGGTGAGTCTCATTTCATTAACTCAGTAGGGGTCCCGCAGATCTCTACCTCGCAGCTAAAATCACAAGAGAAACAAGTGACGACAATGAATAATATAATGTCAAATAATGAAAGCCGTGCAGGAATATTAATAAATGAACAATTAAATAATCCACAGCTAAACATGAATTACTACATTGGCTACATTTAAATTGAATCACATAAATAACATGAGAAACATTTAATTTCCATTAGAGTCTAATTTCCACAATCCAAGTGGCAGGAGAAGTAAACCACTAGAAGTAAGAACAGACGCATCCACTAACAACGTACACTGCACCTCGAGTGCCTCCCAGTCGCCTCGAACATGACAATTGAGGCACCATAACAGTAACCAAGAACAAGGACTAGTCAGGGTCGCGCTCGTCAACGCGGATCCAACGCCCCCAACCACGTGTGCACATACAAGCTCAATGCCTTTAGCTAGTTCCCCCTCAGTCGGACGCTAACTGCTAGGCAAGGGGGCCCACGGAAACTAGCCTAAAAACTGTACACCGGGACTGCCCCGCCACCTCTCCTAGGTGGGCCGGCACTAAAGGTCTTCAGGCTACAACTAGTGGGTCAGTCACATAGGAAAGAGAAGCCAACTCAAATGGGACATAAATACATGTTACAAACCATCATAGCGTGTGAAAGTACTAAAGGCACGACCCCAAACACAAGGCCGAACGGAACACAGCTGAGAACAAGGTTGGAGACAAGTGGCGATCCTCACTGGGCCGCCACTGTCAAGTGGCAGTCATGGGGATGACCACTACTTGAAAGTGGCGGTCACCCCTATGACCGCTACTTGCCCACCGCCTTGCCTCACGGGAAGCGGTTTCTATGGAGGCCGCCTTCCCTTCCAGAGGCCAGGTAGCGGCCTGATGGGGACCGCTATCTGTCTGGATGAACCGAAACATGCCCTATCCGTTTTAAACCCCTCCCCAATCGATCAAATTGACGAGATTACATGAAAATAACATGTTTCCTGCTGTCAAACATCATTTCCACAACATTTGGACTCCAAAAACATAAGGAACAAAGCTATATAGAAGATTAAACAACAAGGGTTTCAGGGATCATATTCCACATGAAATTTTTGATTAAACCAACCATTTTTACGTGCTTGTAACTACTCAAATCAGTAGGAAAACATGCAAGGGCAAGGTAGGATTCTATACCCCTACCTAAAACCACGAAATCACGACGTTTAGGTGTGATTCCTTGCGCCCAAAACCTTCCCCACGCCGAAGGAGAAACAACCACCACACGAACCACCGATTCTCGACCTCACAAACACTTCACCGTCGCCCCGAGCTCGCCGGGTATATAATCCTACCTTGCCAAAGGCATTGAGCTTGTATGTGTACACGTGGTTGGGGGCGTTGGATACGCGTTGACGAGCGCGACCCTGACTAGTCCTTGTTCTTGGTTACTGTTATGGTGCCTCAGTTGTCACGTTCGAGGCGACTGAGAGGCACTCGAGGTGCAGTGTAAGTTGTTAGTGGACGCATCTATTCTTACTTCTAGTGGTTTACTTCTCCTGCCACTTGGATTGTGGAAATTAGACTCTAATGGAAATTAAATGTTTCTCATGTTTATTTATGTGATTCAATTTAAATGTAGCCAATGTAGTAATTCATGTTTAGCTGTGGATTATTTAATTGTTCATTTATTAATATTCCTGCACAGCTTTCATTATTTGACATTATATTATTCATTGTCGTCACTTGTTTCTCTTGTGATTTTAGCTACGAGGTAGAGATCTGCGGGACCCCTACTGAGTTAATGAAATGAGACTCACCCTTTATTTTTTAGGTGAGGTGCAACAGTCTTCGGGTTTCCCGCGTGGTTTTGGCGGATAGTCCTAGTAGCCAGCGTGGTCTGAACCGGGGTATGCCCCGTGTAGTTGTCCTTGTTTTGTTCTTGTATAATTATGGATGTGTACTTGTACTTATGGACTAATGTATAATCATAACACTTTGGTAATGTAAACTTGCTTCTGCCTAATGTTGTTATTTAATTAATTTGCGCCTGTAATTGTAGATCTTTATGCACCCACATCACTCTTTCCAACCCTTCGGAGCCTCACCAACTCTTGGGTGGCATCTCAGGGTCATAGTGGTATCGTATCTCCCGATATTCGGATTTCTGGGTCGTTACAGTTGGTATCAGACCGTAGTTTTGTGGTGGTGTATAAGGACCTATAATTACAATAGTCTAGAACAAGTCCATGTGTACCACTAATCGTTGGCTTAGGTTGTTTTCTGCGATTACTTATGTTTTCGTTTGTGTGTTTTCTTTCATGTTTTAGAACTAATGGCGCCCAAGCGAAGGACCCGTTTTCAAGCTAGAATGCATGTGGACGTTTTGTTGGAACGATGTAGTGGTGCAAACCGAGATTCAGAGGGGGGGTGAATGAATCCCCTAAAAAAATTTTACCCAATTAAAAACTATAACTAGAAATCGTGCGGAAGTCAAAACAATTTGGCTAAGCTAAACATATGTTCTCATGAGACACACACTTGAACACTTGACCAGTTGTCCTTATGTATGAGATTGATGTGTGGCAAGACTAAGAAAGATAAGATTAGAAGTGAGCGCATTCGTAAAGACTTGGGGATAGCCCCGATTGATAGTAAAATGAGAGAAAATAGACTCATGTGATTTAGACATGTGTTTCGGCGTCCTAACTCAGCGCTGATTAAAAGATATGATCGAACTCTTAATGGATGTTAGTAAAAGAGTTCGGGGAAGGCCTAAAATGAGATGGTGTGATATTATTAGGAAAGACATTAGTTTCTTGGGTTTAAATCTGAATATATCACTTGATAGAAATCTTTGACAGAACATGATTCATGTAGTTGATCCTAAGTAGTTGAGATAAGACTATGACGACGACGACGACGATGATGATGATGGGGGATTTGATGGGGGAATGAAATAGACGAAAAAAAGTGACATAATATTTTGCGAAGGAGATCCAAGAAGTGGCAACTCGACGGCAGACAAAAAAATATCGGACAAACGAATCCTTGGCAAACATATAAAAGAGTAGGACATAAAGTGGGGGCAAATCAAAATATAAAGCTTCCATGGAGTGTATAACTTGTGGTCAAGTTGATGTTTTGAAAGGATTAGCATCTCATAAGAGCGCGAGTATATTGTCAAGCACCGTGATTATCATATTAGATTTTGAATTGCAACTAACCCCAAGAAATAGGTAAAATAATAGTGAGATTAGGTTGAATCCACGAGGAGGGTATGATTTTGGATTTAACGCTTTGATTTGTGCATAAAAAAGGGAAACTACAATGAAATTTATCGAGAAATTAATTGGAACGAAAGCAAATGAGTGACAAACTGAAAATAAAAAAATACAATTTTTTAAAATAAAATTCCTCATAGGGGAGTACGTAGGAGAGCGATCACCCCCTCGAAAAGGTGATGATTAACCGCTCCACCACTACACGCCTAAGAGGTGAGAAATTTATTAGATAAAAGAGCAAAGGTACAAGATCAACGGGGCATACCCCCGAAGGACACCGGCCTAAATACCAACTACACTCTTAGTGAAGGAAGACCTAAGCGGTATGTGACAAGAGACCCAAAGCTACTTCTAGGAAGTTCAAGTGAAGAATGAAAAGCAGTGTTTACGCAACCAAGACAAGCATATGAAGCTAAACTGTCAGCCAACTTATTAGCACACACGATACACATGAGAGACAACAACCCCAGAAGAAGCCAGGAACTCGGACACCTCTCGCCACCAGCGTAGGCAGCGCCAAGAAGGAGCAACCCCAGAAAGAAACGAAGATGCCAAGATAGCAGAATCAGTGGAGATGGCAGCAATAGAAAGACCATGCTCCTTAGCCAACCGGATGCCATCATAGAGGGCACGGGTTTCTGCTACCAAGCTATTGCCATAACCATAAAAATGGGCAAAGCCCAGCAATAAGTTGCCACCACCATCCCTAACACAGCCTCCTCCCCCACAGATCCCTGGATTCCCCTTACACGCACCGTCAACATTAAGCACCAGCCCCTGAATGGGCGGAATCCACCTGACCAGCTTCACTTTCGCTTGAGTGTAGCAGATATTGAAGCCATAAATGGAAATGTCCATTTGCTGTTGTTTTGAAGGAAGAAGCTTGAACGTGACCTTCTCTAAGGCAGCACTGATGCTAGAGTGAATGGAGTGCATAATCTTGGCTATGCCAACTTGCACACCCTCAAAGCGCTTTAGGCACCTCGCCTTCCAAACTTCCCATACAATAAGCAGAGAAGAATAAAGAACAATAAAACCAGTCGGAGTACGAGGCTTGCACTTGGCCCAAATATCCCATAAACGGGGAGTGATCTGATTTTGAATACCAATACCAGGCTCCATGAGGGGAAGTATCCAAGACCAAAGACCAGAAGCAAAATCACTCTCGATGAAAAGATGATGTAAGTCCTCAATATGGTGAACCCAACAACAGCTGCAGCAAGATGCAAGAGAAATACCACATTCAGCTATGCTCACATCTACCGGAACAGCACGATTAATGAGACGCCAAGCAAACAATGAAGCGCGTCGAACAAAATGGCGATTCTAAATAAGACGCAATGGAGATCTCAAAACACCTTTTGGCCGAAGTAACTCATAAGCACTCTTGGCTGAAAAAACCCCCGATGATGTTAACGACCATATACAATGGTCCGCATGCGCAGAGAGGGTGATGCCATCCAGGGAATTCTCTACCTGTAAAAGAGAGCGAAACGGATGGCATCTATTGAGAATGACATCTCGAACAAGAGCCTGCAGCCCTTGGTAAGACTGTGTCAAAGAGAGGCGCAAAGGCTTACTGCCAGCCCAACAATCATCTAGAATATTAACCCTACGACCATCACCAATAACCCAACAAATGTTAGATTTAACCACATCACAGGCAGAAAGAAAAATCTTTTTAGGAATGCCATGAGGGCAGAACCGAAATGAAAAACTTTGGCAGTCAAACTGGAGACGCTGCCTGGCATAAGTAGCCCAAAACGAATCACCCTGAGAAATATGTCAAACCATTTTCGCAGCCAGTGATAGTTGAACACGCCACAAGCTCCTGACACCAAGCCCTCCTTCAGCAAAAGTACGCTGGATGACAAACCAAGGGACCCAACGCCTCCGCCGATGATCATCCACATCGCCCCAGAAGAATGACGCACACAGCCGCTCAATATATGTGACAATAGCCTTGGGCATAGCTGAGGCTGCAGCAAGGTAAACCGGCAGTGCGCATAACACTGAATTGATCAGCGTCACCCTGCCAGCCTGAGCCAAGAACCTGCTTTTCCAGGCACCAATACTGCCATTAACCCTCTCAACAAGGTGCTTATAGTCGGCAACATTAGTTCGGCCAGGCCTGAGGGGAAAACCCAGGTACGAAAGGGCCGCAGTGTGTGGACGATAACCTGTGACATCAACGATGTTTGCGACTAGCCTCTGAGGAGCATTCTTAGAAATAAGAAAGCTACTTTTAGCAGGATTAATTTTCTGGCCCGAGCATGTCTCATAAGCACCAAGGAATCGCATGAGCTTCCTAATGTTAGATACATGACCATTTAGAAAAACAAGAGTATCATCAGCATATAAGAGATGAGAAACCACCAGACAACCTCTTGGGCTAGAATATGGGATCAGATTGCCATGCGTACGCTGCCGCGTTAAGCCCCGACTAAGCACTTCTTGCATAATGATAAATAAGGCAGGTGCAATGGGATCCCCTTGTCGCACACCACGAGAAGAACGAAAGAACCCAGCTGGAGAACCATTAAACTGGATAGAGAACCAACAATTCGATAGAAGTGCAGAAATAAGTGAAATGAATTGGCTGCAAAAACCGAATCTCTGAAGAACTGTCAGAAGGAAGTCCCACTCCACTCTGTCATAAACTTTCATCATATCTAGTTTAAAGATTACATTGTGCCCACGCACCCTTCTGCCTAAATCAGAAACCAGCCGGCGAGCCAAGGAAATGTTATCTAATATAAACCTTCCTTTAACAAAAGCTCCTTGTCCCGTCGAGATGATACTAGACAAAATAGATGACAACCTAGCACAAAGAATCCTGAAAATAATCTTGTACGAGAAATTGCACAAACTGATGGGTCTAAACTCACCAAAATGAGAGGGACTGGGAACCTTCGGAATTAAAGTGATGAGGCTGGAGGTAATCCCCTATCTATTACAATACAAAGAACAAAGAAAATTAGAGTTGAAATAGTAAAATTGTGACACAGTTAGTCTAGACATTAATCTGAGGTTCACCGGAACTCTTCCAACTTAGAACTTCTCTCCGTCTAATCGTGAACTCCTAAAAAAAACTATCTCCACCTACCAACTGAAATAACCCCTTATGCTTCCTAACCATGAGAAACTAACCAGAAGCAAAAAACAATTCTTCAGAAAACAAAAACCCTAAAACCTAAGAGAAAAAATCTGGAACACGAAAGTAAGATGAACACGAAAGAAAAGTTATCTCCATCCTTCTCTCTACTTCTACCTCAACTACTAGTCCCTCGACATGACATCCAAGCGGTCTTTAAATATGTTTCAATGTCTTTCGAATTTCCTTGGGAAAATCTCCTTCACAATTTGGACTCTTGACGCCTTCGTGATTTTTTCTTATCGTAACAACATGCATGCACTCCATTTTCTTTCTTCTCTTCTTTATTATGTCACGAAAATCTGCCTTCCGTACGTGCGTTTCCTTCTATTTGACAACGAGCACCTTCTTTCCTTCTTGTGTACAACAACAGTAAAAGGTCCCTCTTGGGATGCGAAATCAATTTCCTATAATATTTCGATAATTTATAGGAAGAGAAAGAATAATAATCCAGCAAAATCCATATAAATAAAGTAAATAAATCCTTCGTGATTCCCACTTGGACGATAGCCATCATTCAACTCTACTCAGTCCTTGACGAATTATCGTCCAACTTTTCAGTATCGTCTAAATTTCATGCATCGTCAAAGTTCTCGGTTAGATGAAATCCCACCTATATGTCACACATAGATGATGTTCCATCTAATTCTTGTACTTACACAATGTTTCATCTAATTTCTTTTCATATAGACGATATTCCGTCTAATTGTCAACTAGACGATGCATCATTTACCTTCTCCTTAGGTGATAACTCAATTAGACAATGATTCTTCAGTTAGGCGAAACTTTGTCTACTGTTTAGTTAGGCATTGCTCCGACTACTTTCCACTTAGGTGATACTTCACCCACTTCGGAATTAAACGATGCTTCATTCGCCTATCTCATACTTCTTAGATGATACTTCATCCACTTTTGCCTACTTAGGTGATACTGCATCTATTTGGCCCTTATACGATAGCCTTTTCGTCTAACACTTGTTTCTGGACCCTGATTTTCTTCTAAATTTTCCAGATCTTTCCATTCTACTTCGTGTAAACATCTACATTCACAATACAAAAGTGCTGATTTTAATGAAAGTATTTCTATCAAAAGTCTACAAATAATGTGAAAAATATGTGAACTATCAATGCCCCAAAAAAATTAACTACCAAACTTAAGAGATAATGCAAGGGGAAAGAAAAAAAGAAGCAACCGAAAAATATAATACCAGTTCAACAATTTCCATTATCTCCAGTATTTCAAAGGGCAGCTGAAAGATATTACAAGAAATTCACAATTGCCATTGGTTTCAACGAACAGACATTTGCATAATATTACACCAATTTCACAATTGCCATTGGCCTCAAAGGACAGGCACTTGAATTCCATTTGTGAAGTGTAATATGTACAATAAACAAAACCCAAACTCATTAAGCCAGACGATTTTTGCAGTGACTTCACAATGAGTAATAGACATTGAATGAAAACAATAAAAGGCAACAGCTGGATCCACTCTTCAGCTTTCATTTCCATCCGTCATTCATCATCTTCTTCCGGGAGTGCAGCATCATCTCCAACCCCTTCTAGGAGTGAGTCCACATCCTCACCCAATTCTGCCAACCTTGCACTCAGCTTCTCTACCTTGCTTTGTTCCTGCCCCAGACAAACGAGCAAGTCATTTAATTCTGCTTCGCTCTCCTTCTCGGCTTCTTCCTTTGCTTGAGCCCTAATTGTCTCCACATCCGGATAGGGCTGACCTCCCTTCCTTAAAGCTTTCACTTCAGAATCTAGCTGGAAATTGGTCTGTTCTAGGCTGCTATAGGCATCCGATAAGCTCTTCAGATCGGACTCCAATTTCTCAACCAAGTTCTTATACATAAGAGCCTCAGATTCAATTTTGGCCTTCTCTGATCTGAGAGTCTCAACTCTTCTAGCAGATTCCTGAAGGTCTCGTTGGAGATTCTCCGATTGAACTCTTTCTCGTCCACTGATTGGTTTCTGAGCAGCGTCAGAATCTCCACCTGTCTTCGCCAAATCCTCAGCTAAAGTGGCATTGCGACCAAGAAGATCCTTCAAAAGGAGGGCAAAGAGACATTATCACCAAAAATGTAGATCACCAGGAATCTAAACATGGAATTAACTAACAAGAAGATATGTCCAACAACATAAGTGATGGGGGGAAAGCTCAATAAAGAACAATTAAAGCATGAGAGAGAGGACGGGAGGGAGAGGGGTTCACAAGAATGTCTCAACATATCGTCACCCTAAATGGAAAAAGAAGTGGACAATTTCATGAAATCAGTAGCAAATGGAAAGAAAAACTACAGAAATTTCAAAGTCTGAATAAATCTGAGATATTCACAAGAAACAGAAGCAGCTGCTTTGATCCTGATGTCTCACCACCGTATGCAAGTTCGCCAGTGGGAGGGACCCCTAAAAAGTTGCCAGTAATGATCTTGACAAAATTAACATTGGATAAAGTTTTAGACCTCGAATAAGGAGTTTTACTTTTTATTTTAAAATATTATCTACAACCGGAGACGTTGAAAACTCTGACTAGGAAAGAAACTGTACCCCATGCAACCTAGGTGAAAACAGACCTGCATCTCAATACACTGCTTTTCCACAAACAATTTCAACCGCTTTATGTAATCCCCATCGGCCTCTCCACTCTTCTGCTCCAGTTCGGCTGGGACAACTGCAACTTTACTCTTTGGGTGACTGAACACCTGTACAATGCCTTCTCTAATATCAACCTCCAACTTTTTAAGAAAATCAACAAATGGAACATCAAATATTGCAAGTAGAATTGGATGCTCAAGCTTTTGATTCGTTCTATCATTTTCAATCACTTCCACATCAGTTGTACTAGCTGCACTAGATCTTGTAAGAGGCTTTCGCTGTTGGACTGATGAGGCAGATATGATAGTAAGACTCTTTTGCAACTCATCAAAATTCAAGAAATATGAAGTCAGACCAATCTTTTGGCTAATAGCATCAACCACAGAAAATGCATCCTTGTTGCTCTCGCCAGCTCTTTTATTGTAGATAACACACTCCCCTAGAACCATGGAAGCCAATCCTCGTATATATGTAGTGGTATATGGGCTAGAAACTTGCTCCAGTAAATAAGTAAGATGTGCAGCTGAATCTAGAAAGCAATGGACAGCATCCGGATAGCCTGCAAACCATGTGATTAACAACCGGAGTATGACTGGCGTGGTGAATGAATTTGCAGCTGAGATTCCACTGCCTTGGTCATCATCTTTATTTTTAGTTGAGGTAGTGAGTGCCAAGTACTTCACAAGGCGGTGCAATAGAGGCTCTCGTGAACCAAAGGAGGGAACTGGAGCATCAAGGTCAATCCGCAGAATCTGTAATACATAAAAAGGTTTGGACGGCATAGTGAAAAATGATTCAGCCACTCTCATATGCAGCTAGCAAATATGAAGGGAGAAAAAAAATCAAAAGTGTATCTTAGTGAACTCAAGCAACCACAAGGATCCAACTTTTAAAGAACGAAATTTAGAACTTACTTGCCAAATTTGGTCATGAGGATACCAAGGGCATCTAGATTCAAAATCTACCTATCCTTATGGAGCAAAACCAAATTGAGATTCACATACATACCCGTTCTTTGCTCTGGATATTGTCCTTGAGTATATGAAAAAGAACACTAGCAGCTCGGCTACTTGTCTGCACTTGAAAATAGAAGTTTGTTCAATTTTCAAAATGTTGTCAGAATTAAATATATTTCCAACAAAAACCTTTTGTCAGGTGGCTATGCTTATTTTATCACAATATGTTCGAAATAATGTCTAACTATCTCATTCTCTTGAAATACTGTACAAAATGTGTACTAAGAAGCTATGCCATGTTTTATTTACTACTGATTGTCCCAGACCTCAGCATTTATTTCTAAATGATTAGGCAAGTGTAATTCAAGTCACTGTATGCTATGAAGTCCAGATTTTACTACACCATCAAGATGCAGCGTAAAGCTCATCTAGTGTACATTCACTTTTTAGTAATTGTTGTCATGGAATGAGAAAAGAAAATCACTAGCGAGAAAAAAACAGTGACTCATGAAATGGGCAAGGGGGAGAAAAGGCAATAAACCATAATGTCCTGTATGAGGATTGTGGTGCAGGATGTATTGTATTGTATATAGATGTGTGTATATATATATATATTGCAATGAAAGGATATAGGGAAAAATGGAAATTACCTCAAGATCCCCATCAGTCTCATCAAAAAGCAGACCATGTAACAAGATACTGCCAATTCAAGACAAGTGACTTCAGAGAGCAGATTACCAAAAGGTGAAAGATCTTACAACAGTTAGTGGTGGAGAGATAAACATTATTTAACCAGTTTAAATAACAAACAAAAGAATTTTATGCTAGTAGACAAGATAAATTAAGAAGTAAAGTTATTCCTTCAGCAAACCTCCCAAATGATATGTTACTACCGCCTTCGAGAGAACCATGAGGGACTGTATGTGGCTGAGAAGTCATGGTGGAAGCTAACATTACTTGTCCGGATTGATTTCCCTGTTGATGTAACACTATACTATTTCAAATTCAAGGAAACAGCAAAAAATTCCCAAATCTCTGAAATGCTAAGATTGCTCAACATAATGGAAGCATGTGTTTGTATGTATAAGATGATTTCACACACTCCAAAACCCAATGTGCACATGAAGATCCCATGAGTAATAAAACTAAAGAAGAATAGAACAGTTAGGGGTGTCAATCAGACCAAACTGGGCCGAGAAAACTAGACTGATTCCATTTATTGGCCCGGCCCGGGATCAAAGGCCCAGGTTCATATAAATAAGGAAAAAAAACTAAACTTACCTCTCACATCCTCACCACCCACACCACCGCATCTCCCTCCCTCCCTCCCTCCCCCTCTCTCTCGATCTTGAAGGGCCTCCACCGCCACCCCCTATCCTCATTCTTCATGGCCGCCTGCTGCCGGGGGCAATCCTTCCCCATAGCTTGCCACCAGAGACCCTCCTCCCCATTGCTGGAGATCACCGCCTCCCACTAGAACCCACAGCCTCTCTCTCTCTCTCTCTCTCTCTCTCTCTCTCCCACAGGTCAGACTCACTAAAACCGGGCTTTTTCCTCTCTCTCCCCCCCCACCACACAGGCCAGACTCACTAAAACCGAGCTTTTTTCCAGGACTGGGGCAAACTTTTAGTGACCAGGCTGAGCCCGGGCTTGGTCAGGCCTGGCCCATTGATACCCCTAGAACAGTGGTGTCAGATTAATACAGCAAGAACAAGATTTGTAGTTAATGTGTGCACAGAATTCACATTCATGAATATACACATTCGAATGTATATTGCAGAAACTAATGAATATGCATGAATCATTGACCGGAGGGGGAATAAGTTGACCCGTTTCTATCCATATCAGTAAACACTCCGAACCACAGTTTACATGCACCACATAGTGGAGAGAACTATTATAACATGGTTAGATAGTTAACATTATCTTTATTGCATCATTAAAATTTTCAATGCATACAATAAAAGAAATTTTGGCATTACCTATTCATTCTTGAGAGGTGCTAGCTACCCGTCCCGGAGGGGTAACCGTCCGGGACGGGATTGGTGCATGGGGGTGGGTGCATTGTGCCCACCCCCTGTGCACCAATCCTGTCCCGGATGGTTACCCCTCTGGGACAGGTAATAAGACTTTCCCTTCATTCTTTGCACATTACTAGGAAATTTACACAATCAAACAACAAGAAATTATGTGGCATATATAGACATAGAAAAAGATGACCTCACAGAAGCACTTGAAAACATGGTCTGCTGCAATGAATTCTTGCAAAATGGTGCTCCGCAGAATGATATGCAAAATAGAATTTAGAGCAGGTTCAGCATGAGGTTCCTCTCCAACCATTTTGTTTGCCAGAGCGTCAACATTTTGTAAATTTTTGAAAACCAAATTGCCAATGCATCGTAATGCCTGAAATAAACAATAGAGAGCCTATCACATGAGCAACTCACAAGTTTTCCATGGTCATTATACCATGATGGAACATAATGCCAATCTTCATTTAAATGGAGAGGTAAACTAATATAATGAGAGCAAATATTAAAACAATTTTCATCATTTAAGATAAAATAATATATCTTTATATTTTAAGACTACAAAATGCAGCATCAATCCATCTTGGCACACTCAGAGAAAATGAATGAATAGAATGTTGTGAAATCATGACCAGATACTCTATAATGACGTATAGGCATCTCTTGTACATACAGAACTTCCAGGTTATCAACTTTATGATATGGGAGGGAAGCAGTTTTCAGCATACAGATAATGTACAGGTATTGAAATTCCGAGACATTGCAGAAATATCACTCAAACTGATGTGTTAGAGACCTTTCAAGAGAAAATCACTGAGAGAGAAAGGGAGGGGGAAGAGAGAGAGAGATGTTGTAACAAGAAAAATTCATTCACTCTATTTGTTTGTATTAGAGTTTCATAACTAGATCAAAAGCAGCATAGTTTAGCTTGAAAATTTTTGAGAATTCTTTTCTAGAAAACAGTAGACAACATAATCCTCGGCTATGTTGTAAATAGTCCTTGAATAATATCACCATCTTACCGAGCAGCGAACAGCAAGTGAAGCCCATTGGCTTTCTACACCCAACATCAAGAGATGATCCAATATTTTTTTCTGCACATTATTAAAGGTCATATTCACACTTAAGTTAGAGATAGAGAATCTAGAAGTTAGGTCCACAAAGAAACATCAATGCGGTGAAAGGACATGATGCACACCTGCGCCAACAGAGTTTGATTAGATAATCGATTAGCATCCTTTCCTGGTTCACCATCTCGGCCTCCCACAAGAAGCAGTTCAACTGTTTCCAATGCACTGAGTAGATTTACTGTCTATTAGAGTGGTGTTTGTTTTGGTATGCAACAAAGAAAAGAGAAGTCAGATATGTAAAAAAAACATATGGATATGCAAGGTCATCCCATTTGAAAACATTCAGATTATAACAAGGAAAGAAAAGAGATCAGAGTAAGATGAGCCTACAGAGACAATATTCTCAATACAGATTTTACCTTTTGTTGGGTGAAGTTGTAAGCGCTGCCTCTGTGAAGCTTCAGTATTGACACTACGGGCTCAAATCCAATAGTTTCCCTCAATAATATCTACATCAGAAAGATAAATAGTGATTCTAGAAGATATATTCTTACATAAACAGCTCAATAGTGCACGAACCTGGTTGGATGCAGTGTTCCTAATGAGATTGTTCAGTAACTCAAGACAATCCTGTTCAGGAAACAGAGTTTTAGTGGACAAAGATTACATCGGTATGAGAAGGTGCAGTCACAAACTTGTTCATGCTGTGATACATCATACATGATATAATTCAGATGTTGAACTAAAGACTATTAGCCTATCACATGATTTAATCATGACTTAAGGAATCTAGGTATTCATACTAGGAATACCTCCTCTTTTCATATCACAGTAAACATTCTTTTATTATCTTCGGGTTCTCTACGGCTGCAAAGCCATGTGGAAATAAGGTATCTCACATGGGAACTCTTTTTGTTGCGAATCCCCTAGGCCCACTTTGAAATTCGAATAGGATAAGGGGGGTAAGGCACCTGATGAGAGAGTGTGTGGGCCCCAAGGCACGCCTCTCACACACACGGTTGTTACCCGGGGTCTGGCAACGTATTCGAGCCCAATCGCTCGAGTACGCTACCCCGGTCCTGATTTCAAAATGGGCCCTAGCGTTCAGGAGTTTGAGTTGTTTGCCCATTTTTTTCCTAGGAGCATGGTCAGGGCCAAAGTTGTCCTTTTACCAGGGAATTGGAGTTTCCTTGTCCCAGGCTCTACTGACTATCAAAACCAAGGGTGGAGTCTCTTCTTGTGTGCACATGTGGTCAGGACCAAAACATCACGGTAAAGCAGGCCATGTGACCCAAATACTACCCTCCACTCCTTTTTCAGATACATGTTCTCCTACTAGGAGATTAAGTGGAGGTCGTGTTGAGTTTAATTAGGGGACTACTCAACCCAGTGTACAATAACTACATATTAAAGTATGCATAATTGATGCAGTAACACGTAGATTCACCAATGCTAAGTTTTCAGTCTGTATTCAATAAACAAGCCCTAAGCATATGACAGCTTACATAATGTGTGAACAACAAAAGCACATGGAATAGCTAAGAATCACAATGCATATTGCATTCCCAAACCATGTCGAAAGCAAGGAAACAAGAACAAAAAACATCAGCGTAGCAGAAAGTCAACCAGCCATCACGACCTTATAAAATAAAGTTATGCTTCAGAAGATTTACGACATGAAAATCAGAAATGATACATGAGAAATATACCCATATGATGGAAACCATTGGATTCAATTGTCAACTGGTCCTGTCAGAAAGAGGAGACTATGGAACAGAGACGTAGCACATGTTGTCCTAAAATGCACCAGTAAATTGAGCAGGTTTTGCATGAACATTTTAGCATGTTCTATCTGATTGGTAACTCGACCAGTATTATTTAGAAAAAAGGATGCAAGAACCATCAAAATAAGTGAAAGAGAGCAATTTAAGGTGCCTAGTTTATGTTCAATCCAGAATAGTGATAACAAGGAAAGAGTAACAATTGAAGTATGTCCAATGATCAGAGAAGAGGTGGTGAATAAGTAACCAGAAAATGAAGAGAGCTGCCAAACTCTGTCGCAGCATTCACGACTTTAAGATAATAGAATGAACAATAAATTAAAACATATTAATTTACTTATTTTAACATACAATTTAGCGGACAAAATATGTTTTATGTTACTGGGTACATTCTGTATAGATCATCTCTTTGTAGATGCATATAAGGATGGACCTCGTCGATGTTTATATACTGTACATGTCTGCTCTGTTTCCCATTTGTCTTTGGCAAGACCATGCAAATTGTACCACAAGAGTGAAGTTTCACTCATATCAACACCTAATGTCTCCACAAAGGTTTAGAATTAGACAGGACAACTATTTAGTCATGAAAACTACATTTTCAATGATCATTCCTACCTCATTATGGCAATCTCAGCATATTCAATTTGCATTGCCAGTTGCAATGCATGTACCCTCTAAGGCCACCAAGAACTAAGATCCAGCAAATAACTGGTTAAATGTTTACTGACTAAACCCATTCTACACTTTAGGCTATAAGGCTTCCAAGTCAAGAATCGTAGATCCTCTCCCCAAGCTAATGGAAACAGCCTTAAGATCTCTTATAGTATATAGATAGAAAAATTATTCACAGCAAGATATTTATAAGCAGGATCCACCTACATGAGTTCAGAGTGGCAAGAAAACAACCTGTACAACGACACCACCTTCAGAACCACCTTCCTCTTTAATAATGCTGAAAATCTTCTCAAATGCACCCTCAAAAACCACAATTTTTTGAATTTCCTATAATAAAGAAGAACAGCCACTTAGCCAAACAAAATAGTTTGCTTAAAAAATCCATTGAAATACAATGTGCCCCCATCTGAAGGATAGTGTTCCACCTCTGCTTCACGAGTCAAATATGTAAGAAGCAACAAGGCTTCATTTCGAATAACCTGAAAGATAGATAGTGCAATAAGTAGATAAAAAGGCAATGCTACTAAGTGAAATATCAAATAGAAATAGACCAATTAAAAAGCACCTAAAATTTAAAAAACAAAAAACGTAAAGCCCTTTATAAGCTATAGTTAAGTGCAACTGGGGAGTTTGTTGAAAGATTGAGCGACATGACAGATGAATAGCTGGTAATCAAGGTAGGCAATAAACAAAAAAAATAGCACTCTAGAAATAATGTTTAAAATGCTGAATATGTTCCCGCTTCCCAATCGCAACTGTTAATTAGGATTAATTCCATCCGGAGGGTTAGATTTGGTCGTGACTATTGGTACAGGCCACAAAAGAAACTATACCCCGTCATGTTACCACTGCGATAACCATATCTTCTAACCTGGAAAACATCAAAACTAAGTTTTCTGAACTAATGTACCGACCAGGAAACCTCAGGAATTTAAGGAGCATTAAGGAATAAGTTTAAAATAACAAGAGAATGGATAATATGCAATTTAGAAATAAATGAATCAAGAAATGCTTAACTGTGGGAACAAGTGCAATCGCTGAACAGCAATGAAGTTAGGGGTTTTCGAAGTGTCAAAGAATGTCTTAACGAAAATCAATGGATTCACCAGTCCACGTTAGATAGCAAAAATAGATGATTATTAAGTTCAAGAGTAAGCAAACACTATAGTATGGACGTGTAACAAGCAAGAGCGAGCAACAAATAAACAAGTTAGGAGTGGTCTAGCAACATCAGTCAAGACAGTAGGTGCAATGCCGACACCGTACAAAACCACCTCTAATAGAACTTCTTGATCAAGAACTCCGAAGGAATAATCTCTGGCGGCACCCCAAGGTCAAGAAACTTCGAAGGGGAAGTCCCTAGCGAGAAGCTCCACAAAAGGCCTCCAAGGGAGAGATCTCAAGCGAGACGTTCAACGACTATGATCGTTAAACACCTGTAGGGACTACTAGTACCTTTTGGGGTGCTATTCCCTGAGACTAGATCAAGCCACATTGCACTATCATTGAAAAAGTCATAGACCTTAAAGGTCCCAAGTACTTAGTCAACTAGAACCAACATAGGAAACATGACCAATGAGATATTATTTCAAGAAAGTTCAAGTGACATTTAAACAAGAGTCAAGATAAACAACAACTGATAATGGTGTCAAGGAGTATATATTAGAAGGTACAGAAGATCATAGTCATAAATAGTCAGTAGAGACATGGACAAGAAAGGAGGTTGAGATTTCCCACCTTAAATGGATGATGGCATTGATATTAAATGAACTATGAGCCATGCGAGCACCTTCTGACCATACATGGTAAATATGTCTATACAAGCCAATATTAAGTAGTCCCTGAGGTAGCATCAATCAAACTCTCTCTCTCTCTCTCTCTGAGTACGACCTTTCTGTCTTCACTCTTAAGCTGTGGATAGCAAGGTTAGATGGGATCCCTTTACATAGGTCACTCCTACAAGCTTATAGAAACCTACAGTCTTAAACTGACATGCATTTAGAACTGACGATACACAACCCTAATGCTAATCCTAAGAGTTTTAAAGATTGTTTACCTTCTCATCTGCTTAATGCAAAAACTTTCCATTAACTCTACACTAATAATTCTTGTGGATACACAAAACTTTGCCCAAGCAAATCTGCCCACTAATAAATTCCTCTGTTTAAAACCTTAGCACAAATATCCAATCATGTTAACGAATTTTTGGCAACATCTAGAATATATCTTTATTGTATAATACTCTCATTATTTTATTATTATTTTCTTTATTAATTTAGTTAAATCATGTGAGGTCATTATAGTTATTAGTGGCCAGATTTGTTTGGGCAAAATTCAGTTGCACCTTCGGCCTCGGACTCCCACACATGACCCACACCTATCAGGCGGAAGATGGAGGCCGTCATTTAGAAGGAATCTCAGGCCAAACGAGATGGATCAACTATAGGGACTCCTTTTTTTTCCTTCTAGACTATGCTCCAGAGCTCGACATAGTCGACCAATAGTGGAGTGTTGAACCCCACAAAACTCAAGCATTTTTCTGATATTTATAATAAATTTCAGGAATGAAATGCATTATGTCATGGCAAGAAATGATACAAGATCGTCGCCATCACATGAGCACCATAGACGTTTCATCAAACACCTGGTGGGCGGCATGAAGCCACATACCCACTCAGCAAAATCTACACAAAATCAAGCTTTTATTAGCTTCAAATGACCAATGGAGATTTTGTCACACATTTGGTTGGCGGCACAAAGCCGCATGCCCACTCAACAAAATTTACACAAAGTCAAGCTTTTTAGCTTCTTGTGATGCTTGGACATTTTGTCAAACATCTGGTAGGCGGCACAAAGTCACACACCCGCCCAATCAAATAGACTCAAAGTCAAAGATTCTGATCTCCAGGGAATATTCCCCATGTTGTGCACCTAAGTCTCTCACTCCGGAGTCAAGGATAGTGAGACGTGTGAAGGAGAAAACAACAAACAAACAAGAAAAGCTCCACGTATCCTCTGCTGAAAAGAAGGCCAGAAAAAGATAAAAAATTCCCAGACTCTTGGACTTTTATAGCTTTGGATTGGAGCACATGGAGGGGGAACCGCCCTCCTCCCTCTTCTTCTCTCCCTCTCCCATCGGTGGGAGACACCGGTGGTGGGCCACCCCCGGTCAGACCCATCGAGGGTTACCCCCCTTTTCTTCTCCTTGTTGCTGCGAAAAGGAGCCAGGAGGGGGGGGGGGACTCGGTCAAGTCCACCGACGGTGCCACCCCCCTCTCTCCTCCTGCCGTTGCCACAGGGGGGACCCCCGGTTAGACCCACCGGGGGTGGCACTCCCCCTCCTCTCCTCCCGCCGCAGCGCAAGTAGACAAGGGGGGACTCTCGATCAGATCCACCAGGGGTGGGCTCCCCATTTTTTCTTTTTTGTGTGTGTTTCCCACAAACAGAGACCGAGGGGACCCCCGATCAATGCCACCGGGGGTGCTCCCCCCGCCGGCTACAACCAGGGGTCCCCCCCTCTCCTGCTACTACAGATCGGGGGACCCCTGATCAGGTCCACTAGGGGTTCCCCCTACCAAATACCACTACGAGTGGGAAAAGAATCTCCCTTTCTCCCTTGCGCACAAAACAAACCAAAAAAGAAGAAGAAGAAGAAGAAGAAAAGGAAGAATAGCAAGGCGGCAAAGGGTCAAAGAGGCTTACCTTCTCTCCAACCCACCGGGGGTGATGCCTCCCTCTTGACTTCTCCAACACCTATAAAAGGGGGAGAGGGAGGCCACAAAGGGGACGACTTGGGAACACACTTGGAAGACTTGAAGCTCTTGTTTTGTTTGAAGCTTCAAGACTTGAAGTTTAGCAACTTGCTCAAAGAGGTGAGGGGGCAGCCCTCCTTCGAACCTATGTTTTGTCAAAAAGTTACATAAAAGCCCCTACTTTAAGATATATTTGTAAAAGTACCCTCATATGAAAGTAATTTTTCCCATTCACCTTGAATGAAGAAAAATCATGTAAAATCTATAAACCTTTAGTTCTGGGACTTTTTTTTGGATGCGTAATTATGGGGAGGATCCTGCGAAAAGCCAAAATTGCAGTTTTACCCCAAACCTTGGTGAAATTGTACAAACACCCAAAGAAAATCCTGAAAATTCAAAAATTCAAGGAAAAGATTCAAAATTGAAGGTATGCTCTTCAGAATTGGAGGAATATCCCTATTTCATCCCGAAGATCAGAAATTGTAGTTCCACCTTGAAGTTATGAAAAATTGCACAAAAGTCCATGTACTTTCGGGAAATCCCGAAAAAAATTATGAAAGTCAGAAAAAATGTACAAGGCTATGGAAATATGTCCAAAATTGGAAAAAAGTCCCTGCCTTACCTAGAAATTTCAAAATTGCAATTTTACTCTGCATTTTGTGAAATTATGCCAATGCCCGGAAAAATGCAAGGAAATTCACAAAAACTCAAGAGTTGCACAAGGATGTCCTGCTTATGCAAAAGGTTACAAATAAATCTCTCTCAATGAAAAAATTACAAATAAACCCCTTCTAATGGAAAAATTATAAATAAAGCCTCATATAAGGGGAAAATTGCGATTATGCTTTTACCCTAAGGCAAGGGAGTTTATCCCTAGGGCGAAACCTTCAATATTATAGCCAATACCATAGGGGTAAAGAAAATCTTTGACAGTTAATCAAAGGTGCGCGGACTTATTCTGATGTAAATTAACACCGACTCCGGTCGGTGGGAAAAAATTATGTACATGAACTTTAAATCGTCTGATAAATCTAAAACACGAGCTAAATATATATAAATAAATATGTTGATGATATCCGAAACCCCCAAATTTTAATTCATCATTAACGTGTCCGCATGTTGCACCCGAATTTGTCTCATGATTAAATTGAGGAATTGTTGCTATGCAACGTTCGACGAGAAGAACGACCTATCGTCGACACCGTCAGACTACGGAGTATCTCCGTGATTCAGGGTCTATCGACCCGACAATATTATTATAGTCGACGTCGCAGAAAGAAGGTTAACGAGGAAGATGCATGCGCATACCGATCAGAATAGCCGAACAAGTGTATCACACGGCACAGACGGGCGCAAAAGTTCCTCCCTACGCGGCGACGTACGACCAGACAAACAAACAACACGTTCCTTCTACAGACGAAGCGTTGCCACGCGGCGGGAGAGATGTCTCCACGAGATATATAGATCTCCACGGGCTATAAAGTCTTCTCCCCGACCCAAGACGATGAAAAAGGAGAGAAACGGCGTCCAAAGGGGTCAAGAGACCTGCGCGGGGGTCAAATGACCCCTCTAGGTCGAAACGCGGAGAAAGGAGGCCGCCCGGGGACCCGCGGGTCCGCGGGCCCCCCGAGCGGGGTCGCACGACCCCGCTGGGACCCAGCGGGGTTACGCGACCCCGGGCGGGGGCGCGCGGGCAGCGGGGTGGCGAGACCTCCCGGGGGTGCGCGCGGGGGCTGGGGTCCGGCCGGCCCATCGGGGTCCGATTTTTTCCAAAAAAAATAAACAAAAAAGGGGGACTTTTGGTGGCCAGAGGGGTCAAAATGACTTTTTGCCACCCCACCTTGACAGAATTGGGGTAAATTTGTTCATTTGACCCCTCTAGGCCCTCCCGCCTTCTATAAATAGACCCCCATGGGTCAAGTGGAGAGAGCTAGATCTACAACCTACGCACGAGAAGAACATTGCCAGCGCAAGGAGTTGTTCTGTTTGTTTAGCCTGTGAGGGGTAAGTCCCCGGGCCTTATGGTTATGCACCTACGGGTATGTTTGTAATTTCGTCCATTAGTGGGCCATGTTTGTAATTATGTCCCTCAGCGAGCCATGTTTTGTAAGTCTTTACGTCCCGAGATGGCTAAGTTATGTAGTTCTGTCCCTACAACGACGGAATGACAAAAATGTAGTGCCCCCAAAATTATATAAATAATTTCTGGATTATTTTAAGAATTTTATGAAATTTATTAGGAATTTATAAAGCTTAAATGAACTAATTATAAGGACCAATTATGTTAAATAATTAATCCAGCTTTGATAAATAAAGCCCAAAGGAGTTAAGGACCAAGCCCATGAAGTTTGGCCCATATTCTAGAAGGTTATTTAGCATATTCACGAATATTAAGGATAAATATTCATTAATTAAATAATTAAGTGGATAAGATGAAATTAGAATTTGAATTCATTTCAAATTCGGCACCTACGATAGGTAACGGTCTATCGTGCGACCGCCACAGCTATGTGACGCTCCAGGGTTCGACCGTTATACTCTGTCAGTTTCGTGAGTTAAAGAAAGACCAAAAAGATTAGATTTTTTGATAGTCTATCTCTTAGGGATCGAGATGGGATGACTAGTAAACGTGTTAAGGACTCTTAGGGGTCGATCTAAGGTCTAATAAGGACTCTAGAATCGATCTAATCCTCAAAACCCTAGCTAGAACCTATAAATAGACCCTAGTTTTGACCTGTGCGACCCTTACATTGGCTCGCGTGGAACTAAGGTAAAGAGATAGTATTTCGGGTAAGTTCTTTAGAACTTTTTGTTTATAATACCTAAGACTAACAGCTCCCAAAATTTCGTGCTAGAAGATCGACTACACAAGGAGCTAGAACCTTGCAAAGTTGCTGGTTTCATCACGTCAACCCAGGAAACTGTACAACGGGGTGCTGAAGATCAGGAGATTAGAATACCTAAACAAGGTATTTAGAGTTCAGTTATTTAGAACTTTTTGTTCCCCTTAGTTTCATCTTCTTACCCTCCGAATTTCACGTCTATAGGTCAAGGGATTACGGAGTTAGAGCGACGTGAAGTTGCTGAAAACTCACAGGAAGGGAAAAACTAGGACATGTCTTGCAGTCCCAAATTGGAAGCTGAAAGTCCAGGAAAGCGGTAGGTTATCTCATGAATGGCAAGAACATTATGATAGGAGTAAAAGCCCTCTAGTTTTGTTTGATTTCATGCAGTATAGGCCAAGAATTTCATGTTTTAGTTCGGTCTATGCATACATACATATCTTAGCCTAAATTAAAGATAAAAGATACTCTCTTGTTAATTCACTGCAACCTATGCATCTAGATGGCCTTTACTTCGTTTTGTCATGACTAGAGTAGTTAAATGTTTTGATTCTTCACGCATCAGATGTTTTAAACCATAGTTCTTTTACTTCACTGTCAGTAGTGCTCTGACGGATTATAGTTAGACCGCCAGGTTACTCTAACGGTCTTACGATAAGCCGTCACATGCTCTATGATACGTACGTTTTCATATGAACTCTGACGGACCACGAGTAGTGCGTTACAATCTTCTGACGGCCCCACGATAAACCGTCACATAACTGTGACGCACTCATCTTCGACTGTCAGAATACTGTATACTGTCAACCCGAGACATCATGACTATTAGTCTATCTATTGATTCAGGATGGTAATTGCATGTTTATAGGGACTTGAAGTTATTTTAAACATATGTTAATTTCATTGGCTAAACTCTATAGTTTTGTATTAAAACCATGATTTTAAAAGGTTGTATTGACGGAGTTTTATCATGGTTTCACATCGTTACACAGAGTCATTTTCTTTAAGTACGTGGCGTATACTCCGGTATGTGTCCACTAGTTACACTTTTGCACTATAGGAACATATTCTTGAACTTGAGGACCTCTTTATTGGATATTCCTTCCAATGGACTAGGAAATCTTGTTTCAAAGCCTCCGTAAGTCTCCGTGAGCCTGGGATTCTCACTAGGACGCCGAGCTGGTTGTACCATTAAAGCCCAATTATCTAGAAAAGCACTACCGAAGTTTTGAATTCTGTCAATGTAACGGCCTATTACTCGACCGTCGGGCACGTCTAACGATCCAGCATACAACCGTCATATTACTGAGTCCAATTTATTCTTTCTGGATTCAGCCCATTCTAACGGTCCAATACTAAACCGTCACGTTCATGTAACGGCCCATTGATTGACCGTCACAATTCCTGAGTACTTTAACCCGAGGTTTGACCCAAGGGTTGATATTCCAAAGTTCCTAAATAGATTATGGATAGTCTAGGGCTTGTCATATTGTTCAAGACATTTAATTTAATTTATGAAAGATAAGGAATGTACTGTTATGCTGTTGAATTGTTTCCATGAGCATAACCTTGTTTTAAGTCATTCTTGATCCGTCGCATTCTTAATTGAAGCATTCATTCATTGAATTATTGTTATCATGAACTTATTGAACTTGTTACATCACTGGCCATATTTTATTGCTTTGAAACGTGGAAGTAACTTGATTTATACTTGAAGATGCGATCGAGCACTGATTGTGTTCAAGGACTCTATGCTAGTCCCCTCGGCTGATTGTCGAAAACATACTGTAAACTATGGGGTATGATGCTACTGGCGTCGCATTGCGCTGAGAGTACTTTCTCTATAAATAAATGAAAATCCACAAGACACGACATATACACGTACATGACTTTCTTGCTTGTTACATGATATTCCACAGAAATTCACCAAATACTTGCTCATAAGCAAAAGATGTTTGTGTAATGATTACGTGGCTTGCTAGTACATTCTCGATACGTTCTTGTTCATGAAATACCATATCATGTTCTTATTACATTCTTGCTAATTCCTACTTGTTCAATCTATCTTACATGATCGTCTTGTTACCTTGGTTATTTACATGTGATTTATCGCATTCGCATGATTTCACTTTATTTCCTTTAGAGCAAAAATGCTAAACACTTTAATAGAGCCTTCATGTTGATGCGAAGATACCTACTGGGCAAGTGTGCTCATTACCTATTTTCCAATCTTTTCAGGAAATGGAAGTAATTCGAATTCGGATTCGAGTTATACAAGTAGCGGGTCCGAGAACGAATGAAAGTCGTATCAAAATGAGAGTGAAGACTTAGGAAGTCAATCTTGTTTAGATCGAGTCGTTGTAATTTTCCTTTTTCTTGAGTCTGATGGATTGGAGAACGTTGGAAAGTTATTATATTTGAATATTTTGATTATTAATGAAATAAAGTTGGAGTTGAAGTTTTGTGCAATTGCATTTTTATTATATGTGGTTGTCTTGTGCTCTGATCGTTCTTATTTGCAAGAGGCTTACCATGCCGGCTGTTCACGTTCCTCGAGCTAGTCTTCCGCTGTAATAAAGACTCGGGACGTGACAAAAAATGTCCTCCCCAGGATCGTAAGAGACAAAAGTCCTGTAATTTACAGTTATACCCTGCAATCTTTTGTAATCCGGGTTACGCCCCTACTTCCCGCCTTGGTGCGGACCCTTGTACAGTCGACAATTCGCCGACAACCCTTGTATCCAGTTTGGGTCATAAAAATATCCAATGTACTCCACATATTGTCTTTGTACGTCGATCGGGAGAATTATAAGAAAACCCTTCGACTTGTGAAAATTGTGTATATGCCCCTCCTTTGGCGATGTCAACACAAATGAGTCTTCTATGAAGTCCTTTACTACTCTTTTGGCCCAAGAACATTGTCAGCCTTGTTCGACACTCAGGGTGCCACCTCAACTCAGGTCCGTGCAGGGTTTGGTAAAATCACCAAAATACCCCTGTGACCTAGAAATGGCCTAGCAACCCCTAAAATCCTCCAGAAAGAGCCTCAGCGCCTTGGGGAGTCAGGAACCCGATCTTACTTCCATTTCAGCCTAGAAATTTCAGAAATGCCCCTGACCTGGTAAAATTACCAAAATACCCCTGGGTTGGTAAAATTACCAAAATACCCTCGGGGTCCAGAAAACTTCTCTCTACTTCAAAAATGCCTACGGCTTCCGCATATTTGCGTTTCTATTCCTAAATCTTAGGGTTTTGTTCAGACCTAGCCCTAACTCTATTAACATGTCGGTGGTAAATGAGTGGTCATGGAGAGTCTCTCGAGTGAGCCTGCCCTCCACATCAGAACCTCTATAGAAGACTTTGGGGATTTCTTTGACAGTTAAACAAAAGTGTTCGGACGTTAGGCCGATGTAAATCAACACTGACTACGGTCAGTAGGGAAAGGTCCAGCACTCGAACCCAAATCGTCTGATACTATGCGCACCCACGGAATCACCCTCTACTCAGATAAGGGGGGGATGTTTCTTTTCAAAAAGAACAAAAATCTATATTTTATCTACGATAAAAAAGATTAGATTTTTTTTTCGTGTCTCACAGACTGACACGCCCGGTGGGACCTTTCCTGCCTTTCTTCTTTCTGTCAGAGTCATTCCCCAAAACCCTCTTGGAGGTTCTGATTTCCTCCTCTTCCCTTTACAGGACGAGAAGAGGAGGGTATACGTCTCTCTACTCATCTGAGAGCTACTCGTGCTTCTGCGCCCTTCTCCGTTCGTGCTACGCACCACCACCACCAACACCAACAGCAGCGATGGCAGCCGTCACCTACGGCCCCCAAGTCGTTGCCGACCATGCCAGGTTCGGATACCTGGCAACTCCGATCGTCTTCGGCGACTTCCCAGCGGTCATCGGCTCGCCCTTCTTCTTGGGCGTGGTGCCAGTGGCTGAAGTCAGTTCAACCGCCCCTGCAGTACCAATCGTCGAGGGTGTTAGGCCCCCGGCCCCAGCAACTGGCTGAGCCCACTCAGTCAAGAAGACTACTGCGGGTGTCAGGCCCTCGGCTCCATCAAATGGCCGGGTTCATTCGGCCAGGAAGACTACTGAGGGCGTCAGGCCTTCCGCTTTAGCTGGCCGGGTTCGCTCGGTCAACAAGCCAACAGTCGGGGGTGTCAGGCCCTCGGCTTAATCAACTGGCCGGGTTCATTCGGCCAGGAAGACTACTAAGGGCGTCAGGCCTTCCGCTTCAGCTGATCAGGTTCGCCCGGTCGAGAAGACAACAGTCGGGGGTGTTAGCCTATTACATGACAGTCATGGGTGAATTAGCCCTGGAAGAGGCATATTTGCTGCGGTATTTCGCCACGTCCTTGACTGGCACCGCCTTCCAGTGGTATTCAAGGTTAAAGCCCAACTCAGTATCTGATTGAGCTGATATGCAGAAGAAGTTTGTCGACCGCTTCTAAATGGTCGAACGCAAAGTCTCCCTAGCAGAGCTTTGTTCCCTTCGACAGAAGAAGGGTGAAACAGCTTTGGACTTCATCAAGCGATGGAGGGACGTCAGCATGCGCTGCGATAACCCTCCGACGCCTGAGGACGCAATCACCATCTGCCACAGGGGTCTCTCGGCAGAAGTCAGTGAAAAGTTTCTGGGCTCCAATATCAGAAGCTTTGACCAGTTGAATACAGTGGTGGCGGAGATTGAAATGTTCTTTGCTGACCACCCTACACAAGCTTCTGCCAAAGGCAAATCCTCCAAAGACCGTCTGGCTAGCGGTAAGGAGGTGAATGCCGTAGACTTCTCCCCGACGAATGGAGATAAAGGGGAAGGAAAGTCTAAAGGAAAGGGCAAGAAGTCTGATGACAAGACAAATGCGTCTCTCTTAGCGGAGCGCATGAAGACGCCATATTCCTTCAGAAAGGAGCATACCAAGATGCTCTTTGATCTATGTATGAAAGAGCAGCTCGTCACTCTGCCAGATCCGCGGAAGCCCTCAGAGGTGGACAAGACAGAGGATCCTACCTATTGTGTGTATCACCGAAGGTTAGGTCACACCATCGGCGACTGCTATATTTTCAAGAACATAGCGGAAGAGCTCATTCAAAAGGGCTTGATAAACATGCTGGGTCATGCAGTTGACCCACCCCAGCCTCACGCCTGGAGCCGATCGAACCGATCGGCTAATGTGGTGCACATGGTGATGATGGCTTCGAGCTCCAATGCTTCTGAGGCCGGGCCTTATGACCAACAACCCAACACTGGCCCTAGAGCCCCTCCATCATTTACAGAATGTCTGGCGTTACGAAGGGTTATCCGAAAGGTCCAGTGGGAGATCCGCCAATTGCAACAGGAGCAGCGGCGTCTGCTACAGTTCCTGCAGAGCATTGATCAACGGTTAGCCACTTTCCCTTTTGGCCCATTCGCCGAGGGGTTGGCTCCGACACATGTGAGGGAAGCAGGTGTATTACCTAATGGCCGGGCTCCACTCAGAGGCTGGCTCTCCAAGGAATCCTCAGATTCATCCGAAGACGAGGAGGATTCATCTGAAGGCGAGGTGCACACACCCGCAGACAGACAGCCTGAGGAGTTATACTCCTTCCCAGTCGAGAAGACTCTCGACTTGTTCTATACATGCCAACGCGTTGGACTGGTCACCCCGTCGCCCATGGAGCAGACGCTAGGCGCTGCCTTTCATGAGGGCTATTGCCCATATCATGAGGTGGTTGGCCACATCATCTACAACTGCCGACCATTCAAGGATCTCGCCGAGGATCTGATTAGGCGAGGGAAGATCGACATGGGACAATCCTGGGTTAACCCGCCGCAGCCGCATGCACGGAGGACTCTCCACTTCTCCGTCAATGTCATTCACGCTGCAGCAACCTTCCAGTTCCCCGAGCCGCAGGAAGGAGGAGTCAGTTCCCAGGAGCCAGTTCCCAGCCTCCCAAATCCACACTATGGTATCCGGGGTGGCGACCCTCTCATCAGTGCTCTTTTCCTAAGGAAGACACTGAGAAGATTTTTGACAAACTTCTGGAGGATGGCTGGGTGCTGACACATGAGCCACCATCTTATTATAATGAGACGGCCAAGAGTCACCCCCGCTATTGCAAGTATCATGCAAGGGTGTCTCACCCTACTCGGCAATGCCCAGAGGTTCAGGACTTCATTGAAGCCCTCATCCAGAGAGGGGTTGTCGATACTCGGGAACTCCATGACAAGGTTGCGTCTTGCAGAGACCGCCAGGGAGACTCTCCAACAGGTTCGGCGAGAAACCGAGGCTTTCTCCGGATTAGCCCGACCAAGTGAGCCCGCAGAAAATGATGAATTCCCGTTACTCACTAAAGACAAGGCCACCTATAAAGGGGCTAAGGTCCAGAACCCAGGAAGCCAAGCCGCGGGAGAGAGTTCCAAGGTCCGTCCCAGGTCGAGTCAGCTTGGCATCGTCATAAGAGAGAACTCTCGGCCAGACAACAAAGGCAAAGCCAAGGCGTCAGAGCCTTCAGCCAAAGCTCATGCCAAGTCAGCAAGGCCATTAGTCATGGAGAGGACTCAACCTCTTGAGCCCGCGAAGGCCCCAGTTAAGGGCTCTGTCAGCCCAGCAAGGCCGCCAATTGTAGAAAGGCCTCAGCAGCTCAAGCAAGCCAACCCACTAGCCCAAGCAAAGTCGGTGGAACTACAAAGCCCCCAGAGGCCCCACTGTGGACTGGCAGAGTTCCAGGAGTTGCCTCCTGAAATAATTGCTCAGGCAATCAATGCCACCTTCCAGGTTCAGCCCGAGGAAGCCAATTGGACCAAGGTCACCTCCAGAAAGAGCCGTGGCGCTAAGGCTCCTAAGGAGCTAGCCCGGAGCAAAAAGCAAGGAGCCAACTCCTCTACAAAAACTACAAAAGCTCATAGACGAGCTGGAGGAGTACACTCCCCCTCGTCCCACCAGGGTCGTCACTCTAGACGAATATATTCCCTGGGACAAGCTTGGACGCAAAGCCCGTCTCCTGCAATGGCTCCGGGAAATGACCCACCGTCTTGAAGAGGGTGAAGACTTTCCAATCCCAGAGGAGCTCTCATTATTATATAAAGATGAGGAGCTCACTGTCGAGATGCTCGAGGAAATGCTGCAAGAGCTCTCCTGCAACATGGTGGCGATTCCACCGCCTGACAACATTTACTGTCCCGCGGCTGATAGCACTGGAGGCAAGGCTCCTATGGCAACATATCAGCGTCGCTCGGCAAGAAATGGCCGAGGTCGTGGCGGAGGACGTGGGCGCGAAGCTCCCTTAACTCTCGACGGGTCATAATATTCAGAGGGGAGAAGCCGGGTCCTGTCCCAGAAACTCAAGTTCGGGGAATCCCTTTCATCCTCAGCCCCTCAGAGGGTTCAGGCCCCATCTCAACGGCTAAGCCGGGTGGCGTTCCTTTTACCATCACCTCCTCTGATGAAGAAGAAGAGCCGGCCAAGTCACCGAAGTGCGAGAAGGCGTCAGAGCAAGCCGGCCCCTCCAACAGGAACGAGCCCGCGAACCAGGCCGGTCCTTCTAATGAAGGCCAGCACGATGAGCCTTTGCCACCTCCGGAGGAATCCTTGGCTCCGCTGTTCCAAGAAGATGCGGAAGGCCAGAATACGGAGGAGCGCCCTTCTAAGCGGGAGAAGCCTCACCAGGCACTGAAGACCCTGGCGGAGATCATCCCGCCATTTGACAAGACCCGTGCTCGGGCGGACCGCAAGATCATTCATTACATGAAGCAGTTTCCTACAAATGTCACCATTTGGGAGGCCATTGCCTGGAGCAAAGATCTCAGGGAGGCTCTTGTCAAGATACTCCAAGACCCGGAGGCCTATGAAGCCCATGTTGCAGAGTTGCAAGCCCAGGCATATGAGGCACTCACAGCCAACATTTCCTTCACGGACAAAGACATGTTGCTGTCCTCTCCGTGCCACAATCGCCCCTTATATATGAGGGGGACGATCAATGGGCATGACATGAGTCGCATCCTGGTTGACGCCGGAGCAGCCGTCAACATCATGTCTTTGAAGACTTCCAAGTCTCTATACTTGGCACCTTATTTACAAAAGGTGACCGCAGTCAAGATCTCGGGATTCAATCAGGGTTCCGAGGAGGCACTTGGTCGGGTTGAAGTCAAACTAGCCTTGGGCGATTTTGTCAACCAAGCGACATTCTATATTATCAACTCCGACACATCTTACAAGGTGTTGTTTGGAAGACCCTGGCTCCACGAAAATTGGGTTGTTCCTTCAACTCTGCACCAGTGCATTAAATATGCCAAGGAAGGGGAGCAACATACGGTCTTTGCAAATCAATCTCCCTTCCACCCCAATGAGTGCCATCTGGCCGATGCTTCGCTATATTTTGGGAAGCCCACTTTAGCAATCCCCGAACCTTTAAAAGACAAGGGAAAGCAAAAAGTGGACCATGAAGTTGAGGAAGGTCAGCTCTTCACTGTTAACCAAGACATGGTAAAGCTGCACAGGCTAAGCCTCAGTGTCGCCTCCAAGCCTACTCAACTAGAAAGGCGAAGTGTTGACTTTGAAGCCAACCTCATCAGCCAGGTCATCGACCGAAGCATCTCATTGCCTCCCAAGTGCCTTCAACTCTCGTCCCAATGGGAAGAACATGAGGTGGAACAGTTGAAGACCTTCACAGTCTTCTATCAACGGAGAAGGAGACGTAACAAGGGTAAAGGGGACAAGCCGATCATCTTTTACAAAGGTGATTTAGTCCCACCGTGTCCTCCTGAAGATGACTTCGGCTGGGATACTCCCATCGATGTGGCGCCAGAGCCAGTCCAAGAGATGGATGATATGCCCAACTACATCAAGGAAATGTGTAAAAAGCAGCACATCCCGTAAACTCTGGACCCCACGCGAGCGGCGTACTTCCATCAGTTGTGGAACCCTCCGCAGGTCCGTGGGCAACCTCCCTTCTCCCGCAAAGACATGCAGGGACTTGGCTATGACCAGAAGAGGGACTTCGAGGTCCACTTTGCAGTCAACACCATAGGGCTACTATCTCCCCCTCACGGGCAAGCAGAAGTTGAGCCCAAGATTAACGACTTTGTAAGGAAGTCCGGTGAGGCGCCAGCCACACCATCACCTTCGTCAGGAGTCAATAACGACTACCCCTCAGAGGGAGGAGCAGCCCAGCCTGCTAACCATCAGCAAGACAAAGCAAGCCCTTCGGCTTCAAGTCACAAGCAAGAGTGCTTCGAGGAATTTGATGTCTATGAAGCAAATACTGATGACGAGGGAGACTTCGTCGACCTCCAGCCAACTCCACCGGAGCTTGAAGACGGTGGTCAGGCGACTGTGGACGAGTTGATTGAGATCAATCTCGGAAGCAAAAGTGACTATCGTCCCACTTTCATAAGTGCTCTCCTCAGCGAGAAAGAAAGGCAGTCGTATCGGTAGCTCTTAGAAGAGTTCAGGGATTGTTTCGCCTGGACTTATAAAGAAATGCCCGGGCTCAATCCTTCTGTGGCTGAACATGAGCTGGCAATACTTTCAACAGTCAAGCCAGTCAAGTAAGCTCAAAGGCGTATGCGCCACGAGCTGGAGCTGAAGGTCAATGCTGAGGTTGACAAAATGCTCAACGTGGACTTCATAGTGCCTTGCATGTACCCTGTGCGGCTCGCCAACATCGTCCCCGTCAAGAAGAAGAACGGCCATGTCCGAGTCTGCATCGACTTTAGGGATTTGAACAAGGCATGCCCAAAGGACGACTTCCATGTCCCAATCACTGAGATAATAGTTGATATGACCACCAGTCACGAAGCCCTGTCTTTTATGGACGGGTCGTCGGGCTATAATCAAATCCGCATGGCCATCAAGGACAAAGACCATATGACTTTTCGGTCTCCTAAGGGGATCTTCAACTACAAAAGGATGCCGTTCGGTCTGAAGAATGCCGACACAACCTACCAAAGGGTAATGACCAAGATCTTCGACGAGATGCTACATGACCTTGTCGAATGCTATGTCGATGATCTGGTCGTCAAGACAAAGAAGCGGGAGGATCACTTAGCTGACCTGCGTCGAGTCTTTAAAGGCTTCAACAATTTCAACTCAAGATGAACCCGATGAAGTGCGCCTTCGGCGTCTCCAGCGGCAAGTTCCTTGGCTTTATCGTCAGGTACCGGGGCATAAAAATCGACCCAGATAAAATCAAGGCCATAAGAGGTCTACCGCCACCTAAGAACTTGACAGAGCTCAGATCTCTTCAAGGAAGACTCGCCTATATTAGGCAGTTCATTTCTAACCTTTCTGGAAGATGCCTACCTTTCGGCAAATTGATGAAGAAATGAGCACCCTTCATATGGGACGAAGACTGTCAGAAGACTTCGAGTGAATCAAGGAATATCTGCTGAATCCTCTAGTCTTAGGGGCACATGTCAGAGGGAAGCCCCTTATCTTATATATTGCTGCCATGGATGCCTCTTTGGGGGCTCTCCTAGCCCAGATCAATGAAGAGGGCAAGGAGCAGCCATTGTATTACCTCAGTCGGAAGCTGATCGGGCCTGAGCACCGGTATGCGCCCATGGAAAAGGTGTGCCTAGCTCTGGTGTTTGCTGTTAAGAAGCTGAGACACTACCTTCTAGCTCATCGGGTGGAACTCATCTCAAAATGCGATCCACTCAAATTTCTGCTCAGTCAACCCGTCCTCTCTGGTAGGCTCGGCAAGTGGGCACTTATCCTCATGGAGTTCGACATCACCTTCGTCCCACGCAAGGCGATCAAGGGACAAGGAATGGCGGAGTTTTTAGCAGTGCACCCTGTGCCAGAAGATTCGCCACTCAACTTCGAGCTGCCCGACGAAAAGGTGTTAGTGCCTTCTCAAGAAACTGGGGAGCATTCTGAAAAAGTCCCACCACAGATGGAGCCAGGTGTTCTCACCCTCTACCTCCCATACTGGGAGTTGTATTTTGATGGTGCCTCTCGACAATCAAGAGGGATGGCGGCCTCAGACTATGTCTCTGGCGCGGGGGTAGTCTTTATGTCCCCACAAGGCGGCATCCTCCACAACTCTTGCGCTCTCATGAAGTCCCTGACTAATAATGAGGCCGAATATGAAGCGCTAATCATTGGGCTTCAGCTGGCACTAGAGATGGACATCAAGTGCATCAAAGTGTACGGGGACTCCCAGCTCGTCATCCGACAAGTACTGGGCGTCTACGACGTCCGGAAGAAGGAGCTCATCCCCTACCATGCAGCCGTCATGAGGCTCAAGGAGAAATTCTACCTATTTGAAATAGGCCATGTCCCCAAAGGCAACAACTCCCAGGCTGACGCTCTTGCAAAGTTAGCAGCAGCCTTAAAACTCCCGCCTGAGGGAGAATTAAATATTACTGTCAGACACCGAAGGCTCATGCCAAGTGTGCTCGACGAAGAATCCGACCTCACTGTCTATGAGGTTGACAACATTCAAGAGGAGAATACTCCCGAAGAAGAAGATTGGTGTGAGCCGATCATAAAAATAAAGAGCGGCTGGCTCCTTCCTGATCGGGCTCAGAGGGTGCAACTGCTACGCAGGGCGACATCTTACCAGCTGATTGATGGTCTGCTCTTCATGCTTGTCCATGAGAAAGACCGATCGGTCCTCCTACGATGCCTTTCATTTAAGGAAGCAAAGACCGTCATGCACGAGGTCCACTCTGGGTTGTGCGGCGCGCATCAAGCAGGAGCCAAGATGAAAAATAGCATCAAGCTAAAGGGCTTCTATTGGCCCACCATGTACGAAGATTGCAACCAATATGCTCGTACGTGTCACCAATGTCAAGCATTTGGCCCAGTCCCTCGGCGGCCACCTAACTCGCTCCATCCAACAGCGCCTACTTGGCCATTCGCGGAATGGGGTATGGACATTGTGGGACCATTCCCACCATCATCTCAAGGGCACAAGTTCATACTGGCTGCCACTTATTACTTCTCCAGATGGGTAGAAACCGTTCCGCTACGGGAAGTTACAGGGGAGATAGTTGCCCGCTTCGTGAGGCACTACATCATATATAGATTCGGCACCCCCAGCCGGATTATATCTGACAATGGGACGCCATTCAAGAACAAGACTGTTTATGCTTTGGCGGCCAAATTCCATATTGATTGGAGGACGTCATCAGTCTACAATCCCCAAGCCAACGGGTTGGCCGAGGCCTTCAATAAGACCCTCTGTAAGCTGCTGTCTAAGATAGTAGGTGGCTGCAAACGGGATTGGGGCGAGAAGGTTCACGAAGCCCTATGGGCCTATCGGACTATTTATAAAACCCCTACCGGATGTTCCCTATTCTCCTTGGTCTATGGAGCCGAAGCGGTGGTCCCTGTGGAGATCAAGCTAGCGTCTTACCGCGTTGCTGTGCACGCCGGATTGCCAGGCCAAGACCAGTCTGAAATAGAAAGGAGGCTTGAAGAGTTGTCCAACCTTGAAGGTGAAAGACTCAAAGCCTACAAGCACTTACAAGTGTATCAAGCCCGCATGACACGTGCCTATGATAAGCTGGTCAAGCAAAGGGCGTTCAAGAAAGGCGACCTCGTCATGATTAAAGAAAAGGAGGTTCTCGCAGGAAGATCCAGCGACAAACTCCAGCCTAATTGGCGTGGGCCTTACGTCATTCAAAAGGTCTATGAAGGAGGGGCCTATACGGTCCTTGACCACAAAGGAGATAATCATTTCCCTCCTCTTAATGGCAAGCATATGAAGCTCTATCATACGCCACCACAAGAGTTTCTACAGCAGTCCTCACAAGGCAGTACCTCTCCTCAGTGAAGGTTCAAAAAAAAAATGGAGTTAAAAATACTAATACCCCGGCGGACTCAGTCAGCCTTCAACGGTTGGCTGAGGGCAAAAAGGCCATAGACCCGGTCGAGGTGAAAACTCGAAAGGACGCCTCGAGAAAAAATGGGCAACCCCTTGGTGTGAAAACCCGAAAGGGCGCACCGGAAAAGGCTAAAGGGGGCCAACCTCGGCGAAAATCCAAAAGGGCGGTGAGGTTGGTAATGTGAAAAAAAAATCCTCTCTCTGCTTATTCTATGGGTGGCTCTAAGTCAATGACTCCACCCCATCTCGGCCAAAACATCATATTGATGCTATGGCTATGCCTTATATGTCATCCTATGACACCTAGTCCCACCGACATTCTGACGGTGTCATACTCTGTCCCATCGGGATTACTCATGTCTTGAACTCTCTGAATTCGGATCCCGTGTCTCTCCGGGCTATCCAATCTGTCCTTCATATATCACATCGGGTTCGGCCTATGCATGCCCCTCTTGGGCTACCGACCCATTTCGCCTATCGGCTCCCGGGTTTAACTCGTATGTCTATTTCAGACAGTTAAACCCATTTACCCTTTGGCCCCAATGGGTTTGGCCTCAGTATGCTCTCTCGGGCTGCCAACTCATCATGCCTTTCGACTCATTTCACCTTCTAGTGATTGGCCTCAATACGCCCTCTCGGGCTGCCAACCTACCTCGCCTTTCGGCTTACTTTCCCCTTTTGGGATTAGTCTCAGTATGCCCTCTCGGGCTGCCAACCCATCACGTCTTTCGGCACTTTTTACATTCTTGGGTTTGGTCTCAGCATGTCCTCTCGGGCTGCCAACCCATCCTGTCTTTCGACTCATTTCACCTTCTAGTGATTGGCCTCAGTACGCCCTCTCGGGCTGCCAACCTACCTCACCTTTCGGCTCATTTTGTGTCCTTGGGATTGGCCTCAGTATGCCCTCTCGGGCTGCCAACCCATCATGTCTTCTGGCACATGTCCCACCGGGTCTGGCCTCAGCATGCCCTTTCGGGCTGCCAACCCATCTTGCCTATCAACTTTCGGGTTTGACTCTCACGTCCCACTAGGGCTGTCAAATCCATCATTTCCTTCTTTTGGGTCTGGCCTATGCATGCCCCTTTTCGGGCTGCCAACCCATCCCGCCTCTTGGCTTTCAGACTTGACTCATCTATCCCACCGGGATTGTCAAGTTCATTCCTTGCCTCCACGGGCTTGGCCTCTGCATGCCCTTGTCGGGCAGCCAACCCTATTTGCCTATCGGCTCACAGATTTGAATCATACGTCCCACCCGGGCTGTCAAATCCCCTCGTTTCACCTTTCGGGTCTGGCCTATGCATGCCCCTTTCGGACTGCCAACCCATCTCGCCTATCGGCCTCCAGGTTTAACCCGCATGTCCCTTTCGGACTGTTAAACCTACTCCTTTGATGTCCCAACCGTGATTGGCGCATACACACCCCTTTTGGGTTGCCAACCCGTTCAACTTTCGGCTTTTGGATTTGACTAATTGCGTCCCACTAGGGCAGTCAAATCCACCCATTTGTCCCACCTCTGCGGCACACACGTCCCTACGGGAGTGCCACCATCTCCTTGTCCTTTGGCATTATAGGTTAAAAAAAAAAACGGGGTTAAAAAATATTGATACCCCAGCGGACTTGGTTGTTTCTGTTAGAGGAACAATCAAAGGCAAAAAGGCTTTAACCCGGCTAAGGTGAAAACCCGAAAGGGCGTCTTAGGTAAAAATGGGTACCCCTCGGTGTGAAAATTCGAAAGGGCGCACTGGAAAAAGCTAAAGGGGGGCGGTCCTGGCGAAAATCCGAAAGGGCGGTAGGGTCGATAAAGTGATAAACAAAAGAGAAAAAAAGAGACATACGTGTAAGAGGATGGGAGCAAAAAAAAATAGCTATGCTAAGCTCCATCCTTTATTCACTGATGTCATCAATGGAGCCCGAGACAAGCCCTCGGGGGTAACTCAAAACAAAATGGGGCGCGAGCGCCCTATCTACAAGAAGAGGTCAAGGCTCATCAGGCGTCAGACCCGCCCCTCTTCAGGTCGGCAAGGCGAGTCTCCCTCTCGAGAGTCTCCTCCTGAAGTCCCTCTAGTCGGCAGCAGAGAGTCTCCATCGCAGTCTGTGAACTATCACGTGCCAACTTGGCCTCCTGTAGCTCTCTCTGTAGCTCCTCTACTCGGAGAGAAGCCCGCCTGCTACGCTCACGGGCAACCTCAACCTCAGCATTCAGCTCAACCTGGGTGTCTCGAAGTCTACGCAGCTGCTCCTCCTCCTCCTGGATCTGTAATTGGGCCCTCTATCTTTGTTCATGTGCAAGATGAAGGCGGGCGAACTCACTCCACAGGGATCCCAGCTTTGCGGCCCATGTATCCCGGGGAAGACCCAATGAATGGTAGCTCCTGGTGAATGTATCCAGCTTGCCCCTCAAAGCCTCCACGGTCGGCAATGGATCCGCCTGGACCAACTGATCAAGACCCTGCAGGAGCTGGTCAGCCATAGCAGCATGCAACGCCATCCCAAGTGCAGGGGCGTCAGGACACTCAACTCCAAGAGATGGGAAGTCTACTGGTACCCCTGGGGCTCCCTCCTCAGAAGCTGCAAAGAAGGAAAAGGGGGAATGAGTGTTTGTTCACAACCCAATGGACATGCACAAAGGAACATAAAAAGGCACAATATGGTCATATACCTGATGCTGCCGTGTACCCCCGCCCTTCCTCAACGGTTGGGGAAGAACCAGTGACAGAAGTTGAGCCTGGTCCACTAGGCAGGACATTTGTGTCCCCATCCGCTGTAGTTTAAGCAATAGCATGTAAAGTGCTTATCTATAAAGCGGCGCACACAGGATGTCAAATTCCAGGGAGCAGCTGTGTACCTGTCTCAATGGCAGCTCCTTCTTCAGCTATGCTAGGAAGGGCAGACTCCATATCAGGAGCCCCTTTGGAGCAAGATTGCTCAGCCTCAAAAGTCGGCCCTGCCTCCTGAACCTCCTCTCGCGGGGAGGCCTCAGCCATCGGCTCCGCAGAAAGGGAAGCTAACGGCAAAAATAGGAGAGGGGTCAGTGCCACAAATAAAGTGCATATACTATTCGCCATGTTCGTTGTCAGATACGAGCAGTACCTGCCGCATGGGTGCCTACTGGCGAGACACTCTCCCCTGGAGTTTGCAGGCCCTCTGGTGCGCCCTGAGAAGTTTCCCCTGCCGGAGCTATCTCGTCAGGGTGGGATGTGCTTTCTTCAATGGCCTGGCCTATCACTGCCCACGTAGCAGATACATTAATCAGCTTGGCAAAAATAGTTGCAAAATGGCAAAGAGGTCTATCATTAGCCTCTAACATCTATTACCTGAAGGATCAGCTATGCCGTCCTCGCCAATATCAACATCGGAGGAGCCCACTGGCGCAGGATCTCCCGGTGTTGTGGTGTCAACACCTGCCACCTCCATGGCCTTTGTGCCTGTCGAGGTACTGTCGCCTGTCAGAAGATTCACAAATGAGCCGGATTCCAGAAGTTGTGAGAATTCCTCCATGGACCTGGCTAAGTCTGCTCCTGTGGGGCAAACAATTACATGAACCGAATAAATCTTTATAAGAAAGGCTCAATTGAAGGAGAAATAAATGTCACTACACTCACCACCAGTGTCCTTCAATTCTCCTTCCTCTTGAGAGTCACTCTCACTAGAAGAGGAACTGGAGGTCGTAGCGCTGGAAGTAGAGCTCGAACTCTCTTTAGAAAGAGAATCAATGGCCGATATTACCCTCGACCGATGGACCAGGTGGAGTAATCTCAGGAGCCCCTGCACAGCCAATAAAACACTAAGGTATTAGGGATGTTCAAATCTTCATGTATCAATGGAGAAAACAAGGCTAAGCATGCTACCTGGAGCCTGACCTCCTGTGAGCCCTGCCATAAAAGGCGAAGGAGAGTTAGCCGTCACCGACGGTTGAATCTCTCTACCAAAGCCTGTAGCAAGTCAGTGTGACAGGGATAGGAGTACATGACGGCGGTCACTGCATGACGGATCCCCACCCTATCCAACGACGACCAGTAGACCAACAGAATACCCCAGAGCCACTCTGTCGCGCCCCGGTGATAGCTGTGAGAAGGAATGACAGACCACTTCCCATACCAGCTGGGAGTCTTCAAAGTCAAAATCCTCTCCAACATGCAGTCGTGAGTGTACGCCTCCTGTGCAAAGCTAGCTCCGGTGGGTGCCAGGAAGAGACCATCTATAACCTGGTCCATGGCTTTGTGCTGCCCATGCAAATGCCAAGCCGCTGGAGACATCAGTGTAACCCGGATGGTGAGACTCTCATGTTGCTGAAAAGAACACAGACTCTGCCTATCCGGGTATTGCCGCTGCCGAGTAAAGCCCTCCGGGTAACTCAGATAAGTCAGGGAGCACAATCCCTGCATGCCGTCTCTCCCCACTAGTATCGCCCTTTCAAGGCGACGCCTTTCCTCCGGAAGGGTCAGATCGTCGACCTCCATGCCGACAGGAGTAAAATCCTGGAGAAAGCTGTAGAGGTGGCGGTCCAGGGGATAGTGATGCGGGTAGCCTCCGGTGCGGTCATATGTGTAAAGACCATCCCGCCTCGCGATCCGAGATACGTCCACAAGGCCTTCAGCCGCTCCAGCGCTCTCCGTCGGGCCCTCAACGACCCACGAATAGCCAAGGTCCAACTGGTTGACATTGGTATCATCAATAGTACGAGGAGGGAAAGGCGGCATCCGCCGGTCGGTGCGCTCAACCCGGCAGTCGTCGGCACCCCTAGCACGGGACCTCCTCGACCGACTCCCACTCCCACTGCTGCGAGCCATGGCTGAAAGTACAAAGAGGAGAAATAAAAAAGTGGAGAAAGCGTCAGGCTGAAATATTTTTAGACAACAATACAATTATTCAATGCAGTCTAAAGAATGCAGCGGCTACGCCAACATTGCATCAAGTTAATTCCCTTCAACGGGCACGGGCCATCCGCCCCCGCCTCCGGCCGTGACGGACGTCCCGTGGGGGGCATTTGTTGCACCCGAATTTGTCTCAAGATTAAATTGAGGAATTGTTGCTATGCAACGTTCGACGAGAAGAACGACGTATCGTCGACACCGTCGGACTACGGAGTATCTCCGTGCTTCAGGGTCTATCGACCCGACAATATTATTATGGTCGACGTCGCAGCAAGAAGGTTAACGAGGAAGATACATGCGTATACCGATCATAGTAGCCGAGCAAGTGTATCACACGGCACAGACGGGCACAAAAGTTCCTCCCTACGCGGCGACGTACGACCAGACAAACAAACAACACGTTCCTTCTACGGACGAAGCGCTGCCACGCGGCGGGAGAGATGTCTCCACGAGATATATAGATCTCCACGGGCTATAAAGTCTTCTCCCCGACCCAGGACGACGAAAAAGGAGAGAAACGGCGTCCAAAGGGGTCAAGAGACCTGCGCGGGGGTCAAATGACCCCTCTGGGTCGAAATGCGGAGGAAGGAGGCCGCCCGGGGACCCGCGGACGCGCGAACCCGCTGGGGGCCCAGCGGGGTCGCGCGACCTCTCTAGGGCGCGCGCGACCCCCGCTGGGGTCCGGTCGGCCCTTCGGGGTCCGATTTTTTCCAAAAACAAAAAACAAAAAAAGGGAACTTTTGGCTATCCAACGGGGTCATTTAACCCCTTTTGATGGCCAGAGGGGTCAAAATGATTTTTTGCCACCCCACCTTGACAGAATTGGGGCAAATTTATTCATTTGACCCCTCTAGGCCCTCCCGCCTTCTATAAATAGACCCCCATGGGTCCAAGTGGAGAGCTAGATCTACAACCTACGCACGAGAAGAACACCGCCAGCGCAAGGAGTTGTTCTGTTTGTTTAGCCTGTGAGGGGTAAGTCCCCGGGCCTTATGGTTATGCCCCTACGGGGTATGTTTGTAATTTCGCCCCTTAGTGGGCCATGTTTGTAATTATGCCCCTCAGCGGGCCATGTTTTGTAAGTCTTTACGTCCCGGGATGACTAAGTTATGTGGTTCTGTCCCTACAACGACGGAATGACAAAAATGTCGTCCCCAGGATCGTAAGAGACAAAAGTCCTGTAATTTGTAATTATACCCTGCAATCTTTTGTAATTCGGACTACGCCCCTACTTCCCGCCTTGGTGCGGACCCTTGTACAGTCGACAATTCGCCGACAACCCTTGTATCCAGTTTGGGTCATAAAAATATCCAATGTACTCCACATATTATCTTTGTACGTCGATCGGGAGAATTATAAGAAAACCCTTCGACTTGTGGAAATTGTGTATATGCCCCTCCTTTGGCGATGTCAACACAAATGAGTCTTCTATGAAGTCCTTTACTACTCTTTTGGCCCAAGAACGTTGTCAGCCTTGTTCGACACTCGGGGTGCCACCTCAACTCAGGTCCGTTGC